>JACTNT010000040.1:0-1200000 GCA_022343325.1 Plenodomus biglobosus | reverse complement strand
CCTGTCTCCCAGGCGACAGAGGGCAGAGGATGAACGAAGAGGACAAAAGCCCACGACGGCCAGACTGACAGCTGGAGAGTCTCGCCTTGGCCGATGGTTCGAAACGTTGGGGGAATAGACGCGGCACACACACCCTGCAGCTCCGCACACGTTGTCAGATCAGGAGAAGGGCAGATAGTGATAGACGCGCAAGCAGCTGACGGCGGTCCGGGAGCAGGCGGTGGTTGGCTGTCAGAGAGACAGAGCGAGAATCCGGTCGGAGCAAGACAGTCATTACAGAGGAAACAGACAAGAGTCAAGAGTCCAGCACGCAGACAGCCAACGCCTTTGAGGCTTCTGCAGCGCCCACGGCTGGCCAAGGATCAGGGGCTCGAGAAGGTCGCTGCGCAGGAAAATGCGGAGACGACCAGGCCGACTATGGCTAGCCGTGCATGCTTCAGGGCGAACACCTGCAAATTGGCTGCGTTGTTGGGGGGTAGCAAGGCCGCGGACAGGGCTGCCCCGTCCTATCATCGGGCCCCGTCAAACTTCACGTAACCATCTTCCCTCCTCTTTCGACCCTCTGGCTGGCAGCCATCAGCAATCAACAGACGCCCATCGCCGTCGCCCTGTTCAGCCGTCGATCCACGAGGGGCCGGCCCTTGGACGCAGGGTTGCTTGACAGACCCCCTCATTTCTTCCGTCTGGACTCGGATGGGCCCGTCGGAAGACATGCCACATCTTCCAGGGCCTTGTGCTTGCTGCACGCCATCTGGCTTCGTTCAAGCGCCATCAGACGCACCCTAGCTGGCCTCTGTTCCCCTAGCAAATCGACTTGGGGAGCAGGACGCCCGCCTTGTCAGCCCTGGGACGGATGAGAGGCCATCACGCGCTCCAAGACAACCGCGTGCAGGATAGCCAGCAGGATAGCTGCTTCCAAGGCTGCTGCAACAAGCCTAGTTGGCACAGCGAACATGTCGGCATGTTCTGTACTACTGTTGGTCCCTTCCCATTCGTCCTGGTCTCGCCAATGGTACGACCACTTGGGATGGCGAAGCGTTCCTGGGACTACTTGCGACCCTGCTCGAGTTCCCTGAACGGTTCGCAACGTACGCCCTTGCACAGACGTCAAAATGCACGACTCACTTCCCAGCGTGCTGAGCACATGCGTACAGCGTATTGCTAGTAGCACTCATTCTGCATGCTGCACACTGGTCGGTTCCAAGCTGCGGATATGTTCACCAACCCCGCATTCTCGTGCATGGCCTTGATTGTTCATCTGAACACCCGAGCTCCATGGGTAACCGCAGTGCATATCCTACTTGCGCGTGTGGCTATGGACAGCCGCTAGCTTTGCAAAGTATTCAAATTCTATGCCACGCTACATGGGAACAAGTTTTTGTCAAATGCTTCTGAGACAGTCGTCGTCATCTCTGAGCAGAGGTGGGGTATGTACAAGTATATTGCAGGCAAATCTGTATGTTCTGCTTCGTCTTAGCACCTGCAGAGATCAGTTGTCTATCTACTAGGAAGGATTCAGTAAAAAAGATGGCTACCCGAGAGCCGTGGCCCGAAGCCCGACCAGCTGGCGGCCCGATGTACGAATGTCGGCTGCACACAGTACACCAGCTTGTAGCCCATGATGGTATCATCGATCCATGTCGTTGGCAACCCCTCCCAGTTGCTCGCGTTTTTCCCTTTGTCTTGTGTTCCTCTCCAGAACGCGTATGGGGCGATCTTCGGGCGAGGGCGATTGGAAGTTGGGCGGGGTCCGCGGAGACCAGGCTTGAAGTCGCTCTGCTGTCCCACGATGCAGGGCGGTACCCTGATGCTAACGATGTCTTCGCGGTGCAAACGTTCAGATTATCTCAACCTGTTGTCAAGAGCTGGGATTGCTTTGCTGGGCTGCGCGGCGGCCCCCTCGTCTATTGCATACTACCATTCTGTCACGGGTGACATGGTCAGCATATGGCTATGAGCGCTCTCTGAGATTCTTCGACAAGCAACTCGCAGCATGTGGTACCTCGTGTGTTGATGTTGATCGTGGTGAAGAGCCTCGAGAAATTGATCCGCACGTTGCGGTGAGTATGACGGGGTGTCGGAGGTGCAAGGCCATAGTCGTGCTCGAGGCAACATCGCAGCCCAACCCTACTTGAAAGCATGACAGTCATAACCTAGACACCAACTCAGATACTTTTAGGGGGTGCTAGGACTCTACTCTAGCCACTTTTACCTTTAATGCAGGGGCAGAAAAGAGACCTTTAGGGGTTGTCTAGCAGGTGAAGCAGGTTATCTACAGGCTAAAGAGGTAGGAACTGTGCGCCATTGCAGAATTCGTGCAACTTTACTACAGCCATTTCCATTCACACGAGCAAACAGCCTGCTATGATGGGCAGGTGTGAGATCTATGCCCCCAGGATGCACGTGGAAGGCTATTCCTTCCCCCCCAGACACCGCCTTGTGGTCAGGAACCTCCTCCGCACTCCCTCGAGTTATTCACTGCCACAAGATGGTGTTTACTGGCCAATTCAAACAATCGGACGCGCCTTGTTTACCTGGAGCATACTACCGCACCAGCCACCTGCAGGTCATGCGCAGCCCACCGTACATCTCGCCCACGGTGTATACGCAAAACTCGCATCATCGCCCCCAAATTCAGTACGCGGCCCCGTGATTACATCCCCTTCCCGCCCCTACAGGCTGCCCCACCGCGTAGCTGCAGGAGCTCTCGTGCGAACGGCGGCGGAGGTTTGGAGCCTTTGCAGGGCTTTGCTCCGAGCGCCTCAACTGACAGAGCTCATGATTAACATGGTAGTCGGACTGGGAGCTCCTCGCCCTATGACAGCTTCTCCGTTCTGGCTCACGGCCATCTTCACGCACCAATCCACGATACCTATGAAGCACCCGACCCGCGGCGACGCCAGCAATATCAGACCCGGAGCCTGATGCAGGCTCTTGGTTCGTTGAAGTGCGCTTACTAGCATATGTGTACACCATCGCGGAAACAGCCAAGTGGACAACACGCCTCCCTCGCCATGAGGCGCTGCAAACGCACTCTCCAGACGCCTGCACGGTAGGGTTTTACACCACGTGAGGTTCTGAGGCGGGATATGTCACACAGATTACACTCAGAGGCGCAAGATGAGACCTTACTCTGGCAATTCGAACCTTCTCCTCGAGCTAGCGTATCTGCCCCGAATCCTCGAACTGTGTGCCAAACACGATGATATGCTTACAATACGTATATAGAAGGTATTCGAAAGGAACAAACTTGACTTTGACGCACATATACCAGAGCCTTGACATTGCTACTCGATATCTCAACATCCCCAGGCCGTAGTCATGACAGCAAGTGGGAAAGCAGTCGTTTTTGCGCCTGATTACTCCGTCAAGGCGAACGCACTATAACAATGCGGCTTCCTATCTATGTACCCTGGGCCAGTTACGACTCCAAACCACCTTCTCACAGCCGTTCATGGTATGAGGGGGTGCGATGAGCTGCATGTCAAATCATCAGATGTCGAAGATTGATTGGTCATGATACCCTCCTGCTCCGGCGGCGATGGGCATTGTACCGACCCCGCCTTCAAAAGTCGCCTAGACTGAGATTCTTGTCTTTGCAATACAGATACGGGCTGGATATTTTATGTAGATGGAGAAGAGAATGTATAGAACTCTTTTCTTCTTATGCTGCCAAGATGATGTTGTAGAAAGATTTGGACATGAGTGTTACTTTGATCATCTTAGATTGAAAATAGATCAATGCTGTATATATATATATATATATATATATACAAATAAGTGCTACAATGTATAGTAATAAATACTTGTAGTACTGCTCATGGACAGAGTGGTTGAAAGCCAATATTTACATGTCGATTTTATTCATCAGGTGCAAGGCTAGCCAATCATGCGCTGTAGGGTAAATATGCACTAGCCGAAGCCTTGAGACAGGCTTCAGACCAAAGCCAACAAGGCAAACATAAGCTTTGTTCCCGCAAGTCGATCCCTGACGGCGCCTCTCAAGAAAGCTGAGTGGTCAGTAGGCCATGAACTCATCACGCAAACCTTACACAGACCACCTCATGCATCCAGCAACAGCTCTACTGTCGATCACCACGCCAATCCGGGGAGCTGATCGTGATGACACTCTGACTCGAATTGGCATAGAGTTTGTGTCTCCACGGCGCTCGGATGGCGATGGTTCTCAAAGTCTAGACGTGTCAGCACATGGGTCTGCGAGGTAGTGAGGTGCACTAGCTCGGGGTCGGAGAAATATAGAGTGTTGACGGCTTGGTGATGCAAAGCGTGTTAAAGGCGTCTTGGACCAGACTGGTTGCTGACATGCGATCCCTGCCTGCAGCCGGCATGCGTCGCCGGTGGTTTGTTGCGCGGCAACGAGTATCAACGGAAGATGCGGGTAACATCATCACAGCCTCTATCTGACGAGGCCGGTTCAATAAATACTGCAACTTGGTACTTCGGCTGATACCTCGACTGACATTGCGATTTCTACACGTCTCCCACACTGCACGCGTCTTGTTCAAACAAAGCGATCGCCGTCGACGACACAAGGCAAGTCCCGATCCGGAACACTCGGCCCAGAACGCGATAGTGTTGAAAACGAAGGTGGATGACGTAGAGCCCGGTCTGGCCTATGACGACTGTTTGCAACACAGGCGCTACCCGCTCTCTCCCTCCCCACTGACTTATATCCGCCAGCCCAGAACACTCGCTGCCCACCTCACAGACCCATTGACCGCCCGCACTCTGCATCTTTCTCCGCTGCACGTCCTGAAGCGTACATAGCTTCGTTTTACATCGTCAATTCTCCTTACACAACAAACGGCAAAATGGTGTCAAGAGCCGTTTCCACGGGCCTTCGCGCCTGGCAGGTATGTGCTGATACACCATGAGACAGCCACACAGCAAGCAAAGCCTAACAATCCACAGTTATTCTGCGCCATCCTCGTTACAGCCTTCATGGGCAACAACATTGCGCGCGCCGATTCGGGCGTTCACTCCATTGTCAACTACTCCCTCTTTGTGGGCGTGTGGTGGCTCTTCACCCTCCTCTACTTCCTGCCCACCTCCTTCATCGACAAGTTCAGCATCCCCATTGTCGACGTCGCCATGGACGCCTTGAGCGTACTCTTCGGTTTCTGTGCAGCCGTCGCTCTCCCCGCCTACCTCGGTGCACGCAGCTGCTCCAACTCGGTATGTCCCTTCTCTTCTCTTTCGCGCCACCACCAGACCAGGCCCCGCTAACATACTCGCAGGCATACACACGATCCAACAAAGTCACCAACAGCTCGGGCAACTCTGGCCAGAACTGCCGCCAGGCACAAGCCACCTGCGCCTTTTTGTGGTTCGGCTGGGTCGCCTTTGTCGCCACTCTCGCCCTCAACGTCATGGCTGGCCGCGGCTCCAATCTCCGCGGTGGAATCCGTCGTGGCGGTCCCTCGATGAGCCAGGTGTAGAATGCCTCCAGGGATAGCTGCAACGTCTATTCCGACTCGTCCTGGAATACGCGAACGGATAGTGGCGGTGCCTGATTTCCAGGCGTGGATTGGCCTGCAACTAGGGTATCTACATAATTACTTGGGGCTTTGTCTTGTAAAGCCGAATATCTTGTACGATTCTTATGACGAATACAAAATACCATTGTGCTTAATGCATGCATGTCTGGATGGGAAAAGGGGGGTTAATGGAACGGATCGGAACGGGATGGGAAGTACCAATATCGGATAGGGCTTTTAGAGGCGCAACTGAGATGATTTTTTTGAAACGATACCAATATAATACACGCGGCTTTTTGTTAGAAACAATGATTCGAACCTTTGCATGTCTGTCTCTACGCCGTAGTTTTTTGCTAGCTTTGATGATGCCGCAGGTACATGATCAAGTGCATGATAAGAAACTTGGATAGACGTGTAGGACAAAGTAGATTAAATACTAAATAGAACGACGACTATATATACAAGTGTAGATTTTAAACACTGATTTAAATTCTCAATAGATTGTTAATCATCTATTTTTCTACATACTTATTCCCCATCCATTCTATCCATCCATATCATCTATACAACCAACAAATCTTTCCTCTCTGAACGCATGACGAAGAAACTCCAGAAAAATGTGGGTTTTCGTTTCTACCTGGTTTTACTTTTTTTGTTCTCTTCCCTAGGGCTAGTTAGTTGGGTACAAAGAGGAGAAAAAAAAATGGTGGTTACCGTTTAGTAGCAGGATTGTGAACAATGTCACAACAGACAGCATCATGACAGCATTCATCATCACTTGAACTCTACAACAACGACACCAACAACGACACCAACAACAACAACAGCAGCAGCAACAGCAGCAACAATGTGAAAAAAATGTCATAGTCCTGAAATTGAACCAACAAAACTAGACTATACAAACGATTGGGCTCCAGAAAGTAGTGGACACCAATCATGATGGATTTTCCCCCCAAAAAAAACGCCTCATTATAGCGACCGATTGTAGGTCGGTCGATGCTGAATACCTTGCCCCCCCCCCCGCCGAAAATAACGCCTGTGTATGTGTGTATAACAAAAGTACACAATGTAATCAAGACCTTTGTCCTAGAGACCAGGCCATGCCAATGTCATGCCACGCTTAAAACGCCTAATCATCGTCGTACCCAGAATTCCATGTGTAGCGCCAAATCATGTACCATGAATCGAGTCAATACTTTCAAAACTTAGCGAGAAGGACCAGCGGGGGTAGGACGCGGAGAAGGATTATAGGTCCAACCTCCCTCCCTGACAAGCCTCTCCCTAGCCTCCTTCTCCTTCCTCTTCTCCTCTGCCGTGACTTCATCGTTTGCCCAGAAAGCGCTGCTCGTACGCTCACGGAAGCGCTTGTGGCGCTCCTTGTTGGGGAACACCTTCTCCATCTCGAGAGCGGGAATGGGGCCAAAGATGGCCTCTGGGTCCATAAGTTGCTGGTTGCTGAGCATTTCGCGCAGATTCGGGGTGTTGACCCAGCTTGGCTGCTCAAAGTCATTGTCCGAGTCCTCATCTTCGGAGTCGGTCATGATCTCGGGAAGTTTAATGTCGTCGCCATTGGGATATTGGATTGGGGGAACCTGCTGTTGGGATTGATGAGCAGTCTCTGCGAAGGGAATCTTGCCCTTTGCAAACTGTGAGTGGGCGGGAGTGATTGGGTTCATCTTCGCTTGTTGCGATGGTCGCTTGGCTGGACGATGGAGGGTTTCATCATTCTCTCCTTGGAAGGGACGCTTGGGCGGCTTAGCGGGATTGATTTGCGGAATGTTGATGCGAGTAGCATCCTGCACTGTTTGCATCCGAGAGACGGGTCGAGCAGCACCAAGATCAGCCCGTGGCGCTGGTGCAGGAGCCTTCGGTTTCTCCGTCGCCAGTGTTTGTGCACGATTCAGTCGAGGGCCTGTAGGCTTGGCGATAGGCTGCGCAGCTTTTGATGATCCTGCTTTACCGGCCATTGCTGAAGCAGGTCGTGCGGCAGCTGAGATTGGTCGAGGCGCTGGGGCACTGGGCTTGACGACCGCTTGAGGAGCGACTGGAAGTGCCTTGCTTGCGACTGGGGCTGGACGAGGAGCTGGTGGAGGGGCACGACCATAAGTACTGCTGTTAAGATTGACCATGATCTTCTGCGGCGCCTTCGTCTTAGGCAATGTATCCTTACTCGCGGGTTTTGTGAGCTTCCTGGGCTCACGAAGAGATGCCTTCGTCGTTTTGGTGGTGGGAAGTAGGCTCTTTGGTGGAGGGGGTGGTGGCATCTCATCTCCAGAGTCTATATCTTGCTCTTTGGAAGAGGCTGTGTTGGTTCGAGTGTGACCGGGCCGGAAAGGAGGCTGTTGTGACGCTGCTGGTGCCGCGACTGGTGTTTTGGCAGCTCCGTTGGCGGTGGGTTGTCGGAGGCTTGACTGAGATGACATTGCTGAGGGGGTTTTTGCTCCAATAGCTTTCGCCTTTTGATGCTGTGCCGCAGCCTTGCTCTGCTCTTTATCGCGCATATCTCTGAGTCTGTCTTCAGCGCGCTGCTGCTGCTTGACTTCTTTCGCGTCTTTCTCCCTAGTTTCCCGCTCCTTCTGCTTCTCACGCTCTGTCGAGCTGCGAGTACGGCGACTATCGCCCTTGGTCGGACTTCCGGGCATCATGGCACTTTTGTCGGATTTCGAGGATTTGTTCGACTCCTTTGATGGTGAGCGGATGTGCGAGAAGATTCCGGCAGGTCTCTCAGTTCTCTTTGGGCTAGTGAATATGTCGTCTGCTGAGTCTTGTGATGTGATCTGTGGTCTCCTGGGGCTCTGGTTCAACACGTCAAGTTTTGCTTGAGCGCTGGCTGCGCTTGAACCGATGAGCTTCTCCTTGGCTGAGCGGAAGGCTGAGTATAGCTTTGATTTCGATGCACTAAGAGCACCATCCATATATTTCTTCCCGGCTGGAGAGCCTACAGGAGTAGTCGACTCGGCAGCTGATGGTAGATCCGGATTTGAGGCCGAAGTCAGTCCTGCAGGCTTGGACTTTGCAGGTGATTGCCTGGGTTCTGCAGTGTGGCTCTTGCTGAGTGCCGGCTTGGTGGTCTTAGGTGCAGCTCCTGCCATAAATACAGGTGAGATCCAGTCATCGTCGTCATCATTCTCGTCGTTGTTTGCGGTTTCGACACTGTGTAGTGCGGGGTACAAGGGCTGAGATGATTGAGCTTGAGAAATATCCTCTTTGGGTTGTGTGGAAAAGATCTGGGGTTGAGACGACTGTGAGGATTGAATATTTTGGCTGATTCGCTTCGGTGCTTCGTTTTGTTGCTTAAGCATATTGATGCGCTCAAAGAGTCGCTGGGTCGAGGTCTTGTTGTGGATTTTAGTGGTCTCTGAATCTTCCCTTTGAAGTTCTGGACGCTCTGTGTCGACATCCATCCCATCGTCATGGTGTGCTTCTGCTGGATGAGCTAATTGCGAGCCACCCAAGCTCTTGCCCCCCGTAAACCTTCCCATTTGGCTGTTGCGGCCTCGGGCTTGATCCACGTGACTGGTGCGCGAGACGCGGTTGCCCATGCTCTTCTTTGCAATCAACGGTTCGCGCGCCGGTAAAGATGCAAAGGTGAGGCTGCTCTTCCTAACTAGCGGCTTCACGGGGCTCGAATTGTCTGAAGGAGAGCGCACGTCGTCGTCCATGTCCATTTGATCGTCTACGTTGTGGTGGACGACGGTATCGTCAAACTCAACTTCCTCGACTGGGGGTTGGCCAGCGGGTGTTGTAGACTGATCTGGCGCGAAAAGATTCTTGGGCTCTGGCACCAAAACCCGGTGGTTTGCAGTGTCAAGCGCATCGTGGGTTTCTGCGGAAATGCTGTACTGCTCAGACACTACACGGGGTGGGTTGGGGAAGTCAGGAAGGTCTTCCATGCTCTCGTCCTCGTCGCCATTCGAGCTCAAATCATGGTGGACAACGGTGCCTTGCGCATCGGAATTGGAAAGATTGGCCCGGCTATCATCGACATCCATAGCGTCGTCGTTCTTGGAACACACATCCTCCTTCGAAGCTCCAAAAGCTTCGTTTGCGGAGACAAACGAATCTCCCGTATCACACCGTTCGTCCTCTTCGTGTAAGGTGCTTTTGAAAGAGTCATTTGCTTGTGTTGGCTGTGTAGACTGTGTTTGTGGGGGTGAGAAGACATCGTCAGAGGTCATGGCAGAATCTTGGCTAGATTGCACAGGACTCCAAGGCGCGGCCAGGGGTTGTGCTGGGCGCTTATCAAAGGCATCGGCGGGGACGCCGCTCTCAATGTTCTCCTTTCCGGAGCCAAGCGCGTTAGAGAATAATTGCCGAGCAATTGGTGTTTGTGCTGTGGGTGATTGGACGCGTGATGTTATCTCCGCGTCCTCTGCAATGTGGAATCGTGGTTTTGTGGCGCTCTTCAAAAGCGTATTCTTCAAGCTCATTTCGGCGGGACTGAGGCGCCTGTGTGAGTTGGCTGAGAGAATGTTGGCCAGCGGCTGCCTGCTGTTAGCAATATAAGACGCGAAAGGGGGAGACGCATAGCTACCTGTCGAGGCTCTGCATTCTTCTTGCGCGCAGTGCGAGGCGTCTTGCCGCGTAATTTGCCAGGTGTCTTGAAGACATCGAGGTTGTTTCTAATAATAAAGATTAGCATCGGACGCGTTCAGATATAGCAGGCATAACATACTGGCCGCCATTTGCGAAGACATCGAACATGTGCTCGTTGAGCCATTCCAGCTCATTGCGTACAGAGAAGCCGAAATCCTCGAGCTCCTGTGCGACTAGGTCATTCGATTGATGGCGCTCCTCCAGAATCCATCCGGCGGAACCAATGGCAAGCGCCTTGCTGCGAGCAGCCATGGCAGATCTGTCCGTGGTGGTGGTTGTGGATGATAATATTGAATATTCAAGTGGAAGGCGCGCGTCGCGTCTGGAGGCAGTCGCGATCTGGATGCGGGTGAAAGGCGGTTCGAGTTAGCTTAACATAGCGTTTCGAAGCGTGGTTGACGTTTGGACAGCGGCGTGAAAGGCGGGGAGAGCTTTGCACGGTGGTCTCGCAGCGGGTGTTGGTGGAGTTGAATGTGTAGTGTTGTGACGCGGGACGAGTCCAAACAATCGGAGTGGGCCGGTCGGCGCGATGGCCAGTGCGCTGCCAAGACCAGCACCCGCCTCACATCTTGCTGTGGTGCAGACGAACTCCTGTTGCAGCTCCCCCAGACGAGTAAAGACTTAGTTTCAACATTTTGACATTTGCCATTAGTCTTCGTGTTGCAATTTAATATTCCACAGCTCAACTTTGACTTCTTTGGAATCACTTGCAGTGCCCGCACTGGTAATACAATACGTCCGTCCGTTCCAGCACATCCCTCAGATCATCGCTTGTAGCCGCTCGACACTGACCACCGACACGTCTTTGTCCCTTTTTTCGCTTGTTGTAATCGATTAGACAGCTAACGTATCCTCCACATCTGCCAATCTTGCGTCACATCAACCGAGCTCTACCATGGCTTGCCGTACCACGTTCTGGCGCGTGGTAACACAAGGTTACTTGGCTTCCCATTTGATACTAGAACTGGTCGAGCGTAACTAGACATTGAATTACATAGTCATGAGTCGTGTGATGATGAATGATAATGAATACTGATGATGATAATACGGGTGATGATAGTGCCCAGCAATAACAACGACAACATCAAAAAAGGAACAGCGAGAGTAAAGTCATAATTATACTCTATGTTGTACTAAGACAACATAAAACACGCCACCGCGCGCATCATTTCGGAGTGGGTATATAACGCAGAACCCTGAACGAGTTCACCATATGGGAGGCGAAGGTGAAGGAATAGAGGCATTGAAAGAAAAAGAGAAAGGAGGAGACAGAAGAGAAAGCTAATTCATCCTCCCTCTACCCCTTCCCCTCCCACTCCCACTTCCACTTGCTGTCCTCGTCATCGCCACGCCACCCCCAATTCCATTTCCGTTTCCACTCGCCCTACCGCTGATACCCAATCCCTCACTCTCCCCATACCGCGGTGTATTCCCCCCAGCATCACTGTAACCCGCCATACTACTCTGTGCACTCATCGCTACACCACCCATCCCGTTTCCCACCTCAAGATGTGGCATACTCCCCCTGACCACCCTCGTAATCTCGCCCACGGGCTCTTGGAAGCCTGGGGGTTGGACCTGGTAATCGCGCGCTTTGACAGGGTTACACGCCGCCTGGAGCAACTTCTCATTGAGTTCGTCGTCCGGGCGTGCTTCGCGAAGCATGAGTTTGAGGTCTTGTTCAATGTCGTGGGCCGTGAGAGCTGGTGGCGGTGGCGCACTGGCGTTGATCTTCTGGAAGATTTTGGCGTCGAGGACAAAGGGCGGGTTGTATATGAATGGGATTTGGCCGTGTGCGAGGGCGGCGCTGGGGTGGAGGGCGGAGCGAGTTGCGCCGCGTGTAGCGTGTGGGTTCGAGGAGATTTGGCGGGTCATGTCTGATGCGCCGGGAATGTCGTCAGAATCAGGGTCTTGATCCATCGGGTCGCCGTTCTCCGAGGCGTTGGGATGGTCCCCGTTCGTGGTGGTGCCATTGAGAGCCGTGGTGCCGTTGGTAGGGGCATCTTGCGGCGCGCCTTTCAGCTTGGCGAAGAAGTGCGAGGCGGCGGTGGTGGCTTGGTTCATGGCCATGTTGAGCTCCTTTTCGGTGAAGAGGCGCTCAAGCGAGTAGGCGGCGGATTCAAACTGCGTGTTGATGGTGCGGGCTTTGGCTTCGCGGAAGGGGGAGCCGGCGCCCATTTCAATGTTGCGGCCGGCGGGAACAGGAGAGTCATTGTCCTGGTCTTCGAAGAGCTTTCGTTTGCGCTTGTTCTCGGTGGCGGCTGCCAGCTCTTCTGCCTCTCCAAACTTGTGCCCTGTCCGCCTTGTTTTGCGGGGGGCTTGTGGCCCGCCTGGGCTGGCGGGGTTGCCAATGCTGAACTGGTTGGGGTGCAGGAGCATGGCGTTGCTGTCGGACAGGTCCAGTTGCTCCTTCTCGCGCTTCAGTCGGCTCGTTCGTTGCTGGATGCTGGCCATGAGGCGCTCGCGGATCGTGGCTGCGAGCAGCTTGTGTTCTTCTTCGGCGATCTGGACCTTGTAGAAGTGCGCATTCTCGATCTCATTCTTTGCGTTCTCGTGCTTGTTCTGTGCAGCAGGTGCGGTTAGCATGTCATGTAATGGATGCTGCAAGTGCAGTCGGGCCGGGCTGACACTCACCCAGAGCATCGTCAGGTTGTAGTCGCGCTCTTCCATGGCATCGTTGACGGCATCGACGAAGCGCGAGTAGTACTTGCCGCACTGGGCAACATAGTCGGTGCCCGCGCTCGGTGCAGTCGGCACGTTGTTGCCCATGATCTGGGCAATGAGCTCTGCGGCCTCCTCGCCGCCGTCCTCGAGCGGCTTGTTCGTGTACGGGTCCGCCTTGGTGATGAGGTTGATGTCGGCCTGCAGCGCCGCCAGCTGGGCTCGATAGTGGCTGTCCCTGTTGTCAGAGAACGAGGCCATCATGTCGGCCAGCTTCTCGGCCAGCATGTTGCGCCGCTTGTCGCGCTTCGACGGCTGTGCTGGAGGCGAGGTGGCAGAGTGGCCGAGCGGAAAAGTGTCCGCGGGCGACGGACTTGCGTTGCGCACCATGATGACGGCCTGCGACACCCTCGGGCTGGGGAGGGCGTGGGAGGTGTTGGTGGTGCTGAATTCAAGACAGCGTGCGACGGCAGAGTGCAGCTGCAACGAGCAGTAACAACTTGGACAAGTCGGGAAGGCTAGCTGGGTCTGACGTTGCCAAGAGTGTAGCGTGGCTTCGGCAAGCAGAAGGAGCAGCAGCAGCAGAGAAGTAGAGCGTTTGGGCAATTAGGCGGTCATGAACAGGCGGCGGGCGTTGTCATGGTTTGCAAGAGTGAATTGGCTCTGGGCAATCGGAAGCGTCACTTGAGCAGTCCTCGCCAACAAGGCCGACTACTGTATCGGGTTAGTAGATTGGTACCCTAGTTGCCGACCACCGATGCGTCCTTGGCAGGCACCTCTGTTTTAGGCCTAGCCCTGTAACACGCCCATTCTCCATCTCGACATTCACGAGGTTTACCACTGTGTGTCACGTCTAAGCGAGTGGCCAGAAACTATTCACATTCATTACCTACCCTTTGCCCATGCTAGCCCAAAGCCTATCCTCGCTTCCTGCATACCTTGCATCATCAACAATGCGCTCCTCCAACAACTGCTTCATCCCTTCAGCTCCCATCCGCCGTTGTCTACTCCATCCCACCACCAAGTGACCGCAGTTACATTGCCACAGTCGCATATCAATCTGTATTCATGACCCCGCCGTGGTCCAACCTTTAATCGCAAAGCTCAAGCGTTAGGTTGGTATCGCCAAAGTAAACCGCAGTATGGTTGGGCTTGGGCTCTCCATCCCACACAATCTCCTCAACATCCTTGTCCTCCGGCCCATGAAGGCGGAGTTTCTTGTCCTCAAAGTCAAATCCATAAGTCGTGCTGAGGTCGTAGTAGATGCTCACACCCTTCGTATACGTGTACGAGAAGTGCAGCACAGGCTTGGCCTCGTAGAGCGCAGTCGCGCTCGTGGTGATCTTGATGGCAGTACCCACGTCCTCGAGGTACTGCTTCTCGCTCCAGTAGGAATTGTTGCCGAGTTTCTTGGTTTCGCTCATGGTGGAGCCGACGGACGTGATATAGACGTCAAAGCCACACTTGTTGTGCACGTACGATGTGCCTGCGAGAGCCGTGCTGGCTGTCAGAGTGACTGTGGCAAAGAGGGTGGACAAGTGCATCTTGATGGAATGAGACCAAGTATGAGATATTGCTGAAAGATGTGATGCTAGACTATGAGTTGCACAAGCGAAGACGAGGAGCTTGAGCTTGCAGTAGCAAACCTGCGCCCAACTACCTTCTTATACAAGGCGAGGGCATGCCCTCTAGCTTGCCATGATGTCTAGCGAGTTATGTGCTTACCCCAGGAGTTCGAGCTAAGGGATATTGAAAGCTGTTTTGTGCGCTCACGATGCCTGAAGTAAGGTGGTGCTCTCCCTATGAGACTGGTAACAGCATAGTGCCGCGTTACAGCCCATATGTCCAGAGCTACGGATAATGTGATGGAGATCGAGCTTGTCGTGGCCAGAGGCTCTTGCGGGAACGAGGCAAGGTCGAACCGCTTGGCCCAGCGTCGCACAGCGAGCCACAAGGTCAAGTAGCCGTGGTACCAAGACGTTAACGCAGGTATAGTTCGTTGGTCGAATCCAGAACGACCAGCTTCGAGCGACGACAAAATGAAAGGGGGCCGGATGGAAGCACTAACACGTTGACGTTTCTGCCAATTGCCTAATGTCGATGGTCAGATGATGAGCCTGAGGAAGTACGCGTCAATAGGCCTGTACTAGAAGGCTGACTGTCTATACTCGACAGACGGGTGTCGCTACAACGCTCCTGTCATCTGTCAAAGGCGGGTGATTGTGTTCACTGCGCCGCATACCGCACTCATTCTGCTTCATTGTCGACTCCACAGCCACAGTGGACATGGGTGTCTTAAGAATCTTTGTAACACAGGTGCCTGCCCAGGCCGATCAGAGGTAGTATTAATGCGTGGCTGGCATTGTCCTGGCCCTGTATGACACCCTCACACTGGATGACGGAAGGAACGTGACATGTCTCTGCTGTGCGTGAGGGGTGTGTCTGCACAAGTCGAAGAAGCCAAGATCAACTGTTCAGGTCTGGAGCTGGCTCCCACGCGCGGCCATGGATTGACGCATGGGATCTTGTAAGGCAACCTCATGTTAGTAACAGTAGGTAGTTGATGCAAGAGGGATGACTAGCGTGTACTTGTCGCGATGTAACTAGCTCCACCGTGATGCCACCGAACTGGCGGGGGCAAACGGCGTGGGTAGCGTAAGTAACCACCGGTCAAGGTCGTCTGTGGATTCCTCGCAGATGTTGAGGATGTCCACGGCAACATGCTCCACTGTCCGTCCTGCAAGACACGGTGTATCGAGCAGAACTGCCCTGCAACGCGGTGTTTAAGCCGGTTGGGGCCGGTCGACCTCGGCCCAGAGCCACAGCGTCACTCGCCTCTCCACATTCCGCCCGCATTTACGTCTGCGGAAAGCAAGCCGCCATGTGACAATCATCTTTCGACTCGTTAGAGTCTCCATTCTCCGTATTTTAGCATTCGTGAAGCCGTGCCATCTTGTAAAGATTAAATCATGTCTGCTGCACTTCGCTCAACCGCCAGAATGGCTTCACGGCCGCAGCAACGCCTGGCTGGCATCCAGAGACAGTTCAGCAGCTCTGCACCGCAAAGAAAGGAGATTCGAGATGCGTATATCCTCAGTGCCAGCCGGACGCCGACTGCAGTGGTATATAGGACTAGTTGTGCACTGTATGCAGTAGACTAACGACATGGCAGTTCAACGGCAACTTCACGACCGTGTCAGCAACCCAACTGGGCGCCACGGCCATCAAGTCCGCCCTCGAAAAGTCAAAAGTCCCCATTTCTTCAATAGACGCCGTCTTCATGGGCAACGTGCTCGGTGCAGGTGTTGGACAAGCCCCAGCACGGCAAGCCGCCATCTTCGCCGGCCTACCCACCAATGTCGAAGCCACCACCATCAACAAAGTCTGCGCGTCCGGACTCAAGGCCGTCAACATCGCCGCCCAAACGATTGAGCTTGGACAGGCCGAGGCTCAGATTGCTGGTGGCATGGAGAACATGACCCGCGTGCCATACTACCTCAACCGAGCCAGCCAACAGCCAGCATTCGGCCACCAGAAGATCCAGGATGGCTTGATCGCAGACGGTCTCACAGATGTATACAACCAGGTCCACATGGGCAACTGTGCGGAAAAGACAGCCAAGGACCACGGTATTACGAGGAAAGACCAAGATGACTACGCCATCGAGACATACCGCCGCGCCCAGCAGGCATACAAGGATGGTCTGTTCAAGGAGGAAATTGTCCCCGTCACCGTCAAGTCGAAAAAGAGCGAGACAATAATCTCAGAAGACGAGCAATACACTAAGCTCAAGATTGACAAAATCTCAAGCCTCAAACCCTCGTTTGAAAAGGGCCCCGACGGCACCGTCACCGCAGCAAACGCCTCCCCCCTCAGTGACGGCGCATCAGCCCTCGTGCTAGGAAGTAAAGCGATTGCCCAAAAGTACGGAAAAGACAGCCGTGTCCTCGCCAAGATCATCACCTACGCCGACGCAGCAGTTGGTACGTTTCACTTGCCCCACTTCCCCCTTCCCTTCCCACCACGCTACACCACACCACAACCCCCAACTAACACCCCCCACCCTCTAGACCCCATGGATTTCCCCATCGCCCCCGCCTCGTGCGTCCAAAAGCTCCTTCACCAATCCCACCTCTCCACCTCCGACATCTCCATCTGGGAATTCAACGAAGCCTTCGCCGCAGTCATAAAAGCAAACGCAAAGCTCCTCAACCTCGAATCTGCAAACGTGAACCCGCGCGGCGGCGCTATTGCCCTTGGCCACGCACTCGGCAGCTCAGGCAGCAGGATCCTCGTTACGCTGCTGCATCAGTTGGAGGTTGGGCAGTATGGCGTTGCGGCTATATGTAATGGTGGCGGAGCGGCGACGGGGATTCTGGTGCAGAGGGTTGAGGCGGGGTCTTTGTAAGGAAGAGATGAATGTGTGCGTGGCTGTCAAAAAAGTTCCGGCTTCTCTTTTCTTGGGGTGCAGAGAATGGAAATGGGGGGAGTGGAGTCAGTATATAAGCATGTATACATAAAAAAAATTAAGAATATGAGTAATTGGTTAACTACATTGATGAAGAATTGTTTAGTCCTTGTGTCGTACTTTATTTATTCGTTTATATGTATATATATGTAGTGTAATTTCTTTGCCCCTTTCCCTTGAGCAACGAGCACACACAAAGAATGAACATTCCCAACCCACTCCCCGCTCACATTCCTGTCACCTTCTCATGGTCGTGTGCGTACAGCACAACTACACAGAGACTAGCCAGGGCTAATTAGCAACGGCAAGGTGGATGTGAATATAAACACGGCAGGAATAGGGATAGGGACATGCGTATCGATACGATGAGATGAGATGAGATAAGATGAAATGTATAGGACGGCATTATCCAATTCACTTTCATTAACCAAAGGTCCACAAAGCCAATTACATCCGTCATCAAGGGGCATACCACATTTCTGATCATCTTGCAAGCTTTTTTCTGAAAGGAAAAAAAAAGGAGAGAAACAAAAAGGAAATACGCCGTCCCAAAAATATAACTAGTGTAAACGTTTTTACTACGCCCCCCTCCTCTCTTCCCCCCTGCCCTTGCCCTACCATCTTTACCCAAACCTCCCGGGCTTTTCTAATTCCCGAGCATGTCAAAATCAAAATCCATATCCATATCCATATCCATTGCAAAGTTCAACTCGCCATCGTCCCAGCTCATAGGGTTATCGCGCGCCGTATCCATAGTAAAAGTCACAGGGACACCCGGATCTGCCGCGGTGATGGGGGCCGAGGCGTCAAAGTCGGTACTAGTCGTCAGGTTCTGGAGGTCAAGGGGTAATTGATCCCATGAAGGGAATTGAAAGTCTTGGTGAACAGACTCAGCCATCTTCGTGCATGTCTTGTCTTGTGTTGGGGCTGTAAGCGGGTCTGTGGCGTTTTCGCCAAAGGCTTGGTTGGGATTTAGATGCGCAGTGCTGGGGTGGACCCAGTATGACTTCTTCTTTGCCGGGAAAGAGTCGAAGCTCTTGGTGGAGAAGCCAGGCTCGCCGTTCTCCCCGTAGCAAGGCCCACCGGGCCCTGTGCATGCCATCTCAGCGATGGGCTCGTAGACACCCAGGCCCTGCCCTGTGGTATTTGTGGCTGGTGCCTGGAACGCAGGGGAGGTGGGCGAAGCCGATACAGAGCCCGTCAGCCCAGGAAGGCTATAGGGCGATTGACCACCAGATGAGTGCGGAGGTCCGAATCGAGTGGATCCTGCCAGTGTACACTGTATTATCGCAGCAAGATCTGCTGCGTTTTCCGTGTTTGCAGCCAGGTCGGGAAAGTTGTCGACGTTGAAGCTCGGATCCAAGGCCGTGTTGTTGTGAAGGCCAAGATCCTCGTAGACTTCGTGGTGGGATGAGATACCTGGCGTAGGCGCAGACGTGTCGATGCCATGTGCTCTCTTGAACAAGTTGAGCCATTCTGGATTATCGGCCGACGTTTGGTTCCAGGTATCATCGGGATCTCCGTAAAGTATGTTGCGGGATTCGCGTTGCAGCATACAGTCCGTAATTGAACCAGCGCCATGCTTCTCAATCTGCTCGCGTGCGAACTTTCCTAGTCTCAAGGTCAGGATCTCCCAGCAAGTCACATTGAGGTTTGTGGCGGTCAATCGAGATGCGGTATAGTCGGCAGGTGTTGTCAGAACGATGGGTCCAATGGTTGAAGCATCCTGGTCTCCTTGGTAGGCAAGAGATAGATCACTCGTCGGGCTATTGCCATTCAAATTGGAAATCAGGTACTCCAGATCGTTACGGTCGGGCTGAATAATTGCCTGCTACGCCAAGTCAGTAAAGCAGACTCCGTTTTAGTCCTTTAACGGCATTGAGCGATACATACCTTTAGGCTTGCTGTATTGCTGGCGCGAAAGGGGAAAGGCGACATTCTTTCGTTCGCGATAAGATATGGAGGCATCGCATTCGTGACATGCATGGCTACATGAGGGTCCAATCCACGACACCCCTTCCAGTTTTTCATGTCTGCTCCATTGCGGAATTCCTTTGCTAGATGATCGACTCGATCCTGCCATTTGTCAAAGCTCATGTCGCAGAAGCCACACCGAGACTTGATGTACTGTGCTTCAGATTTCCAGAACTCCATACTGGGTATCATCTTGCAGCCGTGCATCAATCGCAGATGCTGCCTCAGATGATCCTTACGGTAGAAAGTCCTAGATTCAGGGCCCTTCTCGTAACAAGCGACGTGATTGTGAGTGGCCAAATGATCTTTGCTGGGATCAAGCTCGTCGCAGTAGACACATCTCGGCTTGCCAGTGACCTTGTCAGCTATAATCTCACCGATGGGCGCGCAAAGCCACTTCTCAAGCGATAGATGCAAGCTTTTCTCGTGGCGGGACCTGATACAATTAGTTGGGTTCGATGTGACTCTATCTGCGGAAGAAGTAGCTCTGTACGGCCAACCATGAACAATCGTACATACCAGTCATACTTGGATTTGAACTGGTCGGCACAAAACGTGCACTGGAAGATTCTTGGGCCAGCATCAGCATCTGCCTTTGGCGCTCGTGTTGGGAGCCGTCGTCGCCTGCGTCTTTCCTTTGACTTGAGGCTTGGAATTGAACCAAGCGAATGGCGGGAACCGTACGAGTAAGCAGAATGGTGGGATCCACGGGAGCCCGAGGACATGTTTGTGAAGCCAGTTTCGAGAGACGATATTGAAGGGGCCTTGAATACAGAGAAACTGCCTGTGCTGTGATTCGACGTGTCTTTGTGGTAGCTGCTGCTTAGACTGGCGGATTCTGGTGGATCAAAGGTTTCAACAGCTTGGGCAATAGCCGTCAATGGTGCCGGTTCGTTTTCAGGGGGAGAATGCTTCCATCGTTCGAAAGGATCTGTTGCGAGTTAACCGACACAGTCCTGTCGTCGTAGAGGTGGCATCTGGGCTGTCACAACAGCTACTGCAGAATGTCCACAGCCCATATCTGGACTTTTGTCGCGCACGCGAAAAGTCATAAACTTCCCAGCAGTTGCAGATGCCAAAGTCTTATGGGATCTGCTGAATTGAGGAGTGGTATACGTACTCAAAGACTCCCACGTTCTGCCTGCCGGAATGTTGATAACCTCTGTAGATGGTCGGATACTTGGTGATGAATTCCTTTTAGGCCTGGCCTTGTGTCTTCGGCGGGTGTTCGCCATCCAGTTTGATATCTGACCCAGTGAGAGGCCAGTCTGCTGCATCATGGCTTCCTTTTCGTCCTCGGTTGGATATGGGTGATCGATGTGAGCAACCATCCAGTCCTTTAGGATCTTGATGGCTGCCCGCGGAAATCGGATAGCTGTCGCTCCTTTCTTAGAGCTTTGCTCGCCTTCTTTGTCGTCTTCAATAGGCCCCATGTGACCCAAGCTTCGCATTTGCTTACGTCCGGTAAGGCCTCCATATTGATGAGCATCGTTCTCTGTGACAACATCTAATGTGTCGAGAGCGGTCCTTCGCTTCGAGCCTTGTGTCTGGTCAGGATTGCTGAAGCTGCATGGGCGGAACAAGGCGTTGCACGGCGAGCAGCATTTGGACTGTTCTGGTCCAGAGTTGTAGATGAAGCACTCAAGGGACCTTGAACGACAGTATTCGCAAGGCTGAGTAGGTTTCTGATATCGTGGTAACCAACTGGAAAAGTCTGTGTTGAATTCTGCACTCTTGGCAGATGTGCCAGTCAATTGTGAAGGCTCTCCAGTGTTCTCATCTGGGGCATAGCTGGATCCTGTTAGCCATGTGATCAAACTACAATTACACGTGATATAATGGATTCAACTATCAGCCCGACTTGAAGGTCGGCCATTACCAGCATATCGGTAAATACATGGCTTTACTCACCTTTCCTGATTTTGTAATGCCGAAAGATCGAAATCAGCATCTTGTTGTACATCGGGCATGGCAGCCTCCCCGAAGTCGAAGAAGTCGGCCATATCGGAGCCCCGGTTCGGAGTAGCCATAACGGCGAGGGTGACTTGGCTCAAATTTCCCGCTGGTTGGCTGTCAACCGTCTGGTCGGGAAGGTGAAGAACAAGTGCGCGCCCTCCGAGACGATGTGGTAAGAGTGTAGAATGACCATAAGGCGCAGAGCTCTTTAGAGGAATCCATAAGAGTCACCAGCAGCAAGATGGTATATTGCCAAGAGTCAGCGTAGAGTCAAACAATGACATCCACTAGGCAAGTGTGGGAACTCAAAGGGCGCGCATGTGCACGGCTCTCAAGCGAAGTGCTTATCGTCCCATGTGGGACCAATCAACACGTAGAAAGCGCTGACTACCAACGCCGTTGCACGCCTGCACTTCTCATCGTAGGGTAAATGGCATGTGTAAACGCATCGTTCCGGCGGGCGGAGGATTCTTTTTTTTGTTTGTGATGCGCATAACCAGGTTTACGACGAATCGCGCGTCCTCTCCAAGTCAACATCGGAGCTGACGAAGCTACACCATCATCGGTCGCTTTATTCCAATTGAGGCGTCTAGAATCTAGAAGCAGACCATTTGGAAATTCCCTGCTTGGGAAAACGCCGTATTGGCACAAATAATGCACCAAAGCGGCAGTCCTAAGCGTGGAGATGGTGGGGAAGCTAAGCTACATCCACTACTGTCAGAGGGAAGATTAAGGTCGTAGAAGCGCCCAGTGTCCATTATTCACTTCCTCCGAAATGTTTGCCTTGCCAGAGATGCGCATGTCAGCATCGTGAGTCAGCTCCTAGACTCCGTGTCTGTGGAGATGGGCGAGGTCCGTCAGTATCCATTGTCACGTGCCGTTGATATCACCCTTACCTACCTTACCCTTCGTAGCAGGCCTAAGCGAGGATCTAAAGACTCGTCCGATGTTCGGGGGCTGCCGGCTTTTCACCATCCCATCCAGAAGGGGGGAAAGTTGCCATTTGTCGCGAATTGCGTGCGTGACGTCAGAGTCTTCAGGCCTTCCACCAGGGGGGCAATCAAGAACTGCCTCAAGCTATAGGTCTCGTACGGTCGTGACAGCGACTGCACGCAATGGCACTATAAAGCATGCACTGATGGCAAACTGGTGTCGAGTGCCATTCCGAAGAGCGGTGGAAGAAAGCCATCACATGACCTATTGAGGTACCGCATGACCACCTGCTTCCCTACCAACTCATTGCCTCACGATCCAGACGTACCAGCCTATGGCCAGCGCCAGTTGAGCGAATCCACGGCCCAACTGGGATCAAGGTTATTGGAAATCTTTGCGCAGAAAAAAGGCTGCCTCCATATTATTGCCGTCGAGGGAATTTTGACAGGCGGATTATCGCCAACCTTTCGCTCCTATGTCCTGTATACAATTCGACCAGATTCTCTTCCTAAAAGAATCTGAAAAGCTGTCATGGCACAATTAAATACGGTCATGCAAGTGTGACATACCCGGCTCTAATTGGTTGCACGAGGCCAGCGGGAGGCGCGGGGTAGGACCTTGGAGACGACCATAGTACCTACAGGGCTGGTAGCACACCACCACAAATTTCGAAAATCAACATGGACTCGGTCGCCATCGATAGCTGGACACTTCTATCGACTCTACCACAGCTTTCTGTCGATTCTCCACAGTGACGATCGCGTCCGGCTTGGCGTACACTGAGATCGAGAGCTCCGTGGCATTAGCGATCTGCCAGCTCATAACGCAGCAATACCCCATAAGCCGCTCAAGGCTAGCCACTCCCCGCTGCTGCATGCCTCCACAACGGTCGTCATGTAACCCATCACTTGTCACCGCCTGTACCTGAACTAACAAGCATAAACAATCGTCTCCAGTCTTTCTCTACTCTCTCCTCATCATCAGCCTTGTCTGATAGCGTGCCTTGGACTATCACCGCACCGACTACTCAAAACAGCCTCTGGAACAGCCATGAACAATAGTGCAGTCTGAGGTTTGTACTTATGAAATGGATGAAGCTCCCAATTGCGCCATTTGCAATGCACCTGCATATCCAGAATGCCCTTGTGAGGCGGACAGACTGCAAATCGCCGTCAAACAAGCCGAGATGCGGATAATGGAAGATAGATTGGCAGAGATCCGGTATGACATCTCCTACGCACACCATGGATATCACTCTGCTGATTATGATGTAGAGATTGGGTGATCAACCATGCCCGTCAGCACATTCTCAATGCTTTTGAGCGGCTGACCTCCAACCGCAAGGGGATGCATGCTGCTTATCTCGCCTCTTTGCCCAACTACGAGATATACATGCGCTACTCTGGCAATCCACCTATCCACCCGATGTACTTGTCACAACTGCAGGCACAGATTGCAGATGCGAATGCGGACTTGAAACGCGGTATAGACGCCGACTGGCGAGCGTCCGTCCTTCGCTACCCCGAGGTCCTTGACTACTTTTACGGTCTTGTCGAACTTCGATTGCCGGACAGTCGATCACGCGAGGTCGTTGAACCTCCCTTCGCAGCTGCAGGCTACGCGGATAGAGGATACTTGATGGGTGTCGAGAAAAAGAAGAAGAAAAGGAGAGACAGAGAAGGATCTTTGCTACCAGATACACACTCGGCACTCAACAGAGTCATGCAGGTGCCGCCTCCGGTAGCTACGCCTCCCGTCGCTGGCGGTTTTCATGGGCCGCCCGGAGCATACCCGTACTAGATGCGTGTGGTGGCCAATATACCCAGCGCACCTCTGGACTCCAACAACCTGATTATTACAATTCTGGCCACCAGCCTGTATACTTATGGCGAAAGGATCACGCTTTCCCGACGCGACATGACAATGTCGCACGACGATGGTCCGCATACTTGGCGCATTGCTTCTTTGGGTCAAATTTGATGATGGTTATTGGGCAGTTCATCCATACAACCAGCGCATAGCGAGGAGTTTACTGATTTTAAAGTTGTCACTCAGGAGGTGTATGTTTTCATGCTGAGCTATATGGGCACACAAGAGCCTTGAGGAATTCAGGCATCTCATCGTTCTTAATAGAAATCTACACTTCTCTTCTCCTTTACAGTGTCAACCAGAGATTCTCCCAAACTGCCACTTGCAATCCCATTCGATCATCACGATGTTATCAGGAGGCGTGATCGTACAGAGTGAAAAGCTATTAATGTACGTCGTCTCAAGGTGGTCCCGAGGTCGTGTTACCTGGTAAACAAGGTCAGTGCTTCTCTTGGCAGTGAACTTTTGGTGGAACTTCAATCGAGTGTTGGCCTACCTACCCAACAACTCCAGCAGCTAAACAACTTGTGCGTGCGCAATCTTCTTCGAGGACCACCTCATAGCCGGCACTACCACGAATAGTACCACTCCAACGCTTCATCGACCGATTGCGCACACGGCGCTCCAACTCAATTTATATTGCCCATCATGAGCGGCAAGGCAGGTGCATACGGGAGCAAGGGTGGGGGAGATACAGATTTCAGGAAGACATGGGATCGAGAAGAAATGGCAAAGAAGGCCAAGGACAGAGAGGCGAAAGATCGTGAAGAGGGGAAAGAGCGATATGAAGCAAAGATGGAGGGCAGGACATATAGGCGGCGAGCCTCCACACCAGAGGATTTGAAGCAGACAGAGGCACGATCAGAGAGGATAGATTGGAGTAAGATGATTGGCAAGCAGACTCTTACATCAGCAGCAGCAGCTGTTGGAAAGAGAGGGCGTGGTGCGGGTGCATACTGCCAAGCCTGTGATCTTACGTTCAAGTACGTACTCGTGCACGGAGATAATGGACTACGCTAACAGTTTCCAGAGACAATATTCAATACGTAGAACATTTAAACAGTAAGCAACATTTGGTCGCGACAGGCCAATCTGGCGAAGTACGACGCGCAACCGTCGAAGAAGTACGCGACCGCCTACGATACCTCAAGCGAAAAAGAGACGAAGACAAATTCCTAGAGGTCACAGATCTCGACGCACGCTTAGCCATGAATAAGGATAAACTGGAGCAAGAGGCAGAAGAGAAGCGACGTCTGCGCAATGAGAAGCGGAGAGCGAAGAAGAAGACCGACGCAAATGCCATGGAATGGAAGGTCGAGGGAGACGGAGTCATAAGCTGAGCAGATTGCTTGCAAAACCTTGTTCTTATCGGATTACATCTTGAACGGCAAACTTCAGCCGGGCGGTCTCGAGGTTTCAGCATCGTACAAAGGCGCTTTCAAAGCATGCATCAGGCGTTCACTTGTTTACATCCTATGGGAGAGCGGCATGCGCTCTTGCGATGAGACACGGGCGAATTCGTTCCGACATTGATACCCCACATTATGCTATTGCCCGACATTCTGATGCAATACAATGATATTTTGATTACCAAGCCAACTGCCGAAACGCGAACATATTAAAAATCGGCGTCCTGTGAGTGCCTTAAACACTTTGGCATTCGATTCTCCGGTTACACCACTATTCAGCACTCACCATTACGCGTTGTGATCTGATCTGCTTCGTACAAGCACCCCAGTCTTCCCCGCCATTCCGACATCCCTGCAAGCCATCATCGGAGATCGTAGCTCGGAAATATCAACATCATGGCCCAAATAAACGAAAACGCCCCAAGGATCACACTCTATACTAATCATCGCTGTCCATGGGCCCATCGCGTTCACATTGTGTTGAAGGAGCTTGGTCTGAAATATACCGAGATCATAATCGATCTCGATAAGCCGCGAGAGCCATGGTACCTTGAAATCAACCCCGTACGCGTTCCCAGCCCAACTCCCAAAGGCGACCTATACTAACTCTGCCCAGCGTGGTGTTGTTCCCGCACTCGAATTCAATGGCGAAATCATCACTGAATCCGGCATTGTCTCGCAATTCCTTGCTGATACATACCCCTCGCATGTCCTCCCTGCCACAGGCACAGTGGAAGGAGCGTTGACACGTGCACGCATCAACTTCTTCGTCGATACGTGGTTTTCCAAGGTTGGCAACTATTGGTTCCAGATACTGAGACAGGATAGCGAGGAGGAGAAGGAAAAACTGGTCAAGGACTTTGTAGGTATCGTGCAGAAAGAGATTGAGCCGTTGCTGAAGGATGTTGGGCCATTCTTTGGGGGTAGCAGCAAGGTTACGCTTGCTGAGGCTCTGACTGCGCCATTTGTACTGCGCATTTACGCCTTGGCCAAACACGGCCTCCTTCCTCAATCTATCATCTCAGGCTTCGATGCGCTGCCTAATTTCTCTAAATGGGCTGCTGAAGTTATCAAGCAGGAGAGCGTTACCTACATCTGGGACGAGGAGACCATAATCGCAGGTACCATGAAGAGGATCGAGAGTATGAAGGCCCAAGCAAAGGCGGGTTGAAATTGAGCTTGATCAACTCAGAGCATATCTGGCATGAGGTGATTGGAATTGGTTCATGACTCATATTTCTAAAGCTAGATTTGCAGTGCAATATCACTTATATCAAATGAGTCGTACTCTCCATGATTTGTGGAGTAACAAGAGTGGAAAATGCACATGTGATCGAAAATTCTTGCGCAAGAGAACAGGAAGCCATACCTATGCATCAATGTAGCGACAGTACCAACGATGAGCGCTAAAAGGCTGCAAGACGTCATACGTGACGATGAGGAGAGGAAGGCATCACTGGCCTTGGCGTGGCCATTGACAAGACATAGAAGGAAAGAAACAACACCCACTCAGAACTCGGATCCCCGACGCGTGCGTTTCGTTGGTGGCTGCCTTTGACCATTGGTGCTGAGCGACAACAGCATCTGGGCTGCATCCATATCAATCCTGGTCTGACCATTGTCACTGCTGAAACCCCCGGATGTTCGCCCGCTGTAACAGCTATCAACAGTAGCGGCTGTTGGTGGACGAGACGGCTGATCTTCATCACAATGATCACTGAAGGCTACCTTGGAATGTGTTCGCTTCGTTCGGAACGACCCCTCACCGTAGTCGATGGGAACTGAAGTGCTAGCGAGTAGACCTGGGTGGTATTGTGTACGTACTGGTGAGGCTACACTGTAAGATTCGGTGGGATATGGCGACCTTGGCGACAATGACCTATTAATGGGAGTGAACTGACTGCGAGGAGATACCTGGGGCGAGCAGAAATACTTGTCGCTCTGATCGGTATCAGTTCCATATCCACTCTCGATATCCGCTGGTCTTCCACGCCGATCCATCCGGCTTCTCACATTGTAGGGACTTGGAGCCTCCATCGGGGGTGTAGCCATATTTCGCATGACAAGGTAAGAAGGCCCTTCTTTTCGAAACCGATTTGTCTCCCTAGTGCAGTATTGAACAATTTCTGGCTCGATGAGGAACTTCGCGTACCGAGGGTCTTTGGGCCGAAGACATAGGTCAGGGAAGTCATCTCCAAAAACCGGGGTGAGCGCCCATCGAATGTCATAGCAGAACGTTGCAGCTACTGCTTTCGCTGCTTCATACGGAAACCAGTAACCTTCAGTATGTCAGCATGCTATTCTGTTATTCTGTCGCGACTATTTTATCGACTGACCTTGACACACTAGAGCACCCCCAGTGATGCTGTAGCTGATGTCCTTGAGGCCTGGGTTCTCCCGCAACGCCTTAGCCGGTATTGTCTGTACAAGTTAGCGGTCCAGGGCCCTCATCATGGAGGCCTCGATATACCTTAGAGTATTTACACGATTTGAAGAAGGGCGTTATACGGACCAGGCCAACGTTGTAGTCCCACACCACCACGTACTCTTTATCATCACCAGGCCTTTTGTATGTGTACTGGAACACTGCCATATTGTCAGCAACGATTGACGGTTCTGGGCCACTAGACTCACTCTCAAAGGCATCACGGCCTGTCTTGTCTAAGAAGTCCTTCTTTTCACTATTGTATGGGATATGTCGGACACCTTTCTTGGAGATCTCTCCCGCGGGGAACACCTGGAATCTACGATGCTGGTCCAACAGATGCTGATCGCGACCTGCCTCGTGTGGGGGGAAGTTGACATGGCCGACAGTCTTGTTGCCTTCTGTGAAGATTGGAGCATCTTTCGGAACTCTATGCCGTCTTGGAGTGCCAGCGGCGACTACGGGGTGGAATAGCCGCGATGGCGGCTCGGGGCTGCTACGAGCAGAGCTCTCGGCGCAGAAGGGGTTCAGTAAGGATGCTATCCTCATTTCCGAATGCGACTGATGTATCCTTCGAGGCGTACAAAGTTAATGCTGGAACGAAGTTCAACACCTTTCGCAGAGTACCGGTACCTGGCAAAGATTGTGGACTTGAGAGGGCAGAAATTAGGGTAGACTACCGTGGAACGATATCGGCTTCAGACAACAAGAAGTTTGGTGGCAGTAATCGGAAGCGAGGGGCTGATGATCGATGCGTTTGCGCAGTGCTCACGAGGACGGGAAAGTCACCCACAACGATCAGCCGAATATATTAGCGGATAAGCGGCTTCACTGAAGCAGATGAGACCTGAGGGATTGCGTCAACTTGTATCCATGTCAAAGGTGCTTCCTTCCGCAACGTACGTATGCTGTAAGAAGACTTGTTGCCGACACGCCTGCTTGGGGCGTCAATTTCAGGGAGACGTAGACTAAGCGCTAGGCAGTACTTCTAGGTGACGATGTCACTTCTAGACAAACGACGATGTCCCGTGGCAGCTTTCAGGTGAACCTCGGGTGGTGTCCAACGAGAGGGCTTGCTCGGCTGTCGTATCTCAGAGCTTTATCAGTTGATCTCACGGCAAGTCGATACCTAGCAGAAACAGCAACCGCGGAACTTATTGAAACGAATATGGCGTTATCAGTTAGGGTTGGACAATAAAACGAGCGAGGAAATGCTCTAAAGTGAATATGGCCGAGAGATCTGGGGGGATGCTATCGAAGATGATCAGGCAATGTGTGCCAAATACTGACGAGGGTACTGGTGCTGTTTACAGCTGTGTTTAAGAGGCCATATTGTGCCTTTTCTTCGGCCCGCTAGCACATACAACCAGCCGACTTGCGTCGCCAAAGCTTGCCCGAGCGTCCTGCAGACCTGATCCGGTGTACAAGTGGGTTGACGGGGTTTCAGCACGCACATTACATGGCTTGACAGGTTGCGAGACGGCAGATTCTGTGATTGGACCAAACGACACCTGCTACACCCAAGTGCTGGGCAGTGAACAAGGCGGTGGTAGATGGAAGAAGTCGAGGGAACTGCGTCGCACGGTGTCAAACAGTCAACCCGCTGTGAACCCTGCATTCGAATATGGACTCTGTTCGTACTACCCCTGTTCGAATGGTTTTCAACATGGTATCGATCGAAACATCACCAATCAACGGAACACCGTGCGTGTTGCTCGCAATGATGCAAGTTCTCAACCATGCATGTTGATAAAAATCATTGAGAGCAACAAACTAGTCCTTCTCATATGAGAGAGTAAGTCGGACAGTCGTCATGAAGCTTCCAGGGAGCTTTTTGCAAGCAAGATGGTTCTGATGAAAGAGTGGAAGGAATCGCCTGCAGTACACTCCTACCACCGCCAAACCCACTGCGACCGTTTTCGTGCCCAGCAGCCTCGTTGGCTCCCGGTTAGAGGACAGGGACTGCCTGTCATGATCTATTATGGAATAGGGACAAGAAGCGATTTGGTACCTTGTGATGCAGACACCCGATGGATGTACCACCGCACGAGCCTTTTGGGCCAACATTGCAAACGTGGGTCTTTCTTGTGCGAAACATGGACGCCTGAGCTGCTTTTGGAAACAGGGGTCGAAACCTATGATTCCCATTGTCGGTGTAGACATGCGTGCTCCTATGGCTGGTACTTAGCGTTTGCCACCCAGTCGACAGCAATGAGCTCCAAAACGCAAAGAGAATAGACTCGTCCATAAAGGAACCTAAGCCAAACAACCCTGACAGACAATCTGTTTTTCGAAAAGGAACTAGGCACACCTGACTGCAAGCCTCGTCACCTATTTGTGAAACTAGGCTTTCAACAATGAACATATGTCTTGGGCGTGCCCCACCGGCAGATCATCAACAAAGCCTACTAACTCAATCCCGCGAAGGTGCATTTTGACCGCTTGTTGACCGTCTTGCGCAGAAAAGCGGTGTTTTTGTCTCAGTATAGACCAGCCAAAGGAGACAAAGGCCAAGCTGCAGCTCAGGCTGTCGGGACCCGTGATCACTGCTTGATGAGTGGCTGCTCCCCGACACTTCTGGAACCACGATCTGAAGAACCTGGCCTATGGACATATGTATGCGGGGCCGTCGCATACCCACTTTCACAGCCGCTGTCACTGCGCGTGGCCGGCGGTGGGAGATTCGAACAACACACACTGCCGTCCGGTCAGGGCAGAGCGCCCCTGAAGTCATACCTACAGTCGCCTATCAGTTTAAGAATATACTGAGCTAAAGCCAGCAGCCACCCATGGAAATCCAGGCCTTGTCTGCATTGCGCCTCCAAAAAGAAGCAGCAAAGTGCCGTCGGTGTCGAATATATCGCGAACACTCATCTAACTGCTCCCGCTTCCGCTAGGCTACACGAGCCCATGTCATTGGGTTCGGCAGACTTCTCAGCCCCCAGGGCTTCACACACTCGTTGCAAACGCGTCATTATCACTCGAGTGGCGGTTCAAGATTGTTCCCCATGTCTCGGCTCAGGCAATGGTGGGCCGACATCACCTATACCCGCGGTCGAGTCCGGAACTTTCCTCATTATTGAGGCTGCGGGTGGGCGAATATGTTATTTCGGGGTGGAACATGTGTTGAGATGAGTCAATTTATGCCAGTTTCCGCAGAGTCAACTTTGCTCGTTACCGCCGGCCAAGACTGTGGGATATTGTCGTCGCTGGTACCTGTGGTTCGATCAGAATTTGGGTCGCGTTGGTCATCGAAGTGGCTACAGGATTGAAAGTGTCGCGACATTTATCTCGGCTGGCAGCTGGTAACTGGGTGCGTTCCTTTTGGCTATGCCATGGAGAACGATGTTTTCTCAATATCGGAGGTCCTACCACGGTGCAAACTTCTGGCGTAGAGAAGAACTCAAAATGGAATGGCTCAGACCTCCCAGTATATCCCAATATCATATCATTCACGAGATACAGCTCTTGGCATTCTGATCTCAGCTTGCACATAATCATGTGGCTCTACAGCCAGCTTATAACCGTCACAACCATATGAGGCAAGGCTCTCACTTGCCGGGGACGTAGCTCTGATACCATTTGACAGGAATTTATTACTACAGGTGTGTATGGCTCACAGGATTTCTTGTAGTGGCTTCCAGAAGCCTTCGTCATACTGTCGTGACAAAGAGGTATTCGCCTGATCACAAACGCTCAACTGTAACCTACGGATAGAGAGAAAGACACAACTGATCTATTCAGCCCCACTCTTGAACATGATTGAAGGCAGCATTATCAATTAACACTGCAGATGCTGTTGCTTGTTGCTCTGCGGCGTACATGTCTCTTGCATATTCCACGACATTACTGCACGTAGACAATGCAATGACAAGCCTTAGCAGTAGTCACGACAGAGCCGATCTAAGTTACGCCCAGGAATGAAATGTTGTCTACGCTTGTCGCTGCCGGAATTTGTACGACGATTTGACCCCTGCTCGTTCTTGTCGAACGAGTGATACTAAGCTTTGTATTCGTTATTTGCCACATTTGGACAAGTGGGATTGCTACAGTCAAGTATTGGTCCTATCAGACCTGTTCTACATGACCACAGGGCTCACTGCAATCTCTCGGCAAGTCAATATGGCTTGCCCATCCAAGATCCAAGGGCGTACATAAGAACATTCGCGAATGTGGCAAGTACCAAATCATTGCCGGGCAGGGGCACCATGTCCCGAGCACATCTCAGGATTCTCAGGAACCATCGCAACCAGGCGTTACAAATGCCAAGACCACACGCACAAAATTCTCACGACATGACTGTTGAGGTCTGCAGCTATCGAGGGCGGGCATGTTGTGCTCCCGAATCTGACATACGCTGACAGCTGCTGTGATGCGTTCAAGCTTTGTGGCGCCGTTGAACTGGTTGGACAAGCCAAATGCAGATACGCTACCAGTCCTCCTCCACACGCATCAGTCGAAACATGCGGACAAAAGATTCACGACCTCACTATCTACTCACGCTGATTTCAGTGCGGCACCATGCACCGAATTCAAGACCTAATGGCATCGATACCCTCATTATCGGAGAAGGACATGGCCCTCCCCCTCCTGCGCCTATGCGACACCAACGCTAGGCATTGAAACATTACGCAGGGCTTTCCTACGGGCGACAAGATTTCGTCTGTCAGGACTGTTGCTATCTTAACAGTGAGGCTAGCTTAGTGTCCGAAGATAGCTCTCTCCAACGTCCAGGTCAGACAAGCCGTGCAACACGCCATCTCCATGTGTCAAGTTGAAGCCCACTTGGTCTACTAGCAAGCCGCGATTGCTTGTATCAAATAGAAGGCCAGTGAAGGGAGTTAGCTTGTCCCAAGGCAACTTGGTCAGATGGCTGAGACGTAGGTACCACGAGACTGGTAACTTGCACGGTTTTGACAGTTGACAGGTTACACTGTGCGAGTCTTCTGAGTACAAGTAACAGACAGATGTCACGACGAATTCGGATCAGGCGTACAGATCAGTATGCCTCACTATCCAGGCTTCGCTGCAAACTACTTTCTGCTCTTTTACGGCTTCCGTGGCAAAGCCTTGTTTACAACTAATGCGCGGTCTGGGGTAAATTCGGCACACCATAGTGATATCACCATTGCAAAATGCCTCCATTCAGCCAGCAGCCAGCACATACGGTCGTACTGTGTCGTAAGGCAACACTAGGCGCTTGACTGGCCCTTTGCAGCCCAGTACTTGGCCAAATATTGCCTTACCCGTTGAAGTACGCTCTTCGTCATCACTCCTGTGTACAACTGAAGGGATGGGTGAAAGCCCTATAGATCCGCTTACACTTGCTCACAAATCGCCTTGTGTTGCACCCATCTCGATGTTAAACGTGGCCGGCGAATGCCGCGAGCCTAGACCTATCGTTCACAACCACCCCGTTCTCGTCCTTACGTCTGCGAGCACCCGAGTCAGTTGCGGGAGTGGGAGTAACCTGAAGCCTAGTGATGGATAAGACATTCAACCCCGCACCCTTACTGATGTCGAAGTTCACTCGTCGGGACCAAGGCTGTGTATCACTCCATGCCCGACATTAGGGAGCTCAAAGCTGGAAATAGCTCCCCCTGACACATGAAACAGACCTGTAGGGAGCGAGCCGCAAGCGTTGAATCCAGGGTACTAACCTCATGGCCGTACCTGCCACCTCCAGACCAAGAAGAATAGCGTACCTCAATGGCCATGACCCCGTACGTCATACCTTACCGGAAATTCGTGATACCAGGCGGCATCGTCCTTTCCCTCCCCGATATCACACAAGGAACAAGACCTCCGTAAATCAAACATGTTATTCGTCGAACGGTCTCCGGAGTGCTACCCTGCTGCACGCAAGACCAGATCTAGGACTGCCGGCAGTAAACGGTGACGCGCCATCGGTCGTCGCCTCCCAGTGGGTAACCCAGTCGGCATTAACAGCATACAGTAACCACATCCAGCTATGTATCCTCTGTATACACGTGTGTAATCATGTCGATCCTACCGATCAGAGACTCCACAGCTACTTCTAACAGACCACAACGACCCAGTGAACTAGCGCCCTGACAACTACGAATCTACCACTCCCCCGGACAACTATCCCGTCAATACACGGGTCCAAGGCAACTCCGCACCCCACTTCTCCCTCGGGCAGTATCATGCACGCAGCCGGAAAGTCCAGGGAAGGAGGTGGGGGCAATATCGCACGCCATCATCTATCTCCCTTCTCACAATCCAATTAAAACATCGACACACACACTACTCGCCCTCAGCTTTCAAACAAATCCCAGCTGATGTAGTCCACAAATTACAAAATCAGCCTATCAAACATACTTTACACCGCCCGGGTACTCAACATAGCCCCCTCCCTTAAATACACGCCCTCGGGAAACACGACGAACCACCGCCATGAAGCCACCCCTCCCGACATACCGGGTACAAATATCGAAGGGGGACCAAACATACAGAGACTTGCTGGCTAAGCTTCTACAACCATACCGCAGCATCTTATTGGTTGTGAGACGATTGTTTTGTACGACTGGGATGGGTGGCGGGATTTGATGGCTTGGGAGGCGCGGTTGGGATATGGATTGGTTAGATGGTTGGTTGGTTGGTTGGTTGGCTGACTGGTTAGTTGGCGGCTGGCTGGTTGGACATCAGGACCGGGTATGAGTGGTGTTGGGACTGTGGAGTGCTGGCGCTGATACTGCTGCTAGGAAAAGAAAAAAAGAAAGAGGGAACATCATCTCTAGAGCGTAGATAACAAAGATTGATAAACGTTTTTCTATCACGATCACGCGTAAGATTCTAGGCTGATATCTACTCTTATACACATCTCCTCCAGTCCTACCACAACTTTTCTTTTGAAGAAAACGACAGAGAAGAGAGAAAAGCAACAACACCAGCAACGCATGCAAAACAGTCAAAATAATTGAAATAATCAAACTACCCACCCACTCACTCATCTCCATGGAGCTCCTATCTATCCATCCTAAACTCAAACCTCTAAACCTTCAGCAACACCAACAAAAACCCCTCCACAAATCCACAGCCACCTACACACGCATGCCTCGCTCCCCCAAAACAAAAGAAGCTCCCCGCCAGAAAAAAAAATTAGAGAGAAAAAGAAAAAGAAGCACAGCAAAATCGAAGAAAAAAAGGAAGCTTTAAGCCTCCTCCGTATTCCCCTTGTTCAAAATTAAAAAAAACCAGAGGTCAAATCCCCAAGTCTGGGACTCCCACAACTCAAAGTCACTTATAACACGACATTCCACGTATCAAGATCAACACTGTAAACCCCAACAAGGAGGAGAAACAGAAAGAGAGAACTCAGTAGGCTAAAAGAAAGAAATGGAGCTTTACTTGTTATAAAAACGCCTATTCTATGCATAACCAGTTACCAGCACCAACCACTATTGCTCCCCTACCCTCCCCTACCCTTCCCTTCCTATACTCCTTCCGCCCGCCCCCTCCCTAAAAAACCAAAAAGGGACAGCAACCTTCTCTACTGAATCCTTAATCGCTATCCTCATCACCAAAGCTCGGCTCACTCGCATCATCCTCGTCCTCGTCATCATCGCTAACCACATACTTTGCCGGTTTTGCCGCCGCGGCCCTACGCCCAGGACGCGCGGCGGGTGCGCAGGCAGGTTTGGGTGTAGGCTCGTCGTCAGATAGAATACTATCTGCGATTGCGTCTGCGTCCTCCATTTCGTCGTCCGAGTCTATTGTAGCTGGCTTCTTGGCCTTGTGTGCGGCTGGCTTGGCTGTTGCAGGTTTGGATGCCGCACCGTTGTCTCCGAGTTTCCTCGCATAGGCTTTTGCTGCGGGACTGAGGGCGGAAGACTTCTTGGTAGGTGCAGCCTTGGGCTTGGGTGCTGGCTTTGCGACGGGGGCTTTGAGCTTTGGAGCGGGTTTGGCGGTTAGTCTGCTGGCGACGGGTTTCTTGGCGACGATGGAGAAGTCCTCGCTATCGTCTGAGTTGATGGTGTCGTCGAGATTGCGTGGAGGTGGGCGTTGGGGAGATGATTGAGCAAGGCCTTCGTAGTTGGTTGTGTCGTCGTCACTGAGGTCGACGGGTGACGCTTTCTTGGCCTTGGAAGCCTGGGCGATGCTGCCTGCTCGAGCATTACCGTTGGTGACGGGGTGTGTGGCGGTTGAAGTCTTGAACATTGGGGCGCCGTTGCTGCTGCCGCCAATGCCTTTGACCATTAGACTGACATCCCCTAGCATGTCGTCGTCGTCGTCGGAATCGCTATCGTCGCCGGCGTTGTACTTGGAAACAGCCTTGGCTGCACCACGAGCTGTGCGTGAAGTTGTGATTGTCTGTGGCTTCTTGGAGGCCTCCTTTGCGACCGCGGCGAAGACGTCAGACTCGTCTTCATCATCATCAGACTCAACAACTTTCAATGGTTTCTTTGCAGGCTTAGCTGCGGCCGGACGACCTCGCTTGGGAGCAGCAGAGTCGGATGTGCCAGGTCTACTATCTGACGCTCCATCAGTCTGTGGCGTAGCCTCTTTCTTAACGAGATGTGATAGCAAATTGCCCTGCTTCTGTGGCCCTGTCAGTGCACTACTTGCTTTCAAAGCCTCGAGTGCTGAAGGCTTCTTGACAGGCTGGGTATCTTGTTGCAAATAGCTGAGCAAACCCTCCTTCTTCGGTTTCGCCTTCTTCTTAACCGGGCCAAAGTCGTCATCAGAATCGTCGGAATCACTGCCATCCATCTTTCTCTTCTTCTTACCTTTGCCCTTGGCAAGACCGAGCTTCTGAGACGCACGACGGGTAATACCGGCGACCTTCTTCTTGCGCTTCGTCTCCTCCTCAAGCTGAGTGTTCCACTCTTCGACAAAGGCGTCAAGGTCAACGTTCCAGATGTCCTTGGGTGAGAGTTTGATGAGGGTATCGATCTCCTCCTCCTTCTCGCCGATCTGCTTAAGCAGCTTCTCGACACGCTCCTGGGTCAGGGACCAGATAGCCATCTATTTAGCATTAGCAGGAAACTCAAAGCAACAACGTAAAGCGCTTACACCTAGGAGGTAGTCATAATCGCTGGCGGACACGCTGCCCTCAATCTCCTCTGAGTCATCCTCATCTTCTTGAACATCCTCATTCTCGCCAGCCTTCTTAGCATCATCGGCCTTAGGGAAAGGTGTGAAGCCGAGTTTCTTGAGCTCTTGCACAAGCACAAGCTTCTTCTTCTTCGATACAACAAGCTTGCCATCAATGATCATCTGGATGAACTTGGCCTGGTTAGTCATCTTGGCAAGCTCTTTATGCATGACCTCGAGCTGATGCTGCTTTCGCTTCTCGTAGTATCGCAGGCGGACGTGATAGAACTCCTCGATGATATCAAGGACCGTTGCGTACTTGTGGATGCGGCCATGGGCGTCGAAGGCGACAAGATTGGTGGTTGACTGTGGCTTGAAGAGCTTGAACATCTCCTCTAGACCCTTGGCAACAGCTGCCGCCATGTACTTGTCCTCCATCTTGATAATGAAGTGAACACGATCGGGGGTGTTGTAGTCGATGTAGTCCTTGATGAACGACGGGGTCTTGTCGGCCTTGATGATCTCTTCAAGCTTCTCCTTGAAGTCCTGAGTCCAGTATCGGACAGGCAGCTCAGTGACCTCAACCTCATTGTCACCCGTTTGTCGGATAGTACCCGTGAACTGATAGCGATTTTCACCAAGTTCCTCAGTTCTGCCAGTGAAGCCCTTGTACCATGGAATCATCGGTCGCATATCCTCCTTCGAAGCGCCTTCCTTCATGCGAATCCTGATATTATCGATAATCTCCATGGGGTTGAAGTTGGGAATTTCGGAACTCCAACCCGTACCGATACCACTGGAACCGTTGACGAGGATCGTCGGCAGCACGGGAACGTACATTTCAGGCTCAATCTTGTTGCCATCTGACTCGCCGTACTTGAGCAAGGCATCGTCATGAGCATGGAAAATACGTCGAGCAAATGGCGACAGGCGTGTGTAGATGTACCTGGCGCTCGCAGCATCGGCACCACCCTTGAGTCGGGAACCGAAGTTACCACTAGGTTCAAGGTAATTGATGTTGTTCGAACCGACAAAGGTCTGAGCAAGACCAACAATGGTGCCTTGCATAGACGCTTCACCGTGAGCGTAGTCAGTGGTACCAGACACGGAGCCTGCAAGATCGACGACCTTGACATCCTTCTTGATGTTGCGCCTAAAACAGGTGTAGAGAACCTTCCGCTGACCTGGCTTCAGACCATCGATAACGGATGGGATGGAACGCAAATTGTCGGCCATGGAAAAGAGAATCAGTTCCTTGTTAACAAAGTCATCATACGAGATCTCTTGCGTCGTAAGATCCAGATGCTGCCCAGGAACAAAGTCGCGCAGCCACTCCTTTCGGGCATCGGCCTTCTTCTTGGAGAAAGCCAGCTCGATGAGCTTCTCTTCTTCCTCACGCATAACTTGGAAGCTCTTCATGTGGGTGTCGAGATCCTTGAAGTACACTTGAGCATCGGGAATGTCGCTGGTTCCCAATCCCTTGAAGTACTTGTGCTCCCAGCTCTTCTCATTCTTGTGCTGCTCCTTCCACTCCTCGTATTCTGGCATGGAGAAGAAGCTCTTCAGGTTACGGGGATTCTTGGGATCGCCCTTCCAGACCTTGACAATAGGGGTGATGAACTCAAGAAGGAAACCCGGAATCTTGAGCAAGCTTGGGAACTGGCACTGAAGGAAGTTGATAAGCAAGCCCTTGATATGGCTACCATCGTGATCCTGATCCGTCATGATCATGAGATGACCGTATCGCAAGCTCTTCATGTCGGATACTGTGTACTCTTTCTTGTGTTGAAGACCCATGAACTTTTTGATGTTCTGAATTTCCGCATTTTTCATGATCTGGTCCACAGTAGCGTCTCGAACGTTGAGCAGCTTACCACGCAACGGAAAGACACCAAACAGATCCTGGTTCACAACAGCCCGCCCAGCCAAAGCAAGCACACTAGCCGACTCACCCTCAGTCAAAATTAGCGTACACAAGTGACCGTCCTTGGTCCCAGCCTTGTTGGCATCTGTAAGCTTCGCATTACTGATTCGATTGCGCTTGTTGCCATCCGTCTTCTTCATCATCTGATCAGCTTTTTGTTGGGCAAAGTGCATGATATTCTGGATGACGTCCGTTTTCTCGATTGCCTTCAAGAACTTGTCGCTCAGCACGGGCTTACTGCCGAACTGGCTAGCCTTTGTTGTGAGCTGCTCTTTGGTTTGCGATGTGAAAGCTGGATTAACGATCGAGCAGTTTACGAATAAGAAGATGTGATTCTTGATTTGCGCTGGCTTGAGCTTCACCGCCGCCTTGTTCTTCTTGTTGACGACTGCCATAAGCTTGTCCACAATCTGATCAGCGATGAAATTGACGTGTGTACCTCCAGAAGTCGTTGCAATCGAGTTGACGAATGATACCTGGTTGAAGGATCCGTCCGAAACGGCGAAACCAATGTCCCAGCGGTCGTGCTTGTCCGTAATGATGACGTTGGCTTCCTTGTCGTCTTCACTCTTGCCTTGCTCGCGGGCGATGGATTTGGTGTACATTTCCATATATTTCGCAAAGCTTGTAACCTTGACTCGGTCGCCGTTGAGGTAGACCTTTACGCCGCGCAGCGTTCCAGCAATGTCGTACGTCCTGCGCTTGACCATGGCCTCAAAGTCGTCGTCGATGCCAGTCATGCCGAACCTGTCGTAATCCGCTTTCCAGGATACCTTGGTGTAGTCGTCGCCCGACTTGAAGTCCACGATCTTGGCCTTGCCCATCTTGCTCATATTTTCCGTCCAAGTCTGCTTGTATTTCTTCTTTTGTTTCGCGTCAACCGTCTCGACTGTGAATTCGGTACTGAAGACGTTGCAAAGCTTTGCACCGTAACCGTTGCGGCCACCAGTGACTTTTTGCTGGTTGTCGTCGTAGTTGGACGAAGTAAGCAAATGACCGAAGATCATCTCCGGCACGTAAATTCCATGTTCCTACGCCGATTAGTAGAGCTCCAAGTACAGTTACCAGCGAGCTTACCTTGTGTATTTCAATGGGGATACCCTTGCCATCGTTCTTAATGGAGATCTCGCCAGTCTCCCGATCGACTGTGACTCGGATCTCGCTCATGTTCTTATCGTTCTGCTTGTTGTCTGCCGCGTTCACCAGAATCTCATCGAAAATCTTGTACAGACCGGGCACATACGAGACATCGCGAAACTCCATAGACTCTGTCGAGGTGTTGTAAACCCACATCTTGTCTGTTTGTCGTTCGACCGAGCCGATATATGTGTCTGGGCGCTTCATGATGTGCTCCAAATGAGTCAACATCTGGTATTTGTCGCTAGCACCTCCCTTCTTTGGCTTCGATATTGGCACATCTTCGGCACCGTCCATTCCGAAGCTCTCATTCGCAATGTCGGCCAGCGGTTTGCCACTGCTCTTCTTGGGCGCAGGAGCCTTCTTCTGCTTTGGGGGCGTATTCGCAAGGAGCGACTCGTCTTCATCGTCGAGTGGTGCATCGTTCATGTCAATGTCGGAATTCTCGTCGTCGGAATGCTGGGGCTTCTTCTTAGGCGCTGCCTTTGTCTTGGGCTTTGCAGTTGCTCCTGCGGGTCGTCCTCGAGGCTTCGGCGGGCCTGCTGCCTTCTTTGGTGCTGTTGTCGCCTTTGCCTTTGTTACCTTGGCAGGCTTTGCGGGCGGGGCGAAATCTGAGCTCGCGCCGTCGTCGAAGACGGAGTCGTCCATTAGGGAGTCGCTCATTGCGATGCTAGCGAGTTGCGCTGCCTCGCAAGAGTGGCGAAAGGGCTATACGGTAAGAGTGGCCCTACTCATGTGAGTTGAGGGGTGAGAAGATGCAGTCGAAACGAGCGTGGGGGGCCTGAGACGTCGAATACAGAGTCGTGGAGTCGTGTTTAGGGAGCAGCGCGCACTGTTTGTTTGCTTTCGCGTTGCATAGGCGCTAGTGAACGTAGGAAAAGCGCGCTAGTACGGCTGTCTTTCCTCTCGATTGGCTGATTTGTTGGCGCGACACTCACAACGTGAAGACACCAATGTCAAGTGAGCGGTGATACTGAGAGTGGTCGTCACGCGTTAGTGAGCTATACGGATGCTGCAACTGTTCAGATTGGCAATGCAAAGCAGCTCGGAGCGATGCATCCATTCCATCCTGATCGGTTGCACAATCTCCACCACCCCAAGCCGCACGCATCTATCAAGTCCTGAGTGACGTAGCTAGCATGATCTTGTATCTCTCACCTGGGCAAGAATGGTTCATGTTACCTAGGTTATAGACTTTGGCATCTGCGACATTTGCTCTCCCGTACGAGGATAGGCAACTCACGAATTTGTGCTTGACTATGGCATATGTAAACATTGATAAGACGCTGTGCGAACGTAATTGCAGTTTTGAAAGTGGATTGACACGCTGAGAGGTAGTTGGTGACAATACGTTTACCTTGACATGCGGCCTACCAATTTATGTAAATGCATGGTAATCGGGACGTGCAAACAGTGATACCTAACCTTTAATAACTTAGCAACCAAAGCTAGTCCTCAGAGTAAAAAACGCTTTACAATGATTGCAACGTGGTTTAATGGATAAACACATGCAGCACGCATTAATCACTCCAGCACAGCGATAATGCCGCTACAATATTGAAAGTACCACAATCCTCACCTTCTCCATGATCCGTCATCACGAACAAAGAAATTTTCGATGAACCTTATATCGCACTGACATGAATTATGCTAGTTCAATACGCACACTTACATAGCTACGCCTACACGGCGTCCAAAACGCACGAGACGAGGGGCACGCAGGCTTTCGGCCGAGTACCTAAGTCTGGACTTAACTACTGTTATGGCCGAAACGCACGGACGCAGTACTACAGAACTTAAGTTTGGCTGCAGGGGAAGGTTCTCTAGCGGTCTAGGTGATAACGACGCGTGTGCTTAGCTAGGTACTGTAGGTCGAGCAGATTAGTGTCAGGGGGTGTGGGCTCGTGACGCTCGCAGACGTGGGAACGTGAGCACACTCGCTAAGATATCAATCGAATTGCTGAACTATCCCAAGGGGTATATATAAATATAGACGGACTAGGGCAAGTGAAATCTTAGGGGTTGAGAGGGGCGATGGGGTGAAGCTACAAAGAAAGAAGCAGCAGTGACGAGAGCTGTTGCCGAGACCAACCAAAAAGCAGCAGCAAGAAACTGCCATGTCAAAGACGCCATACGTAGCTCTCATGAGCTATTGAATCTTCAAAGGTGCAATGGAAATCGCTGTAAAGCATGTCAAGTTCAAGGTTTTTCCCGCTTGAACAAGTTTTTGAGATGAGTCTTCAGCTTGTACTTGTACCAGTCCCCCTTTCTCTTGAAACCCATAAAGTCTTCGTCTTCATAGCTGCGAACGATGCTATCTTTTCGATTGCTCTCGCTCTTGCTCCGTTTGTTCTTGTCCTGCTTACGCTTTCGCTCAATGGAAACGAACATGCTGGTGGGTCGTGATCGTAGTCCAGGACCGTCGGTGACACCAGAATCCCACAGACCCGCAGTCTTGACAGGATTGTACGCCGACTGTGTCTTCCTGGTTCGTTCTAGATTGGGAAGGCTGGGAGAGAGTAAGGCCGGTGAAGGCAAGGGCGGAGGAATGATGGGTGAAGTAGGACCATCTGAGGTCGGCGGTATCACAATTGGTGATGTGATTGTCGTGAGGGTCAACTGCGGTTTGGTCTCGATGGGGTTTGTTTCCATGGAAGGCCTCTCAATAGGTGTCGATAGAGCTAGCTCTCTGATGCGAAGGAGTTCCGTACTGCGTTTACTCTGGCGCTCCTCTTCACTCTCTGGGAGGGCCTGATCCTCAAACGCAAGCCCATAACGTTTCCTCATACTACCTGTCATGCCGCGAACAGCTGCATCGGAACTAGCTCTACGGCCCCGAGACTTAGTTACTGGGGAGGAATTCGTGGTAGTCTTTGTCGAGGCAGGTGACGAGGGGACGTCCATGCTTGTGCGACGGCGCAGGCTTCCAGTCCCAGATCTGAACAATTTGTGGATAGAATGACGGCTTTCGTCTAGAGTTGATGCTGGAGAGGCCGAGCGAGGTGAGTCAAGGACTGACATGGAAGCGGTGCGGTCCGTTACTGGTCGAAAGATGGCGCATGCAGCCGCAATCGACTGGCTGGAATTTTCGGTAGGAACGTAGTCGTTACCAGCGACCCAAATACCAGACACAATTATGAAACGTCGAAGCGCATCATCCGTATCGATTGGTGAAGAATGGCTTGATACATCCATCGTAGAGTTCATATCGACGCTGGAACGCGTAAGAGCAGGAGACACGAAGCCGGGAGTAGGTGGCGCGACAGCTGAAGGCATCACATAGGAGTCCAAGACATCAATGCCCGTACGAGTCATTGTCGCAATGATAGGATGGCGTCGCGTGTTCGCGCTGATTGTACTGAAGGTGAATTTGTTGTCCTCTGGAAATGTCGGGGATTGAGGTAAACCATTGGACATGCCTGACAACCTCCGCAGATGCGGGGGCTTCAACACCCAGCGCGCTTTCATCGTCAAGCCATGATCGTCTGTTCTGTTGAACTCAAAGCTCCCATTTGGCATAGGCGATACTTCCCAGCGGCTCAAACCATCGTTCATACATATCTCCGTCTTTTTCGCAACACCCTTCTCGGACCTCCCAGGGCTGATGACACCTATCACCTCTCTGGATCCCCAGTGCTCATCATCTGATCTCTTGTCTTCATCCTTGGCAGTGTAGGCTTCTGCTTCTACAATCAAAAGATCATGGGGTCCCAGGCGATCCCGAGTATTGAAAGTGCGTGCAAGCCGTCTGGTGGATAGCTGAGGAAGCAGGGAGAAAGGAATGACCTCGTACACAGGCTTTGGGCGCTGTGCCGCAATGACCTGTTGCAACTGCAAAAGAACTCTTGGACGTAGGTAGAGCTTCGAGCGAGGGATGGGCTGCACGGGTTTGGCGAACAGAAAAGACGTCTTGGGTCGAGGCGCACGCTTCTTTGACTTGTCGTTGGCGGCGCTGCTCCCAGAGGATGTGGGCCGTGAAGGTGCAAAAGAGCCAATGTGATCATTGTGCGTCATTACATCACTTTGCGGTGTGGGTGCACCTGGGACATGTTTGGCAGGGATAAGGTCGACGTGTTCTGGGGTGGCTGAGGCCAAGGTGGGTGAAGCAGTCTGTTGTCGGAGATAGGCGCCAAGCAAGGAAAGAGGCAGCTGAGCGAGGAAGCCACTACCCGTTGTTGCGGGCGAGGGTACGACTTCACCTTTATCGTGGGGAGGCGAGTCGCCATGTCTGGCTACGGCGTTGACTGTCAACATATCCAGCAGCATTGCTTCCGCTACAGTTTGCGGCCCAGCATGCTGAAGCGTTCGTCAGTAGAGGAACACAACAAGGCGAGAGCGAGAGCGAGCGCAAGAGCCAGAGTCAGAGTGAGAGCAAGGGAGTAGGCGGGGTGGACGCCATGTTCCTTATGGCCTGGCACGCCGGGGAACAACAGGAGGGCTGTGCGCGCTGCAAGTCTGGTCTGAGGGGTGAGGACCGGCGTGTCAAGCACGACTTGGACGTACAGAGGAATCACCGGCCAGAGGAGCTCAGGGCTGACTTGCAAGCCACGGCTAGTTGCTACCAAGTATAGTAAGGCTACAGTATGCAGGTCGAGGGGAGGCCACGGTAGGTAGTGTATGTATAAGCGAGCGACGATGGTGGATGGCCTCCTAAGCAGACCTGCAGACCGGGGGCAACCGCCAGTATAACTATGAGGATGCTGTTCAGGGTTCACCATCAGATGGCGACTTCTGGCGGCCCTTGACGACGGGTTTTGCGTCCGAAGTACCGCGGGCAAGGCTGTCCATTTTGTCCGCTTCTTGTACTTGACGCAACGCACGAGGCACAAAGGCTAGGTAGGAAGCCTGGCAACGTAAAAAAGTCTCCGTCGGTCCCGCTCACACGGCCACCCCAACCCGCTTCCGGCCAAGCACTCTCCCATTTGAACCACGATCGATTTGGCTTTCTCCTATCGCGGTATGCAACACCATGGCGAGACATTGGCGTCCCACGTCTGAGGTACTTCTAGAGTCTTCAGCTGCTGGTGGCCTACTCTAGCTCGGCCATCGTCCAGCTCTGGGGGCCGGCTGTCTTCGGTTGCATATGTCGCTGCTCACCCCCTAGCTGACCCAGCAAAGTCTACTGCTGACAATCGAATGCTGTCCACGTCTTTACATGGCGGGGGCCACAGGGCAAGGCTAGTCTTTGATAAGGCTCCAACTCCTGTACATAGACACTCGTTGGAAACCGTACAGCACGTATGCAAGTGCCAACATGCATGTGCCAGTACCAGTACCCACTGTGTAGGTACTACGTAAACCCTCCAAGACTCGTCACGTGGCGTTGCCGTTGCAGCCGAAGCAACCTACCGCTAGGCCAAGCATCGCCAAAGTCGCGCAAACTGAGCTGTGGATTAATGAGTCTGTGAGCAGTGGATCAATGAAACCCTGGACGCTACCCAACATCCTGTTGTGAGCTTAAAGAAGCTTGTCAAAGCCTCTACACACACAAGTAGGACTGCGGTTGCTAGAGTTTGATGCACCCTTAGCTTTGGCTGTGGCTTGACTGGACTAGCTGAACCCCTGTCTCTAGGCAGGTTCCCCTCCACATTCACAGCTCAAGTCTCGGCTCACCGCTGTGTGAGCCACTCATCCTGCATGACCCATTTTATGCCGCGAGCGTATCCTGTGTCTGACAACCACATTCTGGATCGACCTCTCCAGCAGCCTTCCGTTCGCTTCCGCTACGTTCCGGTTTCCGCGCCGCCAAATTTTCACGCCGAGTCCACCACCTTTGTCGGCGATACGAACAAATCCAATACATCGTGACTGTCCGACCGGCACAACTGACCATCCGAGCCCCAACGGTATATTTCCGGACAGGTGAAGGGCCCCTCTGGTTGCTAGCCCTACCAGCACCAACAAGATCATCGAGCCATCTTCAGTCACGTGCCAAGCACGACTCTGCTTCCACAATTAAATGTCAAGTCAGGTTGATGCTTCTTACTTGATCTCGAATCTGTTATCATGGTTCACACAGAACGGAGGTTGGGTTAGTCCCGATGTGCAGGTCGTTCATGACGACTCGCATGGCTTTCACATGCTAGCCAAGGGGCCACTGAACTCTGCCCTTGTGGTGTCTTGTCCACTGAGGCTTACTCTCTCAATTCTCAATTTAGATCCAGAACCCAACCAAGTTCTGCCTATCGACACTGTTTTACGGCAATGTCGAGGGAAGATTCCCGATCATATACTGGCGTATCTTCTCCTCATTGAACAACGCAATAAGGGAGACGCTTCACCATGGCACGCTTACATCATCTGCTTGCCAGCGCCAGAGAGTATGACAACGCCTCTATGGTTCAATGAGGCTGATTCCGCCTTTTTGGCTGGCACTAGCGTCGCACCTGCGGCCCAAGAGAGAAAACAAGAGATACACAGACAATGGGATAATGTAGTGGCTGTCTTCAGAGAGCTTGAAATCCCCCTCGCGCATAACATCACCTTGTAAGTCTGACATACACACGCCAGAATCGAACGATGCTGTCAATGTGCGTCATCGATTCTGAAATACAGCCTCAGTCAATAATTGGAAGCTATGAGATCAGACAGCAATCAGATCTGCTTTTTTTTTGCACAGAATAGGAACCAACATCACCATGACTGTGGTCACGGTGCATGTCATGATGTAAGCTTACGCGCGTGCAAACTGCTGACACCTCTCAGCGAATCGCTCCTTTGGGCCGCTACTATCTTCACCTCGCGCGCATTCATATCCACGCACATCTTACCGGGACAGGAGACCGTGCCTGTCCTCTTTCCAGTCGTCGACATCCTCAACCATTCGGTGTCTGCCAAGGTAGAATGGGACTTCCAACCACAGCAGTCGTTTGCTCTGAAGTGTTTAGAGGGCGAGACCTTCACTGCTGGACAAGAGCTGTTTAATAATTACGCCCCTAAACAGAACGATGAGCTACTCCTCGGCTATGGCTTCTGTCTTGAGGATAATCCCATTGAACAGTTTGCACTGAAACTTGCGTTCCCACCTACGCTACAACAGTATGCACAGGAGATGGGATTGCTAGATGCCAGAAGCATACCATTTGGCATGTCCCCCGCTTTCCTAGAGAAGGATCCGAATAACGAGCAGCACTTCCTCCGGACACGGGATCATCCCTTTGGCCGTTACCAAAACGACATCCCGTTCTTCCGTGGTATACCGCCTTACATTGTACATTTCTTCTTCATTCAGACCGTAATGACTTGCGGCTTAGAAGGCACCACAATTAATGTGGAGCGGCCAGATCCCAGAATTGTGCTGCACGTACTAGTCCTACTTCACCAAGCCATTGAACAGAGAAGCCGTAGTCTGCCCTTGCACATTGAGCTCATACCGAAGAATGGCAAGCAAAAGTTCGCAAAGATCTACCGTGACGGTCAGGCGAAGATCATACACTCCATCCGTCAAGAGCTGCAAACCGTCATTGATAAGCTGCGAATACCAAGCAGCCATCCTACGCCCGTAAGACCTAGACTTCTTTCCATCCACGACGCACTTACCAGTATGGAAACCTTCTTCCCACAACAGGCCGAAATGTTCCAAAAAGGCATGCAAAAGCACGACCTGCACGACCCAGAAGATGGAACTATGATCTGGCCGCTCCTCCTCACAACAACCGTTGCATCATGGCTCTCCGCCAACAACAGTGAAGATCCCGTGCCACCCGCTTGGTTCAGTAACGTCCTCAAAATTCCCATGCCCGCGCTGGAAGACGGTATCGAAGATGGAGAAACATATAATTTCATCGACGAGAACTTTGACGATTTCTTCCGCTATCCTCCTGAATCTGCTGTTGGTATGACGGGGGACTCGGCAATGGAGAAGTTGGATCAACTTGGTCGGACGTTTGAGCTGCAGAGTTCGGATGCGGGGTTCATCAAGGGTCCCACGGAGAACCTGAGCGCTAGGCTTGTTATGTGGGGGATGAAGGTTGCGGATCAGGATATCCTGCCTGTTTTTGAGGAGGGGGTGGTAAAGAGGTGTTTGTTTGTTAGGGAATGGGGCGGTGGAGGTGCGGTGGAGGATGAGGGGTGGATGTTTGAGGATGTTTGACAAGACGGTGGAAGCAAGCATGGCCAGGGCATGGGAATAAATATGGATCCATATAAGTTGTGTTTATAAAGTGCCAACACAGGTTAAAAGTTGCAAGGGATCATCGCCACGTACTCTATCCCAAATGTGCCAAGAGCATATTCCAAAAGTTTGATAATCATTGCATAGCGATTTGTTGTGTTGTATCTATAACACCGGTTTATAGTTTGTAAGATCAATGTCTCCGCAAAATAAACACCTTCACAGAGTATGAGATTGCAAAATAGGTCCACTAATTTGCCGTCAATCTGTGAACTTCAGGATCCGCGCGCATCATGAACAAGGGTGAGAATGAACGGTTTGCGGGGATCGACGCGCTAGCCGTAGGGCTGAACCTTAGCGAGCTATCCCACCACGACATGCTTGAATTGCGACAGTGACATCAACATCAACATTCTCAAAACGTGAGTTTTCCTTCTCCTCGCGCATTGCAATTACACATTGTGAATCAAAAGTCTAATCGGCGTGCAGAAACCTCTGGAATCTTTCCATCGGCAGCAATGGCAGACCAAAAGGCGTCAAAGTATTACCCAGCAGAGGATGAAGCCATCATGAAAAAGGTAACGTAACCAGCGACACAAACGCGAGCGCGATCCGCAGAATTACAATCTCAAGAAGCCGCAAACTGCAACCGCAACAAGCATAAAAGGCTAATACGACTCCCCACAGGCGCGCAAGACACCCCACCCCACCAAATACCGCGACTCCCTTGCCCCAGGCACCGTCCTAATCCTCCTCTCCGGCCGCTTCCGCGGCAAACGCGTCGTCCTACTGCGCCAACTCGACCAAGGCGTCCTCCTCATCACGGGGCCCTTCAAATCCAACGGCGTGCCCATCCGCCGCGTAAACCACCGCTATGTAATCGCGACGTCGACTGTCGTCGACGTCAGCGGGCTCGACGCCTCGGTCGTAGATCGCGTGAGCAAAGACGAGTACTGGGCGCGCGAGAAGAAGGAGGGCGAGGACGCCTTCTTCAACGACGATGGCCAGGGCAACTCCGCGCCGGCGCACAAGAAGGAGACGGATCCCCAGCGCCTCGAGGACCAGAAGACGCTGGATAAGGTGGTCATGGCTAGTGTGAAGAAGGTTGCGGATTTGGCGGATTATCTGGGCGCGAGCTTTAGTTTGAGGGGGAGTGAGAGACCGCATGAAATGGTGTTTTGAGCGAGGTTGGTTGGCTTGAGAGACGAGATGCGGTGTGTTGGGGGGGGGGGGGCGGGGGTGGGGAGGGGTGAAGCTCCATTGGCACAATAAGGAGATGCAAGAGAGGCGGGGAGGCGGCAGACACACATACAGACATACCCCAAAAGTTCCTAGTTTAAACAGGATCACGACGATGACGATGACAATATGGTAATTTAATACCCATAATCCACCGTTCATATGCCTTTACACTCCTTCGCCAGTCAGTACGTCAGTCGATCAATCACACAGCCATGGCAATTACCTCCCTCTTACCCCTCATAATCATCATAGCCATAAACACAACAACATAAACGCAACATACAACATCCAAAAAAGAAAATAAAAAAAAAAGAAAGAAACCCCCCAGCAAGCCATCCCACAACCCAACATATCCATCTTCAGCGTGCAAAAAATCAAGTCCTGAGAATTAATAATTTAACTTGTTCCACGTGTATGTACTAGGTAGGTAGGTAGCTAGCGCTGAGGTATCTGTGGAGGACGGGGAATCTAAACCTGTGGTTTTGGGTAGTGTAAAAGGGTTGAGGGGTCGAGGGGATGGGAAAAGTGAGAGAGGTGTGGTTGAGGTGGATGGTTGGATGGTTGGATGGTTGGATATTTAGATGAATGTTTGTAGAAATTAATACAATGAATAGAAAACAAAAAAATAATGAAGATGTTTGTTTCTTCTCGCTCTTCCTCCTTGTCTTCTTCTTTTTCTTAATCCTGTTGAGAAACATCAAAGTAAACCATATCCATACATGTATCTACCCCACCTATCCTCCTACCCCATCTACAAACCATCTACCCACCCATCTAATCTCCATCCACACGCACTCATCCACGCACTCATCCACACACTCCTACCCACACCCATCGCACACACGCACCAAAAAAGTTAAAAGAATTAATATCAATCATTGCGGCGTCATAGTCATAGTAGTAGATCTTGAAAGGGCGGAGCGAGCCGTAGGCGGATGTGGATGTGCTTCTTTACGCAATTGGCGGACTAGGGCTTCAAGTTTGCGACGTTCTTCCTGTTCGGCCTGTTTTTTTGTGCATTAGTTTGTTGAATTAATTTGTGAGATGACTAGTTGTCAGGATATGAAAAAGGGGTGGGGTTCAAAAATAAAAGGGAGGGGAGACAAGAAACCAACATACCCTCAAAGCCCTCAAGCCCTCGGCCGTCCGATCCCTCATCATCTTCCTAAAATCCTCCCTCAACATGCGAATACTCGTCGCGCCCATGTCGAGTTGCTGGCCACCAGCCGCCCCATTCTGCATCTGCGTCATCATACCGGGACTTCTAACCCCGAGCATCTTGACCTTTTCGTCGCTGAGCTCCCGCTCCAGCATCTCCTTTTCGTCGCGCAGCTTGTCAATCTGCAACTCCAGGGTATCGCGGTCCTTTTCATTTTGAATCGCGTCGCGCATCAGGGCCTCGTATTCTGCCGCCATGCCGCTCAGTTCGGCTTTGAGCGTGCGTTCCGACTGACGCGCTTCGGCTTCGGACTGCGAAGCTGCGTCTTGCACTTTGCGCAGGGCTTCGAGTTCGTCGAGGAGGGCTTGGTTCTTGTCTGTTAGTTCGTCGAATTCCCGTTTTATGGCTGGGTCGGCGGCTGAGGCAGCGGCACGTTGGGCCCGGGTTCCGTATGCGCCGTCGAGTTCAGCTTTGGCAAAGGTGAGCTCGGTGGTCAGACGCACGATTTCGCCTTCGAGGGCACGGAATTCTTCTTCTTTGGCGTTGAGGCTGTTGGTTGCGTCGAGGGAGCGGGCTTCCGAGGCTTCTTTGGCCGTCGTCATGGCTTGGAGGGATGTAGTTAGTTGGGCGATGCGCTCTTCTGACTCGACGAGCTCGGCTTGGATGGCGGCAGCTTCGACGCGGGCGTCATCTTCGGCTTCGCGCAGCTTGTTCTCTAGGGTGTGGGTTTCCTCTTGCACTTCTCGCAGCTTTTGCTCGAGCGATATGGCCCGTTCCTGTGCATCACGGACTTGAGCTTCGTATGCTGCGCTGCGTTCTTCCACCTCGCGAGACTGGACGTTGAACGTCGAGCTACGCTCTTGGTAATCCTGGAGCTCTTTCTCGTACGTAGCAGCACGTTGTTCGGCAGCCTCTGCTTGGGTTTGCAGTGCAACAGCGCGTTCCTGCACATCCTTGAGTTGAGCTTCGTAAGCAACAGCACGATCTCTCGATTCCTTGAGCTCTGCCTCAAAGGTCGCGATACGTTCTTGCACATTGATGAGCTGTGCCTCGAGTCCCGCATTGCGTTCTTGCGTCGCTTGCAGAGCCCTTGTATCGGCTTCCACCTTTGTCTCATCGAATTGTTGCAACTGGCTCATTGCTCGCTCCAACTCATTCTCCATGGACTTCTTCTCTGACCTTGCACTTAGGATTTGCGTGTTGAGGCGCTCAAAGTCGGCTTCCTTTTGCGCATCGGATTTGCTGTTTAGCTCGCGTTGCTGCTTGATCTGACGCATGAGTACCGACTGTTTGTCCTTGAGACTTGTAGCACGACGGAACAGCCATTGCACCTTGGCTGAGAAGGCAGGGAGGGAGAAGGCTTCGTTAGGTTCGTAGTCTTCGTCAGGTGATAACTGGTCTTCAGCGTCGGAGTCTTCTGCCAGGAGACGTCGACGTTCGCGTTTCCTCTCGCGCGCTTCCTCCTCGCCAGCCAAGATGGTTTGCCATAGCCCTGTCAGCGTTGTCTCGTACTTTTCAGCCTTTTCAGAGTCGTCTGAATCGCCAGTCCGGTGCTGCAGTTGGTCGATCTGGTTGTTCAGGGCGTGCTGCACCTGTTCAATGTTGTAGATCGAGTCTTCCATGTAGTTTAATTGCTCGGTCGAGCCGCCCCCGGTGATTGGAGGGGGAGGCTGGATCTTGTCGGCATCCTGAGTGTTTGATCTGCTCAACACAGCATACAGCTGGTTGTTGATACCCTCGAGACGACCTTCGACCTCGGCTAAGGAGTGTCGTGACTTGCTCCACATGCTGGACTGTTCAGCACTGATGTTGCGCAGTCCCTGATCGAGAAAGTCGAGTTGGCGTTCCAGGGTGGTAGCATCTGGTGTTCCTTCAAGAACCAAGGGTGGCAATGCGTACTCGCTGTCTCGCTCTGGATTTATTTGCACAATGAGCGCCCTCAGCTTCTCGTTCATCTCCTGCAGACGCTCTGCCGCTGTAGTCAGAGCTTGGTTTGGGCGAGCATCGCTATCCGACCGGTGGTGTGTTCCATTCTGCAGCACATGCATGAGAGTGTCGAGGTTTTCGGGCGACCTGTAGTAGCTCCTCTCGTCGAATTCGCCAACAGCCCGAGCGCCATTGGGCCGGCCCAGGTCGAAGCCATTCAAGCTCGCAGGGCTATCCGGCCGTCCAAAACGATCTTCCAGCTCCGCGTCGCCATGGGCCCTGCGTGGGGTTTTGTGGGTGAGCTGGAGGACGGCAGCGGTGTGCATGAGTAATTGCATGTCGATCATGCGCATGCGAGATTCGACCTGCAAAAGATCGCGAATGTACTCCTCGACCTTGGTGTTGCTGGCGTCCAGTTCTTGCTGTGCCTTTGCGTCATACTCGGGGACTGGAGCGCCACCACTCTTGCTGCTGGCCGCACGCTTGTGGCCACCCGCCTTGCCAGACGCCAGGCGGTGTAGCGAGCGTGTGGCATCGCGGATCTTGGTCTCGGCCTCGAGCTTCTTGCGCACCGTGGCCAGGCGGGCGCCGAGCGTCTTCTGCTCCTGCTTCAGCGAGTCCACCTCCTCGACGGGCAGAATGTCAAAGTTCTGGCTGTCGCCTATGGCCGTCTCTAGCAGCAGGTGCATGGCCACGGGGTCGGTGGTGACGGCGTCGGAATTACGCTTTCGCGAGTCGCGCGGGCTGTATTCGCCATTTGTGCGCACCGTCTGCCGGCGCCCGTCTCCAAAGACGTCGGGCGGCGGGATGAAGGCGCTGGTGCCAAAGCGCGGCGAGATGTTGTAGGCCATGGGGAAGAAGCTCGGCGAGGACGCGCCTACGCCCGACGGGTAGTTTGACGTGGGCGAGGGGAAGTCGTACAGCGGGCGAGGGCTGAGGGCACCGCTGTCATTGCCGTAGGGGTACTGGGTGCGCAGGCCATTGCTCGCCATGGTGGCCCGCGGCAGGGGGCGAACAGTCGAGTCGCGTTTGCGTGGCGGCGCGGCGACGGTGCGGACGGAGAGGGCAGCTGGGGCGTAGGAGAGGAGGATTCGCGCAGCCAGCGGGGGAGCACGATGGGCTTCACCGAGAGCGAAGCATGGGGGGAAGTGGTGTGGTGTGCATGCTCACGGTACAGTACAGTACAGTACACTAGGTAACGTAACTGGATACGGATGTAGTGGGCAGCAAAGAGGAGGTGCTGGGCTGGGCATGCACTCTGAAAAAAAGAGCGCCCCAGTGCAGGAGGCGTGCAGTAGGTAGGTAGTCAACTTACCTAGTCGCGTGGCTTGGGTAGTAGGCCACACACGGGGTGGACTTTGTCCAACGTCAGTCAGATCGTCAGGGGTCACACAATTGCGATGCGCCCACAAGCCCACCAGAGACTTGGCAGGTACCTGCATCTGACGTTTCACTGCTGCCCCGCTCCATTCACCCAAGTCTCACCTGTGCGTCACCGCCTGCTGACAGATAGTACCTAACTGCTACTCTAGCTAGTCCTGGCATCGCCATTGCCATCAACCATCAACAGACCGCTCGGAGTTCCATCGCTGACCCATCAGGATCCCCAAACTTTGTCTTGCAATACCCTCGCCTATCCGTCTTGTCACCATCATGACCATCATGACTGGGCAACGGCCATCCTATTCCAAAGACCAGCTAACACAATACTTTGACCGCATAAGACTGCCTCAAAGACGACGAAAATATGACGTCGCCACGCTGCAGCCTGCAGATGCTTTGGAATACCTGACCACGCTGCAGCAGTACCAGCTAGCTGCGGTGCCTTTTGAGAACCTGAGTCTGCACTACTCGTCCCATCGTCAGATATGCCTCCACCCCGAGGACCTCTTCAAAAAGATTGTGGGCGACAACAACGGCCGTGGAGGCTACTGCATGGAGAACAACGCCCTCTTTGGTACTGTTTTGCGCTCGCTTGGCTTCACCATCTACTCTGCCGGTGGGCGGGTGTTTGAGGAGGGGCACTGGACAGGCTGGGGCCACATGGTCAACCTCGTCACCATTGGAGACCAAAAGTATGCCGTCGACGTAGGGTTTGGTGCCGAGGGGCCCATCATGCCCATGCCATTGGACCGCTCAGGCACCGTTCAGAAGCACCTCAGTCCAGCGTCTGTAGGACTCGACTGGCGCAACATCCCAGAAACCACCGACCCCAATCAGCGCTGCTGGGTGCTCAAGTACCGTAAGAGCGACGAGAGTGAATGGGAACCGTTCAAGTACTGCTTCACCGAGGTCGAGTTCTTGCCTCAGGATTATGGCGTCATGAGCCACTTTGTGAGCACAAGCCCAAGGACTTGGTTCACTAGGGTCGTTGTGGTGGAGCTGAAGATCATGGATGAGAGTGAAGCGCTTGTGGGGAGATTGACGATCCAGGGCAACAGTATGAAGAGGAGGATGGGCGGCGAGGTCATAGAGGCAATCGTCTTTGAGAGCGAGCAGGACAGACTGGATGCTTTGGAGAAGCACTTTGGCATCAAATTCGGGGCAGCGGATCGAGAGGGCATCCGTGGGATGATGTCTGAGATCAAGTAGGGGTGCACAGTGGGTACGAGAGACTGCCATAGACCATAGAGGAGTTTATTTCTGTATCGCGCTATCTGCCATGTTGCCTTGCTCACCGGGGTATTGCGCCTAAAAGAAGCGTTGCTCGCACTGTGGCTGACTGTCAGTATCGGTCCAAGTCGCTAGTATCGTGATGCATACCCTCCATGGGTTGTTGACCTCGAAGCCTGCGGGTGCGTCTGGCTTGTCCGTCTGTCCGCGCATGAAGCCTGTCAATCGGCGGTCGCGTTCCATCACTGCAGCGGGTGAGCATGTCGCATGAAAATGAGGTCATTGCGAAGCGGTCGTACTTTGCTGTAAAGCGGTTAGAGTCGAGTCCCCGGCGTCGTTCCGCTACAACAAACTCACCCTGTCCCATGCATCAATTCCCCTTCGCGCCCTCTTTCCTCCGTTCTGCATCTCCCTGAGCTTTCCCACAGACACGGCGCTGAAGGCGAAGAACTGCAGGGCCGGTTAGCAGCCAGCTTCTTCACGGCCAATGGGGGCATTGTCGCATACGCCGGTCATAATCGCATACGGAATCAGAGCCTCGAACGGGACGCCCATGGTTGCGGTAGTGTCTGTCTGCAGCAGGCGGGGGCGGGGTGGTGGGTGGTGGTGGGTGGTGTTGCGGGCGTGGTTCGTCGTCCACTGGCGGCAAGCTCGAGGTGAGTTGAGGGCTGGACGTCTCAGCTGCCGTCCCCAGTCCCTCTCCGCCGCCGTGCCCGTGTTTGGCTGCGCATGGGCCTCTCCCCTCGACTTCACGCATCGGTGCAGTGGCCTTTGGACGTTTGGCATTCTTCGCCCACACGCTCGGCGCGCAAGACGCAATTATTCCCAGTGTCGCTCGAGCCTGCCCTTTCCTACGAACCGCACATCAGGATAGCCAGGCCCCCAGCGCGGCCACAATAATTGAGCGTCGTCGCTAGAGGCCACCTCGACCTGCCCCACGACAGCCAACCACGCGACTGCAGCCCTTGCAACCCCAAATCTGGCTTCTCTGATACATCAAATAGCTGCTTCACGATAGAGAGTCACAATCAAGACGCGGTGGACCGTCTGACGCTTCACCACGACGCGCCACCAACACGCACGACGCGCTCACCCGTCGCTGCATACCAACTTCACCCTGACCCTCCACACGTGCCCAACGCAACCGATGCCACAGGCCTGATACCCACCCTGCGCTGTGACAGTGGCTTATCTTGCCTCCAGACTGGCGGCCGTGGTGTCCTTTGCAATGGCTGAGCCCGGTAGGCTCATGGGCCAAACCACCAGCAACACCGAGCCCGAGGACATTGATGCAGATGGAGAGTATGAGATGGACGATGTCGAGTACGACCAGCCCCCCGCTGAGGAACACCTTCCAGATGTAGAAGGACATACAACAGACGCAGAAGGCTCCGACATAGATGCTGAGGGTGAGGAAGTCGACGACGACGAAGACGAGGCTGAGCCTGTGGGCGCTGTCAAGATAGCGCTACGGCGGCCGCACTCGTCCGACGACGAGGTCGAATATGAAGAAGACGACGACGCGCCCGGAGACATCTTGTCCGACGCCCCGAGCCGAGACAGTGATGATGACTCCAGCAGCGCCGAATCCGAAGAAGAGAATCAGTGGCAAGCTGAAGACGACGGTGGTGAGGAAGACGAAGTGGCCAAGTCCAACCCAAACGCTTGCACGTAAGTTACATCAACTAAACGTCGAACCTCGCGAGCAGATGACTCATGCACGACAGATACTGTAACCAAGACGAGAATGACGATCCCAGCCCTGAGTTCGAGGAGTATCTTGCGTGCGTGGTGTGTGGAGATAATGGTGAGTTACCGCTAGGACCCATTCACGAAGCTAGTCGCTGACACATGGTTTTGCAGCACACCAGCAATGTGCACGTGACAATCACACGCTGGGTCCCGACGACGGTATGTCTGGCTTGCTAGGTAACAAACAAACACTCGCTGACTAGTTAAAGATGCAAAACAGTGGCGGTGCACTGCCTGTATTCAGAATGACCTTCACGCAAACGGTGACGCTGAAGAAGAACCAGAACAGCCCTACACGCGTCGCAGACTGTCATCAGGTAACAAGCTCACCAAAGAACTGCTGCCTTCACATCGAGGTGTAGACCCTGGCGGACACTCAATCTTCAAAGAGCTGCTACTCCCAGACGAGCCGACCGACGGCCCACGTTCGCTGCGCAAACGCAAAAACTCACACGACGAAGAGCCTCTACCACTGCGACAGACCAGGAAAAAGCGACGCTCATCAGAACTCTCCCGTTCGGAAGCACAGCCTTCCGTTGGTGCATCATCACCCCGGCCATCCTCAAGAGGCGTGCGCGCCGCCCACAGCACCATGAACGGCCACGAAAGCGAGGGCAAAGACGATGCAGAACACTCAGGATCTGATCAAGAGGGTGCTCGACTTCGATCATCGCGTGCGCGCCGCGGCCAACCTAAGAGGAGCGATAGGCGGCCACTTGCCTGGATAGAAGAACAGCAGGGCCTTAGTCTCATCATTGCTTTTCACCTTAATAACGAGAAGGTGCAAAAGATTGTTACCGCAAAGCCAAAAAAGAAGGTCCTCACAGTTGAGCAAGAGCGGCAAGAGCGGCGACGAGAGAGGGATCGAGAGCGTCGAGAACGCAATCGGCGAGCGGCACAGGCAGCCAGAGAATCACCAGAAGTCACACATTACCCTGCGATAAGTGTCCAGCAAGCATCACCCTTCCATGGCTTCATCGACCGCGAGCCCGACGAGACGAAGAGCAAACCTTACGGAGGCGTGCTCTCTGAGGCAGATGCCGACACTTCAAAAACATATCCTTCCATAAGCGATCGAAGACGTTTCGAAGATGCGCGCACCAAGGCTGAAGAAGCGTGGATCGAGAAGCAAGCTGCGCTCTACCCCCCTGAACCATCACGCTCGTCCAAACAGACGGCTACTGCAAGCAAGATCAAGTGCGTCAATTTTGGTGGATGGGAAATCGATACCTGGCACGCTGCGCCCTATCCTGAAGAGTATAGCAAGAACAGGGTGCTCTACATTTGCGAGTTCTGCCTAAAGTACATGAACTCTGACTACGTTGCGTGGCGGCACAAGGTACGTTTCTGATGCTTGTACGTCTGTACGCTGCTAATCTGTGACAGCTCAAATGCCCAGCAAAGCACCCTCCAGGCGACGAAATCTACCGCGACCGCAAGTACTCTTTCTTCGAGGTTGACGGACGAAAGAATCCCGTCTATTGCCAGAATCTCTGCCTCCTTGCCAAACTCTTTCTCGGCTCCAAGACGCTATACTACGACGTAGAACCCTTCCTCTTCTATATCATGACGGAAAATGACGAGTACGGCTGCCATTTTGTGGGCTACTTTTCAAAAGAAAAGCGGCCCAGCTCCCTCAACAACGTCTCCTGTATTCTCGTGCTTCCTATACACATGCGCAAAGGCTATGGGCAGTATCTTATCGAGTTTTCTTACCTACTCACGCGCGTGGAGAAGAAGACAGGAAGTCCTGAAAAGCCCCTCAGTGACATGGGCCTCGTCAGCTATCGCAAGTACTGGCGCTTGGTCCTATGTGAAGAGCTGCTAGAGCAGCACGAAAAAGCCAGTAACTTAAGTATTTCGAGTATCTCCGACCGGACCGGTATGACGCCTGATGACATAGTGTCTGCTCTCGAAGGAATGCGTGCTCTTGTCCGGGACCCCGTCACCAAGAACTATGCCTTTCGGCTGGACATTCCCTACTACAAGCAGTACATTGAGAAATGCAACGCTGCTGGCAACCAGAAAATCAACCCAGACTGTCTAGTCTGGACGCCTTATGTTATGGGTCGCCTCGGGCAATACGAAGATGGTCCTGCACTCCAGACAGTCCAACAGCGCGACGAGGTGGAAGAGGAAGAGAAACCCGCACCCGAAGAAGATGTTCAAATGGCGACAGCTGGCAAAGCCAAAGCCAAAGGTAAAGCCAAATCCAAATCCAACGGCGTCGATGACCCCGATCCCGCCACACCAGGTCTCGCAGCTGAAGAGTCTCTCAACGGCGGGTCCCCTGCCCCAGGCACCCCCTTCGCAAATGGGTCCACAATCGCCCTCGCAGGCTCCCACACTGACTCCCCCGCCATCCCCCCCTCACGCTACGAAATCTTCCCCCCACTCCCCGGACAACCCGCACAGAAGCGACGTCCCGGCCGCCCCTTTGGCTCCCGCCGCCGAACCAGCACCCCAAACCGCGCACGCAACACCTCGCTCTCCCTGCACACGGCGCCCGTGTCGAAAATCCAACTCACGCCCACCCGCGGCGGCAGCGGCAGCGGCGCCCACAGCAACGCCTCGCCCTCGCGAAACGGCGCGCTCACGCCAGCAACGATTTCTCTGCGCCGCACGCGCAGCAGACTGGGCGAGAGCGTCACCAACGGCGACGACGTGGTGCAGGATGGCGGCGCTGTCAAGCCCGTTGTCGTTGTCAATGGCGGTCGTAGGAGTACGCGTAGTAGTGCGAGTTCGCTGGGTAGTCCGCGTAATGGCCGGCCTGGTGGTGCTGCTGCAAAGGGTATCGGTGGCGGGGCTAAGGGTACGAGGGATAGTCATGGCAATGTCAATGCCAATGGTAATGGTAATGCCAATGGAAACGCCAGGGCTAGAACTACGGCCACGCTGGAGGAAGAGGATGAGGAAGAGGATGAGGATGACGAGGAACACGGAGAGCAACATCATCTTGATGATGCGGATGATGTGGATGCCGAGTTTGATGAGGAAGAAGACGAGGATGGACATGGTGATTTGCTTCAGCTTCAGCATCAGCATCATCAGCATGAGGAGGAGGATGAGGACGAGGGCATGGACATCGATGCTGAAGGCGAGGACGATGATGATATTGTTATGGTGGGGGCGTAGGAATTCTGATTCTGATTTTGATTCTTCTTCTTCATGTCTTTTTACGGAATTGTTCTGTCTTTTTTTTTATTTGATCGATTTCCGTGGTGTGGTGCTGGCTTGTGGTATGTGGTAGAGTTATTCTTCTTGGTTGTTATTAGTAATGTGCATGTGCGGGCGTGTGGCGTGTGGTGGGCTTGTTGTCGGGCGTGTGGAGGGTGGAGGGTAGGTGTGTAGTGTTAAACAACTCCCATTATCTTGATCCATCTTGATTCCTCTTGATTTATCTGGATTCCTCTTGATTCCTCTTGATCCCTCTACACTCCACTTCCCTATCTATCGCTCACTACTGCCTATTTTTTTCCCACAAGGGGGAATGAAGATCACATGGTATATATACTCTTCTTCTTCCTTTTCTTCTTCTTTTGTTTTTGCAACGTTTTAGGGTACATCTATATCATGGCGTGTGATTCTGTTTCTACTTCCTTTCCGCGGTCTACATACCCAAAGTTGGCTGATCTTCCCCCTTCTTTACTATTTACCCACCGGCTAGGGTGGATTGTCGGGGAAAAGTACACTATGTGTGTAGAGTTGGACGTACTGTATGTGAGAGCAGAGCAAGAGGGAAGAGTATTAACCGGATTTTCTCCACACTAGGTTAGGTAAATACCGTAAATATGCAGCTCTGAATGGGACTTTATCCGCTTAAGTTACGGGTAGGAGTAGGAGTGTAGGGACGAGGACGAGGACAACTACGATTACAACAAATTCAAACAAACTCAAACTCCACCTCTAACTATAATTCCAGCTTAACAGAATCCCAATCCCAATTCCAATCCCAACACACAAACCCGCATCCCCCCAACCGCACCTGCCAAACTCCCACCTATTCCAGAAGCGCTACATCCGAGTGATCGATGAGTTAAGACGCAGTGGCAAATATTATCCGGGCCCGCGACCGGGCCGGGTAAACTCAACGACTGAAGATGCTGGACGTGTACTGTATTTACATAGGCTGTGCTGTAGCGGGGGCATTCGTGTGTGTGCGTGTGCGGGGTGCGTGTGCAGGTGTAGGTGTAGTTTGAGTGGAGCTCAAGAGCGGAGGGGGAGGGGGAGGAGGGGGGGATCGTCATAGTTAGGTACCTAGCTAACTAGCTACCTACATAATATTCCTTTAAAAGCGAAGGGTACTTCTTTTGTGATTGCGATGTTTACCTCCTCCTCACCGTGCTTTGAACGTCGATTAAACTACGCTTGTAACTACAAATAATTGGAAACCTACTGGACTTGTGTTTGTTTGTTTTGGAATGGGATTCGCATAGTCAACGCACTTGCATTCGCATACGCGTACGCATATACAAAACGAACGAATCGAGCAGGGCCTGAGCGAGTATAATCACGGCGATGATGATATTGGGAGGGGAAAAGAGTGTGGGTGTGTGGCTGGGATTTGGGATTTGGGTTCAGGGCGTGGCGGCGCAGGCTTTTAATTCTAGGTGGTTTAATCCGGTTTTACCTGGGGTAGGTTTATTGGGTTTCGTTTTGTTCTCAGGTTGAGCCTTTCTTTCTTATATTTTTTCTTGTCTGAGGACATATTTACTACACCAACGGCGTCGAGTTTGTTGTGTAGAATTTTCTTTTTGGTTTCTGGGTTTGAGGGAATATTTTTTCTGGTGATGAGAAGCTTTCAGCGTTAATTTGGGTAAGAGGGCGCGGTGTTTAAACTAACTCTTCCCACAGTTTCATCCAGATCCGAGTTGTATTTTTCACAAGCCGGATCAGACGTTCTACTGCGCCTCCAGCAGTTTCAACGTATTTCCTGGTATTCCAATACATGCGAGTAAGGATTTGACGAACTGGAGACTTGTCGGTGAGTTTGGAGTTGTTCCTGATGACTATATTTTTGACTCTCTGACGCATTGACAAAATCAAAGGCCATGCTCTCAACCGCGCGAGCCAGCTCCCCGAACTTGCAGAATCGGTGGGCTCGACGAGCGGTATCTGGGCTCCGGCATTGCGGTTCCATGATGGGGCGTTTTACGTCTTGACTACTATGGTGCATGATAAGAGAGCGGACAATGATTCATCGAGATGGGATAATGTAGGTTTGGGTTTAGATACAACGACTCCCATTGTACAACAATGCACGGAGCTGTGGCTGATCGCATGCAGGTCATCTTTTCGACGACGGATATTTGGGATGAGAGCCGGTGGACGGATGCTGTGCATCTTAATTTCAATGGCTATGATATCAGTCCGCATTGGGATGACGAGGGGAACTCGTATATCGTGGGTAGTCATGCTTGGAAAGTGGCGTGAGTAACTAATCTCCAGTATCTTGTCTTGTAGATTTGGAAGTGCTGATGTGAACGTAGTTACGGAATTCATCTCAATCGAGTGGACCTCAAGACGGGGGAGCTGCTTGGTGAATGGACGAATTTGTGGAATGGGACTGGTGGCATTGTAAGTACTTGTTGAGGGAGAAAATCATAGCCGTGCTAATTGTTCAGGCTCCCGAGGGTCCTCATATATTCAAAAAGGACGGATGGTACTATTTGATGATTGCGGAAGGTATGAAGGCTCAATTAATTATGAATATCATGCTTACATGGTGCAGGAGGGACGGGGTTGCTGCACATGGAGACCATCGCGCGATCCAAGAACCTCTATGGTCCTTACGAGCCTAACCCATCAAACCCGATATTATCGAACGCAAACACTACCGAATATTGTGAGTATCCTTCTCGATCAATTTCATGCATTCATTAATTCCCCCAAGTCCAAGCTGTTGGCCATGCAGACCTTTTCCAAGATGGAGGTGGGCAATGGTGGGGTGTTGCTCTTGCTGTACGCTCTGGTCCAGAGTGGATGACGTTTCCCATGGGTCGAGAGACTGTTCTATACAATGTCACATGGGAGAATGGGTCATGGCCAGAGCTACACAATCCCGTGCAGGGCGAGATGCGAGGATGGTCGCTACCGGGTATCATCGAAACACCTGGTGATGGGTAAGAGGCCTGTCTCAGTGATGAAAACCACTGCTAACCAACATACAGGCCCTTTGTAGACGAAGGAGACAACAACATCAAATTCAGGCCCAACACCACCATACCTCCCCACTTTGTCTACTGGCGCCCACCCATCGCGGAAAGCTACGCCATCTCCCCACCAGAGCACCCAAACTCCCTTCGACTAAAGCCCTCACGCCTAAACCTGACCGGCATCGATGGCAACTCTCCCGGCCCAGGCGGACAGACCTTCATATCTAGACGTCAAGTCGACACCCTCTTCACCTTCGCCTTCGACCTCGACTACCATCCCACCACCCCCAACGAAGAAGCAGGCATAACCCTCTTCCTCACCCAAAACCATCACGCCCGCCTTGGAATCACCCTGCTCCCCCCAACGAACAACTCCACAACCACCCGCCCAACTCCACACTTCCACTTCCACGCCATCTCCTACATACCCGTGCCAGACGACATCATCGAGCCTGTGCCCGTGGCCTGGCTCGACAAATCGCTCACGCTGTCGCTAAGAGCCGTCAATGTTACGCATTATGCGTTTGGGGCGGGGCCGGCGGACGGCTCGCTGCCAGTGCAGGATCTGGCGTTTGTTGGCGGTGATATTATCTCTTGGGGCTTCACGGGCGCTTTGCTAGGCGCGTATGCGACTGGGAATGGGGGCAATGGGAGTGCGGCCGCCTATGTGACGAATTGGAAGTATCAGGGTTGGGGACAGGTGAGAGAGAATTGGAATGGGACGGATATGAGTGCGTAGTGTTGTAGTTGATCGTCTCTGGACGTTTTTCCTTTCTTGTAGGAAGCGTCGTAACTAACACACTCATATTTGAAATCACCAGTTAAGCATTTTCATATTCTTCTCAGTTTTTGCATCAAATCGGACGCGTATTTACTTACCCGCAGTATCTCAATGTACCACACCTACCTTCAACCTCTCCCCGAATACCAAACCCATAATTACACCAAACACCTACAACATACCGTATAACCAGGTACCCCTTCCCCCTAACCACGCACCCACAACACCCCCATGCAGTGCAACAAACCCAACCCCACCACCAAGACATCCGCTCGCGTCCGTCATACCTACCACCGCAGCCGCTGCACCTCGCCCAAACGAGCGCATGTCCGCTCCCTGCATGTCAGCGCGTTGGCCACGGCATGTTGTCGGTATGATGTATGCTGTGTAATCGTACTTGGGGGTACGACAACGATGTGGATGGAGATATGCAGGAGGGTTCGGAATTGGGGTGGGGCAGTGCTGGGATTTGGGCGTGAGAGTGGTGGGGGGGGGGGATGGTGTGTGGTATGTGTGATATGTGGGATGGGATGGGATGGGATGGGATGGTATAGTTTGGGATGGATTTTTTTAAAAAAAAACAAATAGGAGAAAAGGTACAAAAAGGCAAGGGTATGGTAGTTAAGTTGAGATGAGGCGTGAAATGTGACACAAACTTCCCGCCTCCATCCTATTCTAGATACCAACTACAACAGTAGTCAGGCGAGATATAAGCTTAAGGTCGAATCATAATATATACATCAAACATCTCAACACGAACACAAATAGAATTAGACTCTCCAACAAAGAACAGCGTTGCAGGAGCTTAATCATGAGGCTCCAAAGCAAGGCTGAGCACCCTCTCCCCAAAATGGTTAGTTAGAACACGGCGCTTCGGGGATCTCGGTTCTTCAAACGAGCGAGGCTAACCACCCAATTATTTGCGATAAGATAACGAACGAGTCCTTCGGAGTCCTGCCGCCGTGCCCTTGGGCTGGACTGAAGTGCGGGGGAGGGGCGAAGATCGTATTGTGTAAAGGGCGGCGGTCCGTCCGAGGTTGGGAATAACTAAATTTTGACATAAGGCGTGAACGACAGACAGACGTTGCCGTTTGGATATTGGGCTACAATAATTGCGAGTATCTGGCCATTGGGGAGCACCGTGATTACTACACATGTACCGTAGGTAGTTAGTACGGTGTACCTAGCTACCTAGTTATTGCAACGTCTAGCAAGGTGACCACTTCAATTAACACGAGACATTGTGTCTGCGAAGAAGACTAAAACCGTGCAGGATGTTTGCACTTACACCCCTCACTACTGCGGTCGTGCTGCCTGTGCTTCTGGCACTGCAGTTTCTCGTCAGGTATCTTCGCAATCCGCTGCGCAAAGTTCCTGCTGCTCATCCGTTGGCGCCGTGGACTTCGCTCTGGATCCACTGGGTTCGCTGGCGCAGCGTCGAGAACGCCACGCTGAAAGATGCACACGATCGCCTCGGACCCATTGTGTGTTTGGGGCCGCGCGAGATTAGCATCAATTGCGTCAAGGGGGGTATCCGCGATGTGTATACTGGCGGGTTTGAAAAGGGAAACGCAAAGTACAATTGGTATGGGTTTTTTGCGAATTACGGAGGGTGAGTTTGGCAGAAGCGATGATGGTATATTGTGTGTTGGATCATGTGTTGATTGGTTACAGAGTGCATAATATGTTCTCGATTGATAGCAATAAGCCTCACTCGCTGCGGAAGAGGATGTTGAGCAACATCTACAGCAAATCCTTCGTCACTACGAATGAGGCCCTGTCAGCTCAGATAAGCTCGATTCTCTACGACCGATTCTTGCCGCGTCTTGAAGCTACGTTTTCAGAAGAAAAACCGGGTGTGCTCGATATCTACGCAGTACTCAGCGGATCCACAATGGACATCGTCACGGGCTACATCTTCGGTCTGAAAGCTGGTTCGAAGCTTCTACAGAACTCGAAGCAACTCGCCTGGTTTCTTGACTTGTACAACTCGCGCCGCTCCTTCAACTTTTGGCCGCAGGAACTCCCCAACTTCACTGCCTTTGTGGAGAAATGGTTGAGATTCAGGCTGACGCCCAAGTGGGTCGACGAAGCGAACGGCGAAATCGAGAAGTGGACGGCGAAGATGTGCGATGAGGCGAGTGAGGTACTGGCGAACGGTGTGGCGAGTCCACAAGATTTGCCTGTGGTTTATCAGCAACTGTCAAAAGGTCTGTCCAAGGACGCGGAGAAAAGTGGCATTTCATCAAAGGAAATACTGGCCAGTGAGGTTCTCGATCACCTTGCTGCCGGCTTCGATACATCTGGCGTCACCCTCGTTTACATTGTTCACGAGCTGTCACAGAACAGGGACATCCAGGATCGACTGCGAGCCGAGCTTCTCACCCTCTCACCACAGCTTATCCCCTCGTCATCGCCAGTCTTGCCAGATGCAAAAGTAGTAGACGCATTGCCATTTCTCCATGCCGTCATCTGGGAGACACTGCGCCTGCACTCTGCCATCCCAGGCCCGCAGCCACGTATCACTCCACCACAAGGTTGCCAGCTAGGGCCAGGCGATGCCAAATACTTTGTCCCAGGTGGTGTACGTGTTAGTGCAAGCGCAGGGCTTTTGCACCAGAACGAAGATGTGTATGAGCGCGCGAGCGAGTGGCGACCGGAACGGTGGTTGAATCTTGAAAAGATAGACGCGGAGAAGCGAAAGGACATGGAGAGCCGGTGGTTTTGGGCCTTTGGAAGGTTAGTCTGCGTTCGCGAGTTCTATTCATTGCATAGAAGAACTGACATTTGTGGTAGTGGTGGTCGCATGTGTGTCGGGAGCCATTTAGCGGTATATCGTAAGTTCCCACAATCCCCATTTCCTTGTCGACCTTGAGCGTTGAGACGTCATGATGCTGCCGCGGCGAAAGTAGTCCTGCAACAATGTTATGGGTCTACAAGATTGAGGCAATCTGCGTAACTGAGCCAACCCTCCACTGATGGAAGGGAGCACTGCGTAGTCGTCCTTGAAGCGTACTGAGCGTCTGAGAGCCGTAAACGAAGACTGACTGTTAGTAGAAATGAAGTACATCATCGCTGCACTGTACTCGAACTATAGTACGTGGATCGTTGACGACACTGATATCGAGCAATCAGACGCATACACTGCGCCACCAAAGAGCGAAAAGCTCATGATCAGATTGGAGAGAGTGACGAGGGATAGCTGAATATCTAAATGTTTCGAGGCGACATATAGTTTACCAAACTATCAGATATCTGCATGATCTGGGATGTGAGTGTCTGGTACTGGTACCCCGCTACCACGTGAAACTGTTCAACGGTAGCTAGTCAACGGCAACACAATCCGTCCGTAAAATGTTGGGACGATACTTCCATGCACCGGCTCATTCCGAACCAGAAAAAGTTGAAACGCCCGCGCCCCAGCACCAGCGTGATGTTGGAGAGCTGCACACGGTGGCTATGCTCATGAATGATGAAGCGATCAGCATCAGCAGACCATGTATCCATGATGCTGGAACATTCGGAATCAAGTCCGTATGGATGTACTTGATGGCTGGACCGATTTTCACATGCTCTCATGCGCTTTGTCTTCGATGTGAGGCATTTGCGAAATTCTGCCCATCAGAGGACGCAGGCTAGGTATCGCTGAAGTAAAAAGAGACGCTATCCAGCTACGAAGCTATCGTCTGCGGCCATTTTCCTGCAACCAATGCGTAGGTTAGATGGCCTCGACTCTGATCATGCGCCTTCTCATCATTGCAGAACACTAGCGGTTCGATCGATCCGGCAGTGAGTTCAGACCCAGATATGAATGTCAACGCAAGCATACGAAGTCTGCTTAGCCCGTCTTCCAGGTACCTGCAGCTATTCGAGATTCGAGCGAAGTCGGATGTTGGGTTGCCGTGACGACATGCAGCAATTGTTACGCAGAATGTGGGGGGTGCGGGCCTGCGGTAGCGAAACGGTACACACAGACGCTTACCGCAAGCTCTGTGCACCTTGGAAACCCGGTCTGAACGTTGAGAGCAGAATGAGTGGGAGCTGAGTCGTCATTTTCAGTGCCGAGGAAGGTGACGGTTCACCACTGGCAATTTGACGTCGGTGACATGCCGTGGTGCTTCTTGAACCTGGTTGATACTGCTGGCAAGCCCGACAGGGGATACAATTACGATTGATGACAGACATGACTCGCTTTATGGTGGTGCTCGGTAGTTGACATGGCGTTGATTCAGTATCCAAATCCAAAGTGCGGCAGCTGAAAAATGGCACAATCCGTGTCTGGTTCATGCTGAGCAATGTCACTAGCCAATGGACATTCATCAGAGGACAATAAAACTTAGCTTCTGATTGCAAAGGCTGACCATAGCAGCGCAATAGAAGCAGATGATAGTGCTCGCCCTATGCTGAGGGGGACTGGTGCAATCGTGTCACATTGGCGTCAATGCTTGCTTATTTTCGTATGCGCCGGTGAGTTGGGGATCTCACGAAGATAGCAGATTGGAGACTGTTATAGGCTATGCGATACCGTCACGCAATGATTGTCGATGCCGTGTCAATCATGTCGTTTAACAGTACACCTGAAGTGCGTTTTCCAGGGTCGAAATCAGACCGTAGTTCGGATACCAAAGAGTTGCCGGCGCAAGGATACTTTAGAGCGCAAGATCACATGGATATTTGACATTTGAGTCAAGCTGTAGGCTTGCTTTAAAATCTAGGTCAGCTTGGTCAAGAGACAGGGGATGTGCTAAGATGTACTGCAGCTCAATCTACTGTATACCAGAGATTTTCTGAGATTTGTCTTTGGTTCTCAAGCCAGCATTTTCGTGTAATCTGCCGCTCATGTCTAATTTATAGGGCTTGGGATGATATGTGCGTAGGTTGCTTGGAACGACAGCACTTCCTGCAAGTGCTCTTCGCTCGGCTCCACCCAAGAGCCGCCTCTCGGTGACATTCCAGTGTGGATACCAGGCAGCTGCTTTTTACGCTATCCACACGGAGAACTGCGAGATCAAGTAAATTAGACCCCATTGAGCGTCACAGGTAAGGGGTCCCACAGTGGATGCTAATGTGAAAGGAGTTTGGCCACGCTCTGAGCTTGTGGATACCTGCAAATTGATAATAAAGCGACTAAGTACATTAATTAATGGCATAGTACTCGTGTTGGGATGTGAAAGCGCCAATAGCGGTACATGCACTCAGTCCTGCAAGGAACCGCGGCCTGGCGGAAGTCTCGAGGCTGACAGAGGCGACCCAGGACTCGAGGGTAATTTGAAACCAAGCAACGTCCTGCAGCAGCCAGATTGTCGTGAGGTGATGAGGCTGCAACGATGCCCCTGGGAGGGCTGACCCGGGCGAGGGTCTACTATTGGCCAGGATGCTATAGCGCTGGCTGTCAAAAGGAGAATGCCGAGTCAGAGACTGTGCCGCGCGCCAATTACCAGCTACTGCACATTGTAAGGCACGGCAGTACGGATACTGTTGGTGGCTAAAAAGACAGAGTGAGCACGGGGGTGCGGATGGTGGTGTAACATCGTAGAATTTCATTGATCGTGAATCCGGAGCAGCTGGCGGCCCGAGCGCACTCATCGGCCATGATCCCTGCAGAAATCCTCCCAGCCACCGCCAGATTCCACGGCGATCACGCCTCCCCACTTGCATCCTGACCGTCTACAGACGACATCATCCGTGTCTGCCCTCCGTTCTCGGCACTACTGCTGTTGTGCAGCATCGCTCCATCACTTCTCCACCTTTGGCTATGCCGCTGTATGTGGCGGCGTCGTCCATGGCCGAGCATGCTGCACTCCCGTTTCTGGCTCCACTTCAGGCACGGTAAAAGATGTTGAACGAAGACTCCCTCAGCAGCGAGCGAGCCGTCATCTATAGGGTAAAGTTGCGTGTGCCATAATTGCCTGAGCTTCTGTTCTGGTCCTTTGTCAATCTTCCACGGCCTTGATTCTCGGGCCCCATCTTGAGATGCCTCTGGAGATGCCTCCAGACGGGAACGGAACTTTGCTTGACCGTCGCCATGTGCATGGACGTATTCCGTACCACAAGGCCTCACTGCGAGTGGTTGGTGCGGGTACGTATCGACGTGCTCAGGTACTGTCAGTTCTCGAGCTACCACTTGGGAGAGAAGTGACAGTGCGGATCAGAGGAACATGCGGGCCAAGTGTGAGTTAGACTGGCGGAGAGAGAGCTACAGAGATATTGGGCGCCAACGAGGAGTTATATACAACCCTCTCAAGTAGAGTAGTTTCAAAAGGCTAAAGTTGGAGCATCGTCTGGGTGTTTGCAGCATGGGGGTCCTGCATCCAGCCGGGTGCCCCGTTGGCTGCCCCGGACGCTGCATCTACCACACTCAAACCTGGGAAGGCCGTTGGGATCGAGGCACAACGGTGGCCATTGCGACCCATGCCCTGCTGCCGCACCGTCTGTGCAGTGCAGAGGCCAGTCGATTGGCTGCATGGCACACCCTCGCTCTGGCAGAATGTAACCAGCGGGTTATTGTCTGTTTCCACTTTGTTACAAGCCTCCGCTAGCAAAGCGCTCACTTGCGAAGTACACTGCTCACGAAGCTGGTCGTTGCACATGGGAAGGAACCATTGGGAAACGCACTGTCGTCCATTGCCTCCATTGCGTCATCCACTCACTTGACATGCGCCAACTGGTCGTTTACTCAGCAAGCCGAATCACATTGCGGCCACATACTAGTCTGTCGTTTTCACATTAACTCGTTCTGTCGAGCAACTTGTCCGAGTCCGCCTTGCGCCTCCAGGGCTTACGAAGACCACCTGCACCCCAAGGATAGTACTTCAACATATCGATAACGACACGATAGCCACGGATCTGAACCTTAATTCAAAGGCGCCAGCCATTACCGAACAAGCGACGGCCGCGAATCTGCTAGTGACGAGTTTGGGAACAGCGGCGCATGGCCTTGAAATCTGCTGTTTTGCGCTGGTCCATCGAAGCTGGTAGCGGACGGCTCTGCTAGTCGCAGGTTGTATTGGTCTAGGATAACTGGACTACCATCACTCGTCTCAGTCCAGACCAAGTGCCAAGTCACAGTCAGGGCTTCGACTAGCGTGCTCTGGCGCAGTCCAACTGGACGACGACGGAGACGCTGACTGAGCACGCTTACAGGAACGACATGCATCGCTTTATTATCTTCTGGGATATCGAATCTTGAGAAAGAATAGGCGGTCGCTGGAGTTATTGCTACTGTGTCAATTTTTTCTGTTTCCCACGGGTCGCACTTGACCACTTGCACCAACGCAACAGAAATTCTTCGGAGGCTATTTCTTAGGAGCGTTAGTGCCACTTCCCCTTTGACGGCCTTCTTTGTCCGCACATCCTGCCTCGGGCACCGGGCCACGGTACTGTACCGCAGCGTTAGTACCGTTCGGTACCATTGCAGACGACATCACCGCAGTGTCCATCTTTACCTGGAGGAAACATGTGTAATTGACGGTCGAGCAAAGCACAAGCGGCCTCGTCCACGGGTGAGAATATTCAGAAATTGTCGATGCCGGCATTCTATTGGAACCCATCATTGGCCACTTCGTCTTCGTCTTGCCAGAATTTCATCCAAAGTCACGAAGAAAGAGTTCCAAGGAAGCGGCACCCCATTCAAGCTTGAACCACCAGTTCACACCACATATTCACGACTAGGCCAGTGGGGATCCCGTCCGGGATCTTAGTGTCCGCACACTGCTACGTGTTGTCCAGCCAGTATTGGGTGATTGTTTCAGCTGCGCAGTGACCTAGTCTTCGTCACCATAACCAGAGGTACTCCTCTTCCTCTCCTTCCATCTTTCTCTACTCTCACAACTTACATACTCATAGAAATACTGTATCTTTACAACTCAAACCCTTTACAAACAGCTACCACTGTTCTGATCCCGCTGCTTCTGAAGCATTGCTCCGAACTGTACCAAGGTAAACGACTTCGACCTCCATAGCTGGGCTCATCGACCGCTCCAGTACGTTGCAAGACGATCGAAAGTCAGCGTACCACAATTCAAGAACGGTAGAGGTGCGTTCCTCTCCTTGGTACTTCAACTGCTGGTCAACCACAAACATTCTGACAAGTCTTCAGCCTCTTCGGTTCCACGGCGAAGAAAAACACTTCCTGATCTAGGCCTCCAGCAAAGGGCTTCAGTACCGCTCGTAAACAGCGTACCTGCAGGTAAGGCCCTGACACATCATCGTTGCAAATCTAGAGATACTCACTACTGAAGGTGTGAATCGTAGTACAAGAGCACACCTAGGAGTCGGACCACCCTTATGGACTACAACTATGTCCCCGGTCCTCGAGATCCGCGCTATATGCCTGGTACTCGAGGACAACACCTCTATGCTCCTGCTCCCAGTGGCCCCGGCCATATCCCCCATCCTGCTGCCAGCTCTGGCTTCTATCAAACATCGTCCAGCGGTCCTGGATACACACCCACTCCTTCTTTGGACCCTGCTTTTTACCCTTCTTCCTCCAATGGCTCCGCATACATGGCCCAACCTATTCCTAGCTATACCTCGGCAGCTCCCATTGCCCCGTCTTACTCCACGTCCCTTAACTACTCTACCAACTACTCTACCATAACTCCATCTGTCTACAGCGTTCCATCTTCTGTTCGGCGCGATAGCGTTACTCTGGGCCCTGGAACATGCACACTAGTCGTCCGACAACAGCCCAACGAGGCTCTCCACACACCCAAGGACAAGCAGAAGATGCGCAAGCCCGTCGACTCTCCACCAATGGTCCAACTCGTAGTTGCTGATGAAGCAGATTTGCAGCAACAGTACCTCCAGAATCCCTATCTGTTTACCACCGTGACATTGATGAGCCCTGATAGCGATGATGTCGTCGACAAAACAGGGAAGGCCCTAATGGGCACCCTGGTCTCGTCCTGCCAACGTCTCAAGGACTTGGCCAACATTGACGGTGCATGGTTCGTCTTCGCCGACATCTCCGTCATGGTCCTAGGAACATACAGACTCGGCTTCACCCTCCACGAGTTCGAGCCCCACACGCTGTCGATACGAACCCTAGCCTCCACATACAGCGAGAAGTTCGACGTGGTCGCTGCCAAAGACTACAAGGGCCTGCGCGAATCCACCTTGCTGACGCGCTCGTTTGCCGAGCAGGGCGTCCGCCTACGTCTGCGCAAGGAATCAAAAGGCGGTTCCATGGCTAAACGCCGCAGCTCGGGCTCTCAGGGACCCGTACCACACACCCCCATTCGCCCTGCTGGTCAACAGCCCCCAGCAAAGAGGGTGAAGCAGATTGACGGTCCGCCACCACCACAAGGCATACCGGAGTGGTACGGAACACGCCCATCGCCTCCTGTTCCTTTTCCATATTACGACCCGCAAGTCGCAGCGGCACAAGCAGCGGCAGCTCAGTGGTGGAATTAGAGCATAAGGCATACAGCATCTGCACGAACGGCGTTTCCAAACAGTGAGAAAGAGGACTGGGGGAATTATCAGTGTTTCTACAACGGTATTTGATTTGATTTGATTCGCATGCATCACGTTTTTGCGTGACACTAGTACCTAGTATTCGGTACATTGTACAGAAGAAGAAGATGATGATGATGACGGAATACGGGTTAATTTCTATTATTTTCCTTTTTCCTTTTTTTTGCTATCTGCGCTGGTAGGCAAGACGATCACGGTCACGGTAACGCTTGGGGATTTTTTTTGTTCAACATTATACCTGGCTACCCTACTACAGATGTAGGTAGTCATACGCTTTGCGACTCGCCTGAATAGAAATGGCATGATAATTCCCCCCCGCTCCAAGCTGATAATTCATGTATGTGAATGACCTCTTGGCTTCTGATCCCTTTCATCCCTGCCTTGCGTGCTTACTTGCCGTGCTCACTGCTAGCTCCTCACACCTCACACAAAAACACACACAAACACACGCACATGCATGCATGCGCCAACAACTGCGCATCTGCCTCGAAATAAACTTTCACTGGTGTACTGTGTGGCGCTGCGTGGTTAGAAAATTAGCGGCTTGGGGGGGAAGGGGGGGAAGGGGCGGTGCGCTGGGATTTTCTTCCAAGCGAGGGGCATGGTGGAGCTGGTGAGGGGTTATGAGGCTGCTTGGGGTTTGGTGTGGGGATGACGCGCATGAGGTTTCGGTCATGTGATTTAGCACTCTGCGGTTAGGCTGGATGGGGGATCGGGGGGAGCCGGGTGTGGTGGTGGGGACTTGGCGGGGTGGGGGCGTGTGATTGGATGAGACGGAGGGGATTTGATGGAGGCATGGGGGGACGGGATAGAGGCATGGGAGATAGATAGGGAGCCAAGTTTTGGGGGATACAAGGGCGCGGTGAGTGGATGTTATTGTTTAAGTATATGCTTGTTGTTATGTGAGGAGGGCATGATATTTGCTTAGTACGCTATTGGGGGGATAGCGTGGAAGCTATTACTGAGCAGGTGTCCTGAGCAAAAGATCCTGTGGTGACATTTGAACTGAATCTTATTCCTTTCCTCTCTTCACCTTACCATGTAGGCGAATAACAAGCAATCGGTAAAGTCATGCCATATCGTCTACTCGTTGACGTCGATCCATTGTTCGCCATACTCACTCCATCCTTTGAGAGATCTGTGGCCTACGCATACTGTGCAGTGACAGATCCATAGCGCACACCGTTGACAAGAAGGCAGAACTCCAGAGATGCTTCGGATATTTCCACTTCATATTCCAGCGTGAAGTAAGCCTTAGAACAGCTGTCTCCGTGGGGAGTAAAAGCACTTTCGGGAACACGACTGACATCAACAGCCAAACTGGCGACAGTAAAGATCCACTGCAGCAAGTCAGTATGTGCCGTCTGCTGAATAAAGTCGATGAGCAATATCACGTACCTTATCACAGGATCTCTTGGGCGCCTTGCTAGCATCTGATGCTAAGAGATCTATGATTGTTTTGCGGGACTCACCAGGCCAGAAGAGCGCGTCGAAGGCCATTCGAACATGCGATTCGGCCTTGGTGGAAAGGTCTTGACCCTTCTTCAGCAGCCACTCAACCTGGTAGCGGGCACGCTTTTGTCAGTGTTTGAACATATGAAAGAGTCGCTTTCTCTGTGCTTGTTGGGAACGAACATGGTATGGCAGTCTGTGCCGTAGTATCTGCGACATTTTCGTGCAAGAATCGGAGCTTGATCGGGGACCTCAAGACCCTTGGCGGCTGCACCACGCACAACAGCTGACCATCTACACATCTGTTAACTCATGTCCTAGTCGAGATTGTGGAACATAACATACGCATGAGCAGGACGAACAACCTGTAGACCGTATTCTCGGGCGAACGCTTTGATCGTATTGTAGACATATGGAGAATCTGAAAAGCCACCAACCATGAAGATATACTTGATATGGATGTCAGTGCATGGTTAGAAAGAGATGGGGGATTGAGAAGTACGCGCTTACCTTGAGCTGTACTTTGCGTATACGTTGGGCTTGTTGAACCTGCTCATGTATGAGCTCGCAGGCGCGATCAATAGAGAAGCTGAACATGTCCTTCATATGCGCACTAGGATCGTCAGCACCATTGAGATGATTCAGGAGCGCAATACTTACGCGGTGATCTCGATTTCGCCATCCTGGATTCCACGCTCGACATCGTCAGAGATACATGCTAAGGGCATGGGCAGGCGCATGAAGTTCACTTCGGAGCCAGAGAAGTTGTTCTTTGCTTCGAGAATAAAGTCTTGCAACATTCTGCCCAGCTTTGGCGAAAGCAATGTGCGGGGAAGATCATCACTAGAAGTTCCAGCAATGAGGAAGAAGTCTTTTCGACCAAGACGACGCTCCAGCCATTTCAGGAAGCCACGCTCCACAAAGCTACCACCGCATTGAGAGCCACTGCCGATAGTTACCTCTTCCAAGAGGGTTGGTTCCAAACCTGCGACACGGTAGGAGATCAAATCGACGGTTCCACCGCCCATATCACAGACAATGAATCCATCATCAACGGCGAATTTCTTGTCTTGAATGCCGCCCCGGAGGGATTGAATGGTGTAGATGGCAACCGCTTCAGGCTCAGTTGCCAGTAGAGTCCGTTTCAACTGAGGTAGTCCAGAATTGTTGAATCCTGCTTTGTCGAAAGCACGCAATGTCGCGTCTTTGACAGAGTCTGACCATACTGCGGGAACGGTGATAACGAGAGTGATCGGAAGACTCTTCCAGAGCTCTTCGCCATAGTGGATGTCGAGGTTCTTCAGCAAGTGAGCTTTCACATGAGTGAGGTAATCCGCGATGATGTCCACAGGTTTGGAAGATGCTGATTCGTCGCTAGTGGAGAGCTCCTTCGTGATATTGTTCACTTGACCAACTCTAGCATTGTCTAGTAGAAGTTTCGTCCACATGTGACGCTGAACATTGGGCGGAATGAGAGCGCCCCATTCCGTGCCATCAACGACTGCGATCTCGCTCGCGACCTTCTCATTCGTGCCGATCTTGTTGCGTGAAGGCCAGTCTTTGATGACAATGATGTCTTTGCCGATAATTGTGGTCTCCGATGTCTCACAGAACGCGACACCTGTACCGCAAATTGAGTTAATGAGACCAGTGTACCTAATCGGTGCCGATTTACCTGTGAATGTGGTGCCATAATCGACGCCGATTGTCAGAAGGTTGCTGAGCATTGTGGGTGAGTGGTTGTGGCCAGGCTCGAGTTGAGTGTTGTGTGGTACAGTTGAGCAGGAGAAGGGAGCGAGCTCACAAAGTTATTCAATAGCGGCTGGAAATTTTTGCACGTGTTGCGAAGTGAAGGTGAAGACGACTTTGCGAGCTTTATGTTGATTTTGTTGGACCCGCCAACCTGTACTGTTTCCACCTCCACAACAACAGTCTGCAAACCGGTATCCACCACCAGATATCTTCCCGGCCAGTGCCATGAGGTATCCTCAAAACACCACTGCCTCGGACAAGGTGAGATGTCGCAGCAGGTTCGCGTTTTGGTTCGTGTTCCTAATATTGCACAAGAAGCGTGCGCCCGCCGTCCCCATGGGTGCATCATCCTCCAAGCCATGGATTGGAAATCAGCAGCACCAGGAAGATCGCTCCGAGTGTTCCCCATCGCACGATAGCTCCATGCTCAAAGACATCGAAACCGCGAGAGCCGACCATCACGTTTGTCCAGAGACATGTGGCTGCGCCCTCACCTATAAGAACAAACAAGAAGCGACAAAAGATGACTTGATCAGGTTGGAACGCGCACTTGATGAGCGCAACCGAGACTTCCAAGTGCTGCAAGATAGGCATAAGAAATTGAGAAGTGTGTTCAATGACCTCGACGATGACTTTGATCGTCAAGTAAAGGCCAAGGCACTTGCAGAAAAGTCTCTCGCAAAGCAGAAAAAGGACCTTGCATATTACCAAGAGACGTACAATCTTCTTGACACGACCTTGGAAAAGTATCTTGTTCCTTACGCTGAGAAGAACGGCATTGTACCTGACGTTTGGGATCGTACGACGTATCTCAATGTCTTGGCGTCTCTGTGCAAAGGTGCCGAAGATGCTATTTCTTTGGAAGGGCAGATCCGGTCTCTGCAGAAGGAGATGCTTGCCGCAGTCAGCAAAGTACAGGTCATTCCTGATGAGCACTTCGCTGGAGACTTTCGTCGCATCATTTCACTTGTCAAGAGCTTTAGCCGCACAGGTCAAGTGACCGAACATGTGGATGTCGCCAAAGCCCTCTCTGGTGTCGAACTGCTGCAGGAGAGTGTGTCCCATACGCGTTGGATTGATCGAGCGAAGAAGAAGCTTCTTGTTGAGGCATCTGTCTGGTCTTTCCTCATCGACACGGTATTCTGCATGCCATTCACAATGTTCGGGTCTCAGTGCACGGAGCTGAATCTGCTATGGCAGAAGATATATGGTGCGGAGCATTGCCAACTCTGGCCAACTCCTACCACGCTATCGGAAACCTGGCGCTACACAACCATGGAGAGCATGCTGAAGCTGGCTGACCACGATCTCCTGACCACGGGAAGTGTAAGCTCAGCCGGCAAACCACTTGACGAAGGCGTGATTGACATGCGAAATGATGCCATGTTCAACCTCATGACAACACTTGGAGTTCCCGGTTCCACTAGTGTTGCATCACAGCTCCTGAACATCCTCGGTCTGGCCTCCAAGCTAGCAATGGATATGTCACTTCAGAAATGCCGTCTCCAAGTCACTTATCCCCAGGTTGGATGGGAATTCGACGAGAATACAATGAAGGTCCGGCCGGGCCCCGACGACGAAGACATTGAGACTGGTCATGTGGCATTCGTTGTTACTCCTGGTCTAACAAAGTGGGGTGATGCACATGGGAACAAATTCGACGTTCGCTATGACATCGTCTTAGCTTCGGTCCAGCTAGAGCCCTTTGCAGATGAGGAGGAGTCAGACATGTGCTCGGTCTAAAGGACTTTTCGCTGCCCTAGATCGAATCGAACGGTGGCGATGCATGTCGCGTCAGTACTCCAAACGACACGGCGACGGTGTGAAAAGTTATATTCAGAGTATGAGCCGTATTCATGGGAACAATATGCAAGACGATCAGAATAATGGGAGGGTTTCGGCCTGTACACACCGTGGAGCGATGCTCGAAGCTCTAGATGGTGGCTTCAAGGGGTAAGCTCAGACATGTCCGTATCAAAATGCATCCCGTTGCTTAATGTTGAGTATGAATTGAGTGACGTAGTGATGTTTCTTTGCGTGATAAAAGTAGATGGTGATGCATGGGTCTTCGATCAGATCGGAACCGAAGCGGGAGTGAATGTTCGCGTCAAGAGACGTGCCGTTCCATCGCGCTATTCTGCAAGCGTGGCTAGCGCGACGCGTTCCCATACATCGACGATACTGTCATTAGACTGAGGTGCAAGCACCCGCCCACCCACGCACTCTAATCGTCTTCTCACCCACGGGATATTTTATTACAGGCTTCGTACTATTTCTATCCTCCACGCTGACCACGACATGAGCCCCATACCTTCCTAAAACACCCTCTTCAGACGCCAAACACGTCCTTTGAGCGCGTCTTCTCCGCCACGCCCACGCATATCACGCCCGCCAGACTTCAGCAGCCATGTACCTACCGCGGAATTTAATTGCCCACCTCTACCAGAACCTTGTCAAACGAACTCACGCCGCTGCCCCACCAGTCCTTCTCCTTGTCGCCCTCGAGCCAGACGCGCTTTGCGCCTGCAGAATCCTGACCGCATTACTCAAGCGCGACTATATACCCCACAAGATCCAACCAATTGCCGGATATGGCGACCTGTCACGTGCTGCGGAGGACCTGGTGCGGCCAATGCGGACAACAGAGGGCGGAAGTGGGGGTGTCGTTGTTTGTCTGGGCGTAGGTGGGATGATCGACATGGAAGAGATGCTGGGCCTAGATGTGGACGAGGATGGGCAGGGCGGGACTGGAGATGTTGAGGTCTGGATCATGGACGCGAGACGGCCGTGGAATCTAGCCAATGTGTTTGGCACACCCATTAGCGAAGACCCCGCCACGGGCGAGCTCGTACGGCGACAGGCGGGCGTGGACAAGGGCAAAGTGCTGCAGTCGTACCAATCGTCAAGAGGAGGTGTTATTGTCTTTGACGATGGAGATATCGAGGACGAGCTGCAGGCCCAGCGAGCGGCGTACTGTGGACTCGAAGAAATGCCCGAGGTTGGAGAGGAAGATGACTTGGATGAGGAGTCGGAAGAAGAGGAAGAGCCGTCGTCTGGCCAACAAGCAAAGAAGCGCAAGTCGTGGAGTGGCGACGAGGATTCTGAGGACGACATGACAGACGCTGAACGGCCAGCGCAGCGGCGGCGGAGTAATTCGGTATGTTGGGTACATTGCAAGATAATGTGCAGGTCTAATGCTGTCTAGGGAGGCTCAATACCGTCATCACCACAAAGAGGACCCGCACGAGGCACATTATTAATAGCAAACCAACTCGGTGGATCGTCCGACTTTTCACGATCAGATTCTCGCAGCCGCTCAGCATCGCCCTCAGTAGTGGCGCCCAAGCAGCAGAGCGTCAAGAGCCTGCGGCGACAGCTCATACAAACACGCAACAAGTACACCAAGGTGCTCGACAAATACTACCAGCTCGGTACCTCCTACTCAGATCCCGTCTCCTCTCTTGTCTACAACCTCGCTTCAGAACTCGGTCGGGAAGACAATGACCTATTGTGGAACGCAATCGTTGGGGTCAGCAGTCTTGAGCTGTATGGCCGAACAGGGAGCGGTGTCGGCCTAAACCCCCTCTCCGCACAAGGAGGCTCAGCAGGTTGGAATGGTAACCGCGGCGAGCAGATACGCTCAGTCCTGCGAGACGAAGTCCGCCGTCTCAACCCCATCACAGATGCAACAGGCGTCTCCCGCGAAGCCACCATGGGCGAGGCATGGGGCGTCATCCCTACCAGCGCCCGCTCTGCCACTGACACTTCGATTCGTCTTTCCCCCGAACCCCGATTTCTCCTCCTACGCCACTGGTCCCTTTACGAGAGCATGTTGCACTCGCCCTACCTCTCCGCCAAACTACACATCTGGAGCGACGCAGGCCAAAAGCGCCTCGCCAAGCTCCTCGCCAAAATGGGCGTCTCCCTCACAGAATGCAAACAACGTTACACACACATGGACATGGAACTCAAGCGCGGTCTACGAGAACGTCTGTTGAAGTTCGCCCCTCAATACGGTCTCGATGGGCTTGTGCCCCCTTCCTCTACAACCGGCGACCATAAAGACGGCTGGGGCTTCGTCCGCTGCTGGGGCTGGAAAGCCTGTCTCTCCGCCATCGACGCCAGCGTAATCCTCGGTGCCATCCTAGAAGTTGGCGATGTCAAACCCCTCTCCTCCAGCCACTCCTACCATCTCCCACCCGACTCGACCCCCGATTCTCAAACCCTGACCCAGCACCAACAAGACGCCGCCCAAGAAGCAATCACATCCCGCTTCTGGACCGCCTACGACGCCCTCTCCTCCATCGACCTCCTAACCCAACACATACCCACCGCCCAACACCTCCACCGCGCCATCCTCCGCACAGGCACCCAGCTCATCGAAAAACGCCAAATCCGCCACCTCCGCGCCTTCCGCATAGCCGTCGTCAAAGAGGGCCCGGACGTCGCACTCTTCACGCACCCAGGCGCCCTCACCAAACTCGCGCTCTGGATCGCCGAGGCCGTCGTCGAACTCAACGGCTCTGCAGCGCGCGCCAGGGGCTCCGAACTCGTGATGGCGGGCTTGGACGACGCGCGCGGCTTGTACGTGGTTGTTGGGCTGGGAGGCGGCGCTGCATCCATGACTGCGCGGCAGAAGGTGCAGAAGCGCGAGGAGAGGAGGAAGGTGCGCGAGGCGAGGCGCGAGGCGCGTCGTACGGCGCGGTTGGAGCGCAGGGAGGTGCGGAGACGGAGGAATAGGGATGCGGGGTTGGACGAGGATGAAGTGGAGAGTGAGGAGGAGACGGAGACGGAGTCGGAATCTGAAGACGATGATGATGATGTTTCTTCCTCGGACTCTGACTCTGACTCTGACTCTGACTCTGATTCCGATCCCGCAAAATCGACAAAAAATAAGAACAAAAACAAGAACAAAACCCGCCACAACCGCTTCAACACAGCTTTCCAAGAAGTCGTGCGCGAAACTGGAGCTCGCGTGCGCATGGACTCGTTTGAAGCCTGTGTCATTGAGGTGCGCAAGGAGGATCTGAGCGGGTTTTTGGAGCGCTTGAGTTTGAAGAGTGTGGTTGGGTAATTGGCTAGCGTGGTTCGTTGGTTTGTTGGTATGGATTTGTTGTCTTGGGAAGGGGGGGGGGGGGGGGGGAATATGTGGGTTTGGATGTATTAGGGGGCTTCGGTTTGGGGGAGGGGCTAGGGCAGAGTGGATGTTGGAGGTAGCAAGGGCATTGTTCTTATGGGGATGAGCATGGGGATGAGCATGAGCATGAGCATTTGTGGAGTGGATAGGATAGGATTATTTTGGGCACGAATGCGTACTGAACGATTATGTGATTGATTGATTGATCAGATTGGGTTTGACCGAGTGGGTATATTTGCTCGCATTTTTTATTGTGTGTGAAAGAGGGAGGCATGACGTGGGAAACAAGAGCTGGGATGAGAATGAATAAGATAGAAAAGAGTGGTATCATAAGATTTGTATAGGTTACTAATACACTCACTCTCACGTCCCACCCACCTACATATACATATGGCTAATGCTTGCCAAGCCGTGTCATACTGTGCCACATCTACCTACCTCGTCTTCCTCATTTCCATCTCCACGCCCTCTTGCTCCCCATCCCCCTCCTCATCCTCACTCTCCAAGGCGCCCTCGCCCCAACTTCCCCCACTCCTTCTATTCCTCACGCGATCACTCACGCCATCCGTAAGCCTCCTCTGCACCTCACCCAATGTCTTCTCCAGCGTGCTGAACGGCTTGAGCTGGAATCCGGCTCCGCCGAGATTAACAGAGCTAGCGTTGCGGCTGCGGCTCTTTCGCGGTGTTTGCGGTCTGCTGCTGAAGATGTCTTGGTTTGCGAGGTCGTGGAAGGATTCGTTGCGGGGTATGTCATTTGCGGAGCCGGGGGAAGTGGGGTAGGTGTAGCTTTGATTGTGTTCTTGGTCTTCGTCGTCATGGTCGTCGTCTGTGGGTTTGGTCGTGGATCTGCGTGATGGAGTCGGGGTACTGGTGGCATGTTGGTCGTGCGTAAAGGGGTCCTGGAGAATTCGTTTTGAGTCAAAGTCGTCGTACATTTCCGGTCCGAGTTCCGAGATGATTTCGTTGACGCGGCGTGCTAGCTCCTTACGACGCTCCTGCAGTTTGACGAGTTCGCTGCTGGAGAAGGGGTTCATCATTTTCCAGAGCGGGCCGAGGGACTTGAGAATGTCCATTGCTACTTCGCCGAAGCGCAGGGCGCCGTATGTGACGGTCACGTAGACGATGAGTTGGCCTGGAATGAGGATGCGCTTGGGAATGCCAGCAGGAAGATAACCACTACAATTGCTACGGGAATACCAGAGTAGCCCTAGACAAACATACCAGGCATATGCGGCAGGGGCCACGGCCATGGCGACGAGGAGTTTCCATGTGGCCATGACATCGCGGGCTTGGATCTTGACGTTTGAAGCGGCGAGGGCTTCTTTGGCCTTTTTGATCGAGTAAATCTTTGTTGCGATGAACACGAGACTAAAGAGGAGGGTGCCGGGTAGCACAAGGATGCTCAGGAAAAGGAGCTTTCCCAGGCGATAGAAGAACAGGCCAGCTGCTGCGATTGGATGCATCTTGGCGTAGTCGACCTGATGATCTCGCAGTCCAAGGGCCTTTAGCTTAGCGTTGTAGGCAGTGACCTCCTTCTTGAGCTCGACGATGCGAGGATCGTCTTTGTACCGTTCGTAGCCACGCACCAGGCGTCGGTTGAGTTCCACGATCCTGGGTAGTGGGATTTTCGAGCCCTTGGTATTGTAAAGACGGCGAACAGCTTGAATGACCTGTTTCATGAGTTAGAATGATTAATACAATCTTGACGGACTCGACATACCATCAGTGTGTCGTAGTCTGGTGTAGTAACCGTCACCGAGAGAAGGCCTTGCCTAATAATCTCCAGCATCTCACTAATGGCAGTTCGACGCCCTTCCTTGGTCTCGAATTGCTCGGCAAGTTTCATTGGTACTTCGATTGGGGTGCCAAATTCAATGACAGCCCTTGATCGAAACTTGTGGGCGTGGAAGTAGTTCATGCCCACGGGAATGACCTGGACCTTGCAGTCGGGCTTGGAGGCCAGCGTTCCCAGTGCCATGATGGCAACACCCGCTGCATGGTGTGAGTATTGAACAAAATTACAGTAGAGCAGAACTTACCCTTAAGAGGCAAAAAATCGGTACGGTCATGGCTACCTCCTTCTGGAAAGATACCTATGCTCCCACCGTTGTGTAGTACTGCATGCACAGCATCGTAAACCTCTGTTTGGTCCAGCTTGGGCGCGATGCCAAAGTTGATGCCCTCATACCCATCCGCAATGCCTTTCTTGCCTGCAGCTCCATCAACAAAGACGCCATCCGCGGTCATGTCGTTGCGACCAGTCAATTGCTGCATGGCGACCCCTCCTTTGAAGGCGCGCTTGAGCCTGATCTCCTCTGGGCTGACAATCTCCAGAATCTCAGCCGTTGCTGCCTTGTTATCCACTTTGGGCAGCACAATCGACCCGCCGACCTGGAACTGCTCGTCTTCGAAGTTGGTGTCGACGCCACGGAGGAGGCATGGGTCGTTGATGGGGTCGGGGAGGTAGATTTTGCCCTGGGCTGGCTTGGTCATGTCCATGGCTCTCCCCACAGGCACCACGCCCGTTAATCCTGCCATTGCGCCGACGAACTTGCGCTTCATCGACTTCTCCGCAATGAGGAACTGTATCCGGCGGTCGGACTCCTTCTTGACTACACGCATCAACATGAGCGGATCGACAAACTGCGAGCTGTCAGCACCTGTACCTCGTCTGATCTACTCTTGCTGCCACTGCTGCCTACCTGGTTCGCATGTGGTGCGCACACAAAGATGACAGGCCCTTCCTTTGGCACCTTCCAACTACTACGTGGATGCACCTCGCGGAAGAACAGCTCGACCAGGATCGAGAAGGTCCACAGGAAGGCATCGTACACGTATTTGTTCATGACGACAATCTTCTTGCCCTTGGCATCCACCTGTTTCGTCATCTTGGCTGTGTGGCCCGCAGCGCCGCCCTCGGTGGGGGAGGTGTGGATGGCGCTCGGTCTCGTATGCGTATGGCTTGCAAAAGCGACAGTCGTCTATGGCCGATAAGGTGTTGCGACGTGTATGAATAATCGCCAGCGGGGAGTGAATAGCGATTGGGAGCTTGTGGTGAGAAGTGGCAGCAGACGCAAGCGAAGAGGACTTGTTGACAGCTACAGTGGGGACGTGTAGAGGAGAGCTGCAAGGCTAAGCAGTTGTCAGCCGTCGCGCGTCCGTTCCTTCCGTCTTCTGGCGTGCCTGTCGTACCTATTCTCTTGTAACCGCCCGCGCTTTAATCTCTTCCAAGCTTTTGCCTCCTACTGTGTCGCGTGCACAAGTGTGGCGTCAGGCCATGACATGGAAACTTGTAGAAGCCCAAGTGCTGCGACTCTGCGCCGAATCACAACACACGATACAGTATGTACAAGTAGCCGAAATGCGGGGAAAGCGATTGTTTGTCTTTCTTTTTCACTGAGGCTGGGCGTTGCCGGCTGCCCGCACCGACGTGGAGCGCTATTTCTGTTGTTGAGCTCGGATATGTCGACGTTACACGGCGGGCGACAAACCTCCGCAGTCTGCTGGTTGGCGGGGGGCAGCTTGCTCGTACCACGCATCAACTGCCATCCCTGCCTCCCTCCCTTGAGACATGTTTGGTCACTCCAAAGACGTTTCTATTTCTTCAATGTATCACCCCGAGCTTGACAACATTTCATCGCGCCTGTCACAAAACCCTCATGCAATGCAATGTAAAAGTAAACTAAGGTTCAATGATATATCTACGGCCCGATCCGTTTGCGGGCCTGGCTATGTGGACGGCCTTCGGCGGCCGGATATACAACAATGAAAATGAAGGGTATATGTACATGATGGATCCATGTTTCCAAATGGGAGGATTAAGAAGAAGATGCAAAAGATGATGTGTTCTACATCAGGCCAAAAATCACACCAACCACAGCTGCGCCCAACATCGAGCCGAGTCCTGTGCTGACGCTGGAACCTGCACCAGTGAACTCGGGCAAGCCTGTCGTGCTTGGCGAACTGCTGTTAGCAGCTGGCGGTGCAGCCGAGATCAAAGTCGAGGACACGATAACAGGCGCTGCTGTTGGGGAGACGGGTGGTGCAGCTGGCACAGTAATCGACAAGCTGCCGTTAGCAGCTGGAGGCGCAGCTGGAGCCAAAGTGGAAGAGACTGGAGTCACATAGACCGTCGTGGTTACGCTGGGTGTGCAAGAGCATGACGAGGACGAGCAAGCGCTCTTTGTTGGTTTGGTGTCATCCAACTCTTCGCCTGCGTTGCTGGTTGGCGCAGCGCTGGCCGACGACAAGGACTTGGTGCTTGAAGCCTTGATAACGACAGAACTGGAGACTACGCGTACACTCGACGTAGATGTGGCCTCGGGCTTCTTGGATGACACAGATGGAACTTCCACGGCGGAGGAAGTGGGCTGGGCGGCTTTGCTCGAGGAAGCAGCTTTGCTGGAAGGAGCTGGAACGGCGGAATACGCCGGTACAGAGCTGGAGGCCGGAACGGAGCTAGATTTCGCTACCGCAGAGCTGCTTGCGGCTACCACAGACGAGGAAGGCTTTGGAGCAGACTGTGCGCTCTTCTTAACTGGTAGGGTACCCTTCTTGACCGTCAACAGAGCCTGGGTGACCTCCAGCGCGGACAACTGCTGTCCAACACCAGAGGTTCCATCCCAGCCACCAGCATACCACTTGGATCCGCACGTAGCACCGTCAGGTCCACCCGAGCAAGACTTCGCAGCGCCAACAGCAGAAGCCTTCAGGTACTTGGTGATTTTGTCCTTGGTAAAGGGAGCCATGACCGCAGTCTTGGCAATGAAGCGGGACAAGTATGCCTTGAAAGACTGCTGGTCCAAGTTGCAGTGACGTCCTGAGATTCCAGTCTCGCAGCTGAATTCGTACATGACATCCGTCGCGTTCTCATAAGGACTGAAGAAGACCACCTCCGCGTGCTTCAGGAATCCAGACGTGCGGTCCTTCCAAAGGCTGTCACCGTTGGTGAAATCAAACATAAAGGCGGAACCGTGGAGGTACATGGCGTTGTTGTAGGTCCACTGGGTCTTGTCGGACACGGTCACGCAGTTCTCCTTGTCGCTCGTGCCGTCGAACACCTCGTAGCCGTCAGAGATGAGGCCCACCTTCTTGGTCCAGTCGTAGATCTTGACAGCCCAGTCTGCATACTTCTGTTCACCCGTGTAGCGAGCAAGACGTGCGCCGAGAGCGAAGGCGCAACCGTTGCTGATGGAGTTCTTGTAGTTGTAACCGTATGCGTTCTCAGGGTAGATCTGCCACTTCAGTCCTCCACCACATGAGGTCTCGTCCCAGCGTCCGACAATGTTCTCGAAGGCGTTGACGGCAACCTCCAGATAGTCTGCAGGCGCATCTTCAGGATTCGGGAACTGGTACTCAAGAGCGGACATGACAGCGAGGGCCCAAAAGGCCTGGTCATCGTTGCCCTAGATTGACAAGTCAGTCATGTATACCTAGTGGATGTATCTTCAGGGCTGTTATGTCAACATACTGTCTGACCCTTGCGGTAGGACAAGATGAAGTCGTTGGCGGGACCGTAGTTGGCAGTCAAAGCTTGCTGCAGTGTCTTCACATGCGAGTCGTCGCCGGTGAACTGACTGTACTCAATCATACCGCCCCACGCAGCGCCACCTTCCCACCAATAATGAGGCTGGGGCCAGATGCCCACATTCTCAATCGCCGTGCCCGGGGCATCACCTTCGTACAACGACATCAAGCCATCTGCGTACTGCTTCGCCGCACTGCGAATCGAGTCCTCACTCTCAGGATCGAATTCAATTCCGCCAGCGGTCGCTGCAACAAAAGCCAGGAGCACAGCTCCCACGTTTGAGAAAACCTTCATAGTGGAGGAATCTTAAGGAATGAAGTGAATGTGTAGATTGTGAAATGCAGCTGCGGCAGCAGCAGAAGAAGAGGAAGAAGAGGAAGAAGAAGAAGCAGCAAAGGAAAGTAACGATCGAACGTGCTGCAGGGCGAATGGCAAAGCAGCAAACGCAGAAGAAAGTGAAGGGAAAGACAAACATGATGAAAGCCGTGCCCAACAGCCCATTATCTAACCAGCATCTGACTCGTAGCGCAGCGAGTCTATTTGTTCGAGCCGCACGGGGATCCACCATGCCAGCTTGCGGGTGATGGGGAAGGAGCGCGCGGCTCAGGGATCGTGGGCCCGATGCGGGAAAGCGGGTGTTTCGAAACGCAGGTACGCATTCAATGGCGGGCCAATCATTGTTTCAAGGCAAAACGAGAGAGTCTTGGGCTTATCTTTTGCCTGTGGATGCTGGCCCCCCTTCATCATGTCTTGCCGCCTGTTGCTTTGTTTTCCGCCTGGGCGGCGTAGGGCAGGGCTTTGTGTGGGTCTGTTGCGTGTCGTTACATGGTCAAATCATGGCGGGATGTGGCGCTCGTGCTGAGAGCAGCATCCACAGGTCGCAACATCACTACACTACTGGTTTTCATACAACGTAAGATGAGCGGGGCCAGACTGGACTACCAGGGCCGCTGTCATTGCACAAGTGCTTGCTCTTGAGCTAGTGATGCGGTAAGATATTTGTGCACGTACTCTAAAGCTAAACAATGCATTGTTGTAGCGTGTCAAGTCTTTGTCTAGAAACTCGGCCCTTCAGCCAGCATTGCACTTGTGCGCTGCAGGGCTGCCTGCCTGACCTTGCATCATGTATGCAGCATTGCATGTAGACAGACTAAGCTACGCTATAGCATTCGGAGAGCAAAAGCAAGATCGCGATTGCAATGCGTGCATCCAGCACCAGCGATCAATGCTTTATTTGGTGGTCTGCAAGACAACCCCCCAAATCTCCATGTAGCCACCATCCGTTGTGAAAACTAGTGGCACATGAATCCCGAACGCCGTCCGCCAAAAGATGCTGCACAAGAACATGGGCTTCCCAGAGCGATGATACCCCAAATTAAACACCCACCAAACGCTTCTCCTTCTTCTCCTTCTCCGCCTCGCGCAAGGCCGCCATCTCTTCCTTGGACATGTTGTATGTAGCCGACACCTGGTTGAAGGGGTTCTCGGGGTGCTTCTCAAACTCCTTGCGGATTTGGTCTATCTTCTGGTTCCGCCGCAGACCCTTCTCGTCCTTCATTTCATCCAGTCTCCGTTCCTCAAACGCAGCATATGCAGCCTTGAATCGTCTCTCGGGGTGTCGATCGAGCTTGTCTTGGGCATTTCCTGTAATGTCTAGAGCATCGAGCGCGTTGTCGATGCCAGAGGCGTTGAGGGTACCGGGCTTCGCGTCGAAGTTTCCGAGGGCCGAGTCGATACCGCGGGGCTTCTTCTCGGCTTTGGGTGCCTTGCCTTTGGGCTTGGACGGGAGCGAGGCTTCTTCTTCGCGGAGGAGCGCTTCTTTCTCGGCCTTCTTCCGCGCAGCTTCTGCGGCCTTTTCTGCGGCAGCCTCACTATAATATAGTCGTCAGTATTTAGGCATCCTGCGTACCCAAGTATGGTGCAACTCACGCCTTAGCATTTGACTTTGCGCCCTTGTTCCATTCTTCTGCCTCGGTCTTCTCGACCTGCTGGTTCTTGGCTGCCTGCTTCGATGCAGCGGCTTCCGCCTTGCGCGCCTGACCCTGGGCTTTCTTAGACCCCTCTCCGCCGCCAGCAGCACCACCCTTCTTTGCCATACTTCTTGTCAGGTGTTGCGCCGTTTACTTCCAGATCCAAGTTTAGGATCTTGTTATGAGCTGTATTTAGGCGTCGAGGTATGATGATGCAGGTGGGCAGTTTAGGCAGTGAGTCAAAGTTTACCAAGACAAGATCACAATCGGAGCTGCCTTTCGGAACAAGACGCGGGGCACCTGCGGGCATCCCTGTCATCTCTGACGTCACGTGCTGGAGACAGCGCTAACCTAAGGTAGTGTAGTCAAAGTACCTTTATAGGCACCTAGGTACATCCATGGCGTAGTCATGTGACCATTTGTGAACCTGAACAAGCATATGATGGACACTACTACCATCATTCCAACCCCGGAACGTAAAGACTGGAACTAGTCGCAGAACATAGCACACGATGATCGAGAACCAGGAACGGCCACCTGCAACTATACCGTCGTACAGCCACACTATCTAATGGTTATTTCTTGCACCGGGTCCATCACACCAGGAATCGAATCTAACGCAATCAACACCATGCGATTATACAACAATATCCCGACATGAGCCATGAAAAGTTGTGTCGCTTGCCTCGCAGGCAACAGCACTATCGCCGAAAAGAAGACGGTTGCAAACAGATACACGGCAGCCCTTGTGAACATGAGTAGCGCTCTCCCGACTTCGGCTCCAAGTCCTTTCCGTTTCCACACCAGTGTGCAGACGGGTCGTCTTGTAAGCAATCGTGGCATCATATTCTGCCAATATGACAGGTCCTTTTTCTGATTGAACCACTGTCCTCTCAACACCCCTCGTGCGGACATGGGCGCATTACCCCGAGTATAGCACATCAGATTCTGGTCACAAATGACCCAATACTCGCGGTACTCCAGGTAGGACGTTGCCAAATATTCGGCCAATGCAGGAACAGGGGCGACCATGACGTTTGCTATCAGCGATTTTGGGCAGTTGAAAGCCACATAACAACTATCCTGTCGAACAAAATAGAGCCATAGCACAAGACCTGTTCCCACGGCGCTCGACAGACGTAGTAGCCACCCAATAGCCAAATAAGCTTGTTGGTTATTCCCATTTCGTGTCATGTTGCGCGCATCCTTCATATGCTGAAGGTTGAGCTCCTTTCGAATGAAGCGTAGCTTAGCCTCCGAGTCACCTGGCACGTTGATGAGACCAGGCATCACAACCGCGTTCACTGATCGATCCGTCAATTCTGTATCCACGCTCCAGCTGCCGGCATCGACTTCGGCTGGCCGACCACTTCGCAACAGCCCTTGAGCACCCCCAACTGCAAACGACATGACAAGGGCGAAATAGGGATCTCGCCTTGCAATGGAGAGGACGTCTTCCATACCACCCGCTAGAATCCAAATCGCTGTCGGTAGCAAGGCCATCATGGCGCTCCCGGCCGCCATATTGCTTTTCGTCGTTTCGCTCACGCTATTGAGGATGCAGTTGGCCATCTCCTCACAAAAGAATCTGCGTTTGACCGTTGTCATATTGTTGGCACAGTTTCGGACGATACTCTGTGCGACTTTTGGGTAATGGGTGTCTGAGCCCACAGCCGTGACGACGCATGTGTGCCACAGGAGGATTATGAAGACGACCTTGGCCAGGTGGTTGTGTATTGACCAGTAACTGAGGGCATCTCGCATTCGACCAGTACAAATCATGGCTTGCTCGCAAGTCTTTCGCCACATACTTTAGCACGCAAGGTCGTCGACGAACCGGTATTTGTTTGCAAGAAGATCACAATAATCGTAAAGCTTATGCATCGGCTTCACCTCATTATATGAGAACCGCGTGCACTACAAAACAGAAAGCCCATGTCAGCACCGTTCTCATCCGGATTTTGATAAACGTCACTTTCCCATCGAATGAGAAGATCGTATTACTGCCCTATCGCTATTTCTAGCAGTCCAGTAAAGCACGACAGGCGTAATTCCTCACTGCAGCATTCGTGTGGAGCCAAGTAAGCACCTCACCGATGACTTGAGCCCATCCTTCTTGTCATTCCTACGATCCTTCAGCCTTGTGAAGATATATTCGTCTCTTTAGCAGCGGCAGAGTGATTTGCCCCTTGTCGAGTGAGTTACTATGACTTCTACAGCCCCGAAGCCAACTTTCGCCTGCGTTTCTTGAAGGACAGATATATGATACATCAGTCCCCAAAGGTTTTTATCAGCCAAACTCAAGCTCATGCATAACCACGAGTGTGCCAGTGCCGCAAGGCTGAGGTGGACTAATATCTTGATTTGGCGCCAAGGGTATTGTCATAAGCCACCAACCGGGGGAATACCCCAATCGCAGTGTTGTGCTACTGTCAGAGATAGGCTCAATCTGCGCGCATGTAGCCATGCTCCCCTGGGATTATCGCTGATTCCGATTCGACGGGGGTTCATGTCTCACAAACAACGTCAGGCCTTTTCTTCACAGTTTTCTTGCAGGCAGCGCCCACATTCCAACACCTTAACGTCTCCGAAAAATTAGGACGGCTATCGTTACGTTCGATCTTCTCCATAGTTTCCTAGGGATATTTCAGGTCAAACAGTGGCCAGAATGCCATCACTAGACGAGCGAAGGAGACCACGGTTCAAAGGTGAAGATACCAAGCCAACGAGCAGGAGAGAATTGATGGGATGGTATGCATACGGTATCGGTGCTGAGGTATTCGCTGTATGTGGAGTGGGTACGTGGTCCCTATCAATCGCTTTGCTCGCTTGCAGCTCTGTAGTAGAGTATTACAACTGACAATTCAATGAAGGATCATTCTTGCCCCTAACCCTGGAACAGCTCGCGCGCGAGCGAGGAGTACTGTGGTCGGACAGATCTATACCCTGCGTGCAACATCCTGCAAAATCAACCCCCAACCCTTCGAACCAATTCCTTCGAGATACTGCACGCAGAGCGGCCTCACCTGGGAAAGACAATGATCAATGTGTTGTCTCGCTACTTGGTTTGGACATCAACACCGCTAGTTTTGCCATGTACACTTTCTCCCTAGCTGTACTCGTTCAAGCGCTTACACTCGTTTGCTTCAGTGCATTCGCTGATCATGGTAGGTCCTCACACTCCTCACCTTATGGTACAACTTCTTAACGTGTGTAGGCAAGAATCGTAAGATGCTGTTGTTAGCTTTCGGCGCCACCGGTGCTGTAGCTTCCATGCTCTTTATTTTAGTGGTACCCCAGATCTACATCGTGGGTTCCATTCTCGTCATTGTCAGTATCACCTGCTTAGGATCGTCCTTTGTGGTACTCAATTCATTTTTGCCTGTCATAGTAGCGAATGACCCGTCCGTGTCAGCGAATCCACAAGACGACATCTCACTTGACCATCATTCTGGCACAGCTTCGCCCCGAATAAGCTCCACCAAGGCCTTTGAGACATCGGCCGAATTACATCGCGCTACTGAAATTTCATCTAGAGGCGTCGGTCTAGGTTATGCAGCCGCTGTCTTCGTGCAGTGCATCAGCATCTCCATGCTCGTAGGTTTTTCAAAGTTGGGATGGTTCAAGACGTCCAAGACGGTACCCACGCGTATCATCTTGTTGATAGTAGGCATTTGGTGGCTTGCCTTTACCGTCCTCACTCGCGCCTGGCTCCGCGATCGCCCTGGCCCGCCACTGCGGCACCTCGGCGGGAATTCCGGCACCGGATGGCGTTCATACATGGCGCTCTGCAAGTTCGCATGGACCAGGCTGTGGAAGACAATCAAGCTCGCTGCAAAATTACGCCAACTGACCATCTTCCTTGCAGCCTGGTTCCTACTCTCCGACGCAATAGCCACCGTTTCAGGAACGGCAATTCTCTTCGCAAAAACCGAATTGCACATGGCTACGGAGCTTATAGCCCTCATGTCCATTACTGCTACTTGTTCTGGTATCGCTGGTGCCTTCCTGTGGCCTGTAGTGTCTCGCAGATTTGGGCTTCAGCCCCGCCACACAATCATATGTTGCATCGTTCTGTTCGAACTGATACCCATCTACGGGCTTCTAGAATACATTCCCGCCATCAGGCGCTTGGGGGTGATCGGCCTGCAGCAGACATGGGAGATCTATCCCCTTGCTGTCATTCACGGTCTCGTCTCCGGCGGATTGTCTTCGTACTGTCGTTCTTTCTACGCCGTCTTGATCCCAGTTCAACACGAAGCTGCATTTTATGCCCTGTACGCCTTCACAGACAAAGGAAGCTCGGTCATTGGGCCTGCGATTGTGGGCAGAATGGTAGATGCTACGGGACAAGTGCGGATTGGCTTCGCCTTCTTGGCTGTGCTGATTGTGCTGCCTATTCCGCTGATCTGGCTGGTAGATCCTGAAGCTGGCCGCCAAGATGCTTTGAGCATGGGAGAGGCCCTTGAGATGACAGCGTATTCACATGTTGATACAACGAGTGAGTATGAGGACATGGGCCAGTCGCCTATCGAGAACGAAGAGCGAGACAGGCTGTTGGTCGGTCGACCACAAAGTTAGGAATAACATCATGTTTATAGAGTAATATTCGGAGAGAAAAGTTGCTCACTCCTATACTAAATGCATCATTACGGTCTCAACTAGATAATGCCATCTTCCTTATTTCTCCTAGCATGTGCTGTCTCCTTCGCACAATGCTTGTCTTGGGCTAAGCAACTTCAAGCCCAGCCAAGGCGTGGTGACAGGATTGGGCCCTGTACAAATGAAGACATTAGAGAGAAAGAGGCCAAACGTGCACCCAAGAGATGGAGCTGCCATCGGCATCCAGAAATAACATCCACTCGCCGACCACACTTCGGTACCATAGCCAGCCAAGTATGAGATTAAATCCAGAGTCACCAGGCCACTTAGACACCGAGCAAGACACAGAATTGGGTGTGGGGAGTTTCAAGAAAGTGGCGTGCGATAAGTGTCTGATTTTGCGTCTGTTATTTTATTTTCATTATATTGTGTTATTTCATTCCTACGATGTAAGAGAAAGTGTAGGGCCGTAGACCCATGATCGAGATGGGATCTGGGGTACCATACGTGCGTGAAGGGTCGGGTGGTGCCAAATTGGTGTTAGCGCAGTTGTAGGTACCTAACGTTAGGCGCGCGTGACGTTTAACCTCAGCTGCCCCTCTCTCCTATCATTGCCATGAGGTTCGCGGTCGTGACTAGATTTTCCCATTTATTGTTTCTCGTTTCTTTGCTCCATTTTGTAAGTGGTGATGATGTTGGTCTCTAGGGCTTTGTACTGCTGGTGGGCGTTTGTGGGCGTGTTGGTTGTGCCTAGTTGTGGAACCTTTCATGTGCGAGTGAAAGGCAGCGTGCGCGATGCATTTTGAGACTCTATGGCTTACTAAATATGGCAGCAAGGTTGTTCTTTTCTCACATACGGTTGCAGCGGGGTATTAGTATGGTTGATAGTTTCTGGATAGTTTTGAAGAGTCTAGAGGTGAATTGGTATTAGGTAAGGTGAATGATGGATGGGGAGAGGAGGGTGGTTTGTGCAGTATTTCAATCCTTTCTGGTATACTTATCTTATTGATCATATATTCAAGCATATCTTCCTTCCTTTGTTATTGTCCAAGGTTGCTCAATGCCAGTATAACATCACAGGCTTTTGCGTCATCCTCTTCTCCATCCATATTCCTCATCAGCCTTCTTGTTTCGAAGCAGTCACTACCTGAGCTTTGCATTAACTTCTTTCCATATATTCGTTTCATGCCGGTATTTCCTTGTGACTTCCCTCGTGCGTGCAAGCATGTCCGTTGTGTACAGGACTGCGACGGCTTGGGAGAGAGTCTACACACATTCAGGTTGATCAAGAGTGACATCACATCATCGTTACTACATTCAAATACCGTAAGGTAAGAAGAGAGCCAGCTATCCAGGTTATCTGCAGTGACGTTGACTCACAGATTCTAGATGGCGGACCATACGCTTCTATGTGCGTTTGTCGCTGGTTGAGCCGCGCGCGCTCGCACTGCCTGCACCTACAAACGACAGTGTTACCTAGCACTCACCTGGCAACACATACCTTCCGGTCCTTTGGGGTTATAATTTACAGTAATTCCCCAAATCCTCCAAGTTTACAGGAAAGGGATGGTGGTAGAGTAGGTTGCTCTTGTCGACGACGCAATAACCTCGCGGTTTTCCGCTCTCCCATGCCCGGTACGGAGCCCGGGTGGCTAGCGGTGTTTCAACAATGCCTGCAGAATAGTTTCCCCAAGGACTAGCCATACGGTGGGCTAGTTCTTTTGCCGCTGCTGCTGCTGTTGTTGTTGAGGTCATGGGTGGGTGGATGCGGGACTTCGAGTCGTGGTGTTGCCCGCGTCTTTGTTTTATTTTGTCGCTCATCAACATATACTGTCCTGTACAGAAAGCTAGCTGCTGCCGCTTCGTCTAGTCCCGAGACATCTATGGCAGGACACATTATTATATGTACGTCTGCCTGTCGTTGTTATCTTACATGATTCCCCGCACCGATTCTCTCTAGTCGATTAACGCATCAACGTGAGCTGTCGATATTCTTTCGTGTTGTTGCTGACATCATGAAGTGCGTAGACGACAGATGCCGCAATGCGCAGCCACGGATGACTATGAACTTATGGACAACAACAAGGTGACGTGAATCCCAGGTGCTCGTCTGTTAAGTGTACTTAGTTTCACCGTCAAGGTACTTTGCGAGCAATTGCCGTTGCTTGATGTTACTGACCTGGATAAATCTAGGGAATCTTGTATGACTCCGCTCGTTCCAATTGTGAATCATGTCATTATCTGTGAATTATCCTATGCGCGTGCAACGGTCGTTCTCTTCGTGAGACACACTTTGGTACGAAACTTAGTAGGGATTGGCCCCATTTCTTAACCTTGCTCAGGTGAAGTTCCACTGCCAACCGTGTACTTCCTATCTGCCCCATGCAACAGAATCCTCTTACGTATATCGCCGTGCACGGGGAGATTCCCCTCGCTTTTCAGTCGTCTTCGAAATGGCTCATCGAAGGTCTCAGTGGAGATCGTTCGATCCGAACGCCGCTAAGAGCCAACACCTGTATGGCCAAACTCACATGCATGAATTGAACAATCCAATCTGCCATCCAGCCAATTCAGACCCACCATCTTGATCGCATTAACAGATGATTCCTCAAATATATCCACTGCCTTTTGACATAAAAGCCATTTCAGAGCAGGGATCAACGTATTGCAAGAGCCGGATATATGTAGCTTCGTGTCAGAAACTGTAACAGCAATGTTTGCTGCTACCGAACAGCATGACATAAATGGCAACATGCACATTGTGCTTCCTCGTTGCGCGCTATGTGAAACGATGACAGTTGGCAAGTGATTGTTCAACGCCCAAAAGGAGAGATGCACTTAATATGAAAAGAATCGAATTTTGGATTACCACGATGCCGTTCGATTGGCAACAATGCCAATCGGCAAACATACTCCAAGCATCCGATGGACGACACCCAGGTTTCGAGTTGTAGAAAGGAGCTATAAAAAGTATCCGCGGAATTGCTTCATCGCAGTCAAATTCAGCTTTTTGCAATAATATTTATAGTGAGATGAACATTGTTAAGGGTTTGTACAGGGTATCATCACGTCGGGTTGCGCATTGAATAAATATGTTGGAAAAGCATACGTAAGATCTTAACCCAAAACAACTTACAAAGATGTTCTGCACAATAAAATGACGTAATATGTAAGCTACTATAGCTCGCGATCAAATGGTATGCATTATGCGGTACCCTCAGGAAAATATTAGAGTCAATATTAATGTTTCGTGTAATCATGGAACTTGAAGCATGTAAAAACAACTCGGTCCTAACTATACCTTTACTACTACACACATTATGTACGTATACTGTAAAGATCTTACTGGAATAGCCGTGCTTGATAAAGCGATTATTTATATTTGGTTATAAGAAAATAATCAAAGTACCTTAAAAGTTGTATTTCTTCTAGTCCAGTGCGTCTTTTGAAGAAGAGGTGGAGCCCGCGGAAGGGAATTGCAGGTAAGGATATCCTCGCACGATACTTTCGGCGAATACGTCTATATATAAGATCCGATTTAGCAGGCCACTGCCATAAGTATTATTAAACCTACCAGGGTTGAGTTTCGTTGCTATATATAAACAATTACCAAATGGTCTCAACTCCTTCTTTCCTCGACCTCTACTGAATTCTCTCTCATCCATATCTACTATCCATACTTCAACTATATGAAGCTAGCGGCCTGCTTTGCCTTCCTTCCTATTGCGTCTAGCGCATACGCTACAGCTATACCTCAGTCAGACGCACATCTGTCTCGTCGCCAACGTGTCACTTACGGGACCACTGTACGTTATTCTACGTAGTATTCTCAAGGCATAAGGACTAACACTATTAAGGAATGTAGAGTTGGTGCACAAGTTTGTGTCAATCTAGATGATCAGACATGGTCCCCGTGCTCAAGCGTATGTATCCATATACTAGCTATCATCAGCTGGGTAAAGAAGAGGTACTAAAGAAGACAGAAATGTCATTGTACTGAAGACGGTCGTCCATGTGGCATGTGGAGCCCAGCGTTTGATGAAGCCAATTGTACATAGAGTACGTTTACCAGTCAACCGAAGAGTTATATTTGAGTCCTTTATATGTTGCTTTCTGCAACCTACGTGAAATATTAAGTCTTAGCGATGGCTGAGTACAAGTTGACTCAACCTATGAGAGCTTGATTAGATGAAAATAGACCCCGTGCTGTATTGATATGAACAAAGAATTTCCCAAGTGATCCAATATCTTCAATTGATACATAGTATAGTTGAATATTATCCTACGTCTAATTACATTCTATCTACATAATTATGTTACTCCTCTTAATGTATACTACCATATCCTGCCACAGAATCAATGCCCCACCATGAAAACCCTTGAAGGAAAGGGGGTAGAAGCGTACTCTTTTGCGCCCCGTTTTCTGAGCGAAGATACATGCATGGATAGATATTGTAGTTATAGCAGCTCTATAACGTTGTGGCAACATTGGGAGCTTGTGGCGGTCGTGGCGGTCGTGACTGGCCTAACAAGCCTGCCGTGATTTTGTCTTAGCCCTGCCAGACCTACAATAACATAGCATCGATCTTGACAGTATGACATACCTTCCTTGAACATGTTATTGAACTAGTAGGTAGGTTAACCGACGTGAGTATTATAAATAGGTATTGACACGTAACGTGGTATTGCTCCAAGTTGACGAGTCGGGCCGCCCTTTCAAACCAAAACCGGTACCTCGCTGGCCAACTGCATAGGTAGTTACCATATCTGTACAGCAGTACCAATGTGTGGGTCGGCTTTTGTCGCAATACTCGTCGATACTTACAATATATACTAACCATCTGTTCTGAATAGATTTTGCCAGTAGCGGAGCTAAATCTACTTGAGCTTAGCTGCCAAGCGGCATTTTCAGGATGGTAACATGCTGAAGAGAAGCCAAGCTACTAGGTAGTGATTTAAAACTCGAAGAGATCCTTGCATGGGCTTACTTTACTTAATTTCGTCATTCGATCTACCTACGGAGATGAGCAGGCATGCAACCCGGCGTGGACTTTTTCTGTATATAAGGGGGACCTAGACATCAACTGGATTGTTCAGTTTCTACCCACTTTACCAGATTTCGTACCAACCTAGATCTCCTCTATTACCATACTCCGCCAACATGAAGCTAGCTACGAGCTTTGCTTTCCTCTCCATTGCGTCTGGCGCCTGTGCTGCTATTCTCCCTCGACCTCATCTGAACCAGCCTCTGTCACGCCGCCAACAGGTTGATGAACCAGCTGTGCGATATTCCATGCCCTCTCTCTCCTAGTAAAACGCTAACGTCATCAAGACATGTCTCGTAGCAAGCAACACCTGTGTTTCAGTCAACGGTTTCACAGCAGCCCCCTGCTCAGACGTATGTATCTCATTATCAGCCAAAATATACGAACAAAAGAGACACTGATAAAGATAGACCAATCCATGCCTTCTCGATGGAAATAATTGTGGAAATTGTGCGGGCTGCACCGACCCTCTGCCAAATTGTAGCTAGAATCCATGTATACTGTGGCAATGTAGATTCCTATCGCTCATCCCAGAGCTCATCTTTAGAGAAGACGTTCTCTTTCTGTGACCTAGAGAGGTGAAGCATCATGGTCTCTGCGCCAGAGGGACTGTAAGTTTATTTAAACTATTATCCCTTGGGCAGTTGCCAAATAGGAGGTTGAATTCTCCTGGCTTTAAAGAGCTGCATACACAGATGCATTACGAAGCTATCAAAGCGATTCCAACGGTGCGTTGTGCGTTAATACAAAATGTGGTTGCGTTACTCTACTCCAATTCCTAGTCTATGCTATGCTGCGCTCTTCGATTTAGAGATGGGGAGTATTCAAACTCGCAAGCATAAGATTCACAATGCTGAATAACCCCTCGCCTAGAATCAAACCACTCGCCAACACAATAATCGGTGTCTCGCTCCTCCCCTTCCAACGCCTCCACCACAAACTAACCAATCCACCAATTGTACGAGCGAGAGTGAACGATGGCGTATTGTACATACCTATGTTTAATTAGCGAATGTTCTAATGAAACCTGGACAGCATCCAAGAAAAGATCAGCAAGCAAACTCACCAACAGCAACCGCAATGCCACCGGGCACAAAATCAATCCACCACGCACTCAAGCCCCTAACCTTCCTACTCGCACCCCACACCCTAACCACAGTGCCGAGCGCAAACAGCATGGCCGCGCCCCCAGCCCACTCAACAACCATGGGCGGCAACCCGTCACCCGTCACCAATCTCGCCGTGAAAACCCAAACATACGCCGTGGGTACCTCGAACAAACCTCCCGGAATACTATAGACGCGTGTGTACAGTTTATATACAACTGCGGAGACGACAGCTCCAACCGCACTCCCAATGATCTGGCCGTAGAACTGGGCCTTTGGCGCGGCGCCGAGTAAATGGCCACATTTGAGGTCCTGGAGTAAGTCGCCTGCCTGAAGGGCAGCGGACTCGCTGACCGCGCCGGCGACGAGATTGATGATGACTGCGTTTTTTGCGGCAGGACCAGAGGTCGGCGTGACTAAGGCGAAGACGAGTTGGGTCAGTTTGGAGATGCCGGAGACGGGGTTGAGGTCAGTCTCGCCGAGGGCGCGGACGCCCATTATCGAAAGGAGGAGGGCGAGGAGGAGGGAGAGCAGGGTTAGGCGGAGGGGGATCAGGTTTGGAAAGGATATGTGGATCGCGGCTATGCAGAGCATTAAGGAGAGGAAGAGGCCGATGAGTGTGGTGCGGTTAGAGATTAGGTGCGAGGGTGGAGCGTCAGGTTCCGAGGTTCCGGCAAGGTGGGCTTTGAGTGCTGAGAGGGGATTGGAAGATGTGGTGGTGTTAAGCGGGGCGTATTGTTGCGGGGTGGAAATGTCGAGTGTGACGAGTTGTTTCCAGGTGTGTGCTTGGAAGGTTTGTTTGAAGCTAGGGTAGTAGGATCGTCCGATGGCGAGGATGGGGCGCATGATGAGCCAGCCTAGATTGATGAGGGAGTCTGCGAGCATGATGGCGAGGGATACCCATACTATCCAACCCTTGGAGCCGTTTGTCCAGTCTGAGACTGGTCCTGGAGCCCAACCCTTGTGCTTTGCGAGAGGAGAGAGAACACCCCAGCCGATGATGCTCCCAAGGAACATGTGGAGTGTGGTGGAAGGTCCCATGATGATTCCTTGCCCAACGTATGCAGGAGAAGGGTTCAGAGTCCAGAGCCAGGTTCGCGCCAACGGAAGACCGAAGATAGGAATATCATGGAGTTGTGGGATGAAGTATGAAATGACGGTATAGAGCGCTGATCCTCCAAAAGATGTTACGAGCAGACGAATCTTTGACTTCCAGTCTCCATCCTCACCAAGCTCTTCTTCTCGGCTTCTTATGTTGTGATCCAGTGAAGGCCGCAATTCGTGCTCCTCCCGTTGAGAACTTGAGTGTTGCAGCAAGCCTTGTGCCTCTTCGCCACCTGTCTGCTCGTCTTCGGTGTTCCTACTCTCACGTACAGTAAGATCTGGCGACTTCTCGTCACCATGTAACACTTTGATTAAAAGAGCGGTTGCAGTTCCACTTGGGAACTTGAGCTTCTCCCGAATAATCATTTCGCGTCGAAGCGGTACAGCAAACACCACACCGAAGAAGCAAATACCCACGGCCCAGATAATGAGCCTCCAGAGACTGATGTCCAGTGGTCCATTCTCCTCTGTCTTTAGAAGATAGTTCAAGGCCGGAATAACGCCGACAAAGCCACAACCTAGAGGCATCGTACCGACCGAACCAGCGACCGACTGGACCAAGACATTCTCTACGGGTGTAAATGGAAACTTCAGAGTCCTTGCAACAACCTTGAAGTAGGCAAATCCAATCAAAGCGGAAGGCATCGCCATACTAGATACCCATCCAGTCTGTAAGCCAAAGTACATGTTGGAGAAACAAATGACCACGCCGATTGCCAAGCCTACTAGAACACCTCTCAGCGTGAAGTTCTGGGGCTGCGAAGCTTGGTCGGCAAGGTAATCGCGAGCTACGCCAGCACCGTGGCTAGGCGCATCCTCTTCTATCCCATACTGACACCCAGCTCTTTCATCTTCCAAAGAGGTGGGTCCCCGATCCGGTGCCATAGTCGATAAAGTCTGAAGGGGGATCGCCGCAGACAGGGTGAAAGCTCGTGAGTACTTCGTAACTCTTCACGTAAGCTGGAGGTCAGTTTAGACATGGAGAATGGTGTGCGCGGAACGATGCTTAGTGTAGACACAATGTGACGTGATTAGCAGAGTGGACCCTGACTTTGGTCGCACGTGATACTGAGCTGTTATTAGCGGCTTATATCCGATCTGTCAGGGATCACCAAACATCGACAACGTACATCGTGGAGCGCCTCAGCCACTGCGCGCCTGTGCATAATTTGCTATGTCCATGAAGACCTAGTTGGCCTCCACATATTCCCAGGTGGACATCTGATCTGGATCGCGAAAATGAAGTTTTCAGCCGCCCTACTGCCACTCCTGGCAGCCCCTTTCGTCGCGAGCGAACATACCTCGAACTGGGCTGTATTGGTCTCCACATCACGCTTCTGGTTTAATTATCGACATCTGGCCAATGTTCTTTCAATGTACCGTACCGTGAAACGTCTTGGTATTCCCGATTCGCAGATCATCCTCATGTTGCCTGATGACATGGCATGCAACCCCCGCAACGCCTTTCCTGGCACAGTCTATAACAATGCTGATCGCGCATTGGATCTTTATGGCGACAACATAGAGGTCGACTATCGAGGATATGAGGTCACGGTGGAAAACTTCATCAGACTGATGACAGACCGAGTGGGCGAGGACATGCCACGGTCCAAGCGGTTGATGACAGATGAGCGGAGTAACATCTTGGTGTACATGACTGGGCATGGGGGAAACGAGTTCCTCAAGTTTCAAGATGCAGAGGAGATCAGTGCTTTTGATTTGGCAGACGCGTTTGGTCAAATGTGGGAGAAGAAGAGGCATGTTACAATGATCCCCCCCCCCCCCCTCCACAGCCCTACAACATGCTAACACAGTGCAAAAAGATACCACGAAATGCTCTTCATGATCGACACCTGCCAAGCAAACACCATGTACTCGAAATTCTACTCGCCCAACATCCTCGCAACCGGCTCTTCCGAAATCGATCAATCCTCGTACTCCCACCACGCCGACAACGACGTCGGCGTCGCAGTCATCGACCGCTACACATACTACAACCTCGAGTTCCTTGAAACCCAGGTCCGTGACCCAACGTCAAAGTTGACAATGGGCGATTTGTTTGACAGTTACGACGAAGAGAAGATTCACAGCCATCCTGGCATACGGTACGATTTGTTTGAGGGAGGAGAGCACGCAGCGCGCAGCAGGAAGGTCATGGACTTCTTTGGCAATGTGCAGAATGTGGAGATTGAGGGCGAGCGAAGGAATGAGACAGAGTGGAGACAAGATCTGAGTGCGATTGAGAAGATGATTGTTGAGGCGAAAAAGCGGCATAATGAGAGCCTGGGCGTGAAGCCACAGGCAGAGTATGTGGTTGAGAAAGCTAAGCCCTCTCTGGCTGTCAGGAGGGAGGGCGCGATACGAGTTGATGAGGAGCAGGACTGGACGAGGCAGGCATATGGTGCTGCTGCACTGTTGGGCTGCGCGGGTGTGTGGCTGGCAGGAAGCTGGCTGGAGGCGATGTGATGAATTTTTTTATTCACTAGCATACCTCTCCACATGTCTTGAGATACCCAATGGTCAATATATCCATTAGCATCAATGCGTTATCACTCTGTATCGCCATGTAATTGCGAGTATATTCTTTATCAAATCATTGGACATGGTTAATCCTCAAGCCAAGTGAAGATGGCTATTCGACCATTCATCCACCCCCGCATATGAACAATGCCTCTCTAACCGCCCATGACCAAAATAAAGGCATACCATACCCTCTTGCCTCTCTTCTCAATCATCACCCCACCCCAGCCACCTGCTAAACTGTGGACTCTAGAATATAAACCCCAACCCTCCTCATCTTAAACAATATCCCACAACCACCACAGTCAAAAAAAATCAAAGGCTCTACCCATCACAACCCCCCTCAAAAATCACCAACACGTCAACTCATATATCTAACTATACCCACTAGCACTAGCACTCCCCCATTCACCCCACTGCGTAGCCCCCGCATCCATCCATCCCCATCCATACATCCATCCTAAATAAAACAAAAAACAATACAAATTAAGATTGAAAAAGCCCAAACGGGAACTAGACAATTAGAAATCAGAAATTGTTAATAACATCCCCCCCACTGCAGTCGCGACACACATTTTGTGAAACCAAGTCAAAGTTACCGGCCGGTACGGTAGTTTTCTCGATGCAAAAAATCAACAAAAAAACAAACAAAAAAACAAACAAAAAAACAAACAAAAAAACAATGATGATGATGATGATGATGATGATGATGATGATGACGAGCTGGGCAGAGAGCTCAGTGTATAAGGAGATCTTAGCCTATCTATCTATCTGGGTGTATTGCACGGCGGCAGTCGAAAATGGTGGTGTTACAGTAGGTAAAAGGCACATACATAATGGGGATGGAATTCAAAAAAAGCATTTGACCAAGTTTAAAAGTTCCCTAACGATTTTGAACTTTGACTCGATAGAGAGAGAGAGAGAGAGAGAGAGAGAGAAAGAGAGAGAGAGAGAGAGAGAGAGAGAAAGCGTGGAAATGCTTCACCATACTTTTTCCATGTCGGCAGGTTTTAATATGCGATCCATCTTCTTCATTCACTACTACCTAGCGGCCATATTCGCACGATGCGATACACCGAGTGGGAGGTTTTGCATTCATCTATCTCATCGACTTCTTAGGGAAGGGGGGGTATCATGTTTTCCCATGCGCCATGCCCCCAATGCACCATATTCGCCTTGTACTTGAGGCCCATGAGCTAAAGAAAGAAACAACCACAAAACGCCACATGAAAAGACACGGAGCAATCAGCCCCGTCTTATAATCTCACGAATGAAAAAAAAATCCATCAAAATGCCGCCTTTCTCAGTATTGAGTCCGGATTGCCGCCTGCCTAACCCGACCTATGCAGTAGCCGAGCCATCAGATCCACCAAGCGCCATCTCGCGAAAGCCTGGAGGAATTGTCCAGCCATGCGCAGTGCAAGCACGCATGTACGCCTCGACTGCCTCGCCGACTTTATAGTCCATGGGCTCACCCGGCACCAGGCGAGCGGGATTGGGATCACGCGAAGAGATAGCCATACGAACTTGAAGAAGAACGGACTCGATCGACGACACAGCGCTCCAACCGTCATTGGTAAGAAGCTCCATGCACATGGCACCTCCAGAAGTAACGTGGCCCCCTCCGCCCTGTAAGAATCCAAGGAAGCGGGGACGAATAACGCGAACGAACGGCGGGCTCATGGGGTAGTCTTTACCGAAACGCATTTCCAAGACGACACTCTTGATGTCTTTGGCCTTCATGTCCTTGGCGAGAGGCAGTGTCGCGTCGAATGAGTGAAGCTCCACAATCCACTGGTACATGTTTTCAATCTTTTCTTCGTCAATGTGCCAGCCCAGTTCATACAGGGGCGCCTTGTTCTGCACCAAAATTAGGTCCTTGAAGTCTCTCATGAGCCGCCTTGTAGCAGACGTCGATGCCCAGGAAGGCATCTTCAGCACAGGCAGAGTACTGTAGTCGAGAGTTCCCGGTACATAGTCAGTTAGGGGCTTGCTGGATGTTGAAGACTTGGAGCCAACCAGCCGATTACCATAGGTGCTGAGGCTTAAAAGCTTGCCTTTGCCCTTGCCACCTGTGACAGAGTTCGGTGTTGGCAAAGAGTCCCCGATCTGCTGAGGCACAAGATCGGTATCGAAGATATCGCGGTCCTCTTCATCTGTCGCATCGCTTGCGGGATCATGGTCCTCAACCCCGATTTGCTCGTAGCGAGTTTTGCCAGAAATTTTCTGCCGCTTGTGCTGCTGTGCGAAGATCAGTCCTAACCCCAAGTCACTAGCAAGGCAAGCAACATCTAAAGTACTTACTCTCGTCGGTATTGACCGTGATTGGCGCGACACTGCCATGGCATGGATGGGAATGATAAGCGGCTCGCTGAGGCCCTTAGGCGTCCAACTCGGGTCTTGTTCGAGGGACTCTAGAGGTGGTGACTCCGGTGGTTGTGTGAATTGAGCAGTTGGGATATATGACGCGTCCGCTCTAGTCTTGACAAACAGGTAGCGCGTCTGGATCCAGTCCAGTTGTGCCACGACAAGATGTGGGCTTCGGCTCTCATACTCGGCAGAAGCATTCACAATCTCGTTCAGCGCCACGACCTGCTGAATCCCAAGGTCGCTCGGAGACCAGGCACAGTGATTGCCCATTTGCGCATATGTCACACTGGTATTGACGTTAAGGGCGTGGTAGACACCGTTTCCGTATGCGCGGCCGTGGAGAGATTGCTTAAAGTGCAATCCTTCACGGATGATAGTGTGCCAATTGTGGAGTGGGCTTCCATGCCAAGCGAACAGTGTAGGATACTTGAGACTCAGTCTCTCCGTGGCCTCTCTGACAGCTTGCACAAAGCGACGTTCCTTGTCAGGTGCGCCCATGGCGAACCTGAACTGTGTATATCCCGGCATACCGTACAGCCGATCTTGTGGTTTTCGAGCGCTCGTGTTGTCTTCGCTCCGTTCGACTTGCAGGATACACGATCGATTCGATGCAATAATCCAGCGCAGGACGCATAATGCAGCAGGAGGGAACCGATCTACCCATAAGCTCAAAGGTGCCTTTGTCTTCCGGACGTACTTGTTCATTTCCCGAACAGGAGGTAGTAGATCTAGGAGAGAAGGTATGGCCTGTCGCTTCTCTGCGTCACCAAGGTTATCAAAATTCTCGTTGTAGATGTGCAAGCTCGCAGACCGGAACCCTGTCCCCAGCGCGACTGGATCTTGGGGAGCCTCCGCGTCTAATTTAGCTTCATTCGCGGGACGAACAGCTTCCGAAACCTGTACTGAAGGATAGTAAGAGACGTCGACCACACGACAATGTAAAACCATCATTGGGAAATCGTCTAGACGTAGGAGTATCCACTGGCCGTTCTCGACGGGGCAGGGCTTGGTGCAATCTTGAAAAAGTACCTCGTGGAGTTGGTAGCTGTACCGCGAGCTGATGGCTAGTTGGCTATGGTCGATCCTAGGCGTGGCAATAATCTGTGGACGGGTGTGAGTGTGAGGCTGATAGTATAGGATTTTCGTGTAGCGGTCTTCAAAAGCGACGGACGGTGGCACCAACAAGCCAAGACCGTCTGGGAAGTCATTCAAGCGCGCAAATCGAGCACTGCTGTAGCAGAAGCTGATGAGGAGATCAACCACTTTGGGCTGAGAAAGAACCTCGTGCTCAATGCTAGGCCCAAGACCCAGGGTCATGTACTGGTACAGACACAGTGGGTTGTCACAAACGTAAGGTTTGATCGCCTGGAGGTCATCGGGCATCTTGCGAAAACAGATGAGACAAAACTCAGTACAACGCACGAAGTGTCGCAGAACGAACTGCATGGCTACTACCGGGAGAGAATGCTGCTGACCAAAATCCGATTTAATGTGGTCGCTTGTGACGACTTTGGGCCAAACATTGCTGACGTGATCCTCCATGTAATACACATGAGGCGAAGCGTCTTGAGAGGCGTCTGATGCACTGTGGACCTGGTGGTTGTAAAAGAGTTCAGCACCGTTCCAAGACATGCCACTGTAGCGATACTTGATGAGCTTGTAGAGGCGCTGTTCCAGTAGTTCATTTAGCGGCCGTGAAATGAACGAGTCCCGGAAGCCGCGAGGGGGAGTGGCATGTTGTGGGTCGTTTGGCCGAGGTTCCTCGGACAGTGTCTCCTGCTCTCTACTCAACACATTGAAGCACTGCACTGCTTCCTGTATGGTCGGTTTATAGACTGTCGATATGCCTAGCCTGACCTGAAAATTACGACGAGCTTGGATGGCATCGTACGACTTGAGGTCATCCATACTCTTGTAGCCGTTGGGATAGTGCATAATTGCAACGAGATATTCCGAAGGTTCGAGCTGCCAAGCCTGCATCGCTTCGTTGGACAGACCCAACTTTGAAAGGCGGATCGAAAGGCTGACGTGACAGGGTTGCCCATCGATGAGCCCGCCCAAGTATCCGACCCTGAAGCCTTGGTTCTTGGCGATCCCAAGGTCGTTACGGATTCGTTGTTGAAACACCAAGGTAGCTTCTGTGTGGCCGCCCCCTACTGTGGACGGCAGGTCCATGGATGAGCTTGGCCTTGGATCCAGGTCTTCGTCACCGGGAAAGTAGTCATCGATTTCGCCCTCGCTGTCGCTAAGGTCACCAGACCCGTCCGAATCAAGCATCTGTTCGTCTCCATCACGGTCGGTGGACTGTAGTCTGCTAGACACGATGGCAAGGATCTGGCTGATTGTCTTACCAGTTGCGGCACCGGCGATATCATTGAGAGCGGCGGCAACGCTCGCTGATGCATTTTCTGCGCCAAAGATGATGCAGTCGTGGCTTGCAGGATAGTATGAAAGTTCTGGTGTCGAGTTAGCTAGCTGCAAGCACTGTTGACGGTGGATTGGAGCATGTAGAGACGATGCTGATGGAGTGGACTTTTGAACGTACCAGGGATCAGCACGGAAACGCTGAGCTGCTGACCATCTGCGAGAACATTGAAGGTAAATTCACCATCATCGCCGCCCGGTTGCACGTCTGATATGCCGGCAATGGTGACGCCCTCGACTGCTTTGGCCAGATCGGCTTGGAAATGCCGACGCGGCATGATTGCAGCCTTTCGATCGAGTGTACTTGGCGCGTGCTTGCCAGTGCGATGTTTGCGGGTACGCGGACGCGCAGTGGAGTGGAGTGGGCGTGGAGTGGTTGTAGCTTGGCAGAGGGTTGTAAGACTACCTATGTAGGTAGGCAGGTACCTTCAGTCGCGGCTCCACACACGACGGTTGTCAAGACAAGACAACGGCCACTAACGTCAGATGGGAAGTTTGTGCGAGGTAGCAAATGGCCGTTGTCGGCTCAACCGAAGCTCGAATGCATCAATGTAAGCCAGTCGCGGAGGTGGGAGCGAGCAACGGTACGAGCAAGAAGAGTTTATAAGACCAGGATTGCACAAGCCCAAAACATTGGAAGACTTCACCGTGAGGCTGGCTGGCTTGGCACGACTGGCGGTTGCCGCCGAAGCAAGCTGCCTGGGTGCGGGCATTGATGGTGAGGATGAGGGTGAAGCTATGGAAATGGTGCCTCTGTGCAGTGCTGCCTGGAGCTTGGGCCCAAGTGAACCGCCACCGCCTGCAGTCTGCACAGCAAGGCAGTGCTAGTAGTAGTCATGGGCTGCAAGTCTACTGCATCTGTGTGTTTGTGGCATGTGTGTGTGTGTGTGTGTGTGATGTGGACGTGCAAGCAGAAGATGGACTTGACGTTTAGAGTATGTAGTCATTGCCCAGGTGTAAGCGCGAAGGAAGAGAAGAGGTCTGTCATGGGTCATGGCGCGCCCCTCTCCCCGCTGGCCCCCACGGCCCCCACTTCGTACACTTCGTACCTACTACTGTACACCGTAAGGTCAAGGCGCGCGGGTAACTACCGCCGACCGGTACTCTACCTAGCCAAGTTGTGAGCAAGTGACGGGAGTTGGCAGCAATCTATTTCCGTCCAGCCGCCGCCCTGACTGATTGAAGATTACCCACTTGGACCTCTCTCTACCAATTTCTCCGCACTCGACACGACATGGCGGCGTCGGATGCAAAGACTGCTGCTGCATCTGCCCATACAGCCGATCCTGCCCTCGCCCCCTTTCTGCAGCCTCGCTTCGACCCCGCCGACTTCCTCAATGCCTCGTTACCCGCCCTGTCCACGTCGTCGCGGCCCGCAAAGTCAGGCGCCGCCTCATTGGCTGAGCTGTCCACACAGACACAGCATCTGCTATCCCAGCTCCATGCACACACGACGCGGCTGTCGTCTGTATTGACGCAGCTGACCGATGACATTCTGCGCAGTGGAGGACGGCTGGCGTACGAGGTGGAGGTGTTGCGGGGCGAAACGGTCGGCCTCACAGAGACGCTGACAGAGGGCTTGAAGGCCGACGTCCACCAGTTCCTGCCAGCTGGTCTCTCGTTGCAGGCCACTGGCCTAGACAAAGACGACGCGAGTGCCAGCACAGCAGCAACAACAACAACAGAGGAAGGCACTGGTGCGGATCGACGGCAGATACCAGCTTTACCAGAAGCAGACGACACCACCCCCGACTACCTTTCAGACCTCCGCACCCTCACCACAGTCCGCTCACGCCTCGAGACCGTCATCAGCGTCTTTGGCGAGGCAATGCACTGGACCATACCGCCCTCTGAAGTCTCACTGGGCGCCTCCCTCATCAGCGTCTCAGCGCCAGAAGCCGGCACAGACGGTGCATCCCGTGAGCAAAAGGGGAAAGAGTTCGCTGCGTCATTACGGTCCGAGATTGCTGATCTCATCACGGGTGATGCTGAAAATGGCATCGACATGGCAAACACGCGCATACAAGCACTGCGGGACTTGGCCAAGGTGTGGAAGGGCACAGCCGAGGAGAAGGCTAGAATCAAGTTTATTGACGGTCTTGTCAAGCTTGCCGAGGACAAGCAAAAGGAGCTTGACAGGGAGAGGGACAAGGAGAGAAGTCGAGACAAGGCCCAACAACGTCCTGCGAGGAGTGGCAGCCTGCAAAAGCCTCCTCAGCCTGCACCAGCGCAGAGAAGTGGTGGCTTCCTTGAGAATCTGCAGAGGATACGAGGTTTTGTCGAGTCAGAATTCGAATAAAACAAAGAGGTCATGCGCTGGTAGTTGACAAATTAATTGACTTGCACGCTGTCACGTGAACACGCGACATGCCCACACACGCACTGTAATGTAAGCTCTGGAGTTCCATTATGACGTCTCTCCGCCTACTCTCCTTCCAAGCCGATAATTACCCAATTTGCCGAGGCTGAATGCTGCCAAGACATTCTCGCAATTAATCGCCCTTGCAGGTAAGCGCACCACACCACCACCAAACAATACCCACGGTCGAATCACCTCTGACGCACATCTGCCTTGCATCTGAACACTATGTCTCTATGTCGGACCGAGATGGCCCCCAGCATCACTCACATCCTCGCACTTTGCTCAACCCCGTGACCCCATTTTCTGCTAGATTTTTGACAACACAGCAGATGAACAGGCAAGGGGCCATTAGAGTGGCTGTCTAAGCGCTATTTATAAGGGCTGGTGAATGTCTCGTGGAAATGCCAAACTTGTCTTGGATTGGTAGCTCCGCAATTCATTCCGTAGTTCAACCCCACACTACTTCCACGTGCTTTGCCAGATTGTATTTATACACCAGCCTAGTCTCACCATGCTTCTTCCCAGCACCTTCAACACCCTCTACCTTTTCACCATCCTGTCCACATCCACCCTCCCCACCACCATGGCCCAATCCCCCAACACCACCACCACCACCACCCAAACCGGCCCCTTCAACCTCTCCTCCCCCCCAGGCACAGACATCTGGCGCAAACCCCCCACCCACAACGCCTTCAATGCCGCCACCTTCCCCGCCACCCCACCAACCATACCCCTCCCCACCTTCCATCGCGCAAAACTAACCTTCGCCCTGCCCCCGGCCTCCCACCTCCGCCAGTACGACCAAGCCGGTCTCCTCCTGCACCTCACCCAGCCCAACCTGCCCGCCCACAAAACAAAATGGATCAAAACAGGCATCGAATTCTACCACGGCAAACCCTACGTCGCAACCGTCGGCTGCGATACCTGGGCCGACTGGAGTCTAGCGCCCATGCCTGAATTTGCCGCCGCGGGAAGTAAGGGTAACATCTCGGACGACAAGCCCGGTGCTACAATCGAGGCGCGACGCGAGCAGGACGAGCTGGGCAAGAGTATCTGGATCTATTGGATTGTGCGGGATGGGGAGGGGAGGGAGGTGGAGCGCCGGCCGTTGAGGGAGGTTACGTGGGCGCTTGCTGGGGAGGAGGACTGGAATGTGAGTGTGGCGGGGTATGTGTGTCGGCCTACGAGGGAAGGGGGGGATGGCGAGTTGGAAGCTGTGTTTGGGGAGGGCTTGGAGATTGAAGTTTTGCAGGGCGGTGGGGGGCGCGTGGCGTAAGGGGGAGGTTTTTTGGGGGGGTTGATGATGTGTAGAGAGGAGATACACACAGAGAGGAGAGAGGGGGTCAGAAATTTGATGTGAAATGGAGATATTCGCGCCTATGTGTAGGTTGTTGGAAACGACCAGCCCCCCTCATCTACTTCTTTTTACTCAATTCAATCGGTCAATCAATCAATCCAACCCTTCAAACTCATCTCAACCTCCTCCCATCCCATCCTACCGCCCTTCCCTAACGAGCCACCAACGCCCTCAACGCCTCCTCCTCCAAAACTTCCCCCTCAACCAATCGCCCCACCTCCCGCACCACACCGTCTACACGCTCATACCGCACCACACACGGTATCGCGTTGATTTGCCAGGCTGTGCGGTGGGTGTTGGTTGGGGACTTGTATCTGCGTTGTGGGTTGGTGGGTTAGTTGGGATTGTGAATGTTGGGGTAAGAGAGGGAGGAGAGAGGTGTAGGATGGGGGAGGGGAAGAGTGTGGGGTGTATGATGAAAGGAAAAGGAAAGGGAAAAGGGAAATAAGAATAGAAATGTAATAAAATGTAATAAAAGAAAAGAAAATAAAAACATCAAAAACTTACTCCTCACGCCCACCAACCCAAACCCATCCCCCATCTACATCAACCACATCACCCTCATCCCCTCCCCTTCCAGCTCCAGGCCCACCAAACACCCGTCCCAAAACCGGCATCGCAGCCCTAACATCCGGACACCACAGCTCCCCCGTCACGGGGTCCGCAGACGACAGAAAGATCAGAATAAACGGTTTATGCTTGGTTTTGTTTGAGCTTGTGGGGTCGGAAGCAGGAGGCTGTTCTGGGAGGGGGAGGTTTTGCGGGGAGGGGGGAAGGGGGTAGGGGGAGAGTAGGGGCATTTTTTTGGGGTTTGTATTGTTTTTTTTGGGGGGTAGGTGGTGTGGTATGTATTTGCTTTGGGTGGTATGTTGTGTTTAGATAGGTTGGGGTTGGGGGATTGTGGTGGTTTTGTGAAGCGGGAAGTAGGTGTAGTAGGGTGTGGTGTGGTGTGGTTGAAGTTAGTGGTTGAAGAAGATGTGTGTGAGGAGGGGGGGTTAGGGTGGGGTAGTTTGGAAGACGCTAGTAGGGGGGTTAACTCCACTTCTACTCACAGTCCCACACCTACTCTAACTCTGACTTCCTACTCCTCCTTCTTCTACTTTTCTATTCCCTTCCTTACTTTTTCTTTCCCTTCTTTTCCCTTTCCTTTCCTCTCCCTTTCCTTTCCCTTCTTTTCCCTTTCCTTTCCTTTCCCTTTCCCTATCCTAATAAACAAGAACAACATAACGAAATAGACCCCAGGCAGCAGCTATACTCCAATGTAATCCAATATACTCAACTATAAGCCTATTATTTCCATTTCACTCGACAATTCATCACAATCTCAATGTCTAAACAACTAGATAGACTTGATATCATTACAACATTAGGTACCTTGGGACAAACACACACACACACACACATATATATATATATATATACCACATTACACGCAACCTAGCTGTTTAGCAACCACATGCCCCTCAACTCTCCAATCACTGATCTCTAATTGCCACTGGCTACTCGTTACTCGTTGCTCGCTACTCAGCACACCAATCCTCGCTACCGGTATGTCATTTGTACCTTTGATCTCCTATCATGGGCAGAAAAAAAGATAAAAACCAACCGCAACCGTCTAAATACTACAGCTCCCATCTGCACTTCGACTCCAGCGCAATAGTAGACCAGAGTCCTAGTAAAGTGGTCACCTCCCACACCTCCGCCAACACTTCCGCCTCCCACACCTCCACCTCCACCACAACACACTTCAATTCTCCTCCACTCCCGTCAATTCAATTCTCCTCCACTCCCGTCAATTCAATTCTCCTCCACTCCCGTCAATTCAATTCCCCAAATACCCCCTCAACGCACTCTCAACCTGATGGTCATGCAGACCCTGTGCCTGCATCTGCAGCGCCCTCTGGTGCTGTTGCTGCGCCAAAAGGGTGCCTTGCAGGACACTCCCCACGCTGCCGTGTACAGGCTGGGTCATGGGGAGCGAGGCAGACGGGGGGTAAGGGGATGAGTAGTGTGGGGGTGCAATAGAAGTGGCAGTATTACCAGGACCACCAGGACCAACAGCACCGACACCGCCGCTGCCGCCATTGATCCTGCCAACAGGCATATTCGCTTGGCCTGGAAAATCCCCACTCGCATTCCCATTGCCATTCGCATTCGCACCCCCGTTCCCCCCCTTCGCCAACGCCGCCTTCTCCCTATCCCTCTTCTTCTGCTGCACCAGCGTGCCCTTGACGCCCCTCAAATACTTGACCGCCGCATCCACTAGCTCCTTCTTCTCGGGGCTACTTTTCAACGCCTCGAGCATGGCGCGGACCTGCGTCTCCGACTTGATGTGCGGACACGTGCGACTGTGGCCAAAGTGCGCCAGCCCACAGAGGCCGCAGTGCTCGACGCCCGCGACTTTGAGGTCGCAGGCGCCTGGGGGGTGGGGCTTGCGGCAGGCGAGGCAGGTGCGGAGGGTGGAGGGGTTGGTGCATGTTTGGTTGAAGGGGTTGCGGAGGGGGAGGGTGGCGCGGACAAAGGGTTTGACGGCTGTAGAGGAGTTGTTGGATTTTTGATGGGATGGCGGGTGGCGGGGTGTATGGACGGGGTGGGGGAAAGGTGGATCTTGTCGCTGCGAGGGTGTTTGCATAGTTGGGGTTGTACCGCGTGTGAATGGATCTGTGAATCGCATGTCGGCTCCTCCAGTTGAAGGATGAGGCACACCGCTTCGTGGCGGCGCCGCCTTGACGGATAGTGTACCACCGGGGAACGTCTGGGGAGACGGATCCGAGCTGCTGGAAGGTTTAGTCTTGGCTGGCTGACGAGGCTCAGCAGGGTTGAGGGAGCTAGAGCGAGCATTTGCTTCAGCCTCACTGGCCTCGCTTTCCTCGTCGCTAGAGGCCTGGAAGTCGGTATCGCTTTCGGAATTATCCTTGGCCTTGCGCTGCTTGCTCTTCTTGATTGGAGATGGTAGTGCGAGATTGTCCTCGAGCGGATCGTCGTCTTGTGTTGACGTGTTGTTGAGGCCATCCTTTTCCGTGGCATAGTCGATAGCCTGAAATTGTTAGTTGACGTCTTGAATCTGTAGAGGATACATACTGCCTTGGCTCGCCTCCCTCGGCCCATGGCCTCTGCTCGAGCAAGTGCTTCTGCTGCCGCCGCTGCCTGTCGTTCCCTCAAGATCTTGTCCCAAACACCTGGATCAGGAGCAATTTCCTCATCCACGGCATCAAAGTCGTCCTGGAGACCCCCTTTATCCTGTGCCCAGATGCGCGCAAAACTGAACTGGGACTCCGCCGAGGCATCATCGCCCGTCTTGGTGCTCTCAATCTGACTACGATCCAACAGCTTGTCAATCGAAGCATCATCATATCGAATATCGTGATCAGCATCATCATCCTTGAACAGCTCCGCAGCGCCGAACTTTAAAATGGACTCAACATCGTGGTCCTCAATGTCTTCCGTGTCAAGCTGCTCTACAACAACATGATCAAGCGCCATCTTCTTCCGGCCCATCTGCATGATCTTCTCCTCAACCGACGCTCGCGTCGTCAGCTGCAGACACAACACCTTCTTCTTCTGCCCGATACGGTGAGCCCGAGCAATGGCTTGCAGATCCTGATGTGGGTTCCAGTCAGGATCTAGGATGATGACCGTGTCCGCAGTAGCCAAGTTGATACCCACACCACCAGCTCTCGTCGATAGCAGGAAAGCGAAGAGTGGCGAGTCGGGCGCGTTGAACTGATCGATGCGCTTTTGCTTCTCCAGGGATCCCATGGTTCCGTCGAGACGCTGATATGACAATTGCATGCCGTCCAAGAAATCTTCAATTATGTTGAGCATATCGAGGAATTGACTAAAGATTAGGACGCGATGGCCTCGCTGTTGCAGCTTTGGGAGAAGAAGTTCCAGGAGACTGAGTTTGGCAGATGCTTCGACGAGATTGCGATGCGAAACAGCGGCAATGTCGGTCCGCTCTTCGATCTCGCGACTGTATACAAAAGGATGACAAAGACATTTGCGCAACTGCATGAGGATGTTGGACAAGTTAGCACGCTCTTGCTGCTTGAGCGACTGCGCCGACGTGAAGAGTGCTTTGAGTAACTCCGGGCTCTTCGATAGAATTGACTTGTACAGCTGCTTCTGCAAGTGACTCATCGAGATGGGCAGGATGACCTGACCCAGCGGCGGAAGAAAGGTCAGCACTTGAGCCTTGGTTCTCCGCAAAATGAACGGACGGATCTTATCATGAAGCTCCTTGACATTCTCCGATGTCATCTCCGCATACTTTTCCTCCAACGCTGCAGCGTCAATCGTGTCGTCGAGGAAATGCAGCAAGTTGAACAGCTCTCTAGCGTTGTTCTGTAACGGTGTACCGGTGAGAAGCAGTCTGAATGGTGACCGCACAGCTGTCAGAGCAGTGTAGAGTTGACTCTTGTCGTTCTTGAGACGTTGACCCTCGTCAACAATCATGCCTGCCCAGTTGACGCTTCGGAAGAATCGCCTGCAGCTGTCGTCTGCTGCTGCTTCGTACGAGGTGACAACGATGTGGCAGCGCAATTCTTTTGTGCCTTCTGGGTACATCTCGTACTTGTGGGCCATGCTTCTGGCTTGTGCTGATCCAAAGTATGCCACGACTCGCAGAGAGGGTGCCCATTGCTTGATTTCTCGCCGCCAATTAGCACATGTAGAGTTGGGCACAACAATGAGGAATGGGAAGCAATTGTGCTCCTGGATTAACGTGGCCAGAAAAGCAATGACTTGGATCGTTTTGCCCAAACCCATCTCGTCAGCGAGAATGCCATTCTTCTGGCTATACCACTGATAGTAAATCCAGTTGAGGCCTTCGATTTGATACTTCATCAGCTCTCCACCAACGAGATTCTCCGGCTGCTTCTCGCGCTCCAGCTTGGCAAAGGGCGTATTGCGCGCCTTTTCCAGACGCATCTTGAGCGGTCCTTGCTTTGGATAACGAATGTAACGTCCGGCAACCCAATCGTTGTACGCAGTAACGAAGTCAAGCCAGCGTTCACCATCTTGAGGTGTAGGAACCTTCTCCCAGACAGAATCTTCATAGCCTAGGCCCTTGTATTTGATCAAAGCCTTGTCCACTTCCTTGATGCGCGCCTTGTCAATCTCCTCATTGCGGACTTCGACATAGCTGGTATACTTGATGTCGAGCACAATATCGATGCGGAGATACTCTTCCGGGATAGCATCTTCGGTACGCATTTTCGGGCCATCCTCACGCTTGAAGAAGGCTTTGCGCATAGCAGCGGCAGTGACACCCCAAGTCCAGGCACCAGAGAACCAGGCTGCGCGGAAATAAGACTGGTTCTCCCACTTGAGCAAGTACTGCTTGTCGTCTTCGTTGACCAAGTCACAGGGAGTCCCAGGCTGGTATGTCTCCACATCTGAGGGTCGCCACGCGATGATGCCTCCCACCTTCTGATCTTGCGTGTCATCGCACTCTTTGCAGAGCCACTTGTTGGAGTACTCGCGAAATCGCTCTTCAGCTATCTCCGCATCGTCCCGGTTGACGTCCATGGCGTACTGGGAGATGGGTGGCAGATGGTGATAGTGCCACGCTCGAGAGCACTTGGTACAGCGGAAAAGGACATTACGAGCGTTGTTGATCAAATTCGGAGCAACGTCGACAATCGGGTCCTGTCCGTCATTCTCCTCTCGATCCTTCATCTCTTGCTGTGTAGTCTTGCGTCGGCGGAAGGGCTGGCAGGCTGCCCCTGGATGTGAACAGTCCTGGCACCTCGATAGATCAGGAGCAGTTGCATCCTTTTTCTTGTAGAAGTTGATGCAGCGCTTGCACTGTAGCACAAAGTTTTCATGGCCAACCTTGGTGACGAGGTGATCGCGGGTAGAGCGGTTGCCCAAGCAGTTCTTGTGATATGCGAGCGAGCAGCCCTGACAGTAGATGAGAGGCGCGACACTGGGCCCATCATAGCACACTTCGCAGCCTTCGGCGTGACGGGAGCGGAAGAGGTCGCTCCGGGGCAAAGTGGCAAAGATCTCGCGAGTCACTGTCAACTTCTGCGCAGCTACACGAGGCTGAGAGTCGGAACGGTAGACGTCGCCCAGGCCAGGGTCTTGCATGTTTTTCGTCGCCCGTGTTGCGCGGTCTGACTGGCGCAGTCCCACGCGCGGGACCTTCTCAGGCTTCGAGGGCCGTTCATTGCGCTTGCGCTTGCGTCCGGGCAAGATGTCTGATCGAAGGATGTCGGAATCGCTCAGATTGCTCGAATCGCCGGTGCTGTCATCGCTATCCTGCTCGTCAAAGGTTTGAATGGGCATTGGCTGCCTGCCAGACCGACGCGTTGGCTCCCGTGGTACCTTGCGCTTCTTCGGTCTGCCCCGGCGCCTGGTAGGCCCATCTTCGGAATTCTCCTCTTCACTTGTAGACAGCTCAATGAATCCCGCGCTGCGATTACTCCTCGAGGATCGGCCGCTGTTGGCCCCACGCGTCGCCCGTCTTCGTGTCCGTCGGGTGCGGGGCTCGTCCTCGTCAGAAGAGGAAATGGCGACGGTGGAGATGTCGACAAAGCCGTTGCTGTTGGCCCGGCCGGGGCCCCTCCGCAGCTTCATGTCGACTTCGGCTGCACTGGACGATGTTTCGCTCGGGTCGTTGTTGGCTAGCTGGAATCGTTGCAAGGCGTCTGGGCCGCCGGGTAGTTCTAGCAACTCTTCGTAAGATACCTAGGAGGTGTTTGTTAGAGACGAACGGAAAGTGGTGTGTGAGGGCGAAGGCTGAATATATAGCCCGACATCAGAGCTGCGGCTCTGACAAACGCGCTACATACCTGGTCTCCCTCACCTATTCGCGCCACGTTCACTTACCTGCTTATACTCATCTCCCCCAAGTCTCACCTCGTACATCGAGTTCCCGCGCCTCGAGTCCCTGCGTACTATACTCTCCACCTCATCTTGGGGCTCATAGTACCTGTACTCTTCCCTATTTCGAATTGGCGAGACGCGCACATACGCCAATTTTCTCTTCTCTGGCCGCTTATTAATTGGCGTAAAGGCTATGGGTGCGAAAGCCTTGGGGGCCGGTGTCGAACCATTTGACCCGGTTCTTCTCGCTGGTGATGTACTACGAGGGGTAGCGCTCGGGTTGCGCGTGGGCTTCTTCTTGAACGCGGCCATGAGTTGCGCGCCATCTTCGGATGAACTCATTGCCCTTGCTGTGTGTAGGAGAATTCTACATGTGCAAGAGCAATGCGCGGGGGCGTTTCAATAGTTTTGGTGTATGAGCATTTGGCTGCGTTGTGATGTTGTCTCATAGTCATCCAGTCACACCAGCAACCGTCACCCGTGACTGAGAAACCGCGGACGAACGAGTGAATGAGAGCGATACGATCGCGTCGCGGCCCGTACCCAACGTTTGTTGGCAAGTGATGGTGGTGGCTAATTGCATGGGCAGGCAGTCGGCCGTCGATCCCGTGATGTCGCGTTCGCGCTAGTAACGAGTCGGCGCGTCTGTAGACACAGCATGTCGGGCTCAAGCATCACGTCGGAAGTGGTCACTGCTGAAATATACAGATTTCACGACGAATATTCCAGATGGCATTGATCCAGACATGTGAATTCGGTCGTAGCGATGACGACACAATATCTATACATACAAATCATCATCCTACATATCATAACAACCGACCGCCCTCATGGGCGACATTTAAAACAGTAGATCCTCAGGATTACGATCCGGCTTCTTCTTCTTCGGTCGCTGCAACATCTCATAGCACAACACCGACGCCGCCGCACTGACATTAAGACTATCGACACCCACTTCATTGGCATCGCGACCGTGAGGAATGCCAACATTATAATGCGCGAGGTTCGACAGACCGTGTTTCAAGCCCGTCGCTTCTGCGCCCATCATTAAAATTGTGGGATGTTCAGCTACAGGGCAATGATCTCCGTCTACGCGTCTACTGCTCTTTGGAAAGGTGTAGACGATTTTGTTCGTCTCCGTCTCTGGAGTCTCAGCCGTTGGGGACTCTGTGGATGGTGGTGCTGGCGGGACAGCGTTACTGGCATAAATCTTCCAGCCCGCTTGGGAGCTCTTGGTCAAAAAGTCGTTTGGTTTTCCAACCTTGAAAATGGGGATCGCTTCTGCGGCACCGGCCGAGGCTTTGAGCGCAATATGGCTCCATGGTGCGACGTGATTGGTAGAGGTGATTATAGCGTCGACACCGAGGAAGTAGGCTGAACGGGCCATGGCTCCAAGGTTGCCTTCATCGAGCTGTGGACGTGTTAGTTGTGATGCGCAAAATGGAGGAATCTCACTTACGACTCCATCAACGTACAGAACCAACGGATGTCTCCACCCCGCCGATTTGTACGAGAATAGCTCGTTCTTGCCATTGACAAGTGCATCCTCCACACTCTGTGTGTCAAGCACAACCTCGAAAATCTCATCTGCCATGGAAGGAGTTCTGAGCGCAACGACAGGAGGCACAGGGAGCGGTGATGCCTCCAGAACAACCCCGTTGTGTGGCCGACCAGTGCTCGCCTTGTCCATCGCGCGAAGGTATTCGTCACCAACCTCGTTCGTAATCTCGAACAGCTTGTGGGCTCGAACCTTGGCCATGAAGCCATCCCTACCACCCCTTTGCGAGTGAACATAGAGCTTGTAGAGTTTGCGGCGATTGGCCTTGATGGCGGCGAGTACGCTCGAATGCCCGTAGATGAATTCCGAGGCGGCGGTCGTGTAGGGAAGCGATTCTGGTCCAGATTGGAACGATCGACCCGCTTCACGTGTGGCACCGTTCGCCCGGCGATCTGGTCCTCGTTCACCACCGTGCGTACCGTCTCTATCGTACGGTCGACGATCCGATCCTCGCTCACCGCCATGAGCACCATTTCTATCATACGGTCGACGATCCAATTCCCTATCACCACCTCCAGTCCTCCTGCTACCGTACTGCCGACGACCCTGGTCCCTTGCACCCGCTTCGTATCTATTCCCGCGGTATGGCTGACGCTCCGAAGCTCGATCACCTCCTTCATAATCCCTGGGCGTATACGGCCTGCGGTCAGCATAGCCCTCACCACCGTCAGTATGCCTCGGGCGAGCCACGCGTTCTGCACCATCTACACCAGGCCCATAATCCCTTCGAGCAAATGAGGGCCGACTAGATTCTTCTGCCTGACCCCATTCCCTCCTCTTGTCCCCGTATGGCCTGCGCTCATATACCACCTTAGCCCCGTCAGCACCGGCTTTACCGTCCGAATTCCGATTCGAATATCGCTTCTCTGCATACGTGTTTAGTCCACCTTTCAACGATGACCAACGGGTAATAATTATCTTCGTACCTGTGCCCTGTTGTTCCCCCTCTGTCCTCGGTCCTGCATTATAATCCGGTCTGCCTTCCCCCTCTCCCTCACCCACACCACCGCCATCTGTTTTCCTAAACCCAGCTTCCCTCTCCCCACCCTCCTCCCGCCGACTAGGCATGTCCTCGTCCCTGCCCCTCGCCGGCCCCACCCGTCCAAACCGACTACTCGCACCGCGCCTCTGCCTAGTCCCCGCCCCATATCCCGCATCCCCTTCCACCCTCTCCGCAGAGCCAAAACTCCCAGCCTCCAGCCTCCCCACCATCTTCTCATACGCGGGCGTCGTTCCAAAATCCTCGCGGCGCCGCGCAGCCCGGTTCGGCGGCAGCGGCGCGGCTTCCTCTGCGTTGGGGCCCTGGTAGGAGCGCGGGTATCTCGAGGGCCCGGAAAATCGCTTCGAGGCTGGCGACGAGGCGCGCCGTTTTCCGGCTTCGATGGCTTGGGTTATAGATTTCTGGCGGGTGAAGGTGCGGGGGCCGAGGGTGGGGGTGACGACGGCTCGTAGGAACGTGCTACGCGGTAGGAGGGCGTAGACCATAGTAGTGTGGAGGGGATTGGGGGGGGAGAGGCGTGTTGGTTGATTTGAAGTTGTTTGGGATAGCTGGGATTGGGAATTGGGAATTGGGGATATGACGAAAACCTCGATTGGCTCGGGATAAATTATTGCAGGGATATGCCCGTGTTTAGCGGGACGCGGATGCACGTGATAGCTCCTCTAGGTCAATATGCACTCGGCGTCTGTCGTCGCGGGATCGCATTTCTGATGGCGAATTGCCGTCGTTAAGGCGCCAGACCATATGCACTGGGATAAAGCAATGTCTTGATTTGATTTGCAATTTGTAGCATCTGAGAGGAAATAAGCCGCACAAGAACATAACATGCTAAGACCACAATGAGAGCACCACGCCCGCGATAAACCATGAAGCACAAAACAGACAAAAACCCAGCAAGACACCAAATAAGTATCTGTAGCAGCAAATTCGCGCCAAAATACCTTGTCCCAGACAATAATCCCGCCAAAGCCCCGTATCCATCCTGCCATTAAGTATCCGTTTCGTTCGCGGTCGTTCACGCTACGCTGCCCCGAGGGCCGGGCAAACTCCCATACACGTCCGTTCCCCTCCTACTACTCGGCGCCAGACTGCTCGCCGCAACGCTCGTAACGCTCATTGCATCCTGGTCTCGCTGGTAGCTATACTGCGTTCCCGAGCCGGCGTCACCGCCCTTCCATCCGTTGTCCCAAGCCGCGATACGTGAAATCAACCTACTCCAGAATTAAAACTTCCCCAGCCTGTGTGTTTGCATTTTTTTGCCGCGCTCACCGATCGTCTTGCTCGACATAGGATCCGTCGGCGATGGCCTCGTACTCGCCCTCGGAGGGGAGATAAAGGGCGGATGCTGCGATGCCGATGGCGGTGATGGTCAGGATGGTCCAGCTGGCGGTGCAGAGAGACCAGGAATGATCGAGGTGCCAGCCGTTCCAGAAGCGGTCGTCGTGATTGAAGAGGAATGCCTGAGGAAATCAGTATACTGTGCTAGTAGGGCATATGAGTCTGGTGGTGAAGGGTAAAAGGACGCACCACAATAGACATGCCCGCGCATTGCACGACTGCGCTGAAGGCCAGAATGCCAACCGCGACTTGCCAGCCTGCTGCTCTGCGCTGAATGCCCCCCGCCATGATGATGACGAAGGAAACAATCGTACACAGCTCCACGACGACGCCAAAGGAAATCAGGAATCCAACTGTCCTCCACATGTTGCAGAAGGACGGGTCCTTTGTGCAGTCGCTGGTTCGAGGGAAGGGAACGCAAGTGCCCGTCACTGCTGAACAGCGGCTATGCAGACCATACGAGTATTCGCGCTTGCCATTCTGCGCATAGTTAGAGACTGCTATTGAAGTTTGTAGAATGTGTAGAGGCATACAGGGCTATAGCTGACCCATTTGGGCATGGCAATACTCGCCAGCGTCATGATTGTAGCTGCGCATGTCAATAGCTAATCCCTCGGCCAAACAGACATGCTGATACTAACCAGTCATGGTGAGGACAAGCCCCGCGCCATACACGATGCTGCGCGTCATGGTGGAAACTCGAGTGTTTCGACGTAGAGTAGAATCCGACGTTCGTCTCTAAGGCGCCTTTATCCGCGTGGCGCAAATGCAACAAGAATGCGTCGTGGTGCGACACCCAACGTCTGGAGGCGTCTTGCAGGCCACGGAAGGATCCTCAACAATCGCCTATTCCAGCAGTCGCTCAGGCGTGCGTGCAGATTGCCTGGCGCAGCAAATAATACAGCGGGCGCGTGCGTGTAGCAGCAGCGAGCAGAGAGCAGATGGGTGAAAGATGGGCCACAAGAGTAATGAGCAGCTACAACAGGTGACGGCCGAAACCAGGCGATAGGCACGCCACCATGATATGTACTGGGCACGACGTTCTGGGTGATTGTGATTCGTGAGGGTGGGTGGAAAACCTTGAAGGTTGGCCCTGGTAGGGTAGGCCGCCTGCTGCATCCTGGTCATGTCACGAGCTAATGACGACAAGCCAGGTAAAGTTGACGATCCAACCTGCGCGGGGGGGGGGCCGTCGCCATCTTTCACCGCTTCCCTACCATCAGATGGGTATTGCAACACCGGGGGATTTGATAGCGCGTGTGGCGGCACACCATGTTACCCACACACCACGGGACTTGAGCATTCCTCTGCCAGGCCAGCCTCAACACCAGAGAGCCGCGCGAGCTTTGTTGTGTGGACATTCGTGAATTTGTGCTGCCGGCTTGCCAGCCCCTCGTATGTATGTAGTGCTACGTACAGCCACCCGCCATCGAAATCCCAATTGGCCGTGTCAAATGCCATGTCGTGCTCTCTGCCGTACCCCGATCGCTTGCAACATCCCCGCTCCCTATCACGCCTACCATCCAGGGCCTCCCTGGAAGAGCCATGCCAGCACTGAATTTTTAACGTTACGGAAAAAAAAAGAAAAATTAACTATTTGCTGCACGCGCCGCACCCTCAAACTGCACCGCGAGAGTAACAATTTGCCTAGGTGTAGGTACTGTAGGCAGCGATAAGGCCATACTCGCTTCATACCAGATCGGCCTCATCACGCTGCGCAGTGCGCACAGCCAGCCTTACGTTACCGATCAGCCCGCAGCAACTTTGGCATGTGAGAACACGCGGGGGCCACACTTTCCCATGACCGTTCAGATGGCATTCTCGAGTAACAAGGACGGGCAACACACATGCGCTGGCACATGTGCCTGGTCCTGTCAGGCCATGGCGATACCTTTTTGCTAACATGCCACGGAAATTCTTGCTGCGTTGTTGCAAGTAGTGCTGTGGCATCTAAGCTGGGGTAGGGCAACGACGGGGAGCGATGAGCACGGTAACTGGTAACGACGCCAGATGTGTAGAGCGTGCGGGGGATGCATCATGCTATGCAACGCCCTGCAGCTGTAGATAGGCAGTCAGCGGTGGTTGGACAGCCTTGGGTTGAAATTGGTCTGCTGAAGTCGCTAGACGGATGCCTTGCATGGCGGGGTGTTGGGGGTATGTAAATATAGTGAGCGACAGTGTTACACCGGCCAGATTGACGGGTGAGCATCAATCAATTTGAAGAGACCATCAGCCTTGTCCTTCTTTCATAACTGCCAAGACTAGCCTTGTTCACGTCTTATCATACAGTATATCGTCGGCGATGAAATAGGCGTCGTCTTCTCTCATAACCGCAGCACCCAGTAGTATTCCATAAGTTCAAGAACCATCGCATCGTGCATATTTTCCAGGTTAGTCTCTTCTTCTTTTGTTTTTGGAAAAGAATCGTCCAGTTCGACTTCTACCAGTCTTCAAGCCTTGCCAAGTTGTTCACCATTCTGATTTCTAGATGTCACGTGCTCCGCTTTCAATTTCAAGCTTACTCACCGGCCTTTAGCTTCTCTGCCACTACGTATATTACCATTGTATGAACGGGATATTGAGGAATTAAGGAAGCTTGACAACGAAACAATAGTCGTGGACTAGGCTTCACACTTGGTTATGATAATACACGGTACAGTCTGCTCAGTTTGGTCTCGAACAAAGCTCTGCCTTGCGATCTTCTGTAACAGCAGGTGGCATAAGCAATATGTAGGAAGATCACAGTATTTTTTGGTCTGTGGACTGATGGAAAAACTAGATTTTGAAGATCAAGTTGAATTTCAATAGTTGTTCGAACCATCTACAAATGCAAAATCAAAATATCCAGCACAATATTCCTGTCATGACTTGGCCTTGACACTCTCATGCGACACCAGGCTCATCTCATCCGTCTCTATTTGCGTACGCTGTATGGTGTACGACGTCTTGACCATAATCACGTCATCTTGCTTACACACAGGTGGCCTAGCAGCATGAGAAACGCTCGATATAGTAGATTGAACATTGCGCGACCGATGGCTTTGGCCCACACTCCTGAGCTCATTGCCACTTCCATAGTTGTAATATTTGTCGTTGGCGCGGCTTCGAGCAGAGGAGCCGCCGAGGACGGGAAAGAGCCTGACGAGGAGCAGACGTAGCGTTGGGAGACATGCACTGTGGAATCGGTATTAGTATGGCATGCGATTGTAATTTTGGCTTAGGAGAAACGTGACATACCACATGATGCCGACGCAGATCTCGATTGTGCTCCAGACTGAGACGTCGTAGAACTCCCAACTGGCGTTGTTGGAAGCCGAAAAGTGGACCAGGGCGCGCAACCGGAGAATGCTGACAATGGTGACAAAGGTACCGACGCAGAACATTAGGGCCACGCCGACCTTCTTCTTCCAGTGCAGTTTCAATCCGTATAGCTGCCAGAGAGGTATGCCAAGGATCCACAGGTCCAATGCGATGCTAAGGCCTGCGTTGGAGGCAGTGATGGCGTCGATGTTAAGACAGGTTCCCTTGTGTAGACCGTCCCACTTGGTCCAAAAGTAATGGATTGGCCTGCACTGTAGAACCGCGACAACGACATACGAGAAACCCCAGAAGATGACGAAAAATACTGTGCCCCACAGGAGACGCTGCACGCCTTTGCTGGGAAAGACTCGGATGTAGAAGAAGATTAGCGTCAGCTTCAAAAGCGCGACTTGCGTGAAGTACAACGAGGCCATGATGTAGAAGTACTTCAACATCTTGGTGATCTGGATCGGTGTCAAGGTCCACATGTCTCTTCCCAGGCCATTTTTGACCGTGCCAAACACAGTGATGACGGCGCTGGGTGTCGCTGCAACCAGACATGCAAGTACACTCCAGTCGTCCATTCCGATATCGAGCTGCGCGACCACGATCTTGAAGCCGAATCTCATGGCAACGAAAGCCGCGGCAATAGCTACCATGATGTTGGACAACAAGACATAGTCCTCGCCATGGGCACGAACCGGTGATCCACAGTTGGTTGCGCTGACATTCTTCGCAGCTAGATATTGTCAGCCAACAGCTTCGCCAACACAGCAAGAGAGACGTACCCAAAGCCTCAGGAACGGTGCAACTGACAGCAATGCAAGCCGCAACATTGGCCTGGAATTGCTCATTCGTACATATGCACATTTTGTCTGCTGGAGCGCAATGCCCTGTGCTGAAGCCGCCGACCAAGCATTTTGCCTGTGTACAAAATCAGCACGCCGTGCAGGCCAAGGAAACCGAGAGCAACTCACAGCACATGCTGGTACACTGGGTGCCTGTGTTTCTTGAGACCATGCCACCGAGACAAGACACAATAACAAGAGAAGACACGCCCTACGAAGTGCGAGCAGCATTTTGACCTTCTGGCACTGAAAACGTGTATTTCACCCAGGTGGGCGGCATGGTAGCGTATATACCTCGCGGATCAACCCCCCATAATCGACCTTCGATGCGGGCGACTCAGATCCACACGCCTTCCAAGGTGGAGGCACACCGGAGAACTTGATGTGCACAGGGGGTTTCAACGTGTCGGTTCACATGATTCGAGTTTCACTTCGCCGCCCTACTCACCCGTGGACGTCGAGATCAAAGTCTAGCCGACGAGCGGCCGAGGCTGCCCAGTACGCTGTCGACAGGCTGAGCCTTTGCTCCGGCCGTTTGGAGCAATGAGGTTCGCTAGAGGTTTTGTACCGGACGGTGGACTTGTGGGTAGTGTGGCAATAGTAAGGGTCCGGCGTGTCATGGATCACCGATTAGCACGTGCCGGGCGCGGCTACGCTTATCCGACTGCGGATCGCTAAGGTTGTGCCCTTGTCCAGCCACACGATCTCCCTCCAGCCGACGGCGAACGACAACTCGCAGGTATGCATATTTTGAGGCTGTTTCCACGATTGGAAAGACGACGTGTGTTGGGGTTACCAATCCGTGCGATGCCTTCCCTTTTCTCTTCCGCCCAACTCCTCCTACATAGATCAATGCAATGAATGCGGATACTGTCTACCCGAACTGCCTGATTTGGAACCTCTCCGTCTTTCCCATAGGTAGCGGCCTTCTATGCCAAGGTTCTACACGGCTGGCCCTCGAACTGAGTCAGGTACTGGATGACATCCCACTAGGAATTCCACGTCCGCGGTGGCAATGTCCAGTGCCGCGGTACATTGCCAGGCCTTGGGAGCAGAATGAAATAGCGAAGTTCCTGAATTAGCCTGGGATGCGATGTGATATTTCCCCTGGGTCCCCCAGTCAATGCGATCCTGATCTCCACTCCTCCGGTCGCGCCTTACTCTTGCGATATCCATCTCCGTTGGGAGAATACTGGACGCTCATTGTGCGGTCCGCCCGTGGTGGTCCCTTATCCAGTGCCAGTCCATCCACTTTTTCCCGTGGACACCTTCGGTGCTGCTTCTGCAACGAGGAATAGTGGGCTGAAGGAGTTCATCGCCGAAATGAAGGCGACGCCCCTGGCCCTCCGTGTTCGCGTGGCCATGTTGAAAGGCTAGGTATATAACAATAACGGCACGTCTTGGTAGTCATCCCTACGCCTACGGCAATTTACATTCTCTACAGCAAGATGAAGCTCAATCTGACGGCGTCTCTGGTTGGCTCGGCGATCATTGGAGGTGCAGTGGCTAAGGCTGAGCGGTGTCTTTGTCTGCCCGGCGATACTTGCTGGCCGTCTGCTGCCACTTGGTCTGCACTGAACTCTACGGTGAATGGGAACCTCGTGGCTACCGTTCCCATCGGATCGCCATGCCATGACCCAACCTACGATGCCTCTGCTTGCAAGGCGCTGCAGGATTCTTGGACAAACCCTCTCACACAGTAAGGCCATTTCTTTGAATCAACGTCGACTAATCTTAGTAATTCTAACCACTCGTAGCATTCCTTCTTCCCACTCGATAATGCAATCTTATTTTGCGAATCAAAGCTGTGACCCATTTACAGACCGAAGTGTACCATGTAAACTCGGCAATTACGCCGCATACTCTGTCAAGGCGACTGGTACTGCAGACATTATTGCTGCGCTTGACTTTGCGAGGAAGATGAATGTGCGAGTCTTGGTCCGAAACACTGGACACGACTTTCTCGGACGATCAACCGGTGCTGGATCCCTCGCCATCTGGACTCAAGGCCTCAAAACCATTTCCTTCGGCCAGTGGTCAGATAATTACTACAAGGGTCCATCCGTCACAGTTGACGCGGGAGTCATTGGATACGAGGTTGTTGAAGCTGCACATGCACAGGGACTGACTGTTGTATCTGGTGAATGCCCTACCGTCGGTCTCGCAGGAGGCTTCACTCAGGCTGGTGGCCACTCAGCCCTGAGCACGCAGTTCGGTCTGGCTGCTGACCAGACTCTATCTTTCCAGGTCGTCACAGCAATGGGTAAGCTTGTGACAGCTTCTCCCACCCAAAACGCCGATCTGTACTGGGCTCTGAGTGGAGGCGGAGGTGGTACCTATGGCGTTGTCGTTTCCATGACTGTACGAGCATACAAGTCTACTCAAGTCGGCGGAGCTGCTATGCAACTCCTGGCTTCTTCTACGACACCAGAGAAGTTCGCCGCCGCCACCGCTAAATTTCACGAGCTTATGCCTGCCATGATCGATGCAGGAGCCATGGTCGTCTTTCTCCAAAGCGCCCAATTCTTGGTCCTCAGGCCGGTAACCGTCTGGAACTCTACCGCATCCTACGTAAAAGATGTCGTTATGGCGCCATTTTCCAAGGCTCTCGTCGATCTCGGCATCACACCACCGATTGCTTACAGCGAGTTGTCCTACCGCGATCACTACGACCGTTACATGGGTCCTCTCCCAAGAGGTGGCTACGAAGTGGCTCGTTATCAGTTCGGCGGGCGTTTGATTCCCCGCACAGTGCTCGAGAACAACACCGCAGAGTTGGTCAAGGTCTACGCCGATCTTGCCGCCAACGGCCTCATCATAACAGGCAGCTCTGCAAACTACAAGAAGCCATCCGGCACACCCGACAACGCCGTCATGCCCGCCTGGAGGGACACAATCACCCAACTGCAAATCATCAGCAACTGGAACTCACTCGCTCCCTGGGCCGACATGGAAGCCGCGCAGGCCCGCATGACCAATGATTTCGTCCCCAAGGTCGAAGCCATCACGCCCGGCAGCGGCGCCTACATGAACGAGGCCGACTTCCGCCAGCCAAACTGGCAGTCCACGTTCTTCGGCAGCAATTTCGCCAAGCTTAGCGCTATTAAGAATAAATATGACCCCGAGAATATGTTTTACATCCTCAAGGGCGTTGGCAGCGATGGCTGGAGCGTTGCAAAGGACGGCAGGATGTGTCGTGTGAAGGTGGCGGGCTCGCCGAGGGGCCTTCGTGCGTGGTAGTTGGGCGATTCATACATGTAGTATAACAAATTTAATGTCTTGTTACTTCTCTCGGTATGTTGTTGTGCGGGCAAAACGGAAGAAGATTTGCTGATGTTGGCGTAGGCAATAGAGACAAAGTTCACCAGTCCCGTTCCCCCGCCAAGTACGATTACTACCTCCGTACTTTTTGATGCGTGAGCACCATTCGTAGGATCTCATAAGCGTTCATCATCCGCGAAAAAAGCAACATCCAAAAAGGTGCCAAAGAAAGAAAAACAAAGCACCACTCAAATTCAGAGTCGCGACCTGTAAATCTGGCGATACCGGACGCGCACTCTTTCAAAGCAACAACACCCTCGCGATCCGAGGTTTTCCATCAGCAATCCAACCAACTCCTTCGCAAAAGAGCCAAAAGAACACAAAAGAACAAAAAATTCAATGGCAACCAACCCCGAAAGCTGGTTGGTACAGGCCCCTCCACGCACAGTACGATGATCACCTCCAAGTTCCGATTGTGACCTCTCCCTTTTGAATTTTGTTCCTTTCCAGGAAGGGATTTGTTTTTTTGGTTTGAATTTGCCCTTTCCAGGGATCGAACAGGCGACCCGGCGAAGGACGGTCTGGAAGTTCTATTCACTCCTACAGATATCGTAACAGATGAATAGCTCTTGACCTCTCGACCAACTGCGGGCCGCGTGTTTGATGGAGGGATTGGGGGTTTCAGGATATATATATGGAGTATATGGGGAGGAGTGGGATTGATTTGGGGCGGTGCGGCTGTGCTGGTGAGAGCGTTTGCGCGGTTGTTGGGGAGAGTGTTTGCAGGTGCTGGGGAGAGCGTTTGCAAGTGTCGGTGGGAGCGTTTGCAGTATCCAGCAAATTTTGCAGACTGGTTGGATACACGGTATTTGATTAAAACAATTGTATTACTTGATCTGTAGGCAAGAAGTATATAAAGGAGATACAAAGTACTATATCTAGTAATACTACGCAATACGGCAACACACCTACAGCCACAACCACAGCCACAACCACAACCACAACCATAACAGTCCAGGAACACGAACACCACCCCACCCCACCCCATCAACAACATCCCCACTGTCACAACACCCCACACAACCACTCACCCTGTATCCTCAAAACCAAGCCCACAGACATCACCCCATACCACCTCTTGCGCATTCATTCAGAAGAAGAATCCAACACACTCAACCGCCCTCGCTCTTTCCCTGGCGAGACGGGACGTAGACAAGAGTCTGGCATGGGCAAATGTCCTGGAGATATTATAGCAATATGCTGTATGCCTTGCTTTTTGCTTTTGCGCGTGTGCATACGCGTGCGCGTAAATTACAGGAACGAGAGTTACAGCATGACGTGGTTCACACTGTGGATGATTGTGGCGACGAGGACTCAAATGATGGTCATGATGATGCTGATGATGATGCAGATGGAATTGCATAGTAAAAGCACACGCTCTGAGATTCCAATAATATACAATCCGCTGTTCCCTAGCATACGCAAGACCTGAAAGAAGCAGGTAAGCTCATTTATCGTCATCCTTTCGCGGCCGAGGTGGTTTCTGCCCATAGACTAATGATCTGGTGAAGGTGGTGTCAGCCTATTTGAGCGCTTCCATGCTTACTTCTACTACTTACACTTCCTGATACGCATGTATGCGGCGATCCTTTAGCGCCGCTCTCATCTTTGCTAGATAGACTTGCACCTCAGGCAGCGTCCATTGCATCAGTGTAGTCAGCAGGTACATGCACCATCCCTCGATGCCTTGCTCCCAGTTGATGCGGTTCCACTGGCCGAGTTCCTTGAAGCGCTTGTCCGCCGGCCACCCACCAATGGGCAGCTTCCAGCGATGCTCGACGACGTTGATGAAGCCTGCTGCTTCGATGCCGGCTTTGGCTTCGTTGGCCGTGTTGAGCGATTTGCCAAACTTTTCGCCGAGCTCGAGTGAGATCTTGCCCCATTGGGCAAAGATGGAGTCGGGGGTTACGGAGCCGTCGTCGGACATGGGGACTACGGATATCTCCACTTGCTCGATGTAGCCGCCGGGAGCAAGGTGACTTGGCGAGGTTAGTATGGAAGCAAAGTTGAGATTTTGTATATCCTGTGCACGTACGCCATTGCTTCTGCGTAGAATTTCGGCCAGTCGGCTACGCATCCGAATAGAGAGCGCGCGTGGATGAAGTCGAAGCTTTCTTTGCGGAATAGCCAGGGTTCGGTGAAATCGTCGACTTCAAAATGCAGGTTTGGAGGGACCATGGATGGTTGCGTTGGACTGAGATCGGTTCCGATGACCTGGGTGACGAAGAATTAGACTTTTCTGCATGTTGCGGCCCGTTGCAAGTCTTACTTGCCTCAGCTGATGGGTATTTGTCTGCGAAATCGCTGTTGGATGGTTAATAGTCTCCACGCCGGAAAAGGACGTGGCACTGACATGGCCCAGATTCCTGGCAAGTCAGCATGTGGGTCATTTTGATTTGGGCCGCTCGTTGCATACCGGTACCAGTTCCTAGATCCAATACATGCTGAACAGGAACCACTGTCAACAGGAAATCGGTTGTTGTCAATGGCGCAACGTACCATTGGGTTCTTGCCTATAGGAGCCATGCATAACTCACCGTCTGTCATGAGCAGACATATGTGGTGCCTGTAGTGTCAACATCGTGGATTGTTGCTGGAATGACTCGGCATACATGATGTCCAGTTGATCCGCTTGTGCTTCGTCATTTGGACCCCCTACTACACTTAGACGCAGCACCACCGGCTTTCATTGTGAAGTGCAACCCACAGTATGCGCCTTCTTTGTACGCATGGTAGCGTCGCCCATTGCGGTAGATATAATTGTAGATGGCAGACTTAAGTGACGTCGTGTCACTCCAAAGTTCAAACTATGTCAGCATGCTGTGTGCGGGGTTGGGTGCTGCGATCCCGGGAGTCTCACGAGGCGGAATCATCGCCGTAGGCCGAATCGTTGTCGTCCGAGTCCTGCAGTTTGTTGTGAGCGTAAGCGGCCAGGGTCGAGCAAAACCACCCGCTGTCTTACCAGGGCAATATGTGTCCCAATATCGGCCATGGCTAAGTTTGCCTCGAGGAGAAGTCTGGCTGGCTGGTGCCGTCGTCCAGGTCCAGGTCCAGGTCCAGGGCAGCGCAACGACGCACGTGCGAGGGTCCCATCGCGCCCGGCACTGTCAATGGGGCTGCATGACACGGCTCGGCACCAGAGTCCCGCGCGGGTGAGAAAGGGTTGACTAGTTACCTAGGGAATGGATGCGGCTTGTTCGGGCCTCGCGTCGAGCTCAGGATTCCGCGCTCCGCCTGGCCAAGTGTCTCTTGCGTTGCTATCAGACAAGGCTTTATGTAATTCTCTGTAGAAGATTGAAGTTTAGAATCAGATGAATATGTAGTGGTGGAGTAATAGCTAATTAAAAAGATAGCGACTTTGTTGTAGTTTGGTCAGGGAAATGCTTCACATGCAAAACTTTTGACTTGGTACTATACATCTCCTGTAGCTGTAGCGGCAAGACGTAAAAGCGTCTGTAGCGTAGACGACAGAGGCCATAGAATTTGGATATCATCTTCTAAGATCACACATTTGAAGCTATCGTGTCTCTCAGGCTCAGCCTTACCGGTAGGCTCTTGATCTAGGGCGCAAAGGAACGCCCGGCGATTTTTTTTTCTGTTTCTTGCCCAATTACTCATTGCTTGCCCTCGATTTCTTCTATTTTTACGAATCAATAATCTCGGATCTCCTTCTCTTATAGTGTCGGCGTTCGTTTGTCGGAACTGGGGCCGAAGGTCGGAATCTGGCTTGTTGTTGGTCACGATTTCGGTGGCCTTGTCGACCATTGAGCGGTTCAGCAACTTTGATCCAGTTTGACAACTCCATCATCAGTGTCTCCTCCATCGCTAGGATACCTATTTGTAGGCCGAGGCGATTGGAAAACTTGAATCGCAACGACGTGCTAGTTCAGACATGATGAAAGAAGAGACAATAATACTAGGTACCTAGCTAGCGCACGCGGGTCCCACACGCCCCACGAGCCGCCCGCCAAGTTCTCCGGCTGAACACATGGCACACGTGCATGCAATCATGGCCAACTCCTTTCGGATGACTGCTGTGAACGGTCTAGGCGGGTGGAGGGACGATCGCTGGCATCTGGGACGCAGGGATGTTGCGATCAGAGCAAACAAGGTTCAGGAATTATCGGTATTTGCTCAACACACTTTTCCCCTTCCCTAAATCAACACTTGAGTCTTGACCGCAAATCCAGGCATGGCGGACCAAGCCGCTGGAAAAGCAGCTATTTTGCTCTCTGCCGTACTCACATTGGTCCTTGTGTACGCCATACATCGAGTCATTTACAACACCTATTTCCATCCACTGGCCAAATTCCCAGGACCGCCGCTTGCACGCATAACCATTTACTGGAAAGCTTACACCGAATGCATTGCGCGTCGATCCTTCTGCCACTATCTGATTGAGCTGCACGCCCAGCATGGTACGCCACCCTGACACCCTTTATACAGTGTCACACTGACATGGCATGTTTGACATAGGCGATGTTGTCCGTGTTGGTCCTAATGAGGTAAACAAACGCAGCCATCCGATGCACCATCGCGGTTCAGTGCTGATGATGTAGCTCCACTTTGCGAACCCAAACGCTTACCACGACATTTACAACAACAAAAATCGCTGGGACAAGCAGGCACAGCTGTACAAGAGTTTCAATGAGGACAGGTCAAGTTTTGGCTTCCTGACCTACGCCGAGGCCAAGAGCCGCAAAGATGTCCTGAACCGCTCCTTCTCGGCAGCTGCCATTGAAAGCGCCGAGGAGCTGCTTATCCAGGAGACCAAAATACTCTGCGCAGCCTTTGAACGACAGACAAAGGCATTGAAAAGCTCCAACCTCTTCTATGCGTTCCGATGTCTGAGTACAGACGTCATTACAACTTTCTGCTTTGGGAAACCCATCCATGCCATGGATGCACCAGACTTCAATGCCCCTATTGTAGTCGCCATGGACAACTCGCTACCAATCTTCATCTTCTTCAAATACTCCAATTTGATCAAAAACTTCATCATGAAATCGCCACCGAAGCTTTCCAAGATGATGAGTCCATCAACGGCCGGTATGGTCGATTTGAACCAGGTCTGACCCCTTTACCCTTCCACATGTGCGATTGCTAATATGGCACAGTTGCTGCTCCAGCAGATCAATGATCTTGCCGCAGATCCAGCAAAGCTGAAGCTTCTCCCGCACAACATGACCATTTACCATCGTCTCATGGACCCGGAAGCTTATCGCGACAAAACAATTCCATCTACTGGCAGTCTCTACGAGGAAGGTCAAGCGCTCATGTTTGGTGGCGCAGACACTGTTGGCAACACCCTCATGGTTGGCACCTTTCACCTCCTCAATCAGCCAGAGAAGATGCAAAAACTCAAGGCGGAGCTACACGCAGCCTGGCCCTCACTTCATGTCGACGGACCAAGCTTGCGCGATCTGGAGAAACTGCCCTACATGAACGCCATCATCAAGGAATCTCTAAGACTATCTTCTGGTGTGACATCTGGACTGATGCGCGTTGTGCCTGCAACAGGTGCGATGATAGCTGGAGTTTCTGTACCACCGGGAGTAGGTCCATTTTCTCTCCTGATCAACTGACCGCATTCGCCTAACCATATCACAGACTGATGTCGCGTGCGGGAGCACATTTGTACATTACAACGCTTCCATCTTCCCCGAGCCCGACAAGTTCATCCCAGAGCGCTGGCTCGAGTCGAACGATCTCGATCATTGGCTCGTCGCTTTCTCTCGCGGCGCACGCATGTGCTTAGGCATCAAGTAAGCCCCTAATTCCTCATGAACGGTGCCAACCCAAGCATCTCAGCGCTAACGCAATGACCCATAAGTCTCGCCTGGGCAGAACTACGCCTTGTCTTCGCCCATGTCTACAGAAAATTCGACCTTGTCCCTGCTGACGCGCTGTACGTGCAATCCCCCCCTCCCTCTCTCTCTCTTGAAGATTATATCATAGACACACCATGTTTTCGCTCACGTTTCATTCGGTGTTCTCCGCTAACGATATGCAGGCCAGAGAAGCTGGAATGGCACGACATATTTTTACCATACTACCCTAACGCGCATCTGAAGGTTAATATGCAGCCTGTACATACGTAGCTTACTAATTCGTCGTTATGATGATTTGTGGATCCTTGGGAACGTACCTCGATACGCACGCGTATAAACAGCTTCGAGATATTTATAATTACCACTGCCTTGTTTGTTACAATGTGTTCTTGAGCGTGGCTTTGTAGTAGTCGGCCTAATTGGACTCATGACTAGGTACCTATTGCTTGTATGTCAGGGTACCTTGGTGATGCTAGTATGAAGTATGAAAGGCTGGTTGAACCGCACCTGCTCTGAACTTTGTAACTTATTGAATTGCTGTCTACATCACTACTACAAAGATGCGTTTGAGTTTATTAGTTGGAGGAGGATCTTTGGGAAAGCCAACGATAGACACATGCGCATCCGCTAAGATATAGGGGCACTATACGCGTTCATTATAATGTTGTACTAATCATTTTTGTATACTACCTATGGTAGCTTTCTAACATCACCATAGTTTTTCCCTAAAGTACCGCTTCGTCATGTGGACCTCCATTAACGTCCTTTTTCTCAGATCGCTCTTTCGCCATCCTTTTGACGTTCAAATTTTCCACCCCAAACGTGAATAGTAGTGCAATACCTACCATTATAAGTGCAAAGATCATTGCTTGTCGGATTGCAGCCGCGTAAGCCAGTCGCAATATACGGAGCAGTTGCTGTGTCTGAGTAAGCTGTGGAAGGCCTTGTGCTCCAGCCGCAATAACAGCCATAGGCGAGATCTCTGTTGTCCTTCTTGCCACCTCGGAAATGAGTTTGTTGAGAAAGATAGTTTGTCCGATGGTCAGTCCGATGGCTCTGCGACCCAGGTTAGCTTGCCGAGTATACCAATTCACGCACATGGTGGACTTACGCCCCAAGTTGATAAGCAAACTGAGCAATTGCTTTAACTCATGTTAGCCACAACTCCCAAATACGAGACGTTCGGTCCAATTCTTACCGTTGCCCGTTGCGACATCTTCTTCCCTATACACTCAAATCAGCGTGTGGTATAGTCTAGGCAGCATCTGCAGAACTTACTTCAACACGACCTGGACTGCTGTATACGGCAGGTTCACGCCTATGCCGGTGCCAATACCAGTAATCACCATGTACGCAGCCCACTTGATTTTGCTCGTATCTGCGTCGAGTGTAATGAGGAGCCCAGAACCTACGAGCTGAATGGCTGTTCCTAATATCAAGTATGGTACCTCCACATTGTCAGCACAAGGCATATTAGCATCTGTGATAGAATTTTGCTCACATAGTAGCCCCATTGGGTAGCGACTGCGCCAGCTATGACGATGAAGACAATCTGAGGGAGTGCAAGCGCCATAAACTCAAGTCCACTCTTCGTTGGAGACGAGCCTTTGATTGATTGGAAGTAGATGGGGAGGTAGTAACCGTACTGACTTCATTAGCGCGGAAGTGTCCGACAATTGGCAGAGTTCTCACAATATATGCGGACATGGCACTCGTAAATAAGAAAAGAGAACCGAATAGAACTGATCTTTGCCTAATGATGCGCAGTGGGATGGTCGCATCTTCGCCCATTTTCCATTGAAGGAAACAGAACACGGAAAATAGAACCGCGGCGCCCACAAATAGCCCAATGACGGTAGAGGAAGTCCAGGGTTTCGTTTGGCCGCCCCATTGCAAGGCCAGGAATAAACACACAATAGCTGCAATAATGGATCCGGCACCAAGTGGATCCAGCCTGATCAACTGATCTAATACGCTTATCGGTTGGCGTTTCTTTGTCGTGATACCGGTCTTAAGAAAAAGGATGATAAGAATGAAAGTGACGACGCCAATGGGGACGTTTCTGAACTCCGTTCAGTAAGCCGCAACACTCGAGAATAGATGATGCACTTACATCCAGAAACACCACCTCCAGCTAACCTCTTGAGTGAATGCACCTCCAACAACTGGCCCAATGCAGACGCTGATTCCCCAAACGCTAATCACTATACCGAGATACAAGGGACGCTTCTCTAGCGGCACAGTGCTAGTGATGATGCTTAAAGCACCCTGAAACAGACCCGCAGCTCCACATCCTGCGACAGCTCGACCAAAAATAAACACCACTGATTTCGGAGCTGCCGCACAGATGATGGAGCCAACTGCAAAACAATTAGCGACGAGCTTGGATGTATGATTTGGTGAGGGCTCACCTTCGAATATCGCAACACATACTAGGTATGTTGTCTTCGCGTTATACAATTTGTATATCCTACCAAACGAGGGTTGTAAAGCAACCAGCGTGGTTAGATAAGCGCTCCCGTACCAAGCTATATCGTTCAAAGAATGAAACTGTGAAGTGATGGTCGGAATAGCTATTCCGACGATCAAGGTATCTAATGCTACCAAGAACATTCCAAGAGCAAGAGAAAAGGTTATGATGGCGAGGTTCCATGCCTTGAGAGGGCTTGATGCTGTAGCACGTATAGGATGCTCCGAAGATAATAATGTAGTGGAAGTGTTCTTTTCTGTCATGGCATTCGTTTGATCAACTGCCACTGCTGGGTCCTTTTGAGTATTCGCCATGTTCACCATACTGCCTGGTGTGGTGCAGAACTCGAGGGTTTCTGAAGCATGCATTGCGCGGACAGAGTAAAGAGACGTCTTCAGGGGAAACACAGACCGGGGACAGTGAGGGCAAGGATGTATGTTACATTGCAAGCATCATGAGATAACATCTATATACATGTTGCCTTGATCAGATGCGGGATAGTTGCATGTTCGAGCGCTGGGATCCAATCATCACTTCGCTTTGGCAACAAGCGATTTTGCGTCTGAACTATATGCGCCTTGGCTCCAATGAGCTCTAAGGTGCATACATGTGGCGTACAAACTCAACAGATAGGGATAGCGTGATACCAGGGTTCACTCAGCTCAATATATCCGCTCGCGGTTAATAGGGCTTACGCCGTATGCAAGCCACTAGGATGAGCGTCAATACGGAGGCCTGCTCAACGAATTAAAAAAAGACTTGCATCTCGGGGAGTACAAGACCTTAGTTTTAGATTAACAACCAAGCAGAGATTAACGTCGTCAGTCGGCTGATTTGCTAGAGCTGAATACCGGTACCCAGGGCGAGCAACGATCGGGAGGGATCATCCTGTTTCCTAGATGACATTCCACCAACACGATTGCATACGTGATAGAAGCAGACTGATGAAATGAGGGACGAGATCTGGCAGAGCCAGTTCACGTTATTAACATACTCTGCTCTCAATATGCGCGACCAAGCATCGTAGCGGTAATAATTACTATGTCAGCTACCGCATTTGTACTCAAGCTATCCAGTGAAAGTCAGAGTCTTGTATCCTGTACCTAACTCCTTGCTACAAACTGTGATGAACATAATACAAGAGAATCGTCCGACTATAGAATAATGCACAAGCGAACGTCCTCCTTAGTACCGTTCCTGCCCACTTGTACTCAAATAGAGCATAGAGCAATGACCTGACACACTGAGTCTCCACACAGTGCTCGAAACTACAAAGAGCCATGTCTATTACCGACTCCCTTTCGAGCTTGCCTTTTTCCGATCTGCTCTTAAGTGTTCATTATAGTCGTCATTGATACTGTCCAGCTCATTGTAGCTTTCGACTTGGTAACTAGGCTCAGGCTGGCTCCGATTTGCCTTCCGAATGAAGCTTCTAAGACCTGTCATGGCCGCCTTAGGGATGGTGAGCTGTATTTCATCCGAGTTCTTGCGCTCTTCGACGCCCTGATCATCACCCTCGGTGCTACTCTGGGAACGACGGCTGCGTACCCAGCGCCGAAGGCTGGTGTAGACCTTGTTGTTGGCCGTCCGTTTGAAAAAGACTAGAAGAATCGGCATGCAGCTGCAGATTATTCCAGCGTTTAATTCAACGATTCTACAGGAGTCAGCGTAAGCATGATATACGTAATACCATATGCAACGGAAGATTTACCCGAGCGCGTATGGAGTCGCGGAGTCCCACAGCGGATCCTGAGACAGTCGGATCTGGAAACGGTATACGCATCCGACAATGGAGCAGACGCAGGCACTGAGTACATGTCAGTGGAGCCTTATAAAGGATCAGGAGAAGCACATACAGCAATCCAGTGGCGAAGATTCCGCACACACCCAGTTTCCGCCCAAATGGCAGATGGAGACCGACAACAAGATGCAGAGGAATGAATAAAATATAGAAGTCGGAGACAACGCCGAACAACCCTGAAGCAGCTGTGATGTTCATCAATTTCGTGGCATCCGAAGGGTCTTTAGTCATTCCCCATTCCTCTTCATGACCCGGAGGTGGCGTATAGACGACGACGGACGCGATAGCCAAGGCGATATAGGCAGACGCAATCACTGCGATGCCAGTCCAAATCATAATTCTCGCGTGATAGCTGGGGTGGAAGATGCGGAGGTAAAGGACTAGAAGCGTCGTTTTCGTAAATAGGGCTGCTATGCCAAAGATGACCTGGGACGCGAGATTGCTCTGCAAATTGTAGTCAGATTGCGAACAGTATCGGTCTTGACTAGGAAATTACCTTTTGAAATCCAGCGCCGATAGCAGCAAGAGATACATCCCATACATGTTCACCCATGGCTCCGTCCATCACTTCAAGGGTTAGCACATCTTTCGACGCGACACTTTCCAGCTGGTAGATTTTGCTCACAGTGATGAAGTACTCCACAATATCCACCAACACATATCTGAGAAGACACTGAGTATTCACTATTGACTGCTGTAATTCGGGCGCATACTAACCGCAGAGATGATGACAAGATCTGGCATTGTCAGCAGAGCCAAGGGCACGACCGGCCTGAGTTTACTACTTACAGTCGTCCGCCCCAAAGTTTTTCGTGATGAACACACGCGTGTACAAGCGAAGAATCAAGGGAATGAACATGATGGGTAAAGCCACATACATGACTATCAACACCTCACTGTCTCTTGAAGGCGGATTGACGAGGTTAGAGGTGGTGCCATTCGGTGCAATTCCAGCTGGAATGTAGGCGAGCATAGCAGGATCAAGTTTGGTCGGGTCCATCTTGACTCCTTCACGATGAGCATGCAGGATAAAGTTAACGATAAACACGAAGAGTATGCTTCTGGCTCAACCAGATCGTGAAGACGACAGAACAAGATGAGAAATTGAGGAAGTCCGAGCGCATTAAGGTTCTAAATCAGCAGTGCATGGCTCAGGTGTTCAAGACGATGATTACGCTATCATAACTGCCTTCATGTGATCTCACTTTTGCATTGTATTACGCCTTGTTGCAAGGTTTCGTTATCAACCGGCATGTTGCTCGCTTACAGCTCGCAGAATTGCCTCCACATTTTTTTTAAGGAAGGCAGACACAGCATCGCTCTGAGCGTTACTATAAGCCGCCAATGAGAGATGGAATCACTGCACCAAGTAAGCACCCTCGGACTTGGCGCAGATCGATACAGGGTTTGAAATCCGGGTGTGGGTGGGGCGGCGACCACAGCGGCTTCTCGCGAGCTGGCAGGGTACCTAATACTACGCCTCCTGCATAGAACAGCGCTTACCCATCGCAGACCAGGGATGAGGCCACTGATCAAGTATGTCTACGCCTCTTTACATGTTCTTATCATATGAATGAAGACGGATACTTTACACTAGATTGCAATTCCAGCAAACGTCAGCGCATTCACATATGCAACACACCTGGTAGTTCACCTACTCATTTTTCCCACGCAACGAATATGCAAGCAATCAGCATCTCAGCTTTTGTCACTACCTTTTACAACATTCCTGCCACGCAAGCAGCCATCATCATCGCCTCGATCATTCTCGCCGTCTTATTGATGATCAGCCGTAATCAATTCCTCCGCAACATCGTCAAAGCATTCAAGGTATCGGTCGCAGTCACTCGCATTCCTATTGCAGGTAAGAGTACATCGCATTAGATTTCTAGAGTTCATGTTTCTGATCCATTATCTGCCAAAACAGAATTTCACTAAGGCCATGTGAAAGGTGGCTGCAGCATATCGACAGGGTTAAATGATGGAGGTCAGATTCCTCGGGGCGCCAGGAAGTGATCTGGCTGTGTGGGCAAACTGCTTGGAAAAATCTTGTTACTGTTGTTGTTCGGAGATTTAGTGGTTGAAAGCCTGAAACTGGAGTGTTACATCATGAACAGAATTGTAAGAACAAACTAGCTACCACTTAGACCAAAACCCAGCAGAAACAATGACTTGCACAAGCTGGAACACTCTGTGTCAAATTCACAGTGTTGTTTCCATCACAAGGTTCAATCACATCTCTCTAGCTCAACGCTTTTCCAATGATCCATGGTCGTAGTAATTAAAATGTGCTGTGATCCACAGCACGCGCCTTGAACACGCAAGCTCTAGATCGTAAATTTCCAGACACTCAGTACATGCGCCATGCATCAGAATGACACTAATATTGATAGAGTAATAGCCTCCGGTCGGGCCGAGGTCTAGGTACATGGCACCAAGACATCAGAAAGGCTTGGTCTTCTACCCCATACGCCACCTATGTACCTACGTACATAGGCGCCACCGGTGTTTGGTAGCCCCATGCATTTAACTTGAAGTTTCGGAATCCGAAAAAATTGATCGACTCATTACAGACGCAATCTTGTAATTGCCATAGCCTTCGGCAGGTAGATATGGTACGATAATAGACTGAGCGTGGCGCAGCGGGAGAACGGGAGAAGGCTGACATACTGTAGCAAGTAGGAGATAAACACAATTCGGAGGCTTACACGAACGGCATAAAATCAGGCTGCAGGATGCGGACCGGGCCGGAGATGGCCAGAGGCTCGCTGCGATGCGGTACGAAGGCGAGCATCCTTTGCTGAGAGGCGCGTAAAGCGAAAGGCAATAGGCCAGAACGACATAATATAATGCACAAGCGCAACAATAATATCTAGGCGGTAAGCATATGTGGATCCTTCAACGCTGAACATAAACATTCAGCAAAGTTGGTTACATGCGGAATGGATTTGACATTTTGTTCGGTAATATCTACTGCCAGTGCGGTCCCCCCCCGTATTAGATATGCAGTAGTGAAGAATTTTAGCGAGTCTTCCTCTCCAAGACCTCATTTGATCTCCCCAAGATTATCAGACCTTCCCCTCAAATGTTCAGACCTCTGCCTTAAGATTATAAGACGTCCACGCGACAAGGGTATCCCTCTGAGGGATGAGTACCCGCCTTCTCGGTCTGATAGACTCTGTTCCCATATACAGTGTTCATCTCTGCGTTGCTGAACCGACTCATCATCTTCTGCCACAGACCTGCCTGCTGTGCCTGGATCTGATCCCACTCTTCATAGGCTGGCTTGAACTGAAACGTTCGGGCGGTCATGATCAACACGATGCGTATCTCAGCGAGCGAAAGTTCTTGGCCGATACAGCGTCGTGGACCTATGTCAAAGGCCCGCCATGCTCCTTCCGGAGGATAGAGCTCATGGCTCGGATCCACCAACCACCGTTCTGGAATGAATTCCTTTGGCTTCGGCCAAATTCTGGGGTTTTGGTGAATAATTTGATGGACTAAGATGATGTTGAGACCTTCCGTGGGAAGCAATTGTCCATTCAATGCCGGTAGCTTAGCTTCGGCGGTTCCAAGGCGCATGTTGGCTCCGGGAGGGTACATTCGCAGCGTCTCCTTGACGAAAGCCAGTGTGTAGTGACACTTATTTAATAAATAAGGGTCGTCCTTCAGAAGTTTCCCTGTTACGGTCGTGTCCTTGCCGAACACGCTGTCGTGCTCTTGTTGCAATTTGAGGAGTGCGTTCGGATTTTGCGACATCATATGGAGGGCAAAGACAATAGTGGCTGACGTTGTATCGTTGCCAGCAAACAGGAATAGTCGGATATGATTTACAACGATGGCTGCAAAGTCTTTGTTCAGTGTGGCTTTCTCCTGGATGTTCTCCTCATTTTCTGCGAAATATGATTCCAAGGCAAGCGAAATAACGGACAGAGGGCGCTTTGGTTTGGCGTCCGCCGTTGATGACCGTTCGGCTTTCAGCTCCTCGAAGCGACGTTGCAACTCCTTCTGAATGTAGTTGACCATTTTTCGACCATAGTATTTCTGTATGATGGGACGCAAAGGATTCATTAAAATTCGCGGGTCCCAGAAAGAGTGCCACCTCGTAATGGTGTTTATAGCCGTCGGAAGAATGTGATCGGAACGTTGATAGTTGATATCAGCATCAAGCGTAACTTTCATGATAACATCAAACGTCAAACGGGTGGCGTAATCATCCAGAGAGAAGACAGTCTTGCCAGCATTCGCACGCAGCTTATCACCGAAGACCTCACAGCAGTCTACGATGAAAGGCACATGATTCATCAGGCTCTGGACGCTGAATCCAGGATTGAGTAGGGATCGCCACTTCTTCCAGTCGGCTGTATTCATTGACAGTATACTAGGGCCCCCGACAATTGGCTCAACAGACTCTCCAGCCTTTGGCGGCTTTGGGAGAGCGTACTTTTGTGTTGCCATATTGGCTGCTTGTGGGTTGAAGACAACGAGAGACGATGGATAGCTTGGCCATAGGTCTATGAGGAATATCTCCGTGTCTGCAAATTCTTTGCTGATCTCTTGCATGGGGATTCCGATGTTTGCGAGAGGCGGAAAGCGACCCGTGTAGCGAAGAAGTGCAAAGGAGTGGCCGAAGAACCAGCTCCAGCCATCCAGCATTGGCTATGATGCTGTCAGACTAGTCTTTGTGAGAATGAACGCGCGCCACTTACAAAGCCTTGCTTTCGTAGGCGGTTGATAAACGAACGATGGCGGTAAGTGGCCGAGACGAGGTACACAAAGCCAGTCGCTGCAAGCGCAGCAATGGCGACGGTAATGTTTTGCGAGAACATGGTGTTCTGAATGAGTGCAGAGATGGGGCCCCGTCACTCTGAAAGACGAAGTATCTTTGCTAATTCAACCACAGAAGTGGACAAGGGGGGCGGGCCCAAGGATGCCTAGCAGGCAATGCATGTGGCACAGCCGTGATAACAAAAGCATGGCGTATGTAATAGATTAAGGTGCATAAACGTGTGCCAGTCGTGCCACATTGTTCCAGTTGTTTGGGTCAGGCGGCTGCTGAGGTGAGCCCGGTCCCTGTTTCCAATTTAACCCCACACCCATGCGGCGCGCAACTATTGTTGCACGTAATCCTTCAACGGCATGTCGCAAAAAATGTACACGCTTAATCAACGTCAAATATCGGCATGTGGAGCAAATTGAGCGATTTAGGAGTGCTTCGCCGTCTTCGTTTTGTTTATACGTGTACCTATGGCTTAGCCTTCGCAAGGGTTCACTCGGAGTCCGAAAATGCTAACGCCACGGCCGTATCGCTACCTGAAGGCAGCATCCGCAAGTTTACTGCCATGTTGCGGGCAGCGAATCAACGTGTGAGGTTGCTTTAACGCTGAAGGAGCAAGGCCGTGGGGTATGATGCTTTCGGTACACCGAGATTGTCGGCTCAGGTCAGCTTCACAGAGGGCAGCTGTGATCAAGTCAAGAGGCGGAATAACCTTGTTTAGAAATTCTATTCAAGCCTATATATTCAAGCTAGCCTCAAGTGCAGCTCTTCACGTTGCTATCACCACTTGATAGTCAAGTCAAGCGGTTGATTGACACACCCGTTCCAATCACCATGCTACACGAGCTTTTGTGGGAGTCTGCTTCCCTTGTTAGACAGCATTACATCGATATCCTTCTTACATATCTCGTCTTAGCTGTAGTATGGAGAGCAACTGGTGTCATTGGACTCTGGCTTAAATGTCCTGTAAGTGACCCTCTATAAATCATGATTATCAAGTACATAAACTCATGTTCTTGCAGAAGAATATGCCCATTGAAGCTAGACCTTACCCCTTTCGGCGATGGTTCAAGGATTTTGACTTCATCTTGGATGGTTCCACCCAAATCCTCAAGGCGTACCGTAAGCTTGGAGCCGGCTTAACGTTTGCCATCCCGTCCATGGGCGAATATCAGATTCTTGCAAGTGATCCACGGGATGTCGAGGCTATTTGCAGTGCCAGCGAAGATACACTGTCTTTCCATGAAGCTATGACTGATGTGAGAGTTTTCCTTTGTGTCTTTTTCCATATTTACTGATAATCGTCAGCGTTTGATGCATTATCACACAATATACAATTTTAAATACGGTGAACCAGACCCAGACGACAGCATCCCGAAGCGTGTCATCAAGGTTCTTCTCCGGATGCAGCTAGATGCAATGAGGCCAACCATTGATGAGAAGATCCAACTGGCTTTCAACACACAACTTGAAAAAGGAATTAAGAGAGATAATAGTAGGTCGTTCAATTCTACGCGTACCTTGTTTCTCTCTGACCTTTGGACTAGATTGGACGGCATTAAGTACTTTCATGTTTGCCAAGGCCATAGTAGAAGAGTCAAATGCTCGAGTCATTCTCGGCGACGACATTGGTACGCTATGCCACCTTTTTCCATCTAGTCGCGAAAGCTGACGTCTACAGGCAATAATCGTGGGTGTATCGACGCAGCCCTGCGATACGTTGGTGACGTGGTGGCTGCCGCCGAGATATCGAGGCAATTCCCAAAGTTCATGATTCCGTAAGTCCAATACATCCGCTCATAGATGTGACTAAAAGAATGTAGTATTATTGCGCCTGCAGTCATGCGCTGGAGTGGCACTATGCAGAAGCTAGCTGACTACATCACCCCTGTAGTCGACGAACGCAAGCGTCTTCAAGCGGCGGGGGTCAGTGATCTGCCGAACAAATATGTAATTCTACCTGTCTATTATTACCATGATCGAATAGCGTACTAATGTTGCGGACAGAGAGACTGCATCCAGTGGACACTAGAGTGCTCTAAGACCCCAGCCCAGCGAGAGACACCACGACTTGTAGCAGTGCTTATGGGCATGCTTCTTGCATCATCCCATCAAATGTCAATGGTATGCATCCAGCTTTCTGGATTAGTAAACGAGCTATTAGTACTGACCACATGCTAGACCTTGACCTACGTACTCTATGCCCTCTGCGATCATCCCGAATACATACCCGATCTGCGGCAAGAAATTGAAGAGTCATCGCTCGAAAACAGCGGAAATGGTGACCCCTTCAAGAAACTATATCTTCTCGACAGCTTTCTCCTGGAAGTAGCCCGTCTCAATCCCCCAGATGCTTGTAAGTAGTTTTATTTTTTTCTCCTTTGCTATCTCCACAAACACTAACGACGCAAACCCAGTGGTCGTCCAACGCAAAGTCAAGAAGCCCATCACCCTCCCGAGCGGTGGTTACATCCCCGTCAATAATCTTGTTGCTGTCCCCCAACAAGCCCTCGCACGTAATCCTGCCGTCTTCCCAGACCCAGAGACCTTCAATGGCCGGCGCTTCCTCCCAAAGAGCGACTATGCTCGCGACAATGAGGCTGTAACCAAATTTACAGATGTTAAATACTCGTACATGTTCTGGGGCCCACCACGTAAGCCCTGGTAAGTCATTCCTAGCCCATCATAATGAGCGTATGCTTTGGTCTAACAAATATCAAACCAGTCCGGGAAGATGGTACGTCTCCCACATGCTCAAGGCGGTCGTGACGCACATCATTATGAACTACGACATCAAGATGGAAAATAAAGACACCCCAAAGTACATCCTTTGGACAACTGCTATCTTCCCGCGGCCGACGACGCGAATCATGTTAAGGAAGAGGAAGCAGAGGAGGGACAGTTTTGTAGGCTGATTGTTGGCATATTTACACTATATGCGTGCTTTTATAATTAGAAGTAGAGTATAAACTCTTCCTCCTTCTTGTTCAAAAAGATACTATTTCAAGAGCTTATATGTTCTAGCTCTATCTAGAACTTATCTAGAAATGTCTACTTAGGTTGTATTATGTATACACTGTAGGATAGAATGTAGATGTGTGCGATACGTCACACAATCTCTAACACTGCACTTGTCGCGCGTCGTTTGTGCCCTAGGCCAGAGCAGCCCTGATCCGCGGCAGTCATGGTGGTCAGACGCAAGCAGACAGGGCGACGCGGTCATGCTTACGTTGTAAGCAGCTCAAGATACCCACCTACCTAATATTTTGATCGTCGAAGACATTCCATTCGACTTGAAGCGTGCCAAGCTCCACATGGAGCTCCACATTATGAGGGAACATTCTATTGACTCTATGCTAATCCCCCGCTACAATTTAAGTTATTCTGCCTTCCAGTCTCTTACAATACGGTTCATCTTCACGTCACTCGGGTAGGGAATGATTCCCCCCGCGACGACCGTCATGTAGTAGCACATATCCCTGATAACAGCACAACTCGCATTTGCAATTTTGGCTTCGCCGAAGTTGAAACGCTAAGCTAACCACAAGAAAGGTTCTTTTCCCAGTCCCATTTCGAGAGAACATCCCAACTATCGTCAGAACGAAGCAGCATTTCGCAGAAATGACGCCGGCTTCCAACCGATCCAAAAAATACTTTTGATTTGAACTGTCAACAACACCGGAACATGGACGTGATTAACTATTGCAAGGCCACAATTAAATTTCTAGCAAATTAACTGAGCGTGTCACGTCTCAACGACATCCACGGCCAGTTATATATGGCTGGTCGGCCGTCCTGTGCCACCGCGACCTCTTCATCAGCAAGTCGCATCGCCGAGAGCCACCACTACCACGGAGGATATACATCTCCACCTAGTCTAAGAGCCTAGCCACATTTCCCTCAAACCGTAATCACGATACCTGCGGAGTTCAAGAATCTGGGCAGAACACCTTGTTTGCCAGCTGCCGCGGGACAACTGCTTGTGCTTTGCAAATCAAGAGACTCAGTTAGGTAATCCCGTTGCCAACGTCAACATGCAGTGCAAAAGACATCAGCTGTACAAGTACGCGTATAGCCTCCTCATATCATACAAGGCCCCAATCTAATATGGAATCGACTATTATATTGCCGAAGACCAACGTCTTCTCCATCAGGACATGGAATGGCAGCACTGGCGCCAGCTAGCAAGGGAGCCGCTGAAGCATAGCCCGCAGAACACCGCTACAGTCAACAAGCATTACCAGTTTGGCAAGCTAAGAGTCAGGCGAATAAACAAAATCTATCACACCAGGGGCCTTTTTGGATCCAGGCTTGTGGAGTTGATGCGCGGGTACAAGTTTCAGTTCGGCACGTTAATAGTGGTTCTTGAAAACTTTTGCTACAACTACAACAACTAGCTTCCCCTACGACCCTTACGCTATATGCTATACACCATGCCTAGAATCCATAGTATTAAGGTACTAGGTGAGCAATAGCTTAATTATTCTGCGAACTTTGTGTAGTAACAAAACGCAGAATTAGCCATGTAGATCAAAATGAGCCAAAATTATACCTTACGCTCAACTCGTGATAAAACCCTCCATTATTTAACAAGAGTTCCAAAGATGTGAGGTACCGTCATATTCCATGGCTCCGTCGGCGGTTGCTCGAGATCAATCTTGGTCCATTCCCCAGCTTCGCGCAACATCTTGCCTGTATCGCGACACAGCTGGCAGCCACTGAGCACATGAGGCCAGAACAAATTCACAAATCCTATCCGCGGTCAGCTCTTACTAGACATCGCCAACGTCGACAGACTCACTCTGATACACTTGCATTGGCCAGTAGCCTTTCACAACCACGTGCTCATACACGTACCATCGTCCTCCTGGCTTCAAATAGCTGTGGAGTTCCCTGATGTTTTTTTCTGGGTCCGGGATACTGCATAAGCACAGCAACGAGACAATCGCATCTACGCTGCCCTTCTCCACAACCGTCTCTTTCGCAATGTCCTCAATGCCAACCGACAAGATATCGTACACACCGTCAAGGCCGGCGTCTGCTACTCTTTGTCGCAGACCAGCATGCGCGTCCGAATTCGGCTCAACTCCATACACCTTCGTGATACCCTTTCCAGCTCTGCCCCGCCTCTTTACTACTCCATTCGAATCTTGAATTGGTACCTCTGTTTGCGCATAGACATCGACCCAGTAGCCCAGTCCAGGCCCAATATCCAGCACCACACCGCTAATTGGTTCTGCAACAGCCTCACTCACCACTTGTGCGCCCGTGACACGGCCTTCAAGTAATGCGATGATGCGAGGTCCGTTTGATTCGCGAATGCGGGGTCCCGCCCATGCCCAGAATTCACTGAACCAGGCCTTTTGGAGAGTGTGCCAGCTAAAGATGGAGAAAAGGCCCGTGGTGCTATAGAGTCGACTGATTGTTGCTGGTAGGTAAGAAAGCGATGCTAGCATAAATTGCCATGGCTCAAGGAGCTGCGTCAGAGTCTGGGTAACTGACATTACCCCTGTGATACTGCGGGTAGATCGAGATTGGAACGTGTGTTGGTACGACAAAGACGCTCGTCAGATTGGACAAACCTCGTTTCAGGCGCAAATGAGGTTTGCAGTTGGAATTGCATTGTGTGGTGATTGTGCTATTTCTACCCGGTCCATCCGCGGTTAGCTAACTAACGCATGCATCGGCCGCCAGCGGCGGTTGTGTGACTAATCGCGTAATGAATACCTCGGGCGGGGAGGGCGCATCAGCAATAAACCCACTGGTGTTGGTATTGAATGATTTAAAAAGATTATTCCCGTGGTAGTCTACAATTCCAAGCCAATGTTGTCATGTTCTGGTGTCACAGGTCTTCGCTTTCAACTCTGTTCACTTTTCAGATCACATCCTAGGGATGTGCTGCAAAGCAAGAAATCAGGGTAAGTACAATTCGAACTCTCGTTTTGATGAAAATGCCTTGCGAACTTACAGGGCTTAAAGCTTATTGTGCTAAGCATGTTTATCCTGCTCACTCGTTGCTAACACATAATACATCGCATGATATGGTATCTCGGCTTTTAGACACTACTAATGCCATTGAACTATACAACCTGTCATGCTAAATAGTAATCATCTTGAGATCAAAAATCCTAATCTCGATGGAGTGGAAAAACCTCCTCTAATGACTCTCTGAAACTCCTTCTTTCGAGTCTGGAGCCGCATATGGATCAACCTCATGGTTTGCAAACTTTCGGGCAGCAACGCGCTCAGCAAAGAGCATGTCTAGCTCTTCGTAGGTCCTACCCTTGGTCTCCGGCAGTCGGAAAAACGTCCATACGAAGAAGAAGAGTGCGCATCCACCCCAGAAGAAACCCGTCTTGCCTTTCCAGTTGCCGGCGGTCGGGTTCAACATGTACGGATTGATGATGTTGCAAATGATTTGCGCGATGTAGTAGGCGATGCGAGCAACGCAGACACTTTTGCTGCGAAGACGGGTAGATGATACTTCTCCGACGATGGCGTAGCAGATGGGACCAACAGTCATGTAGTACACGAACAGCCAGCCGATCATCAGCCCAGCTTGTGCATAGTTGCCGCCTGAAGAGTCACCAGCACCGACGCTGATGAATCCTACGATGAAAAGAATGCTGGTAAGGCCGGCGAGTCCCCAGAGATAAAGCTTGCGACGACCAACATACGTCATGAGCATCCAGGACAGAATCGTTCCTACAGATGCTATGCCAAGGCCCCCAACGGACATTTTGAACGATATAGTGTTGGGCACTCCAGCTTGGACGAAGAAATACGTTGGCGAGCCACCCATTGCAGAGCCACAGAAGGGCTGGGCTGCAAAGGCCATACATGCGATCTCTGTGCGTCGGCGGTCAATGCCCTTGAAACACTGCAAGTACGATGTGTTTTCGTCGAATGACTTTTCCAATTCGTTTGTGTGGACCATCATAGCTACTTTCTGGCGAGCCAGATGCTTTTGCGAAGGCGAAGACAGACGGTTGACCATCTTTTCGGCCAAATCGAGCTTGCCGCAGCGGACGTAGTGCCATGGGGATTCGGGGGCCATCATAAGAATGGCGAAGAGGGGAACGGGCCAAGCCCACTGGATAGCAAAAGGGATCCGGTACGCCCATTGAGTAGGGTTGTCAGAGAACGCGGACTGGACGCCGGCGGAGATCAACTGTCCAAATGCCCAGCAAAGGTTGACATACACCGTAAGATAACCTCTGAGCGCTGTCGGACACACCTCACTGGCGTATGCAGGTGCCATAGTAGCAAAAACGCCCCAGGGAATGCCGCAAAGGAATTGGCCAACGAGCAAGACTGGCGCGTTTGGTGCGAAGAACGAGATGAAGATGAATGCGCAAATAGCAACCAGCGATCCCAGTAGAACAGGTCGGTAACCGTATCGATGAATGAAATAACCGTTTGCAAAGGCGCCGATGATTGTGCCAACACTCACAGCGTTGCCCAGACCATTTTGCCACGAAGCAGAGATCTGATAGGAATTGGTGCTGGCGTTGAACTCTCCGTATTTGCGAGAGAAAGCCGGCTGGGCCCAGAAAGATTGCATGAGGACAATGTCGTATCCCTCCATGATAATACATGTTGACAAGAGGACTGACCAGAGCACAGCCTTCGGGTAGCGGCGAAGAGCTTCGAGCAGTGTCACTTGATGTTCTTCATCTGCTGCTTCTTTGGCCTGATCAAGGACTTCCCGCCGCTCCATCATAGCGGCCTTCTCCTTGAGGTCTGACATGATGTTATCATACAAAGGCTGGTGGGTGTGGTGCAACAAGATGAGTGAAAGGTGTAGAGACCGATGCTCTGGTCGTGAATGTGGGGATTGCAGTCACACTATACATATCCTGGTCACAAGTAAGGACCATCAAGCTAGGTATACAAACTTGGTTGCAACCCCGGTAGTGTCCCCATCGCGATGCGGCTACCCCATGGGGAAATAGCTGGCCCATGCTCGGCGTACGAAGATCGGCGCCGCTCCGATGGAGAGAAGGCGGTAGGTAGCTCCACCGGAGGAGGCTGGGGTGCTGCGATGTGAGCGGATCTCCCGTTACTTCGGCCCGGTGGAGACATGCGACTCACATGCTTGGAACTCATAATCCGAGGTTCAAGTAAAGATTTTTGAATTCCACAGCTGCTGGTGCAGGTGCTACGGACACGATCAACTAAGTTGGCGGGCAAGTGTAATGGTCATTACTTTAGAGGCCTCAATGCGACCCCACATTGACTACAAGCCTACTAGGTATGCATTGTGTGCAATTCCTTGGTTCTATATCGTACCGAACCTACTTTGTTGATCAAGAAGGAGAGAACTAAGTAGTTTCTTGTATGACCGCTCGATGCCCCAAGTGCAGGGCGATTCAACGAGGAGAGCCGTTGGCAGATTCTGTCCATTGGATGTAGCTTCAGATTTTCTCGCGAGTAAACAAAGGCCCTCCTTCGCAATCCGCGCGGGGGCACCAGGATCTCGTATGTTGCCTACGTTCGCTATGTAGGCCGACATTGTATGTCCCAAACGCACATATGTTTGCACTAGTTCATCGTCTAATGGCCGATCTAGATGAAGAAAAGAGGGCTCTGGCGTTTCATCAGATTCGGGCACCACAGCTTGGACAACCTCCGCAATCTGCATTGTGATGCAGAATGCCCAGAGCACGAGCGTTGCAATAAAGATGGCGTAGGGCTCGAGCAGACTCCCGCAGCTATACCTGCGCACATGCCAGAATAGCGCTCCGCAATGCACCAAAGATAGCCTTGCCTTGCAATGATCTTGAACAACCCATTGTAATACCTGCACGCAAGCAGTGGAGTAGTTCTGTCCGTCAGCCGGGTCATGGGCAGTGTTTTCAGATATTGAAGGGCCAATAGCAAGAGTTTGGATGTGGTTGGTAGGTGTCAGAATGATGAGACGAGCAAGATGCAGCTGCAGAATGGCGTGGTGCTCAAAGCCAGATCGACGGGCAACCTTGGTATTAGCAGGCCAGTGGAGAATATCAAGACAATCGCAGGCGCTGTTACGCCATTTCATCGCCAATCGTGTCGTAGGTAACCACTCTTGATGCGGGGATTTTGGGGTACCAGACCGTCGCTGTGGTAGCGCAGATGGAGACCAAGAGTACAATCGGATACGATCTCTAGCAAGAAGATCCTTGGTGTTCCTATAAATAGCCATAATAAGTATTCCTGTACTAAAATCGCCCAGGTTCGGTGGCATCCTCTTCTCAATGTACAAAATCTCTAACGCGTCTCGAAGTTTGATCTCACACCGTTTGGAAGGAGTCTGCTGCTGCAGAGTTGGATTCTCCCAGATGTCTTCATGAGCTGGAAGGGCCATTTGCATATCATCAAGCTGCATCAAGGGCGTAGCTTGGAACTCGTAGGCACATATTGTGTCTAGAAACTACTCAAATCAGCCGTGGAAAAGGACGTGACAGAAAGTTTCATACCCAGATCATGGCCCCTGTTCGAGCCTTTGACTCTTGTGCAAGCCACTTTGCAACTTTATCTTCGTGGTCTCGAGTATTCGGTTGCGGCAAGCCCTCGGAATTGGGCGTGTGTGCAAGTAGCTCAAAGCTGCGACAGACCTCGACAACATAATGTCGCTCAACAAGAGCGCGCTCGACTAGAACTTGCTTGCCAGAGTGAAGCATGCAAGCGATATTCAGGATTCCAGCTTGTAAGGTTGGCAGGCACAGTAAATTCCTTTTACTAAGAAGGCCAACAGGATTATAGTCAAGGTTCTCGTCCATTTGAGTGGTTTCATGTGCAAGACCATACTTGCAGCGTGAAAGAACTAAACCGATTAAACGGAAAAGCGCGTCGGTTTGTATTACATGCTGCACATCATGGCAAAATTTGGAGCCAACCACCGTCACGGCCAAAAGTAGCAGCCAGCTGGAGGATACATCGCTCGCAAACGAGGAGCGACGCAAAAATGGAAAAGCAGGGTGAAATTTGGCAAAGTATTGGCGTACGCAGAGTTGGACCTGCTCAGGCGTAGGAAGACATGTGGCATCCAATTCTACTAGGCAAGCTCGACTCTCAGTAGTGATACCCTGAATCAGAGAGTCATAAGCAGATGGCGGGCAAATTGCACCATGGTTCGAGGTGGTAGTTGGTTCTGCCGAGGCATCCACTACAGCGTCTTGCACTTGCTCGGCATCCTCGCAAGAGGTTGCATCGTGAAATCTGCCACGAAAAGGGGCCCTTGCGCCGGATCCGTCTACATAGTAGCGGTTCTCAGAAGCGAGGGTAGAGTTGCCGGAGTCACTAGCACTGAAGGTTGAATTCGCATCCATGGCCACGCCCACAGGAGGTAGTGGGCAGGCTTGGGGCTGCTGAGCTGGGACTGCGGTAGTGTTAGGAGAGGCCATAGCCAGGGGTCGTGCTAAAGAGCCAGAATTGTCATCGACAGTGAATGGGGCAAGAAGGGCGTCCAGGTGGATGGTGTTCTGATGTTGGGGGGATAGCCAGTTGGTGTCTGACAAGCCCATGCCAGGTAGGCCGAAGAAGCTGTCGTCCATGGCCATTGAAGTTGCGGATTCGATCCATGGCCAGCTGTTGAGCGACGTGTCGACAGCGCTGGGCACGACGGCGCCGACAATACAATTTCCAGACTGATCCTGGTCCGTGTCAAAGCTGCTTGCGTTGGCTGATGGGCTTGTGTCTGGAGGCCCACGCTGGGGGGTGCGGGCGGCCGGGAATTGGCAGCGAAAGCCGCGCTGTGAGCACCGGCGGCAAGGTTGCTCGCGTGAACATCGCACGCGGTCTGACGCACATCGGAGACATGCTCGCGACCCCACGCTGGCGGTGCCGGGCAGACTCTGCTCCTGGTGGGCGGCTTTGTGGCGGTTGAGGACGTCGAGGCGAGAGAAGGACTTGGGGCACCAGGGGCAGGGGAATGGCTTCTCACGTGTGTGGATCCTCAGGTGGCGCGTGAGATGCTCCTGCCTGCCAAAACTGCGGCTGCACAGAGGGCAGTCCACATTCGCTGCTCGCCCGCCATCCATGACATGCTCAAGGGCAGAGACGGGGAGAGACAAGCATGGGGGCTCGCGCGTCGCGAGGAGGTGCAGATGCAAGAGTGGTGAATGAGTGCAGATGCATCCACATGTGACCTTCCGAGGCTAGACACATCAATATGCACGCACGGCATGCTCGGCCTCATCACGTGCTGCGTACACGCGGCCCCCGATCACCTGACCAATTGCGGTTTCCAATAAGTATTTTTTAGTTCAAAGGCACCGAATACGACTGTGACATTCACCAGTCAAGGTTACGCTTGGTTACATTAATCCTCCGCTTCAGACACGCTCGAACACGGGCATGCGCTCTAGCGGACTATCTACTTGGATCGTTGCGCCTCCGTCCCATCGCTCCTCGCCCCAGAATGACTTCCACTTCTGTCCACTGGACAGCGGTGGCAAGTATACGCTTGTCTGCCGCTGGCCAGCTTCGAGCACGGGGCACACGAGGTACTTGTCGCCATACATGTACTGCTCCTCGACCTCCCAGCTGCGAGCATCCTCTGGAAACTCGTAGAAGAGAGTCCTCATCACTGGCGAGCCCTTGGTATGAGCTTCCTCCATGAGCTTCCTCGTGTACTCACGCAGTTGCTCTCGCACCTCCATGAACGTCTTGCACACATCATACACTGCTGGGCCGTAAGACCACACTTCGTTGTCTGCGCCGCTACGACAGCCCGGACTCTCCGCCGTCTTGGGCTGCCGCGGCTCTCGATCGCCGTGCAGTCGCATCACGGGACAGAATGTTCCCCATTGAAACCATCGGACAAACAGCTCCCGGAATTTCTCATCATTGGGGTCGCCTCCATGGAAGCCGCCAATATCGGTTGTCCACCAGGGTAGCCCAGAGAGGCCCATGTTCAGGCCAGCAGCCAATTGATTTCGGTACGAGGACCACGATGAAGCAATGTCACCACTCCACACCAGCGCTCCATAGCGCTGACTGCCTGCCCATGCGCACCGAACCAGGTTGACAATATTCTCTTGTCCCTGGGCGCTCATACCCTCGTAGAATGCACGCGAATATTCCTTGGGGAAAATGTTGCCTATTCATGGGGTTAGTCCATGTCACGTTTCTTGACAAACTACTTACCAATCGCGATATTTGGACCTAGGTGGTAGCGGTAATGGTCGAAGTCGTAGTGTCGATACTCTGGTTCAGCCTCATCAAGCCAAAATACTTTGATGCCCTTTGCATAGTAGTTTTGCTTGGCCTTGTTCCAAACATACTCACGAGACGCCGGATTCGTAGGATCGAAGTGTATGGTCTGTCCTTGGAACGTCATGGCCGTTCGCACACCACGCTCAGTCCGGATAAGCAGGCCCTTTTCTACCATCTCATCGTAGTTCTCTGACCGCCGATCTACAGTTGGCCAGATGGACACCATAAGTTCAATCTTCAATTCCTTGAGTTCCTTCACCATGGCATCTATCAAGGTTAGCAGATTTCCCAGAACAATTTCCATGTCAAAACATACCAGGGTCAGGCCAGTACTTCTCATCGAATTTCCAGTCGCCTTGCTGTGTCCAGTGAAAGAAGTCAATCACGATCAGATCAATTGGCAACTTTCGGCGCCGGTATTCTCGTGCAACCTGGAGAAGTTCATCCTGGGTCTGGTAACGAAGCTTGCATTGCCAGAATCCCAGACCATATTCTGGCATCATGGGCACCTGAGCGATGATCGGTTAAAAACTGACTTGCACGAATTACATGCATTACTTACTGTGCCAGTTACTTGTCCGTATGACTCGACTATCTTTGCTGGTGTGCTACCTGCCACCACCCAGTAATCGAGGGCTTTTGTCGACAAAGCCTCGAAGCTCATGACATTCTTCCCGAAGATGGCATTTCCAATGGAAGGATTGTTCCATAGAAGACCATAACCACGTGAAGAGACGGCAAACGGCACACTCGCTTGAGAGTTGCGATGGGCGAGCTCAAGCTGGGTGCCTTTGATGTCAAGGTACGGTTGCTGGTACTGTCCCATGCCATAGATCTTTTCCTTGGGATCGAGACTCTCAAATCTGGCAGTAAGGTGATAGTCTCCTCCGAGGATGGGCTTGAACTCGCGAGCTTCAATCTCGAGTGCACTACATTTGGGATCGACAATGTCTCGACGATGACGAGCATATTCTTCAAGTAGTATCTTTCCGCTTTCATTTTCCATGATGGTCAATTTGCCCAGCTTGGTGACCACCACCTTGATTGAGCCATTGACGAGGGTAGCAGACTCGTCATTGCTGGTTATGACTGCAGTAGACTTTGGCCGTTGCATGAGTGCCCAATCTTCACTCGGCATAGCAGCCATCTTTGTGGCGCGAATGCGCACCGCATTCTGTCCCCAGGGCTCAATCCATAGTTTTTCAGCATCGTAAATAAATGAAAGACGGTTTTCCTTGGTTTCAAACATTCTGAATCCAGTAGGAGGTCGGTTGACAGCAGTATGCTGCAGCAGTCAAGGAGGCAAAGATGCTGGTGGACAGTCGTGTTTCAACAATGGGAAGTCAGTGCTCAACGAGAATGAGGTATGCAAGGGGCAAGAGGCTTAAACATTAAACGACGTCATTGTACAACCCTCCAAAAGTTCTTCCGGTGGTCTGGCAGTCAGAATCGCCAGTGCTGGTGTTGCCCATCGGGCTTCGCCTCCCATTCAGCCGAACCCCATCGGGTTCTCCACCGGACTCTCCACAGTGAGTGGGAGCTACCCCGCATGCACCTGCACTCCACACTGGGAGGCACATGGGTAAGGAACATCGTACCTCATTCGAATACGGTGCATTAGAGTTGTCGTATGACATGGTTTGACAGGTATACGGAACTGCCAAGACCAAAATAGATTGGACCCAGAGGAATTCAACGGTCTGTATGGTTCCTGAAGAAGCAGGAGCTGACGTTCGGTCGGAGTCAGATTCATTGATGAGCATCTTTCTTCGCGGAAGAATCGCCGTATGTTGATCTCTCTGCTCAGTGAGAGCATAGATAAAAGCTATTGAAACGGTCGACGAAATGGAGTATACTTCACAAATTCGCAGTTTGCCATCGCTGCATTTGAGAATATGAAGACTACAAATATCATTTCCTTCCTGCTCGCAGGCACCACTCATGTCCAGGCTCTCAGTATACGTCAAGCCGCAAGGCAGGGCGCCACTATCGATATAGCCAGGTCGACTGGCGAGGCCGCATTTCAAGAATCAGGCTGGATCTACGGCTTTCCTGACAATGGAATCGAGGCTGATACATCCATCCCCGAGAACTTCATAACGGATGTAAAGTTTATTGGCAGTCGTGCGGGTGGTGCTCAGACTCCAACCCGTGGCTGGATTGATGGCTACGAGTCGTATCTTCCTCGCCTCCAGTCCACTATATCGAACTATCGCACAACGCGAAAATATGGCGGTTACTTTGTACTTTTAGTGCACGATATGTGGGGCGCTGATGGCAGCGATATCCCCTTATATCCCGGAGACAATGGCAACTGGACTGAGGCGGACAACTTTTTGGCTCAAGTCGTCTCGGATCTCCAAGAGTACGACATGCTGGACAGTCTGGTCATCGACATCTGGAACGAGCCTGACCTCGACATTTTCTGGGACCGCTCATGGGAGCAATTCTTGGAATACTATGTTCGCGCGCATGACTTCTTCAAGTAAGATCCTTTTGGCGGAATCCTTTAAATTCGCCCTTGCTAATGAATTTGCTCAGGCGAGAGTTACCCCAGACCGAAATCAGTGGCCCATCCATGGCTGCGGCACCAAACCTACGTCACAGCAAATGGCAGACATGGCTGAGTACCATTGCTGGCAATGAAACAGTTCCTGATATCTACTCCTGGCATCAGATTGGAACCGGCTCTCGCCAGCCTGATACCACCGTGCCCGACTTCAACACTCTCAAAGCCGTGCACAACCTGCCTGACCTCCCCATCGACGTAAACGAGTATGCAGCCAAGGACGAGCAAAACCCAGGAACATCAGTGTACTACATTGCGCAACTCGAACGGCACAACATCCGTGGACTCCGCGCAAACTGGGGTTCGACAACGGCTTTACACGACGGTCTTGCCGACCTCGTCGCGAAGGGTGCAGATGGAACTTACCACCCCAACGGCGAGTGGCAATTGTACAAGTACTACGCATCCATGGAAGGAAACCGTCTTGCAACCACAGCCTCTACCGATCGTCTTTTCGACGTCTTTGCCACGCGCTCTGGCAACGGAGTGAAGATTATTGCGGGAACTCGCAACACCCAAGGACAATATGAGATCAAGGTTTCAGGCCTGGCAGATATCGGGCTTCCGGAAACAGGCTCCATCAATGTTCGCACTCTGCGGTTCGACTGGGCTGGACCTACCGGTGAGGTCGGTGCGCCTGCGGACTTGGGTGTGAGTGAAATCGCCTACGAGGCTGGATCGGTAAGTGCTGGACGATTTATGACTTGGATTGTATTGCGGTATGCTAATTTAGATAATAGGCTACTATTGTGTTCAACCCAGCAACAAGCTCGACCGCTTATGCGTTTGAGATTGAAGGGCAGTAGTTGTATCGATTGCAACTAGTCTTCTTTTCTTTGGCTCCCGGCTCGACTCCAACGAACAGGGAACAGGAAAGTAACGACATGGTTGGTCAGAGTGTAAATAGGCTTCCTGACAAGTAGCAATAAATAGTACGTGAAAGCATCATCACATCACACTTTCGTTTGCCTCTATCGCCGCAGCAAAATACATCATGTGTAGTTCAAGTACCCAGAATGTGCTTTATAGTGACCACATCCCAATATCCATCTTCGTCCCCTTTCAAGTGTCAAGCAGCGCATCCGCATGTTCACATGGTTGCACACAACTTGTCATTAACCCACTGCAATCATCTATACAAAAATATGCTCATTCACACGCCAGCCAAACATACTTCTAAATCAACGTCATATCCTCCCCAGCCCTGCGAACTGGCAAACAAGACACCAGCGCATCAGGCGTACGAAGCCTCTCCATCTGCTTCTCCGCAATCCACATATTCATACGCCCAATTCTCTCCCAACACCCCTTCTCGTCCGCCCGGCGTAGAACAAGGAAGCGCGCAATACCATTATACACAAACGGAATCATACTCGCAAACACAAGCACAATCTTGAGATGTCCACTCTTGTGATCGCTCACCAACTGCCCTTCGGTAATGGGAATAGACAGATGCACGCTAACAACCTTGCCGTCTAGGCTTCGCCAGTCTCCGGGGTATTGAGCACGCGTCAGGTTCATGTGTTGCAGCAAGAGAGGCTTCTTGATGGTGAGGAGCCACGGTCGTTCTGGGTCACCTATTGCGCGGACTGATGTCCAGCCCGCGAGCGTCGTTGCACAATTGCCATCTGTGCTGTGTAGAATCATTTGCGCCGACCAAGTGTAATCCATTTGGCTAACCCAGTCCTTGCTAGTCAGCGCCTTGAAGAAGTCGCTATGATTTGGATCCGTAGCCGCAGTCTCGAACTCGGCACCTTGGCCTGTGAATCTCGCCCCAGGGCCTGGAAGCGTGACCATGAACCCCATATTCTTGTTCGTGGACTCTGGTCGCCGCGTCTTCGTCTGCTTCTCGTTGCAGAATTTGATGGCGCCTTGCCAGCCAGCCCAGGTCCATGATGGGAATTGAGGTTGCCTTATGCAATCTCCGATAACCAGTCCGCGCTCGCTACCATACGGTGTAGCGTCGTGAGTCCAGCTTGATATTGACAGCGCGAAGGTGTGTTGAAGTCCGGGCTTATCGTTGGCACACGCGCCTGCCCAAACGGGCAGACCAAGTAGCAGACACAAGCCGTTGTCAGTGGTGTACGTGTTGGCAACTCCCATGAAAGCCCTAAGAGCGTCACCTGGGTCGGTGAGATTTCGCGACGTGAATGCTTGGATGTGCCCATCTAGTGTAACGACCTGGTCATCGACATTGTCAAGCATGGGTGGTCGAAAGCCGTATTGTAGCTCTGAATCTTGATGCAAATCATCGTCGAAGATGCCGGAGAGCATAAAATCAGCCATGCGGTTGCCGGACGGCTCGTGAATGAGATCTAGCGCAAGTACCATCGTCTCACATACAGCCATTCCGCGGCATTCCCAATAAACCTGTTCCTTCGTGAAGACCAGGCGGCGATTGGAAAGTACCCCTTCTTGATAGGTCCAGCCACGCGTGGCCCACACCGACTGCTTGATCACTGATCTGGGATCTTGCATCGTAGAGAGCAGAGTGAGCGTTCCAGGAGTCCTGTTTGGGGGCAATGGTCTTCTTGGCTTTGACGAGTGTGTGAGGGGCTTGGGTACGGTAGGCATATCAGTCACTTCACTAGGATCGACATCCCAACCCTCCGATGCCCCAGCCTCACGGGCGAAAGTTGGTACCAACTCTTTCAGCGGTATCCCCATACGACGTGCGAGCTCGACTTGTATGTCTAAATATCTCTCGAGGTTGTCATGGCCGTCGTCTTCCGCCATGTCTCGGAAGAATTGGAGGTGGCTCTTTGGTATGTCATATTTGTCTCGCAAGCGTCGTTCTTCCAGCAATAGTTCGAAGTCGAAGTCCATCTTGCCACCGAGACCAAAACGGCTGTCGTCTAGCCACTTGGTCTCGCCCACACTGTCAGTAGCATATTGCTCTTCGGTGACGCCTATAGGCTCTTCAAAGGATCCAGACTCGAACCTGGCCATTCTCTTGCCATTGGACTTGTCGCTACACTTCCTAAGCCGAACCCAGGGCTGAGGATTTCGGGGTGTCGCCCTTACTCCCGGTATGCCTGATCTTGCATCGCCGGCCGCACAAACAATTGTAAATTCAGCACCAGCATAGATCGCGTCCATTTTGGAAATAAGATCCTTCTTTTGCTGTGCATTCGTCTGGTCAATGCAAGTTCTGTCCACCCATAGGTACCTCTCGCCCATGCGCTTTGTCACCTCGATAGCATCCATGATAGTCTGGGGCCAGTCGCCCGATGGAGGTCCCCACACATAGCTCAGTGCGACGTATCGTTCCGACCATGGTCGTTCAATGATATCTGGAGGAGAGTTGAGACTTCGACAATCGATAACCCTGAACCCTGACAGCGACACGTCTCCTTGGGACCGCCGCGAACATGCTACATGATGGCAGCGGCAGCGACCAAGCCAAGCTCGTAATAGACGAAAGTCTACAGGCGACGGAAGTTCGCGGGGCACTACCAGCCGCTGCACGTCGACTTCGGGCGCCGTTAAACGGTAGATCGCGCCACTTTGCGGAAGACCAGTCTCGAACCATCGTATAGGGACTGCGGTTTTCGGTATGGTCGATATTTCAGGTACGAGCGCCATGAAAACATTGTGCTCAAGAGACATGGCCATTTCGCGTTCTTCAACGGTCGCAAAACGCGATGCTTCCCATGGTCGACGGGTGAGCCGGCCGAGAACGTCTTTCTTGCGGGGTTCGAAAAGGTGGCTCTCGCTACTACAAAACGCCAAAATCTTATAGGTACCTTTTTGAGGTTCAGGGACCATACGGGCGAAAAAGTTGCAGAGTTGGCAGGAATTGGTACGAGACAATCGATCGCCGAGTGAGGTAACAAAGTGGAAATCTTTGAGGTAGACTGGATCGGTATCTCTCTTCCGGTATGCTGTAAGTGAACGCTGGTTGTCGCATCGTCGAGCGCCCTCGTATAGTTCATGAGCTGCTTTGAAGCTTTGTTCGAGATCGAGCTTTTTGCATTCGTAGCACAGTGTGTCAGAGCTGCCCTGATCTTGCAAATCTTGCCATGGCGGCTGACATCTGAACGTGAAAGAGAAATCGCTTCCAAAATTGGCCATTGTTGCATTTCTCGACCAAACAAGGTACTTTGCAATCTCAATCAATGGAAGATTGTCGGGCTAATGGTGTGACGGAATGCGATGCGACTCAGCATTGCCAACCTGTAGGACAGCCATTATAATATGAGATTGTACTGTGTAGGTACAGGCAACGAGCTGAGTAACGCGCTCCAAGCCTGATGGTGCGGAAAAGGTAATGATAGGAGACATGGGTAGGCGAGCTTCAGTCGTTTGGGGAGAGTATCAAGGCTCAGCCGCTGCCGAGTCTTCGGCCTGGGGCAGAAGTTAAGTACGTGATCATGTTGTTGTTACCAGGCAACAGATAATGAATAAGAATGATTGGGCGTCAGCAGTGAATCATGTGGCATAGGGCATTTCTTTTCGCTGTGGCTTAGATGCTTCGGCGACACCATGGCGCCACCTGGAAGCTCTTCCCACGCGCGCGCGTCCACCCTTCATCCTGGTCATCCTCGAAGATTCCCAACTGCTCCTGACAAATCGCAATTACAATCAGCTTCACGCATGAACATGCGCTGTTGACAGTAAATCAGGCTGCAGCAAATTTGTAGGCATCCTATGCGCAATCGCTTAACCTAGAAGCCAAATCCGGTGAAATCGAGGTCAAGTGTGCCTGTGTCGAAGTTCAAGAATGAAGAAGTTCCGAATGTCTCTTCAAAGCTGCTGTTAAACAATGCGTCGCCATAGGATCTATCTATCTGATCGACAGGAATAGCGTTTGTGTTAAGCTGCGTGGCCGGTTGTAAGTCAGGCCGAGTGTTGTCGTGGGGTTGAGTATCGGTTCTGGGTGCCTCAGGCGTCGCCTCCTGTCGGCTTATCATCTTCTCAAGGCCTTCAGCCATCATGTGAACAAGATGCCATTTCCCGACGGGCGTCGCGCGAAATTGCTCCACAGCACAGGTGGTTAACTTGAATATCACGGCGTCTTCGACATATTGCCCAGAATGCTGCTTCGCGACCTTGAGAAGGAAGACGCAGGCAAATGCGATCATCGAGTGAATGTAATGAGGAATCCCGGCAAGCGCATTTCTTATGTGCGGGTCGTTAAGTACCACATCGATAGTCGAGATGGCCGCGCTAACCGCAGCTGCAGCACTGTCTGCGAAGTATGGAGGGATGGCATTCCCTTTCAGTCCACGGAAGACATGCGAATGAAGATGTAGTTTTGCTATATGACGATGCAAGTTTGCGCCTCTGGTGGGAAACTCTCCAATACACTCGTGGAACTCTGTACTTATCAGTCATCTATTTGATATGTAAAATCCGTTGCAGGGACTCACGGCAAAGCTCTGTCGACCAGAATCCCATCCAGTGATCTAACTGAAGACTGAATGCCATCATCTTGGGCGCAAAAGCTTCTGGAATCGGCTCCCCAGTGTCAGGGCCAAATAAATCGCGTACGTTGCCCATGATAATCAGCAGTACCATCTGACTCACGAGTCGTTTATCTGACTCGGTAAAGATGGGCTTGGTGATTAGCTTCTCCCAGCCAGCAATGGATACGTCGTCACGCATAATAGACGGCCGCCCATACAGGATTGAGAGATGTCGATCGCACATGTACAAGACCCACCAAATGCGCAGATTGTTCATCGCATCTTCGTTGTTACTCTGCAACACGCGATGGTAGTTGCTACTTAGATTGAGCTCCATAGCTCTCCGAATCGCGTAGCCGCTAATCATCCAAGACAGATCGTGGAGCCAATATGCTGCGATGCACATTGCTCGCATGCTGTCCTGGTCCATGTGGCGATCAAACATGGATGCTGACATTAGTCGACGAAATTCGTGGATGCAGATACTGTAAAGGTGGTTGCTATCGGGATCGTGAAGAGCGGCTACAGTGAGAATGCATGCGGTCAATATTGGGGAGCCCTGTCGAAGATCGCATAGTCTGCGGTACCCGCCGGAACCGACAGCGTACAAAAAATGATCGATGCGGTTGATGAACAGGCTGAACAAGCTCTCTGCTTCTGTAATACTGATTAGGCCTCGGGAAATGAAGTCGTTCACAGATTGAGAGTTATGTCGTTTTGAAGGGGTCGTCCTCTCATCAGCTGAGGCATCTGAGCGAAGGGCGCTGAGGCGGGTGATCTGGTAGAGCGAGTCAATAGGCGCGTGAGAAATCCCCTCTTCTCTTGGCGTTAAGCGCGGCGAGTTGTCACAGGAGGGAGCCTCTTCATTGCGCGCCGGTGATTCATCCTGTCGTGGGGGTTCAAGTTCCGTGAAAGTGCCGGATTGCAAAGGTGACAGAGGTGGGAGCGAGAGCTTGGCCAGAGTGAGCTGAAGGGATGAGTGCATGCGGCTGATATCTTCAATAATTGTGTCTTTCCATCTAGTTGTATCAGCCGCTGAGTAGTATGGACAGCGTCTAGGGAGACATACTGCGACCTTTCCTCTAACAACGTTTGAAGACTTTTATTTAACACGCATGACAAGTTTCGCTCAGAGCATCTCTTGCATGGCGGACCGCTTTCATCCATTAAACACTTGATCTGCTATGGTTTAGGCATAAACGTGGTAGACAAGGGCGAGTGACATCCCACCTTCTGTTTCCGACATGACGCGCAGGCCTTGACTTTTCGTGAAATTGAGGGCGCTGATGCGTCCTGACTAGACTGTGCATCTTGGATATTTGCAGATGGCGGATTTGGAAGAGAATCATTCGTGTTGGCTTGCGACCAGGTACGCTTGGGAGGCATATTGGTGACTCAAGAGGTGGGTGCCGGCGTGGTGGCAGTCCATCGGGAAAGTCACAACGCGAGCTGCATGCTTGATAGTGGAAGTAGATGCAGCAGTGCTTCTGTCAGGGGCTATAGAAGAGAAGATGGCTCCCAGGCGCGTCGTGAAAGCTGTCTGGATGTGGTCTGCGGCCTTCCAGCGTGGAGAAACTCGCGGTCGAGCCAATGCGGGCACCATGATTGGCTGAGTCATGGGCGACACATCTGGCGTGCAAATGGCAGCCTGCGGCATCGGCTCGCGTCCATTCGCAGATGGTATCTCGAGACCAACCCGGGTCGCTTTGAACTGACAAGGTTTTTTGTTGGTGGCGAACTTCGAGGAGGTAACTTGCTGCTGTACATCGTGAGTACACACCATTGGTATACCGGTAGTTACATGTATGCGTCGAGAGGCGCGACACACCAAGCCTTCATGGTCCCATGCCATGCCCCACTCTTTCCCATAGAGGATCGGCCTACCAGCTTGAAAACACCAAAGTTTGTCTCGCGATGAACATTTAGGTCATTGATTATCCTCGGCCAGGTCCCTGACGTCAACGAAACTTGCCCAGTCTTACGGCGATCTTCCAGGCGTCCAGCGCCTAATTTCCCAGGCGACACAGCAAATAAGTGGAGGACATCCCCTCCAAATTACGTTGTACATGATTCGCACACAGAGGCAACAGCTCTCAGACGATTGCGCCTCACAATATCGCATCAACGACTTTAATCGAAATATGACTCCCAATCCTGACCATAGAGCTGCGAGCTGGTGATTGAGATTTAGCAGAAGTGTTGTCATCACGACTGCTCTTTACAGAGCTCAAAATCTCGCAAATCCAAGGGCCTTCGCACCTAATTCATGATGTCTTCGCCAAACCCAGATCAGGCCAGATCCAGCTGGCAAGCTCAACCATATCAGCAGTTCCAGCCGCAGCTGCCCAATCCCTACTACCCACAGCCTCCGTCGAACATCCCTTACTATGGGCATTACGCACCTGGACCGGTAAAATACAGTCAGCCATATATTGGAGAGCCTTCTCCCGTGTCCTTCATTGCAGAGCTGCCCGCACCGCTGCCTCCAGCTCCGCCGACGGCCACACCCAACGATCAGTTGAGGGAAGATGAACTGCTTGCGCATAAACTTCAAAGACTAGAGGTTGCAGATGCAAGGCGCAAATCCAGTAGTGCAGTGAGCCACCAGCATCGCCGTCCTGTTTCTATGGCGGAGTTGAGCCCTCAACATTCTGCGCCACTCATACACCAGCGCTCCGCCCACACATTACGACCCCATGCGCAGAGCCTATCCTACAATGCTTCAGCATGGATTCCAGAGCCACCGGTGCCAGGACCAGATAGGCGAAGTCCAAGTTCCCTTCCAGAGATAGTTGTTGATACACCGCACCACAATGTGACCAGACATCCATCTCAGCGGGAAAATTTCCCCATACCAGTTCTTCAGGATCAGATGCTAGTCCAGCCCAGTGTGTTCTCAATAGAACCAGCAAATCTATCTTCATATCTTGAACAGCATCGACAAGTGCCTTACCCGCCACAATGGGTACTACCGCCGGTTGTATCAACGCTTTATTCTTTCCAGGGCGGCAAGGTCGAATCCAGCTCGACATGGCTAGACACTCCGGATACATGTTCGTGGCGGACAACTAGGCCTGTGGACTACGCCTATAACCCTACGCCACCTTCGTATATGTTCCGATTCAAATCGTCGAGCGGCAGCTTCCGCAGTCCAAAACTCACATGGACCATGAACGGTCCAGAAGAGCTCTCTAATGCTACTGACAAAAAGACCAAGACTCGGCCCAACACATGGACCTATGAGCTGAAGCTCGATCAGAAAACGCATTTACGCAAATCTGAAGTCCTCTCCCACGGCAAATTGAAAGCAATCCTGACGACATACGTGCACGCCTCCAACTACGACTCTCTACGGTTCATTGGGCCCGACGGACGTGCATACATGTGGGTCAGCAGCTCGAGAGTCAGCTCGATTGGCGGATCACGGTACGACACGATCAGACATGCACTATTCGTTGCGACGGGAAACGTGCCAGATCCATTATATGGCCAGATCGTGGCAGACCACACCTTCTGGGATGGATACGTGGATCACAATGAAAGACATGGTGGCACACAGTGCAACGGCTGTGAGAAAGAGCCTATTCAAGGTCTCCGATGGAGATGCAGAACGTGCGCAAGCCACGATGTATGCGATACGTGCCATACACTTGCGTCGGACGGGCAATTTGGCGCATCCATGCTCCCCACGTGCGATCTTTCTCTTGTCAACCTCCCCGACGAGGCGTTGTATATCCGGTCGTCGACTGTAGATCCCAGTCTGGTGGTTGCGACGCTGCAAGTGTTGAAGGATTGGGAGAAGGACACATTTCGGAATGAAAAGAAGGTCAACATCAGTGGTTTCTTGGCAAGTGAAGAGGCTGCGAGGAAGTGCGATCTGGGCGCCATGAGCTACTGGAAAGCAGGAGACTGGGGTAAGAATAGTCGTGAGGCACATGCGTGTGGCACTAGGGTCAAGGCACACGAGATCATTAATTCGGTAGAGCTGGCTGCTGGTGGCTCGGGGAGAATGGGAGGTGTTGCTTTTTCACTTGGAGGTAACGCGGCTCTTAGTGGAAGGGGAGCGGGACATGGGGGTGGAATGACCCACTTGGTTGGAGGAGACCATGGCGGTGGCAGTGGCGGAGATAGTGGCGGGTGTGGAGGCGGAGGCGGAGGCGGCGGAGGCTCTTGAGGTCAGACCCGCCGTTTCCACGCGAATTTTGCGTTCACAATGATGAAAAGTAGGTTCGGCTAGTTGATGCGGCATACTTCTGCCAGCGAGCAGGCCTCGCTGGTCTGAGTAGTCGGCCTCTGTGAAAATGATGAGTATACAGTACCAATGTATCACACCACTGTGGTAAATACATCCATTTATAATAGCAATATGCTCGACCTGCTTATTGGATCGCTACCTAGTGCAGTACGCTCCGCAGTATTGATTCCAGGCTCGTCGGTGTTAGCAGTGACGGAGCTGGGTGGCCAGACAAAACAATTTTGGCATGCATCAATGATGCCAGTGACAGCCGATGCTGAGAATCCATGACAGCCTCCCCCAGCGTCTTTCTCAAGCACACTGGACCTCCGCTAACAGTGTCAGGCGCCACGTATACGAAGGTGAGCATGATTCCTACACGAGCCATTGCTGGGTGTGTCATTAGCGGCAGCTTCGCTTCGTACGACTGAATTGAAAGGCTTGGTTTCCTCTCGGCGCTCTGTTGGCAACGGCTTTCTACTTGCTCATCGGGCAGCGGGAGTAAGTAAGTACGAGAGGGTGGAGTTGGGTGTCTACGTCAGGAGCAGAGTGAATCTAGGTTGGTATGTTTGTTTGGCCCATGACATGTCGTCCTTGGGGTCCTCAGGCATCCGCAGAGCAATCGCCGATGAAATCTCTCCGTGATGGCGTCGTTGGAGATAGAGTTTGAGGGAATTCGCCCGCCTCCCCCTCCCGCCACGCTCGGTCGGTGCTACAGGCCTCGGTCGCTCAACAGCACAAGGTTCATTGCGACATGAGCGCACCACGTGATCGACGCCAGCCTTCGTGCAGCGTGACATGCAAATATCTCAGCCCTGGAGATGCAACATGCAAAAAAACAGGACCCCGGTCTCCGCGAGCACCGTCTGATGTGTAGCGGGAACAGGCGAAAGGCCAGCCACTTGTGCGGGTATTTTTAGTCCGCCGCGCCGCTAGATATCTGGGCGGGGTTGGCAGGATTGGCAGCTGTTTCTGAATGCCCTCGCGCGAAATTGCACCCCTATGTTCCGCTTTAGCTGGCTTCGGGCATTTACTGCCGTCATGGAGGCAAAGGATGCAAAGCACTGTTCGGAGCCACCGCCGAATCCTGCTCGAAGGGGTCCAAACGGGCAACGCAGGCCCGCTGCAAAAGCGAACTGTCCCGCTCTTGTATCAGCGCCACCCTGCCGTCTTTTCGTATTCCAGCCATGAAGTGGCAGACTACAATCTTGGCTGCCGGCATAGCATGACGGGCTAGTGCATGTCCACACAACTCCTGGGAGCATCACTCTGTATAAGTAATCGCAGCCGCCTTGCAGTGCTGTTTCTGCCCACTCCAAAAGTCCCTTGCTTTGCTACTCTTCGCAGTAGCCGTCACTCGCTTTCCACATTACTAATTATACATAATACTCATCATGAGACTCTCTAATCTTGTGTCAGCCTCGCTGCTGGCACCGCTGGTGGCCGCCCACGGAGGCATTCCGGGAGCACCTAAACTTTTTGGCCTTCCAAGGGACTTAGATTCTCTCAAGGCGCCGACTGCAGCTCGTGTTCTCCGTCACGCATCTGAGCCAAAGCGTGGTCTCTTGGAGACCCGCCAGGGTGGTCAGAATGGACGCTGCGGTCCCGACTTTGGCCGCGCGTCTTGTGCTGCAGGCTACTGCTGCTCTGGTGCGGTATGTTGAAGTCACCATGTCCGTCGTGAACATTACTCATCTGATTTACAGGGTTACTGCGGAACCACAAAGGACCACTGTGCTGCGCCCGACTGCTTGATTGACTTCGGTCCAGCTTGCGATGGCAACAAGACTCCCGGTGGAGCCAGCACCCGCAACGACGCCCGTCCACAAAAGGGCAACGTCGCATATGGCGGCGCGGGTATCTACACTTGCCAGAAGGCCGGAACTGTCGCCATCACCTACGATGACGGGTACGTCTTCACTCATGCACAGGTCTGGGTGGGAGACATTCACTGACTCGCAAATCTAGCCCATACATCTACACTTCGCAAGTCCTCGATCAATTCGCCCAGTACGGCTTCAAGGCCACCTTCTTCGTGACCGGAATAAACCTCGGAAAGGGAGCAATTGACACGACAGCCAGCTGGTCCAACGTGATCAAGCGCATGGTTGCCGAAGGCCATCAGGTGGCCTCCCACACCTGGTCCCACCAGGATCTCAGCATCATCAGCGATGCTCAGCGTTACGACCAGATGGTCAAGAACGAAATGGCCATCCGCAACATCATCGGAAAATACCCCACCTACATGCGTCCCCCTTACTCCTCCTGCAACGCCGCTTGCCAAACCGTCATGAAGAACCTGGGCTACGTCATCTCGTACTTTGACTTGGACACCGATGACTACAACCAGCTCTCCAACATCCAGGTCGCCAAGGACAACTTCAAGAGGATCCTCGACCAGACTCCCGGCGGCCCTCAGTCTGGCGACCGTCTTGCCATTGCCCATGACATCCACGAGGCAACTGCTTTGTCTCTTACCGGATACATGCTGCAATACCTCAAGTCCAAGGGCTACCGCGGCGTGACCATGGGCGAGTGCATGGGCGAGCCAGAGGCAAACTGGTACCGCACCTCCGGTGGCGGCGGCGGCGGCTCCACTCCTCCCCCTACCACCAACCCTCCCTCCGGCGGCAACGTCTCTTCCGATGGTAAATGCGGTGTCCAAGGCGGTGCTACATGCAGGGGCTCCTCCTTTGGCAACTGCTGCTCGCAGTACGGATGGGTAAGTTCTAAATCCCCCCCCCCTCCAAACACTTCTCGTTCACAGCTAACATTCTTCCAGTGTGGAAGCACCGGCGATCACTGCGGCACTGGCTGCAACGCGTCCGCTGGAACCTGCGGCTCCGGCAGCACCCCAGCACCCGCACCCGTCGCCGTCTCCAAGGACGGCTCATGCGGCACTGGCAAGGGAACGTGTGCTGGATCTGCATTCGGTACTTGCTGCTCCCAGTACGGCTGGTGCGGCACCACATCCGGACACTGCGGTGCAGGCTGCAACCGCTCCTTCGGCACATGTAATTAATGAGAGTAAAAACTGTCCAGCAGACGACTTTGTTAGTAGCGTAGTTGGGGCAACGCGGGTTGGATTTCTGTCAGGCCTCCCTCTCTCTCTCGTCTGGATCTCCCGCACAAATCTTGTAATTGGAACCGAACATAAATGAAGCATTATTCAAGACCCAAAACCACCATCCCCGATGCAGTCCACTTTTGAAAATTCTTAGACTGCATAATCAGTGACTTGATGTGTTGGCAGGAGCGCCTCAAGGCTCAGGGGGCAGGTGCACACGTCGCTCTCAGTCACCCCCTAGTGCCTAGCACCCAAGATAATAGCGTGGCCACCAGTCGCCCGCCAAAACAAGCCTGAGGCGCCCCAGTCTATATCATGTCTGCCTACCCAACTTCATAGTATCGTGGGCTTGGGCGAGGGTGAGGTCATGAATAAACACACACACACGTAACCAACACATTTCCAAAGCAGAACCCACTTCCACAAGTACCTTACCCAACTTCTATCCCCAGCCCATCAATGTCCTCGCTAGAAAATCTAAACCCCCTTGATCGTGGAAAAGTTTCAATATATGATTTTTTTTTTTCGGACACAGCAGGACTAACGTTCGTCACCCATAGATAGTGGCAAATTGAAGAAAATCCCCATTCTACCATGATAACCAAAGTATGTTAGTTTATGGTAGTCCTTGCTGGATGTAGATACCATACTGTAGATACCGCTAAATTCAGCCAACTGCGCCCTCATCGTGAGGCTAGCTGATGCAGAATCGCCACAAAAGAAAGATTGGGTTAACGGGTATTTTGTGGGACTTGGACCGAAAGTTTAAAATCGATTGGGGGAAGGGAAAACAGCGGCTTCCAAGATAGTTTGTTTGGTTGGTTGGTTGGTTGGTGTCGGCTTAACAGACTTTTTCCTCGGCAGTGCTGATGATTTTTAGATTTGGGGGGGAAGGTTGGAACACGCGGGCAAGATGAGTTTTTTCGGGGGGTTTTTTCTTGCTGGACTACCATTATGCTAGAACAGTAGTTTAAACGTCAAGTTACCGACATATTCCCATGTTTTGGAGACATATCGCTACGATTCTCGGGTTGTTTGGCTTGTGGATTGTGGGGTTCATGGTGCTGTCTATGGTACCTAGCTCCTTGATTTGTCTTGCGACATACCATATACAGGTCTGAACCTGAGTATACAATGGGAACGCTATAGTGTGCCGTTGCTAAATGATATGGGTGACTCAAGCAAGGCTTGCTCACGAGCATAAGCCATTATGGTAGATACCTAGTAGTTAGTACCGCAACTTTCTCAATTCTGCAATATCATAGCGGGAGGTCAAGAACAGCCAAATCTTTATGAAGCAACAAATGACATCATTCATATTTACCTACTCTTTTGGATATTACATCGGCTATCCTACACGACGTACAGTACCTACACCAAATCTGGCCCGAAAGCGCAACTAGGCTGTACTAATTAGTTAGCCAGCGGCTACTCTATGTTTATCGCTCTCAAAGCCGATCATGTCAGCCCAAAAAAAAGTTTGATATGCAGGAGAAAACGGCGTGCTCCCTGTTTCTGCCTGCTTCTCTTCTCCGGCAAGTAGGCAATTTGACCCCACACTTTATGGGGCACTTTGTGTGATATTGGATTTCACTCAGAGCGGATTTGCACAACGTCGCCATGCTAGTGATCCTGGAGTTCCGTGTCCCACGTGTTACATGCGGGCCATTACTAGGATGACATGTGGTTTGTTAGACACATGACATCTGGAGTCTTGGTAATGACCTTCTTAGCGAATGCTAGAAGCAACTGTCAAACCACAGTTAAAAATCTAAAAGCCTTCATCAAGTCCATGACCTACACGAACGCTGTCATGTTTCGAGCAGGACAATATAACGCAGAGCCGATATCTGGCTCCAATTCGATGACAGTTGTTTCAAGTTTCAACGGGCTCAAAGTTTTGGCTCAGATCCGGCGAAAATGGACATCCTATCCCATCACATTTCTCTTGCCTACAAAACATCTCCGGGCATCCTCCCTTGCATAAGGCTGGCGGAAGGATCAAGTCTCGGTTCCACGGTTAAGTTAGTGTGTCCACACTTAGGCAACCAACCTTCACAGCCAGCCCAACATCGTCGCATTGGAATACTACCTAATTCCGTAACAACTCCATGCACAGATTTACAAACCCCCTCTTAACAGTACCATCTTTATGCCAACAGAAGTCGCTAAACGTCGAAGACCTCACATCAAGTCACGCAGCGGATGCACGCAATGTCGCTCGCGGCGCGTGAAATGCGATGAAACCCGCCCAACATGTTTGCGCTGCCTGAGCAACGAAAAAAACGCCTGTACCTACAACCGCCCAACACGTAGTCCTGGCCTGCACAACTTCGCCATAAAACACAATGCACCGTCACAGCCCCAAGAACTCCAAATCTCGATTCAATGCAAAGCAAAGCATCCGTCATCCCCCTTATCCTTAACTCAACCAATTGCTCCACCGCACCAAGAGGCCGATTTACTGCGCTTTTTCCACGTCTGGTCTACGCAAACTTGCTACAGTTTTACACCCACCCACGCGCCTTTTCTCCGCGATAGCGTGGGCAAGCATGCGCTATCCTGCAACTTCCTCATGGGAGCGCTGCTGGCGTCGTCGAGTCTCCATTTGGCCAGCGAAGCCAAAGATGCCGCAACAGCACGCCGTCTAGTCCATGCATCCCTGGACCACCAGAACCGGGCGATTGTCGGTCTGCGGCAGAATCTGCAGTCGCTCAGCCCGGAGAATTGCGACAATGTGTTTCTCACGGCGGTGCTGATGATGATGTGTGCGTTTGTGTCGTCGATTATGCCGGTTGCGCAGGCAAAGTCGAGCACTGGGATGATGGTTGATGCGTTTCATTTTTTAAAGGGCGCACAGGCGGTGGGTATTCGTTGCTTTCCCTGGCTGTTCAAGGGGAGAGCTTTGGAGCTTTTTGGGACCGGTGAGAAGAAGGCGACGAAGAAGTCGGGGCTCGATGCTGCTGTTGCGATTGAGCGCCTGCAGTCGCTGAACAATGAGACGTCGTGCGGTGAAAGCCGAGACTTGCTGAATAGTTTGATAGTGAAGTTGGAGAAGGGGTTCTCTGGTGATGTTGATGAGGTTCCCTGGCTGATGTCTGCAGGGTCTGATTATATCCATTTACTTTGCAAGGAGGATCTGGCCGCAAAGGCATTGCTGATGCATTATGGTGTGCTGCTAGCCAGGACAGAGGGAATATGGTGGGCTAGGATGGCTGGAGAGAAGATTGTAGAGGAGATGGTTCAGGTATTGGAAGGCTCCTGGAATGGTTCTGCTGACGTGATTGCGTGGTGTCGTGAACATGCCCGACAGTAGAGCTGCATCGAAATGTGCTCTCCAGATTTCTCCATTGACCCCTGATCTTAGGCACTGCATTTTGGACTCAGCCACATTCTAGATAAATAAGTAAAATCAATCAAGAACATCTGCCGTTCAGGTACACATCGTTTCTAAAAAAGTATAGGTGGACGTGTTGCAACATTGTGGAACGGTCTTTGTCACCTGGCAGAGCCAACGCCAATGCGAAATCAGGATAGCTGTTAACATGATCCATCGTGGCAAAGTTCTCTCATATTCTGAAGGAACTACAATTAGGCTGATCAGTTCTTCGAGGTCACTTGTGCATGGCCATGTTTGCAAAGAAGAGCGTCCATAAACCTCAATAAATTTCTTACGTTGACATGACAAGGACAGTGGTTTTAATTTCATCGAAGCTAAAATGTAACCAATTAACGTTAATTAATAGATCTTCCGATAGTATTATTAAGAGAGATAGTTAGGTATCGTAGTTGGCGCAAAGGGTTATGATACAATCGCATAGTTGGCAAAAGCCCCGAAGTATCGTAATTAGAAGATGATGACGACGGATAGATATTTTACGTGGAATGACATCAACGAAACAAGCACATTTCGCCTCTGCCTTCTGATTTCTCTCCACTTTGCCTGAAGCCCTTCTCCGGAGGCGCAATTGAGTTACACCAGACACTTGCGCTTCATCTCCAACTACTAGTCCACGAAGCGATATAGGTTCTGCGCCGTATCCAGGGACTGACAGTCGTCTCAACGCCCATCAGCAATTAATGGTGTCGTATCCCACACGGCCTTGTACCAGTCGACATCAGTCCCAGCAGCAAGGTTGCCCAGCGTTATAGTTCCAAGCCACTAGTGCTGCATTCCACAGCGACGAGAATAAATTTCCAGATGCGTAGACCAAGAATCGAACGGCCGAAGTTAACACCGTTTGACGGGTCTCGCGATGACAGTGCGGCGTTTCGGATCTCCCGGCGACCAAAGTGCTAAACGCGAAATAGACTAACGTTAGCGCCTCAGAGCCGCAAGATTACCTAGGTAGCGTCCCACGTGGCGATGTCAATTCTCTCAATATTCACTCTGCCGCCGTGAGGAACTTTGGAGACGCGCAGCTCAGCACACATCATGGCAGTGTCAATCTGTGGTGTTGCGGTTAGCGTGGAAGCGTGATGCGACTGACACCTCATCCGTCAACTTCATCCAGACAAAGGGCCACGATGCCAAACGAGAGGCGGTGAAAAATTTCCTGACGTGCGATATTGTCCGAGGCTAGACTAACCTTCACCAAAATAAGATCGTGACTTTTCCTTTCTTATCCCTTATCGTTCTCCGTCTTTGCCCCACGCTCTTTTCACTGCTCGTCCTCTCTTTCTCTCTTTCTCTCCACTATTTCGTTTGTCAGACCCCGCGTTCTTTCATGTCTCGGTGACGACAGATGAGTGTCAGCTTGTCAGGCCCTTGCCTGCCGCCTTCAAGCAGTCTTCCACCGATCCGGCAGATAATCACATCAACGGAGCAGGATATCATACTCTCGCTGCGACGACTGCAAACGCTGTACTGCCCGCTTCGCATACCAACAACGTTAGCAAAGCGTACGACAAAGCGGCAAAACATCCCCGTTGCTGCAACTCCGGTTCCTGTCGACTCTGGATACGCATCCCAGGATGAAGAGGAAGACGATGATGCAGCACACGAAGAGGTGACGGCCGCTTTACGCGCCGATCCGTTCGAGCGCACTTTCACAACGCGATGGCTTACCGCTCTGATCGCGCGATCTGAAGAGATGCTCATGGATGATGATGTCAGAAGTTGTGTCGTTGACGATGCAGCATTCATTCTCTCGTCATTCTCCGACTCGGCCAAGAACGATGAGGAAGAAGCGCTGACACGAGACTTCGACTTCCCTACATCATGCGGAGCGTCCGTCAAGGTCACGCTTAATGATGCGCCTTTGTCTGGAACTGACCACACTGATGTTGGTCTCCAGTCATGGGGCGCCAGCATTGTACTCAGCAGTATGATGTGTGCAGACCCAGGACACTTCGGTCTGGAGCAAAGTGTCTTCCCCCATGACCCTACCTTTATCGAACTAGGCGCTGGGACGGGACTCGTTAGCCTCACTCTCGCAAAACTATTGCCTGCAGTTGGAATACACAATGTGACCATCACAGCTACGGATTACCATGCAGCGGTCCTGGGAAACTGTCAAGCAAACATCACCACCAACTTTCCTTCAGCTTGTCATCCGCAGCCTGTGAGAACATCTTTGCTGGACTGGTCGCAGCCTCCCGCCGAACTAGCCAGGACTGCCGATCTCCTTGTCGCGTCGGATGTGGTCTATGCTCCGGAGCATGCAGCCTGGCTGCGCGATTGTGCCGCCCACCTCATTGCGCCCAGTGGTACATTTTGGCTCATGAGTACGGTGCGAAAAACGGGCAAGTTTGAAGGCATACCAGACACGGTTGACGCTGCGTTTGAAGCTGAGCTTTGCCCGAGCGATGCGGCGGGGAGGAGGTTTCAAATCTTGCAAAAAGAATGGGTGGACAAGCGGAGAGGGATTGGAAGAGGTGATGAGAGTGGATACAATCTGTACCGGATAGGCTGGGCATGATTGAATGTGGTGAGTGCGGATTGACGCAATGTATAATGTGCATAGCGAGGAATTGTACTGATCACTGCGAACATAGACGGGCTGAGATAGAGTATAGATACAAAGCAATAGAACTAGATCGTTTCCATCATCGACCCACATTAGTCACCTTTCCGTCGTATTACTGTCTGATCAATGTCTCCATTTTCATAAGTTCAGCGCTCCGTCTTATCAAACGCAACATCCAAATGTGACATGTCATGTGCAAACGTAACCGCCAAAGCTGCTTGCTCTCCGCATCGCGTAACAACACTCCCCGAGACCAAATTACATCCTTTTGATGCGAAAGCTTCGTATAAAGCATTTATATCATGCTGCTTATTTTCCTTTTTTTCCAAATCTGGCCGTACAAGCACAGTCATCTGTAGGATTTTCTCTCGCAATGTGAATCTGCCATGACTTCAACCCTTCAATCCTTCAACCCTTCCCGTCTCCCACCTATCCACGGCCTATTTACTCATGCCAGGCGATTCAATCACCTGAATGAGGTTCCTGTCCGTCCCATTTCCATTGAGTGCCAGAAAAAGCAACAATCATGCCATTCTTCACTTTCCTCTTCCTCTTCCTCTTCCTTCTCTTTTCCTCTTCCTGCTCATTGTCAAGGCCATTCTCCAATCCGTCAGACCAGGTATCTGATACGTGAATGTCTCCGTCGCCTTTGCTTCGACATTCCAGACCCCGTTGATCCAGCCATAACTCTCCAGTATGGGCGTCGATGTATTAGTCTGAGGCTTGCACTCTACGTTCAGACTCGCGAAGCAGTCGTGACGACCTTGCTTGTATCCTTGGTTGGAGCTGGTGAACACGAACGATGGAACAGTCCCAATTTTGATTCTAGGATCAGTGACGTTGGGGGCTTCTGGCTCGACGAATATGGCGGCTGGAGGGCTGGTGTCGGGTTTACTGGCCAGTCGTGCAAGTCTGAGGGTTCGACCCTCTATTAGAGCGTGCACGAGGCTCACCATCATATTCAATACGTAACGTTCTGACGACCTGGAGAACCTGCTTGTCCGGGATTTCCTGTCGATATTTATATGTTGCTGGAGAAAGCCTACAAGCCAGCATCTCGTAGCGTATGACCTCTGAAGCTTCGAGATGACTATGCGAATGCACTTCTCAACTAGTGGACAAAGTATACGTCCGCCCTCTGGTTCGAGGGAACTGCTATCCTTCAAAAGCGACGCAATGTCCTCGAAATCAGCAAGGCTAAATTTCAGGGCTGGTAAAACGCTGTTTGCGCCGCTTGGCACGTGGAAAGTGAGAAATTTGAAGAGATGCCCATGTACTTCTAGACCGTGTGGCGTGAAGCTGGGCGTCGTGAACCGGCAGCGATCGATAAAGCTTTGCTCATACCGGGTTACCGGCGCGTCATACAAGTTCTCAACTGCTCGAAGGTAGCTTCGCAGCGTGTATTTCATGATGGAGCCTGATACCCAGGTGCGATGGGAAAGAATCTCACCATTGAGCAAGATCAGCGCTAGAAGGACAGTCGATAGGCTGTATGCGTCGTTCTTGGTGAGTTTCGAGTGGGGACTGACGTCGATGCGTCGTTCAAACTTTGCTGCGTTGGCCATGATTGCTACTCGATCTTCTTTCTTCTCCAGCGATCGATTGCACACGTCATCGAGTATGCTCAACGTTGTGGTTGGGAAATGCGACGGTCGGATTCGTTCAGTCGCATCAGCGCTAAGTTGGCTATCGTCGCTCTGCTCACTATCTGAATTTTCCGATGCTGAGCCAGTCTCCACAAGTGTCACTTTGTTCCAAACATTGTACTGCTTGGCTTTACCAAGCATCTCGCTGAGAGGCCACCGCTCCTCGGATTCGTCCAACGCCATGCAGAACATTGTGACGGCTTTCCGGAACGCCACGAGTGACATTTTGAGATCACCAGGAAGTTTTCCAAAGTCGTACGTGAGGCCTCGTTTCCTTAAATGTCTTGAATGCGGTACGAGGAGCGTCATTCGGTGGGAAGCCAGATGGTCTTCCTGAAAAATCCATCCGCGCGACCAGCGATTATCGTTCAACAGTCGTAAGACAAGCATTTGAACATCCGCTACTTTCGCATCTTCTTTAAGATGCGGATCGATTGTATCGTCAGGGTCCACAAAGATGTCCCGTGATAGCAGCTCAGCAAGCAAATATATCTCTTTCTGATACATGAGGGATGTTGTCAAGAGTCCAACACAGCACGTTGCCTCTCCATAGACAACGTCCATGATCTGGATGCCGAGATCACGATCACCAGGATGCTCATCTTTATCTTCTGATCTCTGATAAATACTTTCTTTGTCGATCCATATTTTGTTAATTTTATTACTTTGCGCGAACAGTATGACTCGTTCGAGGTAATGATTGGGAAAGTCGATGTCGTGCGCTTCAAGCCCAGGGCGTTGTACCTGGTACTTGAAGCTTTCTCTGATATCGCAACCCCATGGAGGAAGCTCATTGCTTTGCATCCACCTCCATGATACAGCGATATATGGCACTCTGCCATCGTCTTCTTCTTTCTCTCGGAGGGGAAGTATGCAAGGCTGGTTGATCCCAGGTTTCGACCATCGTTTCCGCTCTCTGTAATGTACAGCGCGACCATCACGGCAACTGGCCAAATCTGGGACGTCAGAGATGTCAATGAAGCGCAATCTTTTGGCCCATTCTTCTGAAGCTTGACGATCTGCCTTGTGATGTACTTCAATGTCCTTAAGCTGGGCCAAAAGAGCGCCGGGATCATTCTGGAAAATCTGTCCGAAAGTCAATTCGAGATCATCTTTCATTTTCGTCGATGAAGAAGTGCCTATGTGGGACGATCTGATGGTTGAATTGTAGAGGATCTATGTTTGTTGACGAGTGGGGAGAGCTTACGAAGTGCGCGACGTGCATTGCCGTACCAAGATGTCACGTGCGCAATGATCACCATCAACATCAGTGGCAATATGAAGGTCAAATGGGATCAGCTCGGCTATAGTCCTGGAGATTTTTACCTATTCAGCCAAACTCGTACGGGAGACGGGAGAGCTTGGATCCTGATCAAGGATAAATAGGAAGCTTGAGAGCTGGTAGCAATACAGTGATAAATCTCCCAATTTACTCCTGAGAAATTCTCTTTCCACAACATCTATACACATAGATATACGTGCACTAGGAATTTTACCATCGCCCATGGAAGCATGGCTCACTTGGTAACCCACCTCCGTCTCATGCCTAATGCTGAACTCACCCTTTCAGCCTCTACGATGATGCACAGGGCCAGCTGTGGAATTTTGTTGTCGGTCACTCCCGCAACATATCCACAACTTGAATCTATGTTTATACTGACCAAAACCCTTTATTCGGTTATACGTTTAGGGCTGGCGGAAACGTGGTCAGTTTTAAGCCACTCAAAGTGGAAACACGCGGAGAGAATGGCACAAAAGTTCAGCGTTCTACATTCTTACCGCCCACCCCCATAGCTAAGCCGACATAAAAAGGAATTTTTCATTCATCCTCCTCAGCTGCGGTCACATACCCATCATCTACTTCCTCTTCCTGCTCGTCTTCATTCTCCTCGTCCGATGTGTCGGTCTCATCATCTTCTGAATCGCTAATGTACCCTTCTCCGTAGATCTCCCACAACGCAGCCGTATCTTTGGCCAGCTCCTGAGGCACTTGCTCCAGCGTAATCCCAGCCTCTCGCAGGAAGTTTGCGTCCATCTCCCTCTTCTTCCGCTCTCGTCTCATGCGCGGCTTCCATATCTTCCTGATAAATTTTGCAAATGTTCCGGGATATTGTGCCCACATAACTTCGAATTCTTGTACAAGACGTTCCAACAACGCAATTTCTGTGTGCTCGATGTCATGGATCTCTTGGATCTCTTCCTTGGTGGGGCGGACGTGATAATTGCAATACTCTTCTCCTATCCGATAGCAGCAGGTATGTGTGAGCGAAAGCTGCTCGAATGTTAACACACGAAGTATTGCAGACGGCAGCCGGTGTAATTGACGGTTTTTGTCCACAATGGAAGAAAGAGCTATTCGAGGATGTGCTTTAAGCCGATCAAAGTACGTGTATCTTGATGCTGCGCAGCCAATGACAAGACAGCCTCCAGGCGAGCAACTGCACAAACATTTATCGCGAACCGGATTCAACAATATTTCTTGCAACGAATCCCAGTGTTGCTCCTGATCCCAGGTTTCGGATGGATAGGTGTATCCAAGTCTCGATAATGTGAATCCCGATCTTCCGATAACATGAGCTGGAGTGGTGCGATATCGCGGATGCAACCAGCTCAGGTTGGCACCTTTGGCGATCAACCAGAAGATGGTAGGCCAGTTTGGATAGTCGTGATAAAAGCAAGACCAGAGTGGTGTAGTAATACTGGAAAAGGGAGAGATGACCTTAGAAATATCGCAAGGGGCAACACTGTTTATGTCTTGAAAGCCAGCTTGCCACAGCAATTCAGCAGCCTGGACAGACAGACTTCGGCTACAATATAGAGCAGACCCTGCTGCAAGCGTGAAATAATCATCTCTTTCCATCAATTTTGTGGATTGTTTCGTTGCAGCTTCATGCAAGCCCTCTGCCAACAGCGATAAGATTCTTGGCCATCTTAGGTCTGAAGAGCTGTCCAGCCAGGGGCATGGATTGTAATGTAGAATAAACCAATGATCCGGCTGCGGGACGCCCAGGTGAGGTAGTATCACTTCTAATGCGTCTAGGTTCTGCAAGAAGCATGCAGTGCACCAGATCGCCGATGTGAATTCAGTTTGGCGACAAAAAGGAATGCTGCTCATCAACTTCTCCAATCCATGTGCCCATGATGCAAGCGCATTGCTGTAACTTGGGGTCAACAATACTGATTCAAGCCATTTGATGTCGCTAGACTGTAAGGCTACGCAGAAATTCTCCTCTGATCTCTCTAATATCGATTCCTGCAGCACAGATTCGGTGTAAGACACTGCAATTGGTCAGGAATAAATCGCAATCTCAAAGGCTCTGTTCATAGTCTTACCGTTCTTCATTGCCTCAGACTTTAGGAGTTGAGAGGTTAGGTCATACATGATACGGTCGCCCCGGATTGTGACAAATTGCGAATCAGAATAACACCTGTGTGGTGCCCAGTAGCTATCGAGCTTCCGAACTAAATACTGGAGGATTTCCACGTTTGGTTTTCCGAAATTTCCGTACAAGATCATGTTGTTCTGCCAGGTTGCAATAAATTTGCTGCTCGCGTCAGGATATGGATGCAGCCTCAGTCGAACTTGCTTACGAGCATTCATCACCACCTCTGCACACGTTGAAGAGACCCTCGTTAAAACATGCGTCCAGAAACATGAAGAGAATTTCAGTGTCTGATGTTCGTGCCGTTGCTCTCGCGATAACAAATAGGGCGGTCTATTCGCGTTAGCACTCAATCGTGGCCAACAGTAGCAATCACTGACGTCACCTAGACTGTGACCAGATTCAGTTGTATCAACAGGACTCGTTCCTCCGCTCAACAACAGCCTCAAATCTCTTATTGCCGTGTCTAATAGGCTTTTTATGTCGCCACCTGGGTATTTCTCAGTCCCTAGCTGATGTTCTACGTCATGTAAGAGCTTGAAAGCAGGGGCATCAAATGGCACGATGTTACGAAACTTAAGAACAGGCCTCAATCCATACCAACCTGCTTTTCTTGACTCCTCCCAGCCTACCATGGCGCAGAATCGCAGTATCTGGTTACAGACTGTCAGTCGAGCGGCCACAGTGCGCGAATAGTCTGCATGTCTGGAGCGTGGACAATCCGGCTGGTGGGTGTATTCTTCTTCGCGGATAATCATGATTCGGCCTCTGCCACTGACTGCATGGCTTTTAATGTAGCGACATTGACACCCCCAATTCTTGGTGGCGTTTTGTCGTCTCCTCTTTTGACGATTTAGGGTAAAACAGGTGTCGACCTGACTATACGGGCTGGTCTTCTCCGTCTCCATGTTAGACGAAAGTAGTACCATCGATGACTCTGATTGGTTGATGTCATCGCATAACACAGAATCGTTTGTGCTAATGAACTGCTCGGTCGGGGTAATTGTGCTGGCGCTGCCATTGTTTCTGCACTCCACTTGTAACCTTTGTGCGCCAATCGATACGTATTCTTGCTCGGCGAAAGGCAGCTTCTGTATATATTGTTTGACAAGTGCCATTTCGGCCGTAAGGCTTACCAGCTGCTGCCCAATCTGAGTCGTGTACTCTGTCACTGTATCGCTTTTCAAGGATAAGGAGGCAATATTCCGCACGATGACATCCATGCCGGTGATGTTGAAGATGAGGGCAAGACTTTGCTGCAGGCTGTCCACATTGGCCCGGAGTTCATTCAGTGCTTCTTTACGAAACGGCCACAGGATCTTGTCCTTTGCCAACCCGATTCGACTGCGGCCATCATTGTGATCTTTTGGAATACCGCACTTTTGAGCAAAATCATCCAAGCGCTTGATTGAGGTCTCGCATCTCCCAAGGGCCATGTTTAGTTGCGACGACGGTTCGTGGTTGTCGACTTCGATTCTCGATTTCGCATCGCGCAAGGCTGAGAGCATGCCCTCGAGGCCCTGGAGCTGGTCCAGTACCTGTTTGATATCGTCGCCATAGCTCTTGTGCTGTGAGTAGTATTTTTGAATGATTTGACAAGATTGTATGCCTAAGCTGGCGACACCGACCACGGTCCCAACAATGGACGCTGGATCGGCCATGATGGCGAGGAGTGAGATGTAAGCAGAGGAATGATGGGCGTGCAGGGGATATCAGGTCTGGAAGAAGGCTGCCAGGCTGAGTCTGGCATCTTCGCGACATGCCTTGTGCATTGCGCTTGCCCGACCAATGAAATGGAACAGCGCACAACAGGGCATACTCTGCTTGACCGGTCAAATGATCAATAAGGGAAATTGGGAGCAGATCAAGGCTTACATGAAAATCAAAAGCTTTTGGCACAGTCTCGATTAGCATTAACCCCTTGTTACAATGTCCATACTCGTCTGCAACACCCATACTCGTCGATCGCCCAAGGCAAGTATATGGTACCTGATACTTCACGAAATTTAAGATGTGCTAAATTCCAAATAATTCCATTTGCTACTTTATGCAACCATCTACAACTTCGCTCCCGTCTGTGCCTTCTTCAATATTGGCTCCATCTTAGTCGCCTGGAATATGTCAGCTTGAACATCGCATGTATGCTCTTCCTTCACTATCACGCACCTTCATAACATCCCCCTTGACCTTCAACTTGCCACTCATAAACAGCTTCTGCGCATTCGCCTTGCCCGCAACCAGCTTTCCAAAATCCGCATCACTCAAAATGAGCGTAACGGCGGCCTTCTTGCCCTCGGGCGCGGTGCCCTTGCCAACGGTGCCAGTCTCCTTGAGGTCAATGTACCAGGACTCCTCCTTGCCGGAGTTCTTGAGCGTAAAGGCAAAGATAGCAGATCCCTTTTTGATGGCGTCTTTGCGGTCGGCGTCTGATGACGAGAGGGAGCGCGATATTTCGTCGAAGGCAGCGGAGGAGGGGAAGTCGGCTGGATAGGGTTGGTTAGTGGTCGTTCGTGGTCGTTCTATAGTGAAAACTCTGGCAGATATGACGACGAATACCTCATACTAGAATACTAGAGGACGCGACCAAAACGTTCATCGCCTTCATCAAGACGTGGCACGAAGAAATAGTAATGCGACAGCACTTTTTAGACATCATCTCTGCAGGGAAACAATCCAGCAAGTTGTGTAGTGTTTGAGTCACAACAGAGATATATGAAGATCCTCAACTTACCAGATTTGAGAGACATAATGGCTATGTGTGTTCCCTGACGTGGTGTACTGCGTCGCGCAACAAGGACAGTTAACGTCTACAACAACGATGTAACACGGTGTGAAGTGCAAGCGCGAAGACACAAGAACTCAAGGGATACAAAGCTATTTGAAAGGTCACGTTCGGAAGCTTGTGACAGTCGATGATGGAATCCGGGGAAGCAAGCGTCAGGCATGTGAATGTGTACGTAGCTGGGGAGGTCCATGCGCTAGTGGAGATGCCGAGGCATGCATGGCTGGCTTCGGGGAAATGGGCGGGCGCTAGTGAGGTTGAGGGTAATGTTGCGAACTTCTTCACAACTCAACTGTGTACAATACCTCGACGATGGGTGAGGAGGGTATAGAATTGGTTTTTAATTAATAGATTTAAATGGTTTCTATGTTCCATACCATATGTTCCCTTATTACAAACAGACATCAGCACCAAAGGTTTTGGGCGTACCAGTTATCAAAGTGGGTGAATCAAGAAGTAGGCTTGAGGTTGATCAATCGATACTCAAAGGCGAAAAAGATCAACGGCTCTATAGAGGAGGTACGCTGGTATCGTAAGTGAGGGACTAGCCCATTTTACTGCCCTTCAAACTCCAAGTCTTTCCACCTCCTTTAAAACCTCCGCTGAATTACCTAAACAACATCAACGAGCAATTTGTTCCTAATTACATGACACTTCTCTTATATAACAAACCTTCTAGAACCACACATGGGATTAAGACAGTCCCCACTAAGCCTACCTACCTGTCAACTTGACCCCTTGCTATAAAAACCTCAGCTAAGATCATTACCAGTCACACCACACCCCTAATATCTCGTAACTAACAGCAAACCATGCCATCTCTTTATAGCAATCCCCTTAAAAGCTGCAATAGCATCAAATCTAGCATAACACATGTATGAACAGGAAAATCAGATAAGATATAACGTCCTAAACACTACCTATAGCCCATTCAAAAAGATAAGGAAGGGTAAGGAAGAAGTGTGAACTACTCTCCTCTCCGCCTCCCCCCCCCCCTTTCTTTAAAATGCGGCACCTAGTTTACATACTATTCTCAACTTACTAACACGTATTACAATCTGCCTATAAGTCCCTATGCTTATACCTATCTAGCTATAGTATACTTCATAGACTAAACGAGGTTATTACTATAGTTATATCATAGTATGATCTATCACATAAACCCTTACAGCACAACTTATACGTATATCCAACCACCTATGACAATCCCAGATCCCTTTCTGTATTATGTGCGCTAGCCATTGCTTCAAAGCTGCGATGCGTTCGCGCGGAAGTATGACTGCCAGAAGAAAAACCGGTTGGAAATGTAGTGAGTTTTAGACTGCCGTGGCGATGTAATACAGGGCGGTATAAGGAGGGGGGTTGGAGTGATGGCGGTAGGTGAGAGATTCATAGCCGGCATGTTTCAGAGGGAAGAAGGCGTGGTGTCGATGATGTGTAGAGAGGGAAGGGGAAATGGGGGGCAAGGTTAAAAAGACTGAGGATGGTTGTTGTGACTGGTATATTCGCATGGTCTACGGTTTTCCATTCGGCGTGATAATGGCATCGTTTGTGCACCACACTGGGAATTTTCTGAACATGAAACATTTTATTACTACTCGGTGATCAAATTCTTGCGTTATATCTAGCCCTGGATATAAGTCCTGATGGTTAGAGAGCCCTATGACAAAATACTAAGAGACGGTGTGAGGGGAGTATAGAGAGGGAGTGTAGTCATTCTGACTTTTATAACGTCTCCCGGAGAAGCAGCCAATGGTACCTGACAGACAGACAGGGCCGAGACTAATCTGCTTAGGCAGACGTCACCGTTACAGCGATACTTTGAGGCCCTAAGGGACAGTACACCGTTGACACCGTTGGGCCAACTGCTCTTGAGTGGGACAGGACGCCCGCGTAGAGGATAGTCAACTGTTACCCTGCAATGTAATCCAAGGACAAGGATTATGCGTGGTAAAACAACGCTGGCAATTTCCTAGAGTACGTACGATCTTTCGAGGTGCGTCAATCCGGTATGCCCGACCAAGGGCGGCGTTGATCGTGGCAAAAGCCGTTACGTCCGCGGCGGAAGCATTTTCTGGAGCAGCGGTCCTTGAGGAGGTCTTGCGAGGCACATGATCTTCCAAGTACCGGTTCCTGGGGTGCAATTGGCCATAATGTGTAGGATCGGATCGCCCAGGCTTTGAGGTCCCAAAGTCGTTCACCGGCGACGGCGGGGACGGCCGATGTATGAGTCGAAAATGCTGGAGGACGAGCTTTGTCACGACGCACAGTGCATGGATGCGTGATGGGGATGCATGGTGGGAGTATCACGCCTCTCACACCGACGAAATCGTGTGCAGTGTTGATGTGTAGTGAGAGGAAAGGTGCAAGAGTAGCGGTGGTGGCACCACGCTACCAGAGTGCTAGTGCTTAGTTGTTGCGCGGACCAGTGCCAAAGCGGCTTGGCGAGATGACGTCTCGAGAGCGAATCATGCACCAGTATGTTGGTAGCAGCACGGTGGTAGCAGCACGGGGGTTAAATCACATGTCGCACAGGGCTCATACACCTTCATCATCAACCATCACTGCAGACAAGCTGTTTGCACCGCTATGTGTGGGGTACGGAAGCTTACTGGTGCAAGGGGGCGGACAACGTTGGCCCTCGCCATGATCCCGATTTAGTGGCAAGGCAGACTGCGAAGTTTCCAAACTCAGTAATGCATAATTATGATACTTGCTACTATACTGAGAAGAGACGGCCTGAGCCAAGAAAGTAACAGAAACGAAAGTGCCAAACATCAATGCCAATGCGATCACGGAATTGCTGCCAAGACTTGCCGCTGTTCCAGCCCAATCTTGATCCCATGAACCGCATGTGCCCATTTTAAACTATCGTAGAAACCCATAACGCCCCAGTCCTATTGTGTGGTTTTTCGCGACAACTGTTCCATAGACTCCATGCTAACGACTATTCCGTGCGGCGAGAAAAGACCAAAAAGTAAAGCTTGCTCACATCGCTGAGTTCCAGCTCGGCGATGTGATCTTGTGACGGTCGCTGTATAGCTGGACATGATATGTATCAAAACATTGTGTCAGGTATGCGTCGTGATTGCAACCATGCCGAGGACATGAGCTGATCATCGATCACCGTAGCGAAGGCGGTGGGAAGGGTCCACTCTCATATCCGGAGTCTGGGAGGACCCCTGCATGCTGAAATTCGTAGTAGTCTCCGGAGCGATGGTTACCGTGACTGGCACAAGCGTACCCAACCAGGACGGTCTTCTCTTGTATGCCATGGCCACGCTGGCCATGACCGGGACACGGATCGATGGCGTGACGGTAGTATAGGCATCGGCAGACGGAATAGCGCTCGACGACCTGATAACACATGGTGATTGAAAGGAGGTGGAGTGGGAAATGGATGTTGGCTGGAAGAATGCTGCGAGCTGAAGCTGTTCAGTGCTGATGGACTTGCAGAACAGAGCAGTTCTAGGGTTGCGTTGTGGGACGAGGTGAGGAGAGTTTGAGACAGGGACAAGTGACTCGGATAGCGAAAAAGAAGCATATATAGCATGAGGGCAGAGAGGTGTAGAAAGCACTGACCCGTGTGGGTCATATTGTAGGCAGAGAGTCGAACCTCTGCGGGTTCATCAGGCAGCGTAGACTAGGCGACGAGGGAGGTGCACAGTCAGCCGGTCACTGCTAAGATAGGACGGACGACGACATTGAGCACAGCCATGCTGTAAGCTAGTTGGTATGTAGACGAAGTAATGTGTTTTGACCGTTGCAGGGATCCATGGTTCGCTTGTTGGAGGCTCTTCAGCTGCTGCCGCATGTTTGTTTGGACATTTGATTGGCCAGTCGCCTGTAATGTGTCTCAGTGACAAGATCTGGACTACACAGCAATAGTGCACGAGTGCCCGAAGGTATTCGCCCAGAATCGCGGTACCCTTGTCGTTCACCTTGATGGGGGCCCACCTGAACACGCGACGGGCATGTGAACCACCATAACCATGTATGCTGGGCTTCTGCTGCAGAGGGCCAGTTACCATAGTCGCATACGAGTCCCAAGCTATAACGAATCAGCCACACTGTTAATAGCGAATAGCCTACGTAGACGGGTACGGGGGGCAGTGAATTCTGACGTAGATTACTCAGGCGGGACCAATGCGCACCAATTCGGAACTGCATGGGACGACGAATGCTACGGCAGCGGCTGGCGCGCCGCAAGCCGGAAAGCAGGCAATCGCGGATGTCCATGCGAAGCGAGGAACGCGTGGGAATAGCAAGGGTGAAGCTATTCTGAAGGGAGAGCTAACGTCCGAGAGATGGAGAGACGTTGCTCGCTTGCATTTCCGTTTTGGGAAAGTGTAGTCAGTATATTTGGCACCTCCCCTGTATGCACGTGACACCAAAGCCGTTGCGCACCCCAAGCCCAACCGTCGTCGCCATCTCAGCTTGCTTGTCGTGAAACAGCACCTTCGATACTCTCGTCAAAATTATGGCTATCGGACTGTTCGTCACGCAAGGTCTATCATGGCGCCAGGCCCTGCAGCCATCTCATCGCCTTGCTGTCAAGGCTCCACAGCTCAGTGCTGCCTGGCGATCTTACCATCTGGTCAAATACACGCCCACAGATGCGGTATAGCATGCCAGACCTCACCGTTGCTGCACTTTCTCTCCACCTCTCATCTTCATGCAAAACTCATACATGGCGACATGAAGCAAGCTGCTGCTTTGGTGGATGAGCAACATCATCCATCATCGGTGCCCATGCATCACACCGCTAGCAGTAGCAACTAACCACGGTAATTCGCCATCATCCTAACATCATCCCAGCACAGCGAAGTGATTCGGGAGTCCTCTACATGCCGAGATCCACCTATCTCTCCGCCTGATTGAGCGCACGACCCGGCCATTCCGTCCCGAAAGCTCGGTGCCCTGAAATGGGTGTATAGCCTGCCGCCGGCTTAGGTGCACGACCCAGAGCTTACTTGCCAGGTGGCACAGTCATGCAGCCCTATCCACATTCCCGATCTCTGGACCCACGTGGATTCAAGCGGTATGTCTCACACAGCCCTACGCACAACTCGGTGTATCTGCTCGTTCGTTTCCAATGATCACTACTCCACCTGCGTCTACACGTACCGGAATCCTAATCGATAGCCCACATACTGCCCTCATCCTGAGATAATCACGTTGTTTCATGAATAGAGAATCTTACTTGGGTCGCCCTGCCTGGGTAATTGGCCCCCTCTCCACCCTCCGGCTGTCTAAGGCAGACTTCAGGCGCACCGTCGCCAGCAATCGGGTGCCAACGATATGATCTCTTATCGTAGATATAGGCCAACGGACATTGCACATGAGCCTACGGCCCTGGTCAATGGTGTATTGACTCCACGGCTTCACAGACGATGAGCAGCACGCCGGAAAGCACGGTACCATACCTATGGTAGTTTCCATTGTCTGTAATATGTCTACGTGAATCACGACGCGGCACCACTGTCAATACTAGTGCCGCCACGACGGCTAGCTGGCAATGACAGCTTTAGATGGATCACACAAAGACTGCACGACGCCTGCCTGGTACTACAATGCAAGCTACAGTGACTCGGGGTGAAGAGACAAGCGAGCAGCTAGGACCGCATGGTGTGGTGGTCACGTGTTCGAGCTTGTCAATCAAGTCAGCCATATGCGAGCCAACCAGCGTCAAGAGGAAACAGCCAAATCAAAAACGAGCATTGGACGGAGCAAAAGCTCAACTCTATGGAATATTCCACAGCTCCGCCATAATGCAGTTTGACATCTCAATCTCACGCGCGCTGTCATTTCATCTACGAGGTCCACACTAAACGGTAACAGACTACACCGCTTCCCCATGTCACCCATGTCAGCTCACCTGCATACAACCGCTCCTCTCCACACAGAGCCGCGGTTCGGCTAGGATCATATCTCCGTAATGCTCAAACAAGGCGTCAAGTGGGGGAACACAGTTCAATACTGCACCTTGCCTGGATCCATTGACCGGAATCTCAGCGGCACATGCAACGCAGGATCATTGGAGAGACAAAGAACCACAGATCTGGATCTGATACACCGCCCCCGCATTTCACCTTTGGTATTATCCTCTGCAAATTGAGTCACCGTACAATCAATGGACTTGAAACTTGCGGTCAAGGCAATCGGTCAAGATAACTTCGGGACCCTCCAAATGAACCAAGGCTTTCGCTGTATGGATCAATGCCTGCTTCTCTTTCTTTCACGCGCCTTTCCAGTGCCCATTGATTGCACCCCTGAATTCTGGGGTTTGAGTAGGAAATCAGCTAGGGGTATAACGCAGCCTTATGACACTCTGGCGGTATATTAATCCTAGCGCAAATCCTTGGCAAGGCATAAGGATCATGCATAGCAGAGGGTCGCGTACGATGAAAACATCGGCTGATTTCTTCATGAGATGATGTTGCTTCGGTCCGGTGTACATTCTCGCATACCCGTACTCCAATGCTCATATGTTCGCAATTTGCCGGGCGTACTCCTACCTAGCATTGCGTTGTTTTGGAAAGCTACATAATCCTATAGCACCTTACTCCTCTTGTCTCTCCCTTTCTCCTCTAAACCCCTCTCTCTTCTTCTTCTTCTTCTTCTTCTTCTTCTTCTCTCTCTCTCTCTCTCTCCTCTAAACCTTAACCCTCCCCCCCCTCTCTTTATCTACCCTAGCTCTCTTCTCTAAATACCACACACCCTATTAGTACCCTAATTCCTTAATTCTTTAACCTATTACTCCCCTCCTCTTCTATCCCCTCCTCTTCTATCCCCTCCTCTTCTATCCCCTCCTCTTCTATCCCCTCCTCTTCTATCCCCTCCTCTTCTATCCCCTCCCCTCCTTCAACTATATATACAATTATAATAATAACCTTATATCCTTAAAAACCCCTCGCTCCCTCTACTATAACCCCCTTGTCCCTACCGTAAAAGCATACCCCTCGCTATACCTTCTAATAGTAGCTATATACTCTTATCGCAACAATATCTAGCTATAGTGTTTTTTTTACATGATACTCTAATTAACATCTTAAGAACCAGAAGCTTGAAATATACACGTGGGATAGTAGAGAGTAGGTAGTTGTTGAATACTCATATGTATAGGATTAGAGATGTTGTTTTATCTATCCATCCATCCATCCATCTATCCATGCATCCATGCAATCTCACTCCTGAAAGCAAATCACCGTGGAAGTGCTAGAAGATAAGAGGGGTATAGTGTATGTTGGCCTTGCCCTTGAATGATTGCTGTTCTTGTGTCTGCAAAAATACGGAGAAATCTAATAGAATACGGTATAGGGGTGATACAAGGTAACAAGTGCCGCAATCCCAATGCAGAGCAATTCAGTAGACCCCCTACGCCCTCCCATCCCGCGGGAGAAAAATAAAACCCACTGGGGAACAAAACTTCCACCCACCCAGCCCTTTGATTAAGTAAACAGAAAAGAGAGAAGCATAACATCGTTATCCAAAAAAAAACACCATCAAAAAACATCTAAATCAACACCGTGCTCACCACCACACCCACCACACCCGCATATCCCATATACCACTCCAGTCCCCTGCCCCGCGCAGCAGCGCTCTCAACCTCATCGTCCGTACCGCCCGGCGCCGTCGTACCAGGGGGCAACGTGCCATTGAGGACGAGCGTCGTAGTGCCATTAACATCCGCAACCGTCACAAGAGTTTTATTCAGGGCGGCGTAGGAGCCATTGCCGACGAGGTCAGCAAGGTACTGCGGGTCGTCGTTTTCGTCGCAGCCGCAGACGCTGTTGTCCTGGCAGAGACAGAGGACGGGGAGGGATTCGTTGCGGCCTGTGGTTTGTGTTTGGCGGGGCCAGAGGGCGCGCTTGTCGTTGTTGTCGTTGTCGTTGGTGGCAGATTGGTTGTAGAAGCGGTAGGGGTTGTTGTAGTAGTAAGGGTAGCAGCTGTAGAGCCAGAGGCCGGGCATGATGGAGAGGACGACGAGGGGAGCGAGAACAGCGCCGGCGACTAGACCGCGTGGTGAGCGTGCGCCTGCGGTGTAGGGGACGGCTGCGCCGCCGCCGTAGTAGCGACCGCCGCCGAAGGAGCGCGCGGGTCCAGAGCCAGAGCGTGTGGCGCCGCCGGCGGTCGAGGAGCCCGAGGTGCGTGAGCCGCTGCTGCTGGAGCGGCCGCCGCCGCTGGAGGATGAGCCGCCGGAGCTGGAACCGCCGCGGCCACCGCCTCCTTTGCGGCGCACGAGGGTGTGGGCGGGCGAGACGATGTCGGCGGGGACGAGGCGGTGGGAGAGAAGCGCGTTGTCGGGGATAGGCTCTGGTATTGAGGCGCTGGTGGAGAGTTGTGTGGCAAGGGCGAAGAAGGCGAAGGTTTGTGACAACTTCATTGTGGCAGGTGGTGTGTGTGGATGCAGGTGAGGGTGGTGTAGAGTTGTGGTGGTGCAGCGAAGTGCAAAGGTGGTAGTCCTCGTGCGCTGGGCGATATGGGAGACTCTTGCTGCTGTTGAAGTTTGCTATGTGATTGTCGAGTGGCAGCCGAGTGGCAGTCGAGTGGCAATTGTTTGTTATGTGGTGTAGGTGAAGATGGAGGTGGAGTTGCAGTTGGTGTTACAGGCCCAGGAATTCGCCGCCGAGTAGTCGCGGGTCTTAAGTGCAAGGTCTCGCCTGGTTGCACAGCCCTGCGTCATGCATCAAAGGAAAGTTGTAAGGGCAACCGTCTGAGGCAAAATGCGCCTTGGCTTTGCACTATGAGCCGCCTAAATCCTCCGGGCAAAAGCTAACAGAGCTCAGCCTTGCAACGCCACTGTGCCAGCTCACTTATCCGGTGGCCGTGATGCAGACGTGCCAGTAAGAATTGTGGAAATACAGCCAATCCCGGGGAAAGAGGGCAAGGCGTGTTGTGGCTGACCATGTGCTCTACGGCTACTTGCTCGCCCCTTGATTCGACATTTCGTTTTCATCACCGCAATTACTCATAAGCATTGCCGCCATGTCGATTGTGTAGGATCAGACACTGCGTCACAATGTTGACAAGTCGCCATCCCAATTTACCCGTGGCATGCCAACTGCGCCTAGAGTACATGCACCAACTCACCCATCTTGGTTGGTCATGACCTCACTCGTCCATCGGGCGGGCGCTAGTGCCACACTTGCCGAGGCGCCATGGGAGACAACAGTTGGGTCATGATTGCATCGAGCAATCAGCAAACGACATCATGGTACGATAGGGGAGGCCTAAGGCAAGCACCCACGCTCGAGTGTGGTACGCAAAGTGGTGATACATTATTGGTACATGGTTAGTCTCGCTAGTCATGGAATATCAAGTCGCCCAACAATGCGCCGTCTGACCTGGTGCCTGCATGTCGAGGCGCTGTTGACCTTGCGCATAACCTGCCGACTATTGTATGACGATAAAGCTGCAAAGGCAAGGTCCGTTCCAACTCGGCCATGTGGTGGTTTACCCAGATGCACATGTGGATAAGCAGGGAACCGGTGGCGCAGCAGGCACGTGGCACACCATGCCTCGGTACCTACAGTATACCTAGTCGGTACTGCAGACGAGTGCGCAGGAACAACAAGGTTCGAGGTGTCGTCTCCAGTGAGTCTGCACCCGCCATAGTCACCCGTTCAGCGACGTCGTGTCGTGTGATATCCATCCCATCATGGCGCTGGTCCCCCTCCTTGTTGCGCAGGCGGGGGCCCTCCGCCATCAGACACGGTTTGGAACTTGCGGTATTCCTGCTCCAGCTCGCGCTGCATCTCAAAGTCGGCCTGTCGTTCGCGCTTGACCCGCTGTTGCTCGTAGTCTCGGATGACGCCGGCGTGCATGGCCTGGTAGAGGAGCATTAGAGATGCAGTCAAGGGCAGGCGCGGGGGGCATGGGCAGCATATTACCGCTTTGTCATTCTTCTGCCCAATGTGTACAAAGGCGACCATGCCAACTGTACCGAGGCACGTCATGGCCAGTGTTATCTGTGATGCCCGCGACATGGTAGAGACTGTGATTTGTAGCGTCGAGTGAATGCCTGGCTTTCTTCGGACATGGGGGGAGCCAACTGGAAGTTTGAACTGGGGAGGAAGCGGCGGAACTTTGGGCGGGTGGCGGGAGGAGCTTGGACCTCACCTCTGCCAAGGAAGACTGCTGCATCATGTCTCTCCGCAGCTCTACCTTGCCATAGGATCGCTTTCTCCACATCGCATACTACAACATGGTAAGACTATACCATCTATCCGAAGCCACGGCCTCATACTGACACGACGACAGTCGGCCCAAAACTCTGCGGGTATCCAAACCCTGCTCGACGTAAGCTCCACAGCCCACCAGCCCACCTCCGCATAGCTCACACAGGACACAGGCCGAGCGAGATGCACAGAAGATTGTCCAGCAAGGTAGTCTACCCTCAGAGTATCTATATAAATCGTCACTGACATCGTACAGCGCGAGAATGTAACCATGCCCGCCGACTCCCCCCTACAGCGCACACCTAACGAGTCACCGCAGACCGCACAAAGCGCGTAAAGGACGCTCGAAACGAAGCACAAAAGGAGATTGAGGACTACAGAAAGGAAAAGGAAGCCGAGTACCAGAAGTTTGAGAAGGAGGTACGTCGAATCACACGCCGATTGAATCACATGTGTGAAGGTTGGGACGACTACTTGCACATGGGCAGTGCTGACAGCCCCATAGCACAGCTCGGGCAACCAAAAGGCAGAGGAGGACGCAAAGAAGGACACCGATGTCAAGGTCAAGGAGATTGATGAGCTGGGTAACAAGAAGGGGGGTCAGGTTGTGGACCAGTTGATCGCAGCCGTCGTCAGCGCGCACCCTGAGCCACTGAGGAAGGAGACTTGATCGCGGGTAGAAAATGGGGGAGTGCAAACCCCATGTCTGCGTCATGTCTCGTCAGAAGTCATCTGAACTGGGGCCTTGACTGTTGTTTGCTTGGAGCCTTCGTCCAACATATACTGTACATGGCAATGAACAATATCACAGCCAATGAATGACTGTTTTTGAAGAACATTTCCCAACGTGAAACCTCCTCTAATGCACATTAAAGCTACTTCAAGCTTACTTTGAGAAGTAGTCTGATCAAAACTGTCGTTCAAGTCGATACGTCGTCCTTGCTACATGTGACAACCAGTCGCGTAGTCGCAAGATTACGTCACTGGCAACGCGAACCGCCCATCTTTCTCAGCCCATGCTTCAACACATTTTACTCTACCACACACAACGATGCGCTGCACCCAATGATAAACTTTTGCACTCGAGCGACCTTTCGCTCGCCACACTCCATCGCCACAATAAGATTCCTGCGACGGGCACACGTACAGCGCCAGTTCAGCACATCATCATGTCGCAAAGAAGATCCGCGCATCCAAGACCTGGGTCGCGAGATTACAGATGAATTTGCTATACTGCGAGACGAGTACAGTATGTGGTAATTCAGAGCTCTATGGTCTAGAGCCTATGCTAACTGGATATAGAAACACCAGTACGTCCACTTGCCCTGTTCATTCTTCAGCGACGCTATCTTGACGACTCTGCAGAAAAACACAATAGTCCTCGCACATGGCCTCCTTGGCTTCGATGAACTTCGCTTGGCTGGCAAATTCGCGCCCGGCATACACTATTGGCGGGGCATTACGGATGCGCTGGCGGCCAAGGGCATCGAGGTGATTGTCGCTGCTGTTCCACCTAGTGGAAGCATCGAGGCGAGATCCGCGAAACTGGCTGAGAGCATTGCGCTGAAGGCCAAGGGGAAGCAGGTTAATATAATAGCGTATGTTCAGGCAATAAAGACCTGGTATCTGGATTCAGTATGGCTAACAATCGGCAGACACAGCATGGTTCGATGCGCCTGGTCCTTTGACAAGCGACGTTACTAACATTGGCTAGGGGTATCTACCACACTTGCCTTATAGCGAACCATGCTGAACAATCGTAGTGGCCTCGACTCACGATACATGATCAGCCAACTGCGGCCGACCGACTTCAAGATCCTCTCCCTGACTACCATAGCGACTCCCCACAGGGGCTCTGCATTTGCAGACTACATGTTCGAGACAATCGGCCGTGCGTGCTGCACTCCTACTTGACCTGGAACTCTACTGATGCGGCCCACAGCACGCCAGGTTAAACGCATCTATAAAGTCATGGAGTACTTTGGCCTCGAAACCGGCGCCTTCTCCCAGCTCACCGTCGAATACATGAAAAATAACTTCAATCCTAAAACACCAGATATCCCAGACGTCAGATACTATTCCTACGGCGCTTCACTGGAACCGAACAAGTGGTCTGTGTTTGCGCCTTCACACGCAATCATCAAGCCCACGGAGGGCCTCAACGATGGATTGGTCAGGTACGCCTTCACATCTGTCAACTGTGCGGACAGTGTACTGACGTGTGCACAGCGTATACTCGAGCCGATGGGGCGACTACAAAGGCACACTGATTGGGGTCAGCCACCTTGACCTGATCAACTGGACAAATCGGTTGAAGTGGTTCTTTTGGGAGCTTACGGGCAGCAAGCGCACGTACGACACGATTTGCCAAGGCCCCAGGTATACATAGTACTGACTCCGAGACAGTTTCAACGCGATAGCCTTCTATCTTGATATCTGCGGTAGGTAACATCAAACCGGTGTCACTTTGCGTATGCTCACACGGTCGCAGATATGCTCGCGAAGGAGGACCTATGAGTCTAGCCAAGGAGGCAACGGACGCCGAAAGGAGATTGTCATTGTCTGTGTCACAAGTCTCAAGAAGAGATCTCTGAGGCATCCCGGCGCAGGCTGACTCGAGCAAGCGTTGTGCCCAGCTGAATGGTGCTGTGGTGAGACTAGACACGCTTCAGCGCGGCTTGGGCTGTGGCTGTGCAGGAAGTGGGCCAAATTTGGACCGTTGCATCAATGTAGGCGCATTGTTTTTTTCTTTCTCTACTGCAATTGTTGCAAATGGACATGTTTCTGTGGCTTCAAAAATGCGTCATCAGCATGGGGTGCAAACGGCGGTTCTTTCGGTGCGTCAAGGTGTAGGCGTGTAGTGTTGCAGCGGGAAGGCGGAGGCTAGGAAGCAAAAATGTGGTATGACGTTTGCGGGGATCCCTGAAAAGTCTCCCCGCCGACAGTTCCGTGTGGATGCGATGGCCAAGTTGCTATCGCAAACGCTTTCCTACTTTACCATTGACACGCGTACCTTGGGCTTAGCCGCTGCCCGTTTCCAGAGACATGGTGCACCTACTGCGGGCTTAAGTGAAGATAATAGCCCCGTAGCCGCAACGTCAAGGGTTGATATGTTGATCGTGTTTACACGGGCACGGCGACTTTGCATTCACGTAACACAGTAGAGTCAGTCATCGTGCAAGACTGGGAAAACGTATGCTCCTCCACCAAGACACACGGCCGTCAAGATGCTCGTCTCCATAGCTCTAGAGCACCCCCACGACCACTACACCAACCTCGATCTCATCCAAGGCAAAGTTTTCCTGAGAGTCCCAAGCCCCACCAACATCAGCAGCATCATCGTGAAGCTCGAGGGCGAGTCTCGGACAAGGCTACTCGCACCAATCCACCCAAACAGGCCAGACAAGCAGCGACCAGTGCTTGAAGTCCACAAGTTTCTGTACAAGACGCAGGTGCTATGGCCGACCAACGTGCGCCCAGAGGATCTGCTGTCGTCAAACTCGAAGGCTAGCTTCACCATGAACTCGGGCTCATTCGAGTATCCCTTCCAGTTCAAGGTCAGTTGTGCATGTTTGCAATCCCACTCGTACTGATGCCGACAACATAGATACCCCTCAACACCCTCTGCCAGCAGACCAACAACCCCATCTCCAACGTCTCCTTCTCCAACGCCATACCCGAATTCGCAAAGACAGCGACCCATCACATCAAGACCACACTCCCGCCCTCTCTCGCTGGCTTCCCCGGCGAAGCAGAAATACGCTACTTTGTCAAAGTCACAGTCAACCGGCCTTCTCTCTTCAAAGAGAACCCGCGTTCCATTGCGAACTTCACCCTCCTGCCCATTGAGCCACCGAGGCCCGAAAAGTCGGATGGCGAGGCATACGCCAGACGGCAACACCAGTTTCTCGAAAATGCGCCAAGTGTAGCCGCAAGCAAGAAGCCCGGGCTATTCGACAGAAAGAGCTCAACATCCAACTTACCAGCGTCGCCCTCCACAGCAGCAGCAGGCAGCACCCTAGGCCCCCGCGTAGCCATCGATGCGCGTCTCCCCAACCCCGCCATCCTAACATGCAACCAAGACCTCCCCCTCCGCCTCCTCATCCGCAACGTCAGCGAGCGCAGCAAAAACATCTACCTCCAGATGCTGCAAATTGAACTAATCGGGTACACCAAAGTACGCGCCCACGAAGTCGCCCGCACAGAGTCCACCAGCTGGATCCTCTGCTCCTTCAGCAACATGGCCATACCAATCGGCTCCCCCACCGACGCCCTCGACACCGAAGTCGCCATCAACCCGGAATACTGGTCCGACAAGCCCATCCCCAACACCGTCCCGCCAACCTTTACCACATGCAATCTCAGCCGCATCTACGAGCTCGAAGTCCGCGTTGGCATTGGCTACGGCAGCTACGAACACGGCGCCGACCAACTCGTCGTCTTGCCGCTACGTCTCCCCGTAAAAGTATACTCGGGCATTGCGCCGCCAAAAGCTCTCCTCGACGCTGGTTTCGCGCCAGCGCCAGCCTCGTCTTCATCCTCACTCAAATCGTCCTCGCACGCCCCGTCAAACCTCCACATACCCGCCCATACACAACACCCCCATACGACCCACTCACCAGCTACATCCACACACCCACCGGCCTTTAATGCTCCGCCTGTCGCACAGCACTACCAGCAACAGCAGCAGCAGCAAAATGCCCCGGCGTATGAGGATGCGCCGCCTAGCTATGAAGATGCGATTGGCCGTGATTTACCGCCGATTAATGGGTATAGGGGGAGTTATGCGCCGCCGGCTGCGGAGGAGGGGGCGAGGTGGGGGGATGAGAAGAAGAGGTAGGGGTGTGGGTTGGGGAAGTGGATGGATGGATGAATGGGGAGGATGAGAAGTAGAGGTAGGGTTGGTGCATGTAATGGGTTTAAGTTGATAGGTGGGTGTTGGGCAATTGGTTGGATGGATGGATGGAGGGGTGGAAGGAGGGGCTGGATAGATAGGATGGATGTAATAGGTTGTGTCCTCCGGGGTTGGTGGATAGCTGTAATACCTCCCAGTCAATCAATCAATTAAAAACAAGTTTGTACATTAGAAATCACTTCCTTGTATTTTCCCCTTTAACCATTAACACACACATACACACACACACAAAGGGGTTCTTGGCATAAGTTACCATCGCTAAACTTGTTCACCTGTGCTGTTATCACCTGTGGGACTTGGGTATGGCGCGGTGGGATAACTAGGTGTGTGTTTGAGGAGAGAGAGAGAGGGGTGGGGAGATTGGTGTACTGAAGTATAGGATAGAATACTAGTACTATGGGGAGAGGAGAGGGAGGGGAAGGGTATGCGGGTGTTTTGTTGTTGTGGTAGGGTTATGGTTCTTGGGTTCGTGGGTGGCGAGGGGAGCGTGTTGTTATTGTTATTGTTATTGTGATTGTTCGTGTTGTGTTAGCAGTAGGTATGACTGGTTTGACGCGTATAAGGGGAAATGTTGCTAACACGTAGTCTTAAACGCTGATACCTGGTGGGAAGAAGGAGGGTGTTATGTGGATGCTGGAAATGATAACGAGCATTATGTTTACCACCACGCGCCACACGCACCGTATCAGTATCTATCGGCTACTAATCGATAACCTTACATGTTGTTCCGAAACAGACGCGACTGTTGTTATTCCCACCAAACCGCGACTCGTCCCATCAACGTCCGGTCAGGCTCGACGCGTCTGACTGGCCGCTACAGCCACCGACCCAGCGTAGTCCAGGCCCTACACGCGCCTCAAATCCCACCAGCCTATCCTTCTCGCCCAGCCACCATTTCCCAGACCACCTTGCACCACTACTGCACCACCCGCATGCACCGTCCTATCTAGCACGACACCCGATTGGCCCTCGCCCGTGAAACGTTTCGGGCAAAGGTGGGGCTGCAGCCTGGCGGTCGAATCGTCGCGTCAAACACCATAAGTACACGCTCTCCCACCGCGATATGGTCGTGTTTTGCTGCTCAATTCTCTGGCCGCAAGTAGAACAGCCGGCGTTTTTTCTTCGAACCCAAAGGACGGGATGCACACAGTCGAACGGGATGTGACTCACACTTGCAGCACGCGGGGACGGTAGCATGGCCATGGCCCCGCTCGCGCGGCCATCTGCTGCTATGTACTGGGCATGGAAGCAGTGGGGTCCTTTTTGCTTCCTGAGGTTTGCGAACTACTCTGCTACTTTCTATCCGCTTGCTTTTGGCATTTTACGGTACAATCGAAATCAATTTGACGGTTTTATTTGACATTCTTCTCCTGAGTGAACGTGCGCCGGACGACAACAACACTGCGTTTAACGACAGATCACTTGGATGCAACGATTACGACTGCAACGCCATGCATTCACAGCGATCGCCGCCACGGCCGCTTAAGCGGTCATATTCGGGTGAGAGCCACAGCAGCTATGCGAGTGCTGCGACTACAGTGTCGCGCGCGAGCTCGAAGCTGCTGTTTGGCGAGATTCCACTGACGCCTGCGACTACGGCGGATGGACGATGTAAGAGATTCTTTGTACATGGGCGCGTTGCATTGTTGACGTGATGAAAGCAATCCGATCGAATGGCTCGATATGCAACTTGGTACTCTCGACCAGCTCGGTCTTCTTGCGCTTCTGGCTCAACGACCAATGTCGTGACAATCTCCTGGAACATCTGGAGCCCGAGGACCTTTCCAGCTTCCGTCTCGTCTGTCATGACTTTTCTTCAAAGGCTGCACCGCGGTTATTCGAGGCACTTAGCGTAACCTTCAAGACATCGTCCTTCTCAAAACCTGCGCGCATTGAAGCCCTGTCACGCATAGGACGACACGTCAAAACCTTCACCTTCCACATGCCCCACGGCCCAGAGAGCTTCCTGCCGCCCCTCGTGGACCCCGAGACGGGCGCCGAAAAGCAATTCATCTACGAACCGCAAGTGCAGAACCCACCCTCTGGCCCCGTAAAAGACAAGACGCCCAAATACGGCAGCTGGGCCATGCAAGACCTTCTCATCAAGCAATACCCCCCGCTCTTCCACGCCGCCACAAACGTCCCCGCCTTCGTCGCCACCTTCTCCCAACTCACCAACCTCACACACCTCCGCATCTCCTGCCCCGGGTCCCCAAACACCCCCCGCTACCGCCGAAGCGCAGTAGACTACGCCCTCATCTCCCTGCGCATCGCCGTCGAGCGCGCCCCCTTGTACTCCCTCTCATCGCTGTCCCTGCACCCCATGCACCCCGGCGGCCTCCTGTACCTGCACCCCATGCACGGCTTCGGCAGCACGCCGTCGTCGGCCAAGCGCTGGGGCCAGATCCGCAACCTGTCAATCCACATGGACGACGTGGCCCATACCCGTACCCGTGCCCCTGCCCACGCACAATCTCTCGCCCACCTCCGCATCCTCCATGCATATCTGCACACCCTGTCTCCTACGCTGACGGGCTTTGTTTTCCGCTGGAACGGGACGCGAGGTCCTTGTCCGGTGAGTTTGGATACGGAACCTTGTTTGCTGGAGACTTTGTCCACACATGAATATCGACATGGACATGGACATGGACATAATAAATCACACCACACATCAAATCACACATCAAATCACAATCACACATCCCCCAACTCCTCCCCTCGACACCACCCTCCCCCTCCCCCTCCCCCACGCACCCTCCACTTCCCCCGCCTCACCACAACAACCCTATCCAACATCCTCACCTCCCCCCCTCAACTCGCCTCCTTCATCTCCACCCACAAGCGCTCCCTCTGCGACTTTAACTTCGACAACGTCAAGCTGAGCCACGGCGACTGGGACGCTGCGCTTGCCCCGCTTGCCCCGCTTGCATCGCGTGCGGCGCGTGCGCGGGGGGAGGAGGCGCACGCAGATCAAGAGGGAGAGGGAGAGGTGTGGGATGTACCGGTTATGTTGAGTCCGGTCGAGGAGGGGGCTGGGAGGGTGTGTGGAGGTGCAGGTGCAGGTGGAAGGAGGAGTAGGAGCAAGGGTAGGGGGGTGTATGGAGATGTGGGTAGGGAGGGCGAGATCAGAGTTCCAGGCCGATTAGGCGGTGATGCGAATGTGCTTGGGGAGAGGGAGAGAGAAAGAATAGATACAGCGATGAAGAGAGACCATGCGTTCTCGAGGTGGTTGGGGCGCGGTAAGCTGGCTGGATCGGGGTTGGGGTCGCCGCCGATGGTGCAGCAGCAGCAGCAGCAGCATAGGAAGCCGGGTTGGGGAGATAGGTTGGCGAGGTTGACGAGTTGGGGGGTGCGGGTGCGGGTGGAGTAGTGTTGGTGAGGTAGGGTTGTGTTTTTTTGTTTGTTCGCTGCGTCTGTTGCTCGTTGACGCTCACTTTTCTGTACCTCTTTTTTTTTGTTCTCACTTGTCATCTTTTTTTCTTTGGGGCCTTGTGGCCGGTGTTGGTCCTGCTGTTGGCGCCGGTTTTTGGATGCTGCTGTTTGATGCTGCTGCTACATGTACACCACCATGTCACGCTCCCCACGATGTCACGCTCCTCACGCCTCACGCCTCACGCTCTTTACGACGACAACGTTTTCCCTTTCCTTTTTTGTTCCCTAGAGATTCGGTCTTGATACTGCCGCTACATGTTCCACCACAATCTCCATCACCTTTACGCCTCACGCTCTTTACGACGATCAAATATTTCCAGTTTTCCTTTTCCTCTTTTTCCCTCGTTTTCCTCACTTTTCCCCAATGATGTCAATTTCAAATCTCGCTCTTGTACGCCTCATGAACAAGTACACGACTAGTGTTTTATCGGCAGATGTGGAGAGGATGGTAGGTGTGTGTCTGTGTCTGTCTGTGTGTAGGTAGTATGTATAATAAAACTATATCATATGAACTTCAGACGCAATACTCCAAGTACCGACCGGTAGTGAGTCCCTCGTTACCATACCAGAGCTAGCGATAGTGCGTTAGTCATACCTATCTACTACCCTTTTTCCAGCAAAATATGCGAAAAAAGGGTCGATGAGGGGAGTGTATAGTGCATGTTGCGATATCGGATAAACTTTGTAAACACTGACCCATCCCCATCCCTCATCCCCCATCCCCCACCACCAGCTTGAGTGATAAAACCCGCAATCACAGATACTCCCCCTCGTCGAAATCCCCAAACATCCAATGCTCAAGCACCACACCCCTCTCACCCTCCTCGTCCGCCGCCTCCAACGCATCGGCCTTGAACCTCTGTTCCCGTTGCCTAACCTCGTCATACTGATCCAGCGGGACCCAGCCCTCAGGCCCAATACCAATGATATCCCTACACGTCTTAAGCTGGTCGTCTGATTCGGACTGCGCGGCATTCATGCGCAGACAGTCGTTGATTTCGTGTTCTGAGAAGGTGATGGGGCAGGGGGGCGGTTGCGTGCTTGGGATTGACGTGGGGGTTGGGGATGTAATAGCGGGCCAATTTTGTGCGAGATCGACGAGATCGGCTTTGAGCGTAACATTATCTCCCTCCCAGGGAAAACTAGCGTGATCGAAGATTCTGCGGCGCAGCGTGCTGAAGTCGTGGGTTAGGGCGTCGTAGTGAATAGGGTTGAGTTTGGCGGTTGCGGTGACGTAGGAGTAGTGGAGCTGCCGGCGGCGGAGGAGCATGGTTTGATTGAATTGTTCGTTTTCACTTGGTTGCTCGATGTTTGGGGGTAGTTCAGGTGGTAGCAGTGATTCGGAGATGGTGTCGCCGTAGTTTTGGAGACTGTTGGGGATGCTGCATTGGAGGAAGAGGGGGAGTATCGTGCTGTGTTGCCAGTCGATTAGATTGGTGATATTGAGGTCGTTTGAAATGAAAATATTGTTGGGTTGGAGGTCGGGATGTCTTAGTGTTGGGCGGATGAGTATGGCGTTGCTGTTGGGTATGAGGTGTGGTACAGCCTGCAGGTATATTTCCAGGCTGTAGAGATGCTCGGAGGGCGATATTTTGTGGTAGTTGTATAATTCTCGCCGTAGACGTTGAAAGGGAAGGAGGGGTTGGCCAAACTCGTTTAGGTATGCAATTTCTTTCTTCGCCCCAGCTGCGAGCACTGCTGCTGGATCTGTGACTTTCGCAAATTTAGTCAAGCCCACTGGTAACAGTGAAGTATTGGGTGAAGTACAAGTGTATATAGGATAAATTGATACGTACATGGTCCGCGATCAACATTGAGTCTCGACCTTCTCCCATACCACAGACTGAGTCTTGTGTCAGGACCAATACAAAACAGATCGTCGCACGAAGGATTGTCAGTAGGAACATTGATCTTCCTGGCCTTCTCGTCTAGATCCTTGCTATAGTATAGACTACCGCTTGCAGGAAACGAAAGCGCAAACATTCGAGACTCCAACTCAACCAGTTTAGTGACAACAGCTATCCTAGCTTTTTCTGATAGATCAAACCAGACATCGCCCAACTTTGTGCCGCGCACTAGTTCCATAAAGATGTACTCAGTACCAGCAGCATTTGCCGATGTGGTCGAGTAACCATAGATCTTGGGGACAGGTAAGCCGTTCATACGGAGGTAGTCTATTGTTGCAACTTCACTAGCAACAGCCAGTTGTTTCGGCTGGGTGGTGGAATAAGGTATTCGCCCAACAAGCTGGAAGCCATCATGCATTGTGATGAGGAACGTTCGATTGTAACCGCCCTCACCGAGTTTCTCAAACCGAGCCACGTCTTCTACATTCCGGTTCACGGCTGCAGCTGCCAAGCACTTCAATTCCGAGACGTTGAAAACCCGTCTTCTTTCTAAATGTTTCGCAGCATCGTTCCAACTCCATTTACAGTCAGTAATGAGGGGATTTTTGATGGTAAAAGTTAACTGACAGCCATCGCCCCGATGTGTATTCAAACAACTCAGACGGCTGCTCTGTTGGGCGATCCGCGAGAGAATGAAGTGACGCTATGGCGGTACGTGAAGCCCTGTGATACAAGGTCATCCGTGGCACGCGACGATACGTTGAAGTGACAGCCAGACGGCTACTCATCTGCCGAAAAAAAGCCATGGGATGACGGTGTTGAAAGGTAACAGCGGAGCGAAGGCATCGGTCCTGCGAGAGGTTGGGAACTCAACGCGCTCGGACCACATTTGACTACCTAGGTATGTAACTACATGGATGGAACTTTGGCTGATTCGAATGGGATGAAGACTGCAAACAGCAAAGGCCCATACTAGGAACACAACGAAGACCACAAAAACATCGAAACCTCATACTAAGAACACCCCACATCAACGCTTCCCTCCCGTCTCTCCAACCCTCTTCCTTCAACTCAAAGCACCCTTTCGGTACAACAAGTCCATGTATGATACCTACAGAGCGTACAATACGTTCATAGCTTCGACGCTACAACCCATTACACGCGCCTCGATGCCCAAAACCCTACAGATTCAGTCAAGCTTCCAATTTGTGGGCTGTGCTGGGTAAGTCTGGGTTGGTGAACTGTAGTTATTACTGAATTGACCACCTCTGGCTGTACGGGCAGGGCTGGTAGATGTATATTTTATGTTTTTTATACATGAATGTGGAGAATCAAGGTCAATGTCGACGTTAACACCAGCATCATCAACTCACATGTCAACATCAACACCACACCGTATCAAAATGACCATCAACATCACACATCACAGCAAACAGATCCGCAATTCAGGACATGACTTTCATTGCAACAAAAACCTATCTCTAAGCCCCCGCGCAAATCCCCAAGCCATGCCCTTCCGCACCGAGTATGTCGTGCGCACATCGCACAGTGCACACGATACCCCTTGTCATCATAATCCCATCATTCATTCCGTGCAAAAATAAACAAAACACATGTCATCTCGCATGAGGTTAAAAACGCGCCCTGTGGTATAAACAAACGACGTTGCCTTATTGGGGCTACAGCAGGGTTGTGGGGGATCAAGAATCCGTTCGTTCGTTACAAAAGAGTGGGTTGGAGGAGGGGGAGAGGAAGAGAAAAAGAAAAGAAAAGAAGGGGTGTTGTGGTAATATGCACAGGGAGAAGAAAAAAAGAGGGTTTGTGTCTTTCACACATACACACACATGGGTAAACAAAGTGTGTGTGTGTGTGAGAAAAGACAGGAAAACAACAAATATGGGGGGGCAATGTCGTCCAGTGTGATCGCACTTCCAGGTGAAGCAGAGGAAGAAGAGGGGATGAAAAGGATTATCTAGGAGCGGATGACAACACCCTGCCTCCTTGTGCTCTTCTCCTCGTACACGTACTCGTCCTCGCTGGAGCAGTCGCTCGAATCATCACTGTATCCGCATCGCGCACCTCCGCAGTCAAGCTTGACGCGGTCTCCGGCCCGGGTGATGCCAAAGCGCTCGCACGTGCAGCAACTGCTTCCAGAGCTGACGCTGGACGGGCTTGAGCTGTTGGTGGATCGCGAGGTCAAGGAGGGAACGTCGCTGCCGCTGTCCTCGGAGTCGTACTCGGAGTCGTCGTCTTCGGAGGATTCTTCAATGCTTTGCTTGGCGAAGCGGCGGTTGAGTTCTTCGAGCGTGGTCTTGTCGTATTGCGTGTTGATGACTTGACGGGTTTGGTGGGGACGCTGGGGCTTGGGGGCAACGATGCGTTCGGGGGACATGCCGCGGCCTTTGGCAACCGAGGCGGTGGAGACGCGGCGGGATTTGCGGTCTGCAGACGATGAGGTGCTGGTGCTGGACTTCTTGGCGGCGGGAATGTCGATGATATTCAGCTTGCGGCCAGTGGTGGGCTCGGTGGTGTGGTCCTTGGCGGGGTCGTGCGAGACGTGGTAGCCGTCGATGATGTACTGGGCGGTGTGTTAGTGGTTGTTTCTTTTGGTAAACATGTCTGAAGAAAGAAGAGGTGCGTACGTAGTACCAGTATCGCTGACCTTGCTTCAGGGTAGCGCCTTGAAACTTAAAGGTCCCGACCCATCCTCCCGACTTCTTGGAGTCCTTGGAAAGAGGAAGTTGACCCTGGTAGCCGTCCCATGAGCCGAGAAGATGCACGGTCTTGCAGTTGGCGGAAGTGCGGAGAGTGAAGTTAAGCTGGATAGCGGCCATTGTGATGTTGTTTTGATCTTTCTTCTGTGTTTTGAAACTGTGATATTATAGTGTTTTCTTTCTGGTTCTTTCGATTTGTCCGAGCCAAGCTAATGGATAGACGTCAAGATTGCTGATGAGCTGTAGTGTAAAGGGTAGTCGTTGAAAGGGCGATGCGAGTTTGCGTGGATTATCGTGTTTGGTTGGAGAGTTCGTTGTTGAGCAAGTAGAGCTGTGTATTACGTCGATGTGGACCGGCCACAAAAAATGTCGAATTGAATTAATTGTAAAAGGGTTGTTGTAAAGGGTAGTCGGTAGTGTAGTGGATTATTAGATGGCACCAGGCCTGGAGAGAGGAGAGAGGATGGAAGGGGAGGGGTGAAAAAAAGAAGATAAAAAGGACAACACAACAGCTCTGAGAACTTCACACGCTTGCTGAAGAAAAGAAGAGGAGGGTGGGCGGCTGTGGCCTACTTATCTCGGGCACAGCATCGCACAGCTCCTGGGTCACGATTGGCGTCCCAAGGTCTGGCAGCAAGATTCGCAGGTTGCATATGGCGCTATGCCTGGTGTGGGGCGAGAGTCGCTGCTCCCGGGCAGGATTGATTGCTTGTGCAGCACACGCACGCCATGTTCGCAGGGAGCAAGCTGGAAGCGGGTGTGGAGAGCAGTCTATCGAATGTGCGGCAAGCGCTTGACCGTGGTGCGAGAGTGGTGGACGACTTTGATGTGTGTCGCCGGGCGCTGCAGGCCTCGCGGCTGATTGGCTGCACTGGGCGGGCACTGGAAAAGTGGTCCTTTACATGGCGCACGGGCTTCGAGTGAAAACACGAGGCCAATGGCAGCGAGGGCCAGGGCGAGCCATGTGATGACACTGTGTAGGACATGCAGCCATCTTTCAGTCACACTGCAGCTCCGACATGGGGAACTGGGTTGGCCGACTGACGACGGATGCAGGCCAATTTGCTGCATCAACCTGACTTCCTTGAACAGAGTGCAGCACCCCCTCCCTGCCCGTAACAAGTACTATTTACAGCCATTATGTGCTCTGCCGACTCTCCACCACAGCCACCGTCCAATCACATTGCACATCAGGCACATGGTCCATCACAAAATGACCCAAAGAGGGACATGGGCGGCTAAATCCTCAAAGTGGCTTACATGGTCCAACCAACCACAACATCTGACCACCAACCTCATCGTCATCCCTCCCCGCCATCAATATGCACACGAAATCGTTTCTCCGAACTCCACTCCCCCTCTGTGGTCACGACGTCCGCCATGTGGGTAGGCACTATCCGAACATGTGCAGTGATATGCATATTTGCCTCGTGAGAGTGAGAGTGAGAGCGTTGATGGAAAGCTGACATACGATGGGAGGGGAAGGCGGGAGGAAGACGGGATGGGCTGAGGCTCAGCGCTTCAGCCCATCAGGTACGCGATGTGATAGATAGCTATCCACAGCAGCCACATTAATTCCTGTGTCTGTGGGAGCAAGACTCTGCTCTGCTGGTCCAGCATCGTTGGCATCGGCATTGGTGGCCAAGAGTACACAAAGAAAACCTGGGAAGCAGGGGAGATGTCGTGGAGCTGTCGTGCGAGTACCGGCTGCCCAGGCTTGGGCGTCGAAGTTCAATACAGACCTGCCCAACGACCGAGACTCTAGGGTACTCAATCGGATACCTTCGCCGGATTGCAGTTGGTTACAGTGTACGGGTTGCGCACTTGTGCTGCAATGGAGCGTAAGATTAGTCTACACATGCACTGAATGCTCGTGTCTACGCGCCGCAAGCCCTAGTTGCATGGAGCTTTGTATGCAAACTTAATAAACCTGCCTGTCCCTCCACACAAAAAAAACACCGGTCAGCCATAGCAGCCACCTTCAACATGCATGCAAGTCTGACAGCGCGAACTCAACTCATCAATAAAAAGGCCGACTGGCCGTTGTTGCTAACCGCCAATGCAGCCTCGAGTCGTCGACTCCACTTCAGCGGTCATCAGGATATCATACATGCGTCAACCTCCCCTCCTCTAGCCCATCATGAACAAACTCTCGAGCTCCTCAGGCGTAAGTGTGCTCTTCCTCCTTCTCGGTCGGCCGCCTACCCTGGTCTTTATAGGCGATCTCGGAGGGCGCTTCGCACTCCTTGGCTCGGCTGCATGCCCTTGATCACCCACCTTCTTCACTGGACTGGCAGCCCTGACAGCGGCTGATTCCGCTTCTGCCTGGACCGCCCTCAGCTTATCTTGCACCGTTAGTTTTGGTGATGGCTCGTCTGGATGCGCTTCATTTGATAGGCGTTTCTTTGTCTGCGTGGAGCTGTCAGATTCGTCAAGGTAAAAGTAGTCACTGTGAACGTAGTCTGTTGGTGAGTCGAGGGGAGGGGAGTGGGGAGGAGAAAACGTGAAATTGCTGGCCATTCTGATGATCTGGTCCGCAAGATGGTCACAACGTACATGGCGTGGTGTGCGATCGTCGCGGGCTCGAGATTTTGCTGCTCCCTTTTGTGATTGCGGGGCTTTGGCTGCGGACGGTGCACGACTGGGCTTCTCAGAGCCAACAAGGTCAATGCCTGATGCCTCTGCATTCTCATTCTCGGCTTGCGATGGTGTGTTGGGTATTGACGCGGAGAAGGCCACCTTGCGAGGTGATCTGCTCGGTGACGCGTTGCCGTGCGTTTCTCGAAGGGCAGGCGGATTGGGCTGTAGCTTCAATTTGAACATGTCAGAGCCGTTCTTCTGCTGCGAGTCTTGCTCGGGCGAAGGCAGTGCTTCCACTGCTGAGCCCTCATCCACGTCCTGGTCAACTTCTTCGTCATGATTCTCGTCAGCCTCTTCGTAGTGGTTCTCGTCCACATCGTCGTCGAAGATGGAGCTCCCATCCTCTACAGCCTCTTCGTCCTCATCCATGGAAGCCTCCTCGCAGCCCTGATCATTTTCGAGATCCAGGCCGAAACTGAAGCCCATCTTCAGCTCGTCGAGATTGATTGTGTCTCCATTGGTCATGCGCTTTCGCCACGAGTCCATGAGCATAAAGGCCTCTCGCATGCGTGCTTCCATCTTCTCCCATCCTGCTCGTAGGCGGAGGATCTCCTCCTCGCGCATCTCGACCTCGTCGACTGCGACAAAGTTTGGATTCGTGAGGAGGTTCTTAAGGTTGTCGAGCACCGTGTCCATGTCGGTAGCCAGAGAATCGTAGTCGGTGGGTAATGCGTGCATCATGCCCTGCTGCGTGTGCTCGTCTTCCTCGCCAATCATCGACAGCCCTTCTGCGTCGCCTCGTGGGCTCTGGTCTGGCATGCCTTGCAGCTCGCGCAGCGTCATGAGCGTGTTTCGCACCAGGCCAATGAGGCTGTCGTTCTCGTCGCTCAGGCTCTGGCTCAGCTGGGTCAAGAAGGCCGTCGTCTCCTGCTTGAGGCTGTACTCGGCGTCGTCCACGTCGGGCGCATTGTCGCTGGCGGGGCGGGTGGTGGTCGAGGCGGGCAGGGCCAGGCTGGCAGGGTTAATGGTGATGCTCGCGCCCACGAGCCCCGTCTTGTTGCCGCGCTGCTGGCTGGTCAAGTGCGCCTTCAGCCGCTGGATCTCCCGGTCGCGCTTGCGCACGTCGTTTGTGCAGCTGGTGCGGACCTGGTCGACTGTCGTCTTGAGGCGCTGCATCTCGGCGCGCAGCTTCCGCGCGGATGACTCGGCTGTCTGCAGGGCCTTGCGTGCGGACTGCTCCTGTGCCTGCGCGAGCGACAATTGGCGCGAGAGGTCGGCATTGCGCGTGTGCAACTTCTCGAGGGCCAGTGTTTGGCGCGTCGATTCGGCGCGGTGGCTGCGCAGCGTGTCGGCCATGGACTCGCGGTACTCCTGGTCGCGCTGTAGTCTGTTAGCAAAGTCCCCCGCCCGTCTAGTCTAGTACACCACCATCCTCTTCAGGGTATACACACGTCGCGCTTCAGTATCAGATCGTGCACCAGGTTGATGATCTGGGCCATGGTCGCTTCCTTGCCGCCCTCTGCCCGCGACGGGTGTGCAAACTCAATTGGCGAGCCATTCCGCAGCAGCCCGCGCGCAAGCAGCAGGTTGTTGATGTACGTCGTCGCCGTCTTCAGATTATACGGCTCCATCGCGCCACCGTTGTTGCGCAGTCGGCCCTCTTGCCGTGTTGTGTGGGCGTGGCGTGGCGAGGCGGGCAGTAACGGCCGTCGTGGTGGTGGTGGTGGTGGTGACTGACTGTTTGTTTACACAAGCACACGTTGCTGCCAATCCAACCGACCATGGACAGGAAAGAACAACCAACTAGCGCGCTCGGATCACCCCGGCCGCACCCGCACCAGCACCAGCACAGCACAGCACCTGCTCCTCTCTCTCTCTCCAAACTTCACTCCACTGTCTCACCACCTTCTCGCTCAACCTTGTTCTGCTACGGCCCGACTGCCCATCTCCCGCATGGCCCCAGTATTGATTTTTCCCCGAACTTGACCTTGGTTGCTCGACCATCGTTCACTGCTCTCCACTCTCTCCCAGTTCCACCGAGCCTTGCATTGCCAATCCGTGCCATGGCGCAACCTCATCACCGCCCCACCCCCCCTCCCCCCTTTGCATCTCCATGTCTCTTCTATATCTCTTGTACGAACGTGACACGCCCAATACGAGCTGATGACGAGAAATGCACTCTTGCCATACAACTCAGCATGCATTGCCATGTCCACACGCAGGCTAAATGCCTATTCTTGCAACCGACAACACGGCCCTGACTGGCCCTACGCCACTTGGCATCAGAGCTCGCGGCCACGTCCGGCCCATATCTCGAGAAGCTTAGAGCTTCGGTGCGCCTCCGTTTCTGCCACGCCACTACCATTGGAGGGATTGAGAGGCAGTTTACAAAGCGGCGTCTGGCTAGGTCCTTGGAGGGTGCTACGCGATGAACATTGTCCCCATGCATGTTGTCGACATAGGCCCCCAGGGGCAAATCGAGTACGTGCTTGATTCGGTCCTACGTGGGTACGGGTGGACTTGGTGGAGAACAACTCCAGAACTACTTAAGTAAGAATGGAAAGGCACCACGATTCTTCTCTTGAGCTCGCAGAATTCTTTCGCTCCTTCTGGTTTGCAGCGTCCATTCGTTCTCTCGTCTTGTCACAATGGAGGCCATTATGCGACTAACACTTGCAACTTTGCTTTTGACTGCTCAATCTGCATCCGCTTCACCCACTCCAGCCACCACTCAGGCTTGCACAGAGATCGAAAATGCTCTCCCTGGAAAAGTACTGGCCCCCGGTCTGCTAGCCCTCGAATATGCCCATGAGCAACAACAGTACTGGTCGACCACGCTGCGCACAGTCCGCCCGGCGTGTATCGTACAACCTGTGGATGCCAATGACGTCTCAGCTGCCATCAAGATCTTGAACAAGTACCCAGATGTTACCTTTGCCACGAGAAGTGGTGGGCATGACCCCAATGTTGGACACGCGACAGTTCAAGACGGTGTTCTGATCACCATGACCGACATGGTCGGAGCTACCTACGACGCCGGAAATCACGTCGCATATGTGAAGCCTGGAGGAGAGTGGAACGATGTGATCAGCGATCTAGAGCCAAGTGGCGTTACCATTGCCGGCGGAAGGCTCGGTATGATTACCCACTTTTCTCGTCTTACATCATCGCTGATCTCAATTCAGGACTTGTTGGAGTCGGCGGCTTACTACTTGGAGGAGGCCTTTCATTTCTCAGTGCGCAGGAAGGTCTCGCCGCAGATGTGAGTTGTGCGGCGATATCCATGTTGCGGTCAGTCTACTAACTCCTCATAGAACATCATTGGTTGGGAAACCGTCGTGGCTAATGGGTCCATTGTCAATGTGGATGCAAAAGCGCATCCAGATCTCGCCCAAGCCATGCGAGGCAGCGGCAGCCAATTTGGTATCGTCACCAAGTTCACTGTAAACGTACACCCAATTGGTGATGTGTGGGGAGGTTTCTGTTCCTACGACCCTAGCCAAGATGACAAGCTATACGCAGCTCTGCACCAATATGCAGGAATCGGCTCTGCAGCAGATCCCAAGTCCGCCATTATTTTCACCGATCTCGTAGCTGCTGCAGGCATCACAAGCAAGATTATCTACTACTTTTACGATGGGCCAGCACGACCTACCTCGGGCCCCTTTGCAGATTTCTTCAAGATCCCCGGTTTAGCATGTGTTCCCAGGAGGCAGAAGTACTCTAGCTTGGTAAGTCAATTCATGCCTATACTCTCAACATGACACTTACAAGGTTAACAGCTCCGGTCCAACGGCGAACCCGTCCGCCTCCTCAACGCCCGCAACTTCTTCCGCGTAAGTCCATTCAATCCTAAACCATCGCTATGATATTCCCCGTCATACTAAACAATTCCCACAGACCCTGACAGTACCCTATATCCCCTCGCGCCCTCAGATGTACTCCGAAATCAGAGACAAACTGCAATCTGTCGTCTCTGCTTTCCTCACCATCCCGCCTGTAGTCCGAGGTGTCCAATTCTCCGTCGACTTCCAGCCTCTCCCCGCCATCATCGGCACCCACTCTGCAGCCAAAGGCGGCAACGCCATGGGCCTCACGGCCTCAGACCCCGAACGTATCATTGTCATTTTCCAGGGCGCGTGGAACCTGGCGAGCGACGACACGCTCGCGTACAGCTTCGGCAAGCAGATGACGGATTGGCTGAGCGAGCAAGTTCCCAGATGGTTGGACGAGGCGGGTATGAGTAAGGATATCTATCTGCCGCTTTTCATCAACGATGCGTCGAGTGACCAGGCCGTTATGAGGAGTTACAAGGATTACGAGAAGTTCAAGGCGCTGCAGAGGAGTGTGGATCCTCGTGGCTTGTTTAGCACGAGGGCCGGAGGTTTTAAATATTAGAGTTTGTGCTGGGTGTTTGATGGACGAAAGTGTTTTTTTCCCACACCAACCCCTCTCCCATCCTTTCTTGTTCGGGAGATGACGCATCATATACGTATTATGCACATGTTCTAAACTTAGTTATAATTGCACCTATTGATAACGAATATACAGTAAGTATAACTAGGTAATCATAATCAGAAACCATCACTACCCAAAGATTTCCAGATTAAATCCCAGCAACAACATACCAACACAAACATACCCTATCAATCGCATTCCAGTACCCCAAATTAGATATGAACAGTACGCTATTGTATCTGTACCGACCAACAGCCCTCCCCCTATCCTCGTGCAAATCGCGCAGTTGAGCACGCGCCTTATCGCACCGCACCGCACCGCACCGAACCGCACGCCCCCTAAACCCAAAATGCTGTCACCTTAACCTAAAATAGAAGGTGGTTATTCCCGCAGCGGAGACCCGCCCGCCCGACTATCTAGATTTTAACCGGGGTTAGTCGCACGAATTGGCGTCTGACTCGTGCGGTTCGCGTGTACGTTATACTACGTACTCTGTATCTACGTTGTATGTAAAGCAGGCTTGCTTGTGAAAGAGATTGTGAAGAGACTGGAACCACTAAACTCAAGTCGGAGGGGTATTCTTGGCACAAGGAAAAGAGAGGTAGGTAGGTATGGCAGCGGCATCGATCACAGGGTATCAGCATGAGGATGCGTGGGATGAGGGGTGGTTGAGGGTGGATGAGTTGCATGAGGTGTTTTATCAGCAGTATGGGAGGAGAGATGGGAAACCTGGTATGTTGTTGAGATTTCCAATGTGTCTACTTGCACCACTGTCTCTGTATCTGTCTCCCGGCAAGCAGTTATACCTGATCGTATGCTTTCTCCCCATACCCAGGTCCTTCTCTACATCCCTACCTAGATACCATACTCAACCACCACCCACATCCCCCTAACCCCCTAACCAGAAACCCCGCAGTAATCTTCCTCCACGGCGGCCCCGGTGGCCAAACCTCAAAATCCAACACCGAATTCTTCAACCCCTCCACCTACCGCGTCGTCCTCCTCGACCAACGCGGCAGCGGCCTCTCGCGGCCCCACGCAAACACCACAAACAACACAACATGGCACCTAGTCGCCGACATCGAAGCGCTGCGCACCCACCTAGGCCTAGCAAAATGGCACACCGTATTTGGCGGATCGTGGGGCTCGACGCTGGCTCTGACCTACGCGGAGACGCACCCACAAGCCGTGGGCTCGCTGGTGCTACGCGGCGTATTTACCATGCGCAAGGCGGAGCTGGCGTGGACGAATCAGCCCGGGGGCGTGAGTATGTTGTTTCCCGAGGCGTGGGAGGAGTTTATTGGGTTCTTGCCAGAGGAAGAGAGGGCGGAGCACTGGGAACATTATCATCGCCGCATTATGAGTGAGGATCAGGCTGTGTGTTTGCCTGCGGCTACGGCGTGGAATAGGTGGGAGTTGGCGATTAGTAGTCTGCGGCCGGATGGTGGCGGGGTGGCGAAGCTGCGCGATGAGAAGTGGGTGCTTGCGCATGCGCGGATGGAGAGTCATTATTTCTGGAATGGGGGGTGGTTGGAGGACGGGCAGTTGTTCCGGAGGGAGAATGTGGATATGATTAGAGCAATTCCTGGTGAGTTTTTTTTTTTCCTTTCTTTTTGAGAAATGGGGAGGGAGATGCGGATGCGGTTTTACTAACGAAGAATAGCGACTATTGTACAAGGAAGATACGATGTCGTGTGTCCGCCCATCACGGCGTGGGAATTACACAAGGCGTGGCCAGAGTCTAGGCTGTTCATTATAGATGATGCGGGACATGCGGCGACGGAGCCCGGCACGAAGAAGAAATTGATCGAGGTTTGCGATGAGTATGCTGCTCTTGAGCTCTAGCGCTTGAGAGAGTTGTGACTCTGGGGGGAAGGGCGGTCTATAGATGTGGATTTAGCCATCTTGGGTTGGATTTACAGTAAAGATTGTGCGGGTTGGCTGATTTATCCATTGCCTTTTTATTCTGGCTTAGGTGTTTGCACTTTTTACATTCTATTCTGGGTTGGGTGATTGCACTTGCTAATTTCATGAGCCCTGACTTAAATGACTTATGGCTGTAATCTACCTTGCCTTTGTAATAATTGAACCATATGTATGATCTCATCACAGCTCCACCATTCGACACAGCCTCCAGAGATGGGATCATCTCTACAACCAGAGACAATCAAGGGCCATTCAGTACAATGTGATAGAGCTAGAAGTGATTATATATATTTAGTAAAAAAAAATTGAAGTTCTCATGGTAATTTGGGCCTTTTCACAAGCCAAAAAGGATACACTGGACTTCACCTCTCAAATGAAATCTTACCATGCGGCTCGAGCTACAACCGACTTATCCCGACCATGGGTCAGACGTTCGATTTTACGAAGAAGTGTAACGATCAATTTTACTCTGTTGTTGAGATCGTGATCGCGATCGTGAGTGTTCGCTTCTTTTTCTTTTACCGGGGGATGTATGGTCCGCTTTGTTCAAGTTGGATGGGTATGAATAGGAAATACTAGGTGTAATGCATATATTTGGCAACAACAACGCTCGATTATATTCAGTCTTGGATAGAGCTATAGTTTTAATTCTAGTGAAAAGGCTGTAAAGAATGGGGGTTCCCGTATGTAATGGCATGATGGTACGGCTATATTTATTATTAGACTGTAGTTTAGCAGGATATGCTAAAAATGCATACATGCCATATCCCTTCCTACACACCTCCTCAATCTTCAACGCATCACCACTGTTCGTCCGAACCTCAAACCCCGTATTCAAAGAAACCACCCTTTAAGAACATTCTGGTGCCATTTCATCTAACCCCAAACTCTCAGAATCTACATCAACGAACATGATAAAAAACACCTGTCCATAACTGAAATCTCGTACAAAACATAATCAGAATTTCCTCAACCAACTAGCCAAATCACCCATCCCCCTTCACAAAGCAAAGTCGTCATCAAAACATCGTTGTGGTTCTAACAACGCACTTCAAAGCATGGTAATTACTCTACTTCGCGCTAGCTACGCAACACGGTCACAGCAAGCCGACAGCAGCAATGGAGTTTGATTTGCCCTATCGAAAATATTATTGTTGTGGATTAGCATGTTTTCCATGCATACAGGACAAGCAAGCATCGGTTGCGCTTGCTGATGGTGTGCGGAAAGTTAGTAAAGCGGGTTGATTGGTGCATGTGTCAGGTAGGTCTGACTGCATTTAGAGGGATGGGGGTCGCAATGAGTGTGTGTGTTGAGGATAAGATGGTGTGTGCTTTGTAGAGGGGTTTTGGGCTGGTGCAGATGGAATAAGCTGAGGGTAGCGCGGTTGAATGGAAGAGCTTAGAGGGATTGAGGGTGAGAATGGGGTCTCGAAGGGCCGAATGTTGCATGTATGCGAGATTGCTGGGTTGCTGGAGTTGTTGGCAATGCCATGTCCTGTTTCTGTTGGCGTGTAGCACCTATACCTTACGGGGTTAATAAGTTTTGGCTGCTAGAAGTAGTGTATATGGTAGTATTGAAGAGTGAGGTGGTGTTGTGCTACGTATACATCATAACTTTCTTTAATTGATCACAAGCTGTTACAGTCCCTGATAACCATTAATTCCCTTCGATTCTCCAAAGTCATGTTTGATCTCGCCCACGTAATACAACCAGTGCAGAACAAGCTCTGCTATCTATCACAGCGAAGACTTGCCTCATAGTAAGTTTGTGAAAAACAATCACTCAGCAATATAGACGTAGGACTTTCATCATGATTCCCTTTTAGCACCGCAAACCATCCGGCCACGCCATTAGCCAAATGTCAGACGAGGAGATGAATGACACGCCACAAAGCACTGATTCTCTCCTACAAGACATACAATCTATCCTATCACAGTCCCAGACTCTTGTCTTCAATATTGCGTTCAGTGCTCGATTTGTAAGTACAAGCAGGGATGCGTGTCCCTTATCCGACGCTGAAGAAACAACGCTATCGGTAGCTCTCAGCGACCTTCAAAAAGCCTATAGAACGCTCGAATACGCACATGAGCACGTGAGGAACAGAGGGACTGAGGAGGAGAAAGGGAAGACTGTGACCAAGATGACAGAAAGCTATGCTAGTGGAAGCAAAACCAATGCATCGAAGGTGACCGCTTCAGGTCCCGTACTTCCTGAAAAAACGACTCGCAGCTCTTCGACTGCTGCTACTGCTACTAGAGCACCTTCACGACCAGTACTGTCGCGGCCGCCACTATCATCACTCACACTCGCAGACACACGCATACTTCGCAACGGCCGCGAACCAATCTACTTCATGGACGGGGGATCCGAGATCGCAGGTAACCGCATTCCACCAGATGTAATAGACGACGTAAACGACACAATACAGCGGTTCTTCGGAAACGACGCACAGTCGGAGAAGAAGTGCATAGCGCAGCGAATCAACGGCAAGGGCACGCTAAAAGTAGACGGCGACAGAGACGGAGAGTATAGTTGTCGGGTTTGCGTGAAGAGGGATAGGCATTGTGTGGGTTGGAAGCATGCTGGGGGTCGAGAGGAGGCGGGCTTTGTTGTGCGTGCGAGATTTGGGGGGGATGGACCGGCTTGGAAGAATGAATGAGGAGAATGCGTGGGGGTTACCGGTATTAGAAGTTGTTTGATCGGTGGCGGGAGATTGTAACGTGCAGGTGAACGGCATTTAGTATTGCATGTACCAGTGACACATACTACTGATTAGTCTTCTTGCTGAGCTCACGGATTCCGTATTCAACCTAGTGATGCGTATTGCGCGTGCAGTAAGTATTGTCAAGACGGCGTAAGTTCGTTCCAAGCAAGACACATGACTCAGGTTCAAACTGGAAACAGATGCCCGCAAGCAGGGGTACCGGTATGGAAGGATCACTGGCGCAGCTTGAATCCACTGGACAATTTCAAAACTCGCCAGCATGACTTGAGCACATTGTTTCACTTGTGATTGCGACTACAGCGAGATGGCCCTCTGCGATGTTCCGGATCAGTTTGGGGTGTTGCAAGCTCAGCAGCAGTAACCATGAGCCGCATCTCACTCGCAGAAATATTCACTCCTATCGACCCTCCGAAGTTACAATATGTCAGCAAGTGTCAAGCAAGAGATAATCCTCATGTGGCTGAGCACGGACTGCTTCGTCCGGTAAGGATGCTGCTGAGAAAGTAGATAGGGGTACTACCGAGCTTGATTCCAACTCCCTCTCATTCTGGCCGAGATGGAAATTGTAGCTCGTTGTTTGACTTCACGATGGACGCCGTTGAGCTAGTTGACCGTTGTCCCCACCATGGGCGCACCTACTTCCCCAAGAAGCCTCGTCCACGCAACCCTGTCGGAGATACCCAACAATGTAATGCGAGCCGCGCAAGGCTCGTTGCACTGTGTCCTCAGCAAGAAGTCAACTGAGAAGTAATGTTAGTGCAAGCGTAACGCGGGACAACCGGTCAATTCTGTTAGTGCCGGGCAAAGGATGCATACACACATTCTCACGGACCCTCAACCAGATGATAAAGGCGAATTACATGGTTTCGCAACCATTACACATTACGCTATCTCGACTACCTTTCAATTCCCGAGTTGTCACTCTATTATACATCCTGCACGGTTGTAAATTTAGTCCTGGGCGTCAGCGAGAATGACGTCGGCGGCTTTCTCAGAGATCATGTAAATGGGAACAGCCAAGAAGGTACCGGGGATCTTGGGGAAAGCAGAAGCATCGACGACGCGCAGGCCCTCAACACCGCGAACCTTGAAGTCGCCATCCAAGACGGCATTGACATCATCGTCAGCGCCAATGGGCGCAGTGCACGAAGCATGGTGGCCCCAGGCTTCGTTCTTAGCGAACTGCTTCATCTGCGCATCGGTGGCAGTCTTCTTGCCAGGCCAGACCTCGGTGAACTTTCCGTCGAGAGGAATCAGGTCCTTGAATGCCTTGCGACTAAACTTCATGCCCTCAACGAGCGCGTTCAGGTCGTCTTCACCACCAACGGCAAAGTTTCGCTTGCGGATCTCGGGAACATCCTGGGGATCGGCGCTACGAAGAGTAACAGTACCTGCATTGTTCCTGGACTCAGCCTTCAACGTAAGCCAGGTCCAGTGGGTCCTGGCCAAAGTAGCGTTCTTGAAGTATTTGGGGTAGTAGCCGTTGAAGTAAGCAGGCCATCCGGCGACAAGGAGATCAGCGTTGCCGTTAGGGCTTTTCTTGGATTTCTTGGTAATGGCAATGGCGACACCGTTGGTTGCATAGGCACCCTTGTTGATAGGGGGCTGAGTCTCGTACTTCTCAAGGCAGGCATCGTAGCCCTCCAGGAAAGTGCAGCCGTTGAGAAGAGCAAGCTTGGAGGGAGCTTCGCCAATGACAGGGACTTCGTAGCGATCCTGGAGATTCAAGCCAACACCTGGAAGCTCCTTGACAACCGGGATGTCAAACTTTTCAAGCTCGTCCCTCGGGCCGATACCGGAAAGTTTAAGAATTTGTGGAGTATTAAAAGCGCCTGCAGACAGAATAACCTCACGGGTGGCAGTGACGGAGCCCTTGGTTCCCTGGGTCTTGACGCGGCCGTCTTGCCGGCGAGGATCAGCACCATAGAGGGATCTGCCAGTCAAGAAGTTGACACCAGTAGCCTTTGGCTTGCCGTCCGTTCCATCCTCGAACCTAACGGTGGTAACAAGAGTGTTGAGCTGAACATCGAGGTGGTACTTGCGGCTGCCATCAGCGTTCTTGGCATTGATAACCTGGTTGAGCAAGTCGACAGGACCAGCGCGCTTGTATTCAGGAATCTTCATTGCCAGAGGAACTTGCCAAAGACCCTCCTCGGAGTCACGGCGCGGACCTGGGTGGTTGATGTCGCGGAGCAAGATCTGAGTGAGACCAGTAACACTGGTGAGCAGTGAACCTAGGAGTCCCTTACCCATGCCGCTCGCAGCAGCTAGTACCAGAGAGAGAACCTTGAAGTCCTGGGCGATCAGGGTGAGCTGAGTCAATGAAGTCTCCAGCCACCCATTGAAACCGTGGCCTACGATACTGCTAGGCAAGTAGCGGGACCTCTCCATTTTGACGAAGTACTTTCGCATATTGTCGGGGTTCCATGAGGAGTCACCGGTAATGTCCTGGATGTACTTCCAGTCGCTCCTGTAGGGATAGATTGTGATGAGAGCATTGTGGCTAGAACAACCGCCCAAAGATCCAACACGTGGGTAGAGGATTCCAAGTGGTTTGGCACCAGCAGGTGGGTTTGCGCCAGTGTAACGAGTGCCGTCGGACAGCTCATAAGTGACCTTGGTGTCTCGTGTAATGTCTTTATCGTTATCAAAATGCTTGACGAAGTAATCCCATCTCATTGGCTCGAACTCTGAAGCGACTGCGTGCAGAACAGGCACATTGTACTGAGTTGTGTTGGTCTGATCATCACCAGCCTCAAGCAGCAGGACCTTGTGTCCAGCAATAGCAAGTCTGGCGGCCAGAGGAGCGCCTCCAGGGCCAGAACCGACAATAACATACTCGTAATCCTCAAGTGTTGTGTCGGTGGCAGTGCTGTTGACTGCACGCTTGACATTCACACCCTCGAAAGGCGTATGCTCGGCGCCATTACTAAGGGACAAGTCAGTGACAATGCATCCACATCACACAGTCCAGAACGCTTACATGTACCGCGCAGCAGCCAAGGAGGTCAGCAACGAGAGAACGGTAAAAGCCTTCATGATCAGCAAAACCAAGACTACAGTATAAAAGAATGAACACGGTAAAAAGAGTGGAATCGGGTTTTCCCCTGGTTGAAAGAGCGACCGGATTGATGAGTGGGTAATACTGAGGAACACAAACCTGGCTCTTATACGGGAACTGGATCTATAGCTCGTGGCAACTTTCGTCCCGTCCCCCCGGGTTGCGTTCGTGATTGTGATCACCAGTGGTGCATTTACCGGTTGCTTCCTGCATTCGACTCGACCTGTTGTGGACTGCCCAATGCGGGGGGAAGGCTTCAGCTGTCAGGGACTGTGCCCAGCTGTCTGAAACGCGATCGCAGGGGTTGCATGCAACTGCTCATTGGAATCGGACCGACAGCTCCGCGATAAACTCACACAAATCATCTCACGGCTGACCACCCCAAAGAAGACGAACAGGACCGTTTGTCAGGAAGGGCTCTCCTTGCCCAAAAGTCATGTTGAGCAATGCTTATGGCAGTACTTCTGCAAAGCTTCGTGCCATGACTGCATTACGAGGCGGATTACCGTTGTGCAAATAGACTTTCGCTTTCAACGTCTCCAATCTGATGCCCAAGCCTGCCAGGTACATCTCGTTCATCCACAAGCCGCCGATTAAGGCATGCATATCCCCACCAGGTCAGCCCTCTGAGGCATGATCTGCGATTTGCAAGCCCTGCAAATTCTCGGTTCCATCCAGGATATCGGCAATTCCCTTCACCGCCGCTGTCAAGTCCGCGTCTCCAACCCACTGGAAGGCGGACCTTTGACAGAGACCCTTGGTCTCTCAGAGACCTGTTACGAGGCTTTCGTCTCAACTTCCCTCAATCAGATTTCTGGGTATCGTCCGATTGCACGGGCACACGTCGGGAGATGCCAGCGGTCCGCGATTGCAAGTGGTCCAACTTGGCGTGAAAGGGTGCTCTTCAACGGGGATTGAGCAGGTGGTTGTTTATAATACTCCGAGTTCTCAGAAAGTCTCCTCCGATCTTTCTTCATCCGACTCGCGACTTTCGTTTCAAAGTCTAGATCTCCACCATCATTTGTAACAACCCATCATGAGGCTCAGCACTGTACTGGCCGTTCTGAGCGGCTTTGTCGCTTCTGTGCACGCCCAGGGAGGGCTCGCTGCTATGGCAGAGGCAATGCCCCCATGTTCTGTATGTTGTTCTTGTGCTCAGCCCACATAGTCACTGAGGTTGCTGACACTGTACAGTTGGCATGCTTCATGCAAGAGATACCACTATCAACATGTGCTACAAACATCACAGCAGCGTGCATGTGCACCAACACTGCACTAAACGCTGCAGTGGGAGCTTGCGCTAGCCAGACATGTACTCTGTATGAACTGCTCCGTAAGGCTGCCTCTGCAAACTTTGCACTTGAAACATTAGCTTACACAACTCATAGAAACCAAGAATGTGTCTAGTAACAGCTGCGGAGTTCCAGTACGGTATAGCGGAGAAAGGTTCATCGTCCTTGGTACGGCTGGTTGTGTTGTCGCCGTCGTCGTCTTCATCCTCCGCCTATGCGCCAGTCTTGGCAAGCGTGGAAGGAAGCTTTCGTGGGATGACTTAACAATGGGTGTAGTCACCGCATGTGCGATTCCTCCTACGGTTTTTATCAAATACTGTAAGTTTCATGAAGCATCGCTCCATGATATCCACCTCCTAACAAGCGCGTAGTGGTCGAAAATGGACTGGGACGAGACATGTGGACTCTCAAGGACTATCAGATCACCAACGTGCTCTACTACTACTACCTAGGTGAGATCTTCTACGTCGTCGCGCTCGGCATCTCGAAGATCTCTATCCTTTTCTTCTACCTCCGCGTCTTCCCAGCAAAGGAGTTCCGTAACAAGATATATGCCGTCATGGCTGTCTCCACCGCCTACACAGTCGCTTTCTTCTTCGCAACATTCCTCCAGTGCATACCTATCAGCATGGCCTGGGACCAATGGGACGGCCTTCACGAGGGCTTCTGCAACGATATTCATCTTCAAGGCTGGATTGCCGCCGGCATCAACATCGTTCTGGACATTTGGGTCATGGTCCTGCCACTGAGAAATTTGGCCAAACTCAACATGAAGCTGAAGCAGAAGCTTATGGTCATGTCCATGTTTAGCGTGGGCAGCATCGTTGTCCTCATCTCGTCTCTGAGACTGTACTCGCTAGTTCACTTCGCCAGATCGAAAAACCCCACATGGGACTACGTCGAAGCCGGATATTGGAGTCTGCTCGAAATCGACGTTTCGATTGTGTGCGGTTGCATGCCTGCGCTCCGGCTACTAATTTCCATGCTGTTGCCAAAGATGAAGATGACCTTTGCCTCGAGCAGGGGCGACTCTCAGCTATCCAAACTCAGCGGCCCCAACAGGACCAATGGGACCGACACAAACAAAAGCGTCAACATCTCGGTCAAGCCAAAATCTGGAGACGAGGGCGACTTTGTCCCACTTGTCGATATTGAGGGCAACAATCGCAGCCAGATTGATTCGCACTCGGATTCGGACCAAAAGCAGCATCCGACGCATTCCATGAAAGAGTCCATCTCGCACGACCAACTAGACGGCTGGCCAATGGCCACGGCAACCATGGGCAAAGAGCACATCTGAGTTTGCTAAGTCCGTGAGTCTGACTCTGCGCCTGCTTACTGTACTGTACCTATGCCTCTACAGACGGGGCGATTCTGGAACTGTATGATTTTTTGGGTTTCGCCAGGCCGAGTCTAGCGTGTCTGTCGTTTCCTACACAATACCCGAGGCTACGCTCCTTTACGCCTCACATGCGCGGCATTAGGAGGGGTTTCACACATCGGCTAGCATTTTGATAGCAGAGAAAAAGCAATCATTCGTTCATTGCTCTCAGGGGACCCAACTTGGCCATGATCAGAGCCAGCATGCGACACCAACGTGATGCCTGTCCACGAGTCAGCGCGAGAAGGGGTTGTGCGGGACCGGGACCAAGAGCCGACCTTGGCTCCTACACGCGTCTGGGGCGGCTTTGAGGGATTACGAGGCCTTGCACAGGGCTTGCTTTGTGAGGATGAGCCCATTCGCGGTTGAATTGCAATTCACGGTGGTCCGTGCCTGTCTGGACGCGGGCGGAAAAGGTGGACGGGACGGTTCGTGCAGCGCAAGTAGACCAAGTTAGGACTAAGGGGAGCATCGCCCCCGCGGAATCGGACCGTTGGATGGGTCGGCAACAACTGCTCTGCTTTGCATGTTTATTCGGACCGCTGCCATCTCCTGAACCTCTTGCATGCTTGTTCCCGTTAGCTCATGTCACGTCCAGACCGCATGTGTGATAGCCAGGAACTCACCACTCACTAAATCTCCGACTGATCTCCATAGCCTCCTCTTTCTGCCAGGTACCGGATGGATCCCTCCTGCTTCCGGATGGCACTCTGACTGCCCGCGACGCATGTCGTGAGCTTCTTTACCGCACAGCTAATGGGATCAACAGGAACCGTAGGTGGAGGCCGCGGTATAATCGCATACTTCCTATTGGTTTAAATGCTCCTTCGTGTTTCAACATAGCTGTTAGCAATTGTGTCGTCGTTCTACATATGTACAACCGACTTCGATAGCTGCGATATCAACTTCTAACCCACACATTCCTTTACCGGTGTCGAGCTACCACGCTGCACCCTCACACTCGCTTTGCTGCTATCCACTCCTTAGCCGTATCCCCCGCCTTTGTATTTGCCGCAGTTAGTCTCCCACCATGAAGTTCTGGTCTACTCTTCTCCTGGCCTCTTCCACCGGCCTAGCGGACGCTTTCCCCGCTTTCTCCGCACGCAACCTGGAAGGTCTTACGCCAGAGAGACTAAACGGAGCACTCGCGGAAGTCGAGAAGTTGCGCAACGACAAGCGCTTCCTGCTCGACATCCTAAAGCCCATCAAGTGCACCGACGAGCATGCTTTCGTGCCACCAAAGGCCAACGACCAGCGCGGTCCTTGCCCGGGGCTGAACGCGTTGGCAAACCACAATTACATCTCCCACGATGGCATTACCAGCTTCGCGGAGGTAGTGGCCGCTATCAACAAGGGTATGCTTAGATCTAATCTAAGGCGAGATCGAGTGCGTCACTAACGATGAGATCCAGTGTATGGTATGGGCATAGAGCTTTCTCTTATCCTGGGTATTATGGGCACCGTGTGGACGGGTAATCCATTATCCCTCAACCCAGGTTTCTCCATCGGAGGCGGGGGGAACGATAACCTTCTCGGAAACGTGTTGGGCCTTCTCGGTAAGCACGCAACCGCTTTATCGATTCTATATGATCTGTAATATTGACAACGCACAGGTGATCCTCGTGGCCTCCAAGGATCGCACAATTGGATCGAGTCAGATTCTTCTCTTACTCGTGATGACCTATACGTCACTGGCAATGCCTGGACAATGAACATGACTCTTTTCCGCGACATCCACGATCGCGCGGATGAGAACGGCGTCATCTCCATGGATCTTCTTGGTGACCAGGCTGCTCGTCGCTGGGCTTACAGTGTTGCGCACAACCCGGACTTCTACTACGGACCCATCACTGGTATGGTCTCTCGCAATGCTGGTTACTTTTTCCTAGGCCGTCTCTTGTCCAACCACACCGATGAGCACCCGGATGGTATTCTCACCCAGGAGATTTTCAAGAAGTTCTTCGCCGTCTACGATGATGGAAATGGTGGAATGGAGTACCGCGAGGGCCATGAGACATTCCCCGAAAACTGGTACCGCATCAAGGGCGAGTACGGTCTTTTGCCATTGAACTTGGATATTGTCCGCTGGGTCTCGCAGCACCCTGAACTAGGAAGGTAAGCAAGTACCACATCCTCCATGCTCTGTTAAACACAAGCCACATCCCCATATATCATCGCCCATATATCATCGCCATACATAGCTAACGGAATAAAATCAGCATCGGAGGCAACACCGGTAAAGTAAACACCTTCACCGGCATCGACCTCTCCAACGTCACAGGCGGTATCCTCAACGCAGCCACCCTCCTCGAAAACAACAACCTCCTCTGCTTCGTCTTCGAAGTCCTCAAGACTTTCCTGCCAAACTCCCTCTCCCCGCTCCTCAAAACCCTCGAAGTCCCCATCAAACTGGTCACCGACGTGCTCGCTGCACCCCTGCTCAGCCTTGCGTGCCCCGCATGGAGAGATATGACAGAGGGCGGTGAGCCGCTGTGGGACGTGCTGCAGACGACGTTTACTGGTGCTAGTCGGGCGGGTTCGAGTTTGTAGGAGGCGTTTGTGATGCGAATTAGACGAGTGATAGAAATATGCTGGGCTGTGTGAGCAGAGGGGCTGGGGTTGTTGGAGAAGAACTTCAAAAGATGGGAATAATGTGCAAATATAATCTTAATCAATTGGGGACCGTTGATGTATATGATGACATTATGGCTTGCTTAGACGTGATGAAGAACATCTTTCTTAGACGTGATAAAAGATAAAGCCCTACTAGGTGTTTTAAAGTATATTGGTAATACCGTTTTAGAACACCACCATAGGGTATAGCACACCTAGTTGCACAGTATCTTATAGATTGTTATTCTTTATTATACATCTTGTATACTATATAATACCTTAGCCTTCCTCTCCTTGCTTAAACTCGCGAATAGCTATAGCCTCTATACTATTTAATTCCTATATTGTTATTACTATCCTTATTTCCTTTTATAATACATTATAAAATACGTACTTTAATATGGTATATTATCCTACCTACTACTCCCTCTCTTCCCTCTCTTCCCTCTCTTCCCTCTCTTCCCTCTCTTCTCTCTACTCCTACCCTCCTACTCCACCCTTACATCCGTCTATAACGTAGAGACGCATATAGCCTAGATACTAGGTCTAAAATAACAGATATAGTACTAGGATACCAGTGTATATATATACTATGTTTTCTAGAAAAATAGAGAGTAGAAGGGGGATAGAAAGGGAGGCGGGATAAGAAAATATAGCTTCCATGCTTAGGTAAGTCTTTTGTATTTACTAGAATACCATCTATTGAAATTATTACTCTTGCTTTTATTCTTATTTAGATCAACTGTGGAGTTTGTATATTAACTTATTATTGGGGAAACGGGGCGCTATACAATCCCCTACCTAGTCAAAGTTTGGATAATACAACAAGGTAGGGTATCACTTCACTAAACTCCACCATATAAGAACATGCGACATAATTATGATTTCATTCTTCGTAATTTACTCATTACACACCCCAATCAATCCGTTAGACCCTCTTAGTATGCAATCATTGTGTTCAATCCATCCATCTCACGATCAAAGTTCTTGTGCTGAGAAATTGCAAACATGTACTTGCCCAAGAAATCGGTAGCCCCCTTGACCATCTTGACCGCCTCCTTCCAGCTCTCAGGCTTGACCTCGTTCGCTGTAACAACACCGTACGACTCAATGGCATCGCCTGTTGTCGAGAACTGCATGCTGGGTAGGTCAACTGCTAGCTTGACGAATGAGACCGCTTCGCCGGTTGCACCAATGGCCTTGAGGTGGCCAAAGGCTTCGCGTACCCAGTGAACAGCTCGGCCGTTCTTGGACAGTGTTTGAATCGACTTGGCGCCGCCGGGGATGAAGACGCTGTCGTACATGGTTGAGCGTTGACCCTCTAGGTGGTGGTCTGCGACTACACCGCCTTCGCCGTTCTCCTCGCCAGCAGCAAAGATTTTGTTTCGACGGGGGCTGATGGTGAAGGGGAGGGCACCAGCTGCAGTGAGAGCAGCCTTGATGCCGTTGTACGCGACCTTGTCGTAGCCGTCTGCGATCAGGATGGCGACCATGCGTGTCGCAATAGTGGGTGTAGATGGCATGTACTCGAGTTGCGAGAGACCCTTGGCCTTCTTGCCGTGCTTAGCACGACCCTCGCCGGTGGGCTTCTCGCGGCCAACCATCTCAGCGACCTCCTGAGCGAGCTCAAGGTTGATCTCAGCAATTCGCTCGCACATGCGCTTATAGACCACGGGATCATCGCAGTGATCCAACTCAAAGGCGAAAGCGGCTTTCATGTGAGCCTTCTCGGGTGCAGACATTGAGTTGTAGAAAAGCTCAGCTTGGTTCTTGTGCTCGCGGAACTTCTTGCTGTTCAGACGAGACTTGATGCCAGCGACCTTCTGGGGATATTCGACATAGGCGCCTTCCTTCTCGGAGGCGGGAGGTACAGTCTCGAAGCGGTTGGGCCAGTAGTTGACCTTGCCCTTGGTAATGGTGTGTCGCATGGCGCCGTCACGGTGGTGATTCATGACCGGACAAACAGGCTTGTTGATAGGTAGCTCTTCCCAGTTGACTCCCAGACGGGAGAGTTGAGTGTCTTGGTATGAGAAATTGCGGCCTTGCAGCAGCGGGTCGTCGGAGAAGCCAATACCGGGGACGATGTGACTTGTACAGAAGGCGATCTGCTCAGTTTGCGTGAAGAACTCGTCCGGGTTCCTGTTGAGCTCAAGTTGACCGATGTACCGGATGGGTACCAGCTCTTCGGGCCAGACCTTGGTAGCATCGAGGATGTCAAACTCGAAATCGTCCTCCTTACCCTCTGGGATCACCTGGATACCGAACTTCCACTTGGGGTAGGCACCGTTTTCAATGGCCTGCCAGAGGTCTTTGCGATGGAAGTCGGGATCCTGGCCGCCAATCTTAAGGGCCTCGTCCCAGACTAAACTGTGTACACCAAGCTCAGGTGTGAAGTGGAACTTGACGAAATGCCTCTGACCCTTATCGTTGATGAGAGTGTATGTGTTGACACCAAATCCTTGCATCATACGGTATGAGCGAGGAATAGTTCGGTCAGACATGGCCCACATAAACATGTGGGTTGCTTCAGGGTGCATGTACCTGAAGTGTTGTTAGTGCAAATTCTCGACTCGATATTGGAGCTGGACAACCACAACGCAACGTGAAGCCCGAATTTGATCTCCAGCCTGCTATGTAGTCATTCACTCCCCGAAATCAACTTACTGAAAATCCCAGAAGTTATTATGAGCAGACTGAGCTTGTGGCATCTCGGAATCTGGTTCTGGTTTCGCAGCGTGAATGACATCCGGGAATTTCATCGCATCCTGGATGAAGAAGACGGGGATGTTGTTTCCAACAATATCCCAGTTACCTTCTTCAGTGTAGAACTTGACGGCGAATCCACGAACATCACGGACAGTGTCTGCAGATCCACGGCTTCCAAGGACTGTTGAGAAGCGCACGAAGACGGGTGTTTCTCGGGATGTGTCGTTAAGAACGCCGGCTTTGGAGACATCAGATGCAGACTCGAAGAGTGTGAATTTGCCAAATGCGCCGGAGCCACGGGCGTGGACTACGCGCTCTGGAATGCGTTCGTGGTCGAAACGGTGAATCTGAGACGTGTATTAGTAGATGTTGTGGTCGAAAGAGTGAGGAGAGTGGAGAAATAACAAACCTTCTCGCGAGCGAAGTGGTCCTCTAGAAGTTGTGGGCCTTGCTTATCTTCTGAGGAAACATGTAACCAGACATCGGTGTTGTTCTGCTTTACACCAGCATCGCTGGTGATCCTCCAGTTTTTGTCGTGAACATCCTTTGTGACAGTGGCAAGATCAGCCTGCTTCTTATCGCCAAGACCAGTCATCTCTTTGGCCTTCTCTGCTACGTTTCCCAAAATATTAGACGCCATGTTGACCTGCTTTGAAGGTTCGAGGTAAAAGTGGCTCTAGTGGTTGGTGTGTACACATTCAGTCACAGAGTGCACGCTATTTGTATGGAAGGCGCGTACAAGAAATTGTTTATGATCGAACGTCATACCTACGTTGTTCGCAGTTTGCAGGACTCTAGCAGCGACCTTTTCATCTTCACGTCCGACCAACCCCTACCTCGAGGTCAATGGCAGCATTCCTGACGTGCATATTGCGTGTGGAGTTGAAACCATAGCCAATGGCAAGCATGATGATGTTATAAAAGCTGGTAGATCTGCCTCTGTTGAGACTGCCGAACGCCGCCGATATGCCACGCGAGTGCGCACTTTGCCATGTCCCCGCAATGAGAAAGATGGAGAAGTCGATGCTGAATAACAGCTGTCCTCAGCTCGTCTCTCAAGCTTTCTCCTCGGCAGACGATGACGTGAGTTGCCATTCTTGGCCACTGAGGCTCTTGAGATCTGACGTTCACGTTGATGGCTGACGTCAGCACACGTGAGGCGATACTACCCCACTCCTATCCCCACTTTCCCGATTTGGACATCACTCAAGGAGGCTGCGGAGTGAAAGTCGAAAGATATTAATACTCGTATCCAGTATCTATTGTGGGACAAGCTTTCCGAAGTGTCCGTAGTAGAGCTTGTGTGTGAGATGCAAAGGGCTCTGACATGGTTTCGTATTCGTTTCGTATAAAGATGGGTACAGACCAACTCCAGGGCACATGTCGCGATTGACGATTCACGATAGCCGTTGATTGTAGCAACAAAATGCCTCAGCGCGGGCACCTCGGACACCTTCCCCAGCGAATGAGAGACACTGCGCAAACGTGATGTGTTGCGTGTCCCTAGCCGCCATAGAGCCGCCGCCATAGAGCCACCGATAGACTCCGGAGGCAACGCCGTCCATGGCACAAACACCGTGAGCATCTTTCTCGTGCCGACCGCTCCGCCTTTGACGCTAGATAGTAACTTCATCCTATAGTTCAGAGAGATGGAGTGCATTGGCTTGCTGCAGAGTCCAGACATGGGCCTTGGGCATGTACCTGATCGCCTATGCTGCGCCTGTTCTCTAGAGAAAGCAGGTAAGCTGACACTCGCCCAACACTGAGCCGGAGTCATGGAGCAAATACTGCGATTCGTCGGAATCTCTTCGCCAAAGGGCCAGAAGCGATCCAGACCTGTCACATCAGAACAGTGAATCGCGTCCTACCGTCAATAGTCCCTGCAAAATTTGCAATGATCTTCCGATTACCTATCCTGTACATTTTGTTATTCGCTGGCGAACATGGTGCCATGTACCATGTACTGCAACGCGTGTAGCGTGGCGGCACGAGACCACGCATGGCGAATTTGCGCCACAAGGCCATGTGTCTTTGCTGGCGACGTTCCTGAGTCCAAGGGTGGCGGTAAGAATCAGCGTTATGATCAAGTGCATGCAGTGGCGCATGGTGATCTGGCTGCTCGAAACGCTTTGGCATTGATGCGCTGGTAGTGTGCAGATCACCTGAAAAAGAGCAAGGTGATGATGGCAAAAACTGCGAGTGTCTTGTCGCGGTCGGGTCAACTGCTAAATCGTCTGGGCGCTGCCCAAGGACTGAATCTCGCCGAACGATACGGACTCACATGATCTGCAAAATCTGATAATGTCTCCGCAATGCTGTGGGCAGGGGCAGCTAGTGAATCTCCAGTTCTCTCGCTGGACCCTGGTTCATCGAAGTGAAATACATTGCGCTGTAAGCGCGGAAGCATACGGGTACAGGAAAGCCCCTTCCGCGCGCTTGCCAAAGTATACTGTGCAGGATCATACGTTCTTTGCATTTTGCTCTGAGCTAGCGAAGTATATGTCATCTAAGTGTTGACACAACCAAGGTCACCAGGCCTGTAGGTCGGAGTTTGGGGTCTGCAGCGTTTGGAGTAGTCCCTGGTGTGGTAGCAACTGCATGCGAAGTGTAAAGTATGTCAAAGGCAATGGGCATATCTAGTGGATGAGCGGTGGTTTCGCATGCAGCCTTATCAATTCTCCGTTGCTCGCCTAATGAACGGTCCAAGTGTTTCAGACTAGAGAGTGCTGTGGTATTCGTTGTGCAATAGGAACTAGACGCAAATGTGTGAACAGTATTCCACATGGTCTCGACGGCCACACGTCTGTCTCTGGAGTATTACCGAGTCAGCTGTGCATTTGAGTGCCTCTGGACAGGCCAGTCAAACTACCAAGTCGATCGCAAAATGGCCGATGGCTCCGCAGAGTTGACCGGTGAGGCCAACATATGTCTGTCTGTGGACGATGTGTGTCTATCATATTGGGTGAGCTCGGTGATATAAGTCGATCTCTGGGACTGACGCTGAATCGTGCAAAGTCTCGCTGGCCATGTATGCCACCCCGCGTCTGCAGCCCAAGCGGGCGCGGACCCAATGGTTGACTCTGTGTGCTTTGATAGACTTCGAGGGATATTGCGAACAGCATCCAATGTGCCGGAAACTGCCGGCAGGAGACTGCAGTCGGAGCGTCGTCACTGTACACAAAGCGGACGAGGCGATGCAGGGCGCATTTGTCGTGCAATACTGTCACGTAGATGTGCGCGTCCAAGTGCAAAGCCCACAAGTGGTCTCTGGTCTCAAATCTCACACAAAGCTCTGCTTCACAGGCGTCGATGCTTCCGCATAAAGGCGCAACATAGTTTGGCAAGGCTGCTGCAGGCTGTGGACGGCGTTTGACCGCACTCCTCCAGGCTCATCGCTCGCTCGGTTGCGCCGACATGCATCCTTTCGCCAGTCGAGACAAGGGCTAGGCCGCTTTGGGCAAGGCGGCGGCGCAAAGCCACATTGCAGCCCGTGGGCGCACAGACGTCGATCTGGTGTGGGCGGGCCGTGGCGCTAGAGGCTTTTAGGCAGTGCGCTACAGCCCTCCCTGCAAGCCGTTGGGGATGTGGGACAAGAGAACAGTTGACAGGCGACACCGCATATGCCGGGCAGCGTTGTATCTCGACCTTCCCTCCACAACGTCTGTCCTGGACACCGCTGGCGGCACTCATGATCAGCTTGCCGTACACAGACTGTTGACGGGGGTGACGGGCGGAATGTGGAGTCAATGCAAATGCCCCACTCGCTGGAGATCAGTGGTGCGGGCGACAGCAACGGCCACATGGTCGGAAATTCATCACAAGCTGATGTTGTGACGCTCGCTTGGCACCGCTCTGTTGTCGACACAGCTCATCACTCGTAGCATTGCCAGCCGGAACTCGGAACATGGAGCTGCCTGGCATTTGACCGTCATCAACTCACCGTTTCATCCTCCTCGAATCATGGGCCGACGTCGCAGTCTGCAAGTGGCTGTTTGCCTTTCCAGTTTGGGGACCCGCCAATTGGCGGAGCGGCTTTTGAGTTATTGTGGGATGCTTCATCCACTTGATCGTCCAAACGCCAGTGCCCTTGACGACTTGACATTGACAATGCGTGGACCCGTGGCCTCAATGCAAGGACGGCCCTTGGAGTTGCGCTCAATGTGCCACCCGCCTTCGTTGACGGCGGCACCACTCTATGACAGACACAGCGCAACGAGCGAGCACAGGTTCAAGTGCGAAGTCGATGCTCTTTCTCGTCTCTCGATGGAGACGGTGGCGCGGACCAGGGTGCCATGTGTCCATGCTGTGTCATGGTCCGAGGTACAAGGATGAGTGTCGATGTAATAAGGTACACGAAGTCTTTGGCGAGTGGCTCGCTGACTTGTCGCCTGCTCCCCAGCTCTCCGAGACGAGACGCGACTCAGCGGCAGGCAGACGTTGCTAGCTGTTCAGTGTGTAGAGTACTCTAGCAGCAAGCGGCATAAGAATGTTTGCTGGGGTAACAGGTACTCCAACAGGACAGGTCTGCAGACGTTGACGGGACTGCAGCTAGCCTTGCGGCGAGCCACTTGGGTGTTGTTGCAGCCAGGCGAGTAAACGTGGTACAGATATGGAATTTGTTAAGCGTTGAATCAGCCCTGTGGTCTGATCTTCTGCTGCGCTACAGGAGTGGCCGGGCTGTCTTCCGCTGGATCTGCGAGCTAGCCCGCGGTAGAGCGTTTGCAAGCCGGGCACTGATAGGGTCCATGGGAGTTGAAGTCGGGAGCGACAGAGAAATGGAGAGTACAGCAAAGAGATGTTGTTTCGCTCTCTATCTCGCTGTTTTTAATCTCCCTCTCCTTCCCTCTCTCGGTCTCTCTCTCTCCCTCTGGCGGTGTGCATGATGGCGGGAGCAACAGAGGCGTCGGCTTCAACGTCGGCCATGGACGACCGCCTCGTTCCTCGCAAGTGCGGCCGCAGACCCTGAGGGCCTGAGGGCCTGAGCACTGAGCAGAAAGCAGGAGGACGAGCGTACGAGGAGATCAGGTCGGGCGCCAAGGGGCCACTATTGGCCAGGCGGGGGCTGCTGGAGCGGTCACAGTGCGCTGCAGATGGGCGGTCGATAGGACGGGATGACCCTGGCAGGCAGATGCTAGGCCCATGGCTAACGCTCCGCAATGTACTTGTCCTTGCCCGTCCGCACGGAGCCAACGGCTGTACAAGAGCGCGTCGCACTGTCTGTTGCAAACGGCAGCGGCAGTAATCTAAACAGCTGCTCGTCAGGTACCGTCTGGCTGGCTCTCTGCAATGCCTCGATTATAAAACTCTCCTGCTGCCCGCCGCCTCCCTTTAGGACGCTCCGACCAACTCCTCTCCATATCTCGCCCTCCCGGCTGCTTGTTGGCCAGTACCTACCTGTCTTCCTTGCGTGCTGCTACTGCTCTGAACTACTGACTACCGCCTGCGCCGCTGCCCTTTCGTCTCGCCCTGTGCCAGACGCCCCCCGAGCATCAGCCATAGCTACATACATTCGCAATACATCCACCACCTATTCATCCATCCATCCATCCATCCAGCCATCCAGCCATCCATCCATACATCCATACATCCATACATACATACATACATACACCGTAGCTGCGGCCGCCGCCCACCGTCCCCACGACTCCCCACCCTCTGCCCCTCCCTCCCTTCCTCCTTGTCCCTCCCGCCGCCTCGCCTCAGCAAGCCTGCGAGTTTGTTGTCTGTCTCAGAGCTCTGCAATAAGAAAGAGCTCCCCACCTGCCGCCAGCCAATCAGCGCCGCCCAAGGCCGCCGAGCGCCCACCCCCGCCTTCCCTTGCTACGCAGACGTAGCAGCCACGACCGCCGCCCTCGCACGCTGCCACAGAAGGCGCTCCTGGCTCCCCCGCCGTGCCACCGCGCCTCCAGCCCGTGATCTGCGACCACACCATGTGCACCAAGGTCGTGCACAAATACGGCTGCGGCCATGTCTTCGAGGCAAAGGCCCCATGCGCCACCTCGAGAACCGCGCCCTGCGGTGTCTGCAACGTCAAGACGGTCAAGCACGATGAAAAGTGCGAGACGTGTGATCGTTGACTGCTAGGTAGGTACCCACCAACCCCCCCAATTGCAGGCGCACTCGGCCTACCTAGCCCTTTGGTCTGACGTCTGGTTTTGCAGTGTGCTACATCGCCCTTTATCCGGACGATGCCCCATGATGGCTCGTGGCACTTGCAGCGTGCCATGGCTGCTGCAGCCACGCAATCGACTGAACGGCCTCCTAGTCCTGCTACACATCCCTACAGGCTGCATTTCACGGCGTCACGGATTCTAAAAAAGTATCGGCGTTTTTGGGCGTTGGCGTCTGCCGGCACCATGGACACTACAGTCCGGCGTTTTGGATATACGCTGGTGGTGCAGGCCGCCTGCTACTCTGTCTTACCTGTTCTTTCTTTTACATGGATACCACGGTCTCGTAATCTTTGGTCGCGCTCTGCGCAAACGGCGAACCACATTGGTGCCGCTTCTAATCATTGTCATTGCTATCAAGAATATTTTCATTTGCACGCCTGGCGTTCCAGGGTGTCGACGCTGCGCAGAGAGCAATAACGAGCAACGCAATCAATGCGCGGGTGCCCACCGAGGAGCCTGCGCACAAATTCAATGGGCAACCATGATCTTCTGTTGAGCTTCCTTGTGCATCATTCCAGTCCGCGGAGCGTGTGTGTTTGGCCTCAACCCAGCTCGTCACAAGCAATAGGGCTCGCAATATCAAGTACCAGATAACGCATGGTTCTGCCATCCACTAATAACCCCAGGTGACTCTGAACAACCATTGACGGCATTCAGCGTGCTCCACAAGACCTTTCCAGTCTTGCGAGGCGCCTTGCCTCAGAACCCAGTTCATTTGCTACTTGATATTGATATTGTATTACAGCCTTGCAATCACACCCAGGTCGAGAGAAACAGCAGCCGAGAGCTTGTCTGTTCTTGGAGAATGATAGGACATACTAAGTGCAAGTACCATCTGTTATACAGCGAGTGATCGGCCGCCGTGCGAAGGCACTGATCGCGCAATACTCGACATCATGCTTAATGACGAATGATCCACGTCTCTCCCAAAGCACCTCGAAACTTGCGCAGGAACGGCTCATGTTGGACGGAAGTTTTCGGTACAGTCAAGACCTTCCATCTTCCGTCACTGTGCTCATTGCAGAGAAATCACTGGTGAGCCAGCAATCACGTTGCAGGCATATCAAAAACGGCTCCCAACACGAACGCAGCCACTGAACGCCTTTGCTCTTCCATGTGATGCCCCGCAAACGCGCGCCCGTTGTATGAAGCATTGACTGGATCGCCAAATAGCCAAAAACGACATATGTGTACTTGATATAGGTTAGTCATTGCATGGTTATCTGCAGCCAACCGGGTAACGGTTCTTCTAGAAGTCATTCAGCCTGGAGCCCAGAAACTTGCTCTATGAGCGACACTCCGACATTGGAGGTCCATACGGCTGTGACTGTGCCCCAGTCGGATTGCTTGTCACTTATGTTTCATCAAAGGAACATGATCGGTAGTGCCCAGGAAGCGGTACAAGATGGAATTCGTAGAGGCAACTACATGATTTGTTAATTAGCGGCGTTAGTATTAATATAATTGCGTTTAGCATACCTTGTACCTCGACGACCCTACCGTTTCTTAACCCTGTCCATATCAAGGACCCCCTGGTTCTCTTTTGAGGCCGTTATGTATGTACATTGTTGCGTTCTGCAGATACGATCTGCAACATGGACATGTCCACGTGCAGGAGTGCTTGGCCGTTAATTGTACAAATTCCATCGTATGTTCTGCATACTCGCAGCAAACCAGAGCTGTGAACAACAGCCATCTACCGGGTCCGCGTGCACGCATACCGCGCCGCACCGTCTCATGGCTGGCCAGCGCAAAGCCCGTCAAGGCCCAAGGAAGAGCTGCAGAATCAAGTGCATTATCACACCTGTGACCAAGTCAGGGAAGCTCATCAACCTGTGCCGCACGCAAGCGATGCCATGTTTGGCAAGGTGGTGAAGTCGTCGGCCTTTCGGCATCACGGTGCCTGAGCTCGGCCCGGGTGGTCGTTGCCTCATTCGGAAGCAAACTGGCAGCACTTTTCATCCGTCGACGCCAACGCTCAATAATCAACAATGTCCATAGACATCAATTGGGACACACTCACCCGTGGCCCAGACGGCGCCGGCCGTGCAGAGGCTATACGTGCCTTCATTCACGACAGGTTCCAGCAGGTGACGCTGCCACGCTTCATTCGCTCGGTCCACGTTCATTCGTTCGACTTCGGGAGCGTGCCTCCGGAGCTCGAGATCAAGGACATCTGCGACCCACTTCCAGACTTTTACGAAGAGGACGAAGATTACCCAGACGGTCATGGCGTTGCAGATGATGCCTCACATGTCGATGAGGAACCGCACCATCAAGGCGATGCATCCAATCACGGTACCAAGGAGCCACCTTCGAAAGAGGCAGGAGCAAGCGCGTCGCATTTGGGCAGAAACATGGCAGAACACGCTCATCAAACCCCATCGCACACCAACACTAGGTCGCGTCCTAATCGTGCCCTGTATGGCCCCAATGAAACGCTACTGAGCCCTTTCTTTCCTGGAGCGTCCACACCGGGCATTCCTGGCGGCACCTCGAACATGAATTATTTTCATCTTCCTTTGGGTGCAGGTCTATCGGGTGCCACCACGCCTCTCGCTGCCGTAGCTGGTGCGCAACTCCAGGGCTGGCTTGATAACCCGTACGGCCGGCCTTCAACACCGGCCAATATGCGTCTTCGTCACGCTGTGTCGACGAATTCACTCACGTTGACACCGCAATCCAATCCTGATCCTGGCACGCGGCCTTCTTCACGACATCAACCTGACGAAGGAAGAAGACAGTCCCTTGCTGAGCCAGATGATGCATCTCAGCGTAGCTACAATCGAACTCCATCTGCGTCGCCGCATCGCATGCGGGAAAAAAGTGCGGATGACATCCAGGTAGTGGCACACGTGCGGTATTCCGGAGACATCAAAATGTCGCTAACCGCAGAGATTTTGTTGGACTACCCTATGCCCAGCTTTGTTGGCATTCCGCTCAAGTTAAACATCACTGGACTCACTTTTGATGGCGTAGCCATTCTTGCGTACATCAAGAAGCGAGCACATTTTTGCTTCCTCTCTCCTGACGACGCCGATGCTCTAGTTGGCAGTGATACCGCTTTCCAAGGACTGCAGACTGATGAACAGGGCCACAACCCTCAACCTGTACAGCGTCCCACAATAGGAGGTCTTCTCGAGAACATCAAGGTAGAGAGCGAGATCGGAGGACAGGGCAGTGGCAAGCAGGTACTCAAGAACGTTGGAAAAGTGGAGTCCTTTGTCCTTGAGCAGGTCAGGCGCATCTTCGAAGACGAATTCGTATACCCCAGCTTCTGGACATTCCTCGTCTGAGCAACTGGTGGAACTCGTGTGGTTAACCTTCCGGACTGCATGGGATGAAAGTCAGTAGTCTTGGCACGATGCACTCACACGGAAGTATTGAAACGGCATTCATTTGTGGCGGTTGTAAGCGAGACAACAAGGCGATCACTCAAGCACAAGTTGCACGACAGCGGTCACCACAGCTGTCAGATGCAAGCACGCGTTTTCGTGGTGACACAGCACATTAGTCCCCACTTTTCTACGCAACTGTTGCAGCGCAGGGCGGGTGTTTCACGGCAGCGCTGTGCCTTTTACAGTCCATGTTCGCACACTATCAAAGCAAGGGTGACACCAAAAATCATAAGGAAACGTGGGTTGCCGCGCTGTCCTTGACGGTAGTCTATAGAGAAGTGACCAAGGACAAGCTTTGACAGGTATGTTACTTGACAGCGGGAGTGACGGGATCAGACCATATCTGTCACACCTGCTTGTACAATGGCGACGAGTACATACAGTGGACAAATGCAGCCCATCGGTACGTGTTACCGTCCTGTCAAAAGCAGCTACCCGTCGGCACCAGGACCGTCGGGTGGAGCAACAGGGCTTGCCTTGTCGGTCGATTATCATCAACTAGCGCATTCATCGTCACCTCTACCTGCTCCTTGTCAAGTGCGCAGTCCACCATAGTTATAGCGCCATGCCCGTATTTTCCCGCGATTCCCGTCCCCGACTTGACGGCGCTGCCTGATTGCGCCCTTGCCGAAAGACAGGAATGTACTATACAAGTGCAACGATACGCTAGAGAACACATCTGCTCACCGATCGAACGCATCGTTGGTTTTTACTCATCTTCTCCACTGGCAAGCATAGCTGCATATGCCAGCGTATACACACCACACACACTCGACATACTCGATGACCAATTGCACATGACCACATTTCAGTTCCACCTGGCTGATACAACGCCTCACTAATAGCAGACGGTTTCCCTTGAATTCTGAGGGAGTTCCAAGGGAGTAAGACTGCATGCACTGCTCAGTCAATGTAGTCTATCCCTGGATGATCCTTGAAGTAGCGATAAGGTTCTGATATGCCCAGGCTGAACAATTGCACCCTAATGCTGTCGGTCAATATTCAAACTTTGTACGATTCATTATCCGATATAAAGTTGTTGGGGGCATATGTATGTACCTGGTACTGGACCGGCATGACTGCGGCTCACTCTTGCCGCGCAGTAGAGATATAGACTCCTCATCCTTGGCGACAGAGACATTGAATTCGCCATTCTGCGGGCCTCGGACGAGGTGATTGACGTTGAAAGATGGAGCTCGCAGGTTTTTGGAGATGTGCTCTTGCTGACACAACAGGGCTGCATTGCATCAAGTATCCAGCCGCCCTACACCAATTACAGCTTAGCACCGTCTCATGGTCATGTTACTTTCAACCTCATGCCCATGGCTCACGCCTTTCACTCTAGCAACGTGTTGATGCACATGTGGACAGCGGGAACAGTTCCAGTCTCACTGCTCAGTGTGCTAGAAAGAGTATCAACTCGCTCATCGGAGGCGGCAATTGTCTGCTAGCTCCGACAACTTGATGCCGGCAAGACCCGACACAAGAACAGGGTCTGGAGAGCAGCTGGTTGTCGCCCAACCATACACAAACGGTGTGTCCCTGAACAGGAGATAGGTTGGTGTCTTCCAAACAGCAACAACGCTTCCATGGCGCTGTCCTAGTGAAAAGAAAAGCCCTTGTGCCGCGCGCTGGACGATGTGGCGGCGGCAGAAAGGTGTGGCGACAAACATGGTGGCTGGTGGGAGACCCCTCATACGTCAGCTCGTGGGCGCTGCCCCGCCATTGCGTGGGAGCTGAAACGCGGCGCTAACAACAATCACACACCCTAAACAGGCACACACACACACACCGCATCTCCCCTCTTTTCATCCTACAACTCCCTTCTTCTCTAGTACTACTCATTGATTTGACATAGCACATAGCAAGAGAACAATAACTGCAAGCACGATGCCGCCGTCACTCCAGTTCAGCGACGTTTGGCTGCCGTGTCTCGTCCTGCTCGTCTTCTGGGCCCGCCCCGCAGCCGCGTTTGGAGCTGGCAACATTGCCGGCTTGAGCGCCATCGAGGGGCAGAACTGGCGCCATGGAGATATTGAGGACACGCTGCTTACGCTGCTCATCAGCTCCAGGACCGGCAAGAAGTTCAGCAAGATGGACGTCAAGCGAGTCTACTTTGGCAACTGGCTGCGAGACTACTCCCAGGCTGTCGATGTCGGCACCGTCAAAATGGTGTCGGCAGAGGCTATTCGCATCCTGCTGTGGGTTCTGGGCTTCATGAGCTTTGGCTATGGAACCAAGGAATTTGAAGTCACCCGTGACCGTCTTGGCTGCTACAGGCCCGAGGAGCACATTGACAATCCAAAGGTGCGTAAATCAAGGACCTGATGCCGTGTTGGTGATATACTGACCGTATAGGACTATGCTGACAACCTCGATGCCCGCGATTACGACCGCCGCCTGCGTGGCCCGATTGATGAGAGCCGTGAGCTCAGCGTCGACGAGCGGACCGGCCTGAAAACCTACATTGCCTCTGAGGACATGGGCATCACCACATCAGCTGGCATGGTCCGTGACCTGCTCAGGCGCTGCATTGATCTTGGGCGTCGCTCAGGTGGACGTGGACCTGACTTTCATGAGGCTCTCCGTCTGCTCGGTACCGCGACTCACTGCATGGAGGACTATTCGGCCCACTCCAATTACGTTGAGCTCGCCCTGCTCGAGATGGGGGAACGCGATGTCTTTCCTCATGTTGGACGCAATACTCGTGTCCGTCTTCAGGGCTCTGGCAAGGAGGTCTGGCCCATCGTCACCGGAACGTTCGGTGGCGTTGACTTCCTGCACTCTGTTTGCGGTGAGATCAGCGACAAGGCTACCCAGTCTGAGCTTCAAGAGCTTGAAGGTACCATCTCCAACGCCGACAGGACCAAGAACAAGAGCAAGATCAAGGAGCTTCTCAGCCAGCTCCCTGACGGCGTCTTTGGCGGCAAGGACGAAGCCGGAAAGGCGGATGAACTTGAAAACAACGCCAACGCTGCCGCTATGGGCAACGTGCGTATCACACCCAAAGAACCCGAAGAATTCACCCAGCAGATTGGCGAGTTGGTTAAGCAGATCTACCCCATCATGGAGTTCCATGACGAGATCATGCAGTCCATTGCCGAATTCATCGAGCAGATCCCCCTTCTTCCAGAGCTGATGGAGGAGGTTCAGAACCAAGTTACCATTTTCGTCTTCAGCCTGCTCGCACCATACGTTCTGCCCATCCTCAGCCAGGTCAAGACCGAACTTGAGGAGGGCTCCAGTGAAGTCATTGCCAGCTCTCGCGAGAAGCAGCACATTGTGTTCAATGATGACGATTCGTCTGATCCAACACACAGTATGCTTTCGAAGGATCATTTCTCAAACATACTAAACGAGCCAGCCGGACGGGTTGCTTCCGCTGTCTTGTCCTGGGCTGTGCCTCAGATTGTACAGTGCTGGGATGGCGAGGCGGATCCCGAGAGTACCATTGATACCATCATCAATGGCATCTTTCACCACCCTGCATGTCTCGACGACTCTGAAGACCGAGAGGCTAACCGAGGCCGCCACATTATGTTCGACACTGTGGCGCGCTGGTGGAGCAATCAGCCAGACCAGGATGATATGCGTCAGAAGCTCAGCCGTAGGGGTGTACAGAATGGGGATAACCACGTTGCTCGGGAAGGCATCAAGGATACAGGCCACGGCTGCTGCAAACCTTTGAGCATGGCTAACAACCTTGGTGGCAGTTCTGGCGGAAGAGGAAACCAGCAGGCCCAACAAGTTAGTAATCAGGCTGGCAAGTTGGTCGGTGAAGCCGTGGGAGGTGGTGCCCTCGGGGGTCTGGTAGGGGGTCTTGTTGGAGGTATCGGCGGTTCCCTGCTTGGAGGTGCCTTCGGTGAGGATGAGAAGAAGAGCCGCAAACACGAGAGCTACGGTCAAGATGGCTCTTACAAACAGTCATACTCTGAGACCGGTCGTCATCAAGCTTCATCTTACGACGACTCATCGCGCGCCGGTCATGCACAGTACCAGGAGACCCAGTACCCCAGTGGCGGCCGTCGCGAAGAATATTCTCGCCACGAGGAAGACTCACGCGGTGGCTCATACGGTTACGAGCAAAAGATTGAGACATCCGGCTATAGCGGATCAGGTGGTTATGAGCGCCGCGAAGAGCGTCATGTCCAGCGAGGAGATGAATGGCGATCGGAAGAGAAGCGCGAAGGCTTTGACCAATCTGGAGAATACTACTCCCAGGAGAAAGAGTGAGTCGGCCCACAGTCAACAAGGCTTATTCACTAACACCCACCACAGACGCCACGGTAAGTCCAAGCACTCCAAACACTCCAAACACCGCTCCGACGACGAAGATTCGGACGATAGCGGCGGCGAAGATTCGTACGAGAAGCGCGCAAAGAAAGAACGCAAAAAGCGCGAAAAGGAAGAAAAGAAGTACAACAAGTATAAGAAGCACCGTGACAGTGGCGACGAAGACTCCGACGACGATGCTAACAAGCGTCGCTCAGGTTCGGGAGATCACGGTCGTCGTCGCTCAAGGAGCCGCGAGCAGGAGCACCATAGGAAGAAGAGTAAGAGCCGGTCGCCACATCGGCACTCGGGAGGCTACTCGCGCACGAGCGCGGGCTACGGAGAAGAGAAGAGGTATGGTGAGGAGAGTGCCGGATATGGGAGGCAGGAGCAGTCGTACGGACGTGAAGAGCAGCGCAGGTATGTTTAACAAGATGATCGTTGGTCTTCAAGTGATCATGATGCTGACCTACATAGCTCCGGTAGATATGGCCGTCAGGAAGAATCCGGATATGGTGACCGTGAAGAGCGCTCAGAGTACAGCTCTGGCCGTCAAGAATATGGCTCCTCTGACCGCGGGCTCGAATATGGTGGCGAGCGTGCTGAACAATCCTACGGTGCGCAAGGCATTCCCGGCGGCTTTGGCGAAGAGACTCAGGGCTATGGCGAAACTCAGGGATACGGCCGTCGTCGCGAAGATGAGGATGAATATGGAGGTGGACGAAGGCAGGAGTATGGCTCCGGCGGCGATGGTGGATACGGAGAAGAGGGCTATGGAAGACGGTACTAGAGTTTGATCGTGTATTGACATAATTCCACTGCCCCTCGGAAAGTGGAGGTGGTGGGGGGAGTACCCTGTTGACCGTCGATCTGGATCCTGCCTCTAGACTTGCTCGAGGCACCAAAAGGGACCTTGGGAAGTGATGATGATGATGATGATGATGATGATGATGATGAAAAAAAAAGAATTCTTCAAGTAATATCTAAGACGAAATTGCAAAAGGTCGATATCATATTGTTTTTGCCCGCTCCAAAAAGCGTGAAAGGTCGCAAATGTGACAGTGCATGAGGGAAATGCTACGAGGAAATTTCCCCCAGCAGATTCATGTTGTAATGTGTTTTTCATCCATGCCTATCTGTCTGCCTCTACTTATAGTGAAGAAATAGGATACTAACATACACCCACATGTATACCTACATATATATCCTATGTGTATCATCTCTTCGTATAAACTCTCCTCTAGAGTGAATTGTATAGATGATTTAAGGAGCCGCTTTCATCCAGTTAAGATCATCATCTACTCATAGGGCCTATCGTAGTAGGCGCTGATTTTAGACACGATGTATATAACATGACATACGTTGTAGGCTTGCAATGCAACTGTCGTCTTAAAGTTGTGTGATAATCGGTCCGTTGATCAACGTCATCTTGAAGACGAGACTGGAAGTACGTAAGATGTGCACATAATGCTTAAAGAGTTCGAGACTCTTCTGATGGGTGGCTTTCTACTTGGTGAGCGCGGATTCGATGGCATTGGTTATTGGAGTAGCGACATTGAAGGCTAACTTGAGTATGGTGTTTTAGACTCCTCGCTTACCAGCCACAAGCCCCACATGCTATTCCAAGGTTGGGTCGTGTAGCCAGCTGCGCCTCTACAGAGACACTTGTCCAGAATTGGACTGAAATCAAAAAGGGCGGTACCCCAGTTTAGGGCTTACTGTCTCGCGTCTTCGTTTCTTTTCCCTCCCTGTGAACGCTCCACAACCTGAGACTTCAGTACACGCGCTGCAGCCAGGACTGGTAGCTTTCTATTTCAGTAGAATATGTATTCCTATAGGCCCATGCCGCTCTACCAGACACGTGATGACACAGAAAACGATGCTCATGGCGCGCATGCAAAATTACAACCCACCAAAGCAAAACCCCGCTAATCGTCTCACCGGTGGCTTGAATCCTGGCACTTTACGACCATCAGCCCTTCGCGCAAGGCAGAAGGGCTAACAGATGACTCGGAGCGCAACTGCAACCTCGTCGGCATAGCGCCCTTGATCTAATAAGTCGCTCGAGCCCAGCCTGAGGCCCTCAAACTTACTCACTTTCTATCATACTCGCTCACACTTCGGAGGTCCAACCAACACATCGCGCACCTCCGCCTGTGATCGCTAATCGCCTGTACCAAGACAACGCCCTTTCACGAACCTAGACACCACCATAGCAAAAGTGCAATGGAATCCCAGGGCGCAAGCTTCGCCTTTGACGCTTCTATGGATTTCAGTGCGGCCTTTGCGACACCGCAGCAGCACTCTACGAAGCCAGCAGAGGGTGAAACCTCTGGCTTCTTTTGTGACGAGGCCATTGACACAGCGACCTTCATTGATCCGACTGTTTTCAATACTCCTCAGGAACAAACCTACATGCCACAGAATCTCGTGAGTCGCATTGCTGTGCTGCCGACGATTTTACTGACAGCATCTTTAGGCCATGGATAGCACCTCGGGGAGCACTTCACTGTGGAATACACAACTCACCCCTCAGCAACAACATGCATTGAGCACATTTCCTCCTACCCCAGTCCAGTCGTTCGATTCCATCTACCAGCAAGGACTGAGCACCTCGCTTGGTAAGCGCTCGTTAGAGATTGGCGACTTCGATTTCCCACAGCCAAAGCGACATGAGTCGGTGTTCATGGGAGACTTCCCTCTGTTTCCTTCAATGCCGTCCACAGCCTCGGCGACCTCAAACTGGGGCCTAGATACACAACTCACCCCACCAGTCAGCACAACTGAGTTTGGACTGTCTGATGATGCAGCGGACGTCTGTGCGACGTGGTTTCACAAGTTCAACGTGTTGCCCAGGTAAGTGACACGCTGATGTCCTCTTTCATAGCACCGATTCGCTCTACTCGAACGCCTACAACCCTGCCACCTCTCGTATACCAAGATTGTGCTGCCTCCACGCGCCTACAACTAACGTCTCTAGCGACCGACACATCGAGTCTTTGAGCCAGCTTACGGGCGAGTCTGCAGACGCTATTCGCAGCTGGTTTGGTCGGTTGCTGAAGCAGGGTATGGGCAGTACCCAGGGCGACTCCGCCTACAAGTCGCAGACTAGCCTTACACAGCACGAGCCGTTATGGAACGGCTCTTACTCAACAGACACCCTCCAGGCGTCACCCTCTCAGCTCTTCGTGCCACAGGCGGAAAGTTCCACAACACCCGAGGTCACAACAACCACAGTCCAGCCAGCCACGGCTCTACGGGGCAGCAAAAAGCGATGTACTCCCACCGATGACCCACAATTACTCGGCCGCGACCCCAGCAAGATCTACCAATGTACGCGGAAATGTGGTAAGCGATACGGCCGCAAGTGTGACTGGAAGAGAAATGAGGAGGAGGGCTACCCATGTAAGTAAACCTTTGCACTCCTTGGTATCACATATGGGTATCACATGGTCTCTCTCTTCGTCTCTAGACACAATAAAGACATTTTACCATAGGCTCAAGGGGTACATGACGTTACGATCGCTAATTTTCGCAGGTAAATCATGGGTTTGTAGCCTTTGTGTGAGCGAAGGGGTCGAGAATGTGAAGCCCTGCTTCAGGAAATACCACTTTGTCCAGGTTAGTAAATAACAGTGCAGATTCGGGGCCTAGCTAAATAGTACGCAGCATTTCCGTAACATTCATCCCGACATCAACGCAGATGATCACGAGGAAACGAGCATTGTGAGCTCTGAGACGGAGTTCCCAAGGAACTGCGGCTTCTGCCGTCACCGATTTGTGTCGAGACAAGACCGTATCGACCACATTGCTGGTATGTGTATATGATGATACAAGTATTCTACATGTGATCAGATAGTATTCGTGTGTTCAGCTATGGCGTTGCCCGGGCTGTTCAGACAACTGCTGTCTCTCTTACTGTGGAGGCATCTGTCTTTTCCATATCGGCATAGTTTGCGCCTTCTATCTACATGATCCCAGTCCGAGTAGCTATACTGACACATTGGGCAGACCACTTCAAGGCCGGCAAGTCTATGCTTGACTGGCGTGATGAGGACGGCCACGACAGCCACAACGACGACAACAACGATGACGACGATGACGACGGTTCAAACGGTGATGGCTTTGACGGTGCGTCGTCCTTCCCACCGCCACCTTTCGATCCTAGGGGTGAACCTGGATCCAAACACCATAGGGGCAATGGAAGCAGCGGCGGCAGTTCAGAACACCTGGATACGCAAGGTGGATATTTCCAATTCCAGCTTTCACAACTCGACCAGGGCCGCAACCGAGCGGAATCACCAATCATCGAAGGTCTCACCCAAAAGAAGCTCAGCGTTCAGGTCGACCAGCATCAGCTCGGTGCAGCACTCGATACGCTTGCTCGAGACTGCTCAATGCATGGCAAGCAGACGACAACGCCAGAGGGTGGTCAAGGTACTGTGGCCGGAGATGTGTTCTCCCAGTGCATGAGTACCCTACCACTTGTCAGACATGCGCTTTCAACTGAGCCGGCCAATGGCCTCACAGAGCATCACTTCGAGTGTAACGATCGAGTCAATGAGGGTCTGCACGTCGCTGCTGGGACAGGAGCAGTCAATAAAGCAGGTCATGACGGCGGTTCTGACAGCCTAGACGAAACGACAGAGTCGTTACGGTCAAATGTTTCCGCGCGCCCTCGATCATCTGTTAGTCACCATGGCTTCGCACCTGACGTCTTGCGATTGTCGTCAAGTTCACCCCCATTGTCGTCAGCGTTGTCACACCAGATACCACAGGGCGTTCCGCCGGCCTCAAAACCCTTCCTGAGTGTCAAACTTCTCGGTGCAGGAGGCTTCAGTACAGTCGATGAGGTCGTGCACCGCGGAACACATCTTCGCCTCGGACGAAAAACACTGAAGAATCGTGATGAGAGCGCCATTGAAGAGTTGAGAAAGGAGATTTCCGTTTTACAGAAGCTCCGCCATCCTCACGTCATTCGATTTTTGGCTGCTTATTCAAGCGGCGATAAGATGTCGATTCTACTGTCTCCTGTGGCCGAGACGACACTAGCACTGTGGCTGGAGCGAACGCTCCTGCAGAAACCTACCAACATGAGGGAGACGATTGTCAGTATGTTTGGCTGTCTTGCGTCTTCTGTGCGATACATTCATGAACAACGACCGGTTGTTAAACACATGGACATCAAGCCCCAGAACATCCTCATCGTTAATAGCGATAGTGAACTTCCTCAGGTAGTTCTCTGCGACTTCGGTATCAGTTCCTCAGAAGATGTTTCTGAGGAGCATGTTGTGCCGATTACACGCCAATACACAGCGCCGGAGGTATTCGAAGGCTCTATCCGCAAGGAAGCGGCCGACATCTGGAGCTTGGGCTGCGTCTTTGCTGAGATGGCCTCTGTGTCATTTAGTCAAGGCAATACTGGATGGCTAGATTTCCGCAAAGCCTTCAGTGGTCGTACTGGCAAGTATTATTGGCAAGATGTGCCAGGCGTGCAAGCTCGACTTACGAGCTTCGTCGAAGAAGCAACGAGTATTACTGAGCGGACTGTTGCCGGCACGGTTAAAGCCATGCTCAGTCTGGAACCATCTGAGCGGCCAAACGCAGCGTCGCTCACGATGATCTTCACCCCGGCGCCGTGCTGTCTCAACTGGCCGAACGAGAAGGCCATCTTCCCCGGTCCACGGGAGGAACTAGAATGGGTAAAAGATCTTGATCGCGAGGAGCACGTCGATTGCCATGCCCAAACCCACGCATGCGAGGCAATAGAAGAAGTCTCAAGTATTAAGGTATTCGCCGCCGAGAATTGGCTCGAAGAGTGTTCGTACTCTCACGAAGCTTGCCAACATGTAAGTTCAAGCTACTCGACCGCTCTACCTAATCGCCTTGTCGATCTCCTTCCGAACAATCAGAACGAACCGTACATTCGCGTTGTCGACAGTTTGGATATCGAGCGATCAGATAACCCGGTCGAATATATGGCTTTGAGTCACGTATGGACTGATACCCAGCCTCTACTACTGAGCAGTACAATGCCGGACTTGCGAAACGGGCTGCCCTTGAAGGAACTACCCGATGATCTCAACATGGCAATCGCTACTACGCGACGTCTAGGGTACCGCTACATTTGGGCCGATTCTCTATGTGTTGTTCAAGATTCGACTGCCGACAAGGAACAGGAATGCAAGGCTATGGCCTCAGTATTCCGCAATGCTGCACTAACGATAGTACTGGATCAACTCGCGACACCCAATTTCGGCACCGAGACACTGGGACAAGATATGACGGATCTTCTGAAGGACTCACTGGTAACGAATGCGACGCCACGCGTGGATCGTACAGAGCATCAACAACCACCATCCGCCTCCCTACCAGCCATCGACTTCAGCACGCCCGGCTTCGCCTGGGATACACGCGCCTGGGTCCTTCAAGAACGCCTCCTAAGTCGACGCTTCCTCCATGTGGGGAAGCAGTTGTACTGGGAGTGTAACACACTCAAAGCCTCGGAGACCTTCCCACAAGGCCTGTCACCGCTAGTCTGGGAAAAAGTGCATAGCAAACGCAGCCCGAGCCTCCCTATCCCCCGGATCGAACATCGCTCCTCCAAATCATCGTTTGCGTGCGGTACCTGCACGTCTGAGACGCGACCTGATGTTCCGGCTACTTCCCGCCTGCGGGACTGCCAGTTCATCCGCAAAGAGGGAGATGGCGTCAGTGATAGCATGGAAGCTGCACAGACGATGCTACAGCTTGGAGCAATTGTACAAGCACAATCCCGCTCGCGATCCCATGCACTCGGCCAAGCGAGAAAGCAGCCCAGTGCCGCAAGGCGTACGGCTGCTGCTGCTAACTCCCAGCGAGCACTCGACTGCGGATTCTGCAGTGCCAAACCCTCCTCCTCTACTGGCTTCGCTGTCAAGTCCCACTCCACACACCACCACGCGAGACGCTCGGCCAATGCATTGGCTGCATCCAATGACACCGAGTATCCGCCAACCCCTTGCCAAATCAGCCATAGCAGAAAAGACCAGCACGAGCACGAGCACAGCCACAAGCACCAGCATGAGGGTATTCCTTGTCCTGCTCATCCGCCCCTCTCTTCCCCCACCGCCACCACAACCTGCGAATCCGGGACAGATCCCCGAGAGGATACATGTATCATCAGTCAAGGCCATCAGACCATCCTTTCCAATAATAGGAGTGCAGCATCATGCGCAACGATTGCCTCATCTAGAGCAAGCTGTGGGGAAAAACGAAAACCCCCGCGCTCAAGCACGGAAGCGACGATGTTTTCAGACGGCATGGAGTAGAATATTTTGATTTTTGCTTTCCATGGTTGTGGATTTTGGTGTGCTGTTGTTTGTTGTGTTAAATCCCCTCCCCCCCCCTTACTTTTGTTTAAGAAATATATATAAATTCAAATCCTCAATACAGGATTTTTAGGTTTGAAAGCCATCGTTAACTCTATCCTGTTCTTTCAATGGCCATGCTTTCATATAAAAATTAAAGAATGATTTTCAAACGAATAATAAAGAAGGGGTTTGGACGAGATGGTAGTACCCTTCTTAACCCCCTACCCCCTGGCAAAAAGCCCTGCATGGAAAATCTAAATAACTAATCTCTTGATACATGGACTGAAATCATACACATACTTGACTGGGTTAATTCGGTACCACGATGCTGTGAGATGGGAGTTTATAGAAGATTAATGGGTGTGTTGGGAAGAAACGGGGAGGAAGGGCAAGAAAAGTACAATGATGTGGTAATATGGTAGTGTAGGTAGGTAGTTATTTCGTATAGGCCTAGCCATGCACATCTCTCTACTGTCTACTTTTCCCTTACCTCCTCATTCCTCACTCCCCACTCCCCACTGCCCCACTCTTCAAACCTTTACAACGAACCCCACACCATGATACCATCACACCATCACACATACAACCCGCCTAAACACAACCCTCAGCAAAAGCCCTAGCACTCTCCCTCGCAACCGCCAATCTAAGCACTCTCAAAACATCGCTCCCGACCGTGCCCCGCTTAAACCCCCTACGCCAATCCCATCCTCGCTTTCCATCTTGAATGCCAGCGCCCTGCACCATGATCCCGGAGGCGTTTGCAGTGTTTGTGGCGGTGGAGCCAAAGTCCGTGGAGCCGATGAGGCTGTAGGTGCTTGAGAGGGTGGAGGGCGGGTTTTGGTGGTACGACGATGAGGTCAGGGATGGTGAGGAGGAGGAGGAGTATGCGGCTGAAAGGGTGGTAGATAGGACTTCTTCGCACTGCGCGCGTATCATGCTTGGTGCTGTGTCGAGGTCTTCAATGGCGGTGAGGAGGGTGTATATGTGAGGGAGGGTGAGGGTGCGTTTTGGTTCTATTTTTTTTTTAATTTTGGTTAGTGGAAGGTTTCGTGTGAGGAATGAGGAGGGCGCTTACGATCTACGAACACAAGTGCCTCGCCTAGCAGCGGCAGGAGAACGTCGACTTGAACTACAGTTTCGACATCGGGATCATACAGACCTCCTCGTATACTGGACGCTGCACTTGCAATGATGACCATGAGGGCGTTTGCTGCGGCGCGCTTCCGTGCCATGGGTCGGTGGGCGGGCTTTTCTCCTGCCTTGCATAGCACCTCTTCGTCTCTCAGGTCGTAGAATTGCCGGATCGTGGCGTACCCACTTAGATGATTAGATAATAGCGACGCAGCTTCCGGGTCGAGGTTTGCGAGTTTGGTGAGTGTTTGCTTGGGCGAGGTAATGAGTGAGGAGAGGGAGTCGTCGAGCTCGTCGACGGGTGGGAAGGCCGCGGATCTGATAAGGCAATGGGAGACGAGGACGCGGAGGACTTCTTGAATGTGTGAGGCGTCGTGGGCGCGGGCGTAGTAGAGGAGGGTGTCGCCGTAGCTTTGAGTGTTTTTGCGGAGATGGTCGGCGTATTTCTGTCGTCGTTAGTGAGTGTATCTCGGGACTGAGAAGAGGACTTACTTGGGCGATAGTCAGGGCATGTTGCTCGAGGCCCATGCTATGACATAGCTTCGTGATCTTGTCTACTCTGTCTGCTGACTCTAGAGGAAGGTCGTTGAGGATTCGCTCGATGCGCTCGCTGGCTGTGATACTATCGTCCAGCCTTCCCAGCACTTGTATCGCAATTTCCCATCCTTCTCTCGAGCTCTGACCATCCTGGCCTGTAAGCTGACCTTTTGGTGCCAACGCATTGGCATATGATATTTGCAGATCGTCCTTGGATACGCCCTTGGGTTGTTGCTCGTTGTAGCTCAGTACCATGAGATCGCTCTGATCGAACTGGTCCATGAGACCATTCGCACGTGTAAACCACCCTCCAGCGTTGGCAATTTCTGCAACAGCGGATGCCATTGTCAGTGACCAACCTCGAATGATTTGCAATACAGCTTCGGGATTGTCGTCCAGGATGGAGGCCAAACCAATCTCGAAGCGATCAACGACGTTTACACCAAAGTCATCATCACAGCTTGCAGTGACTGCTGCCAAAGCAGCGGACAAGCGCTGACAGTATGCTTTCACAGGTGTTATGTCCACCGCGCGGACTCGTTGTGACCGCATCAGTGAACGTCGGCTGGCCGCAAGGCTGCTCTGTGCAGCCTCCTGTTCTTCCTCTCCATTCCACCAGATAGACAGTCCGAGGACGGCTTCGATCCAGTCGGCCGAAATGGTGAGAATTTCTTCCTCGTTGCCGAGCAGAAGCTGGTATAGTCTTCGCAGATTCTCGTAGACGGTCCACGGCACTTTGCTCTCGGCCTTTCGACTTGCCACACTCAATTGGAAGCTGGCCTGTGTTTGTGAGATACCAAAGTGTGACGCTTGGAATGGTTGCGATACGGAATGCCGACTCGCACTCTCGCCTTCTGCCAATTCCTCGAGCCCGTTGTAGACTTGGTGCACGCGTTGGCGGAAGATATTCCAATCATGACCTTTGACATCCCAGTCGCCGCTAGCGACAGCCGGGCATTCACGTATCAGATCGATTGCCGCACGCATTGCGTCGTTGGCATAACGGAGATGTGCCCCCGTGTATCCAGTGCTACCCAAACCATCGTGTTGCGCGCTCTCGGCGAACTCAAGGTTGGCGCCTTGTAGCAACTTCAATGTTTCCGCAAAGTATCCTCGCACAACGGTGACATGGACTGCTTCCCAGAAAGATGGGTGTTTGGAGTAGCCACGCGCCTTCAAGACCACGTCCACTTCCGACATGCCAGAGTACGTGCTGTTCAGCCAGTCGAGCATGACTTTGGGAATGGGGGTGTATTTTTCCGATTCGGATCGCGAGGGTACGAGGGACAGAGCGGACCCTTGCTGAATGTGTCCGAGCGGAGGAGGATGGTGGATGCTGAGAAATAGATCCGCTAACCGGCTGGCATGAGTGAGGCTACTGATACCACCCGCGCGACTTGAAGACATGTCCCCCTTGGAAGCTGATTTTGAAGAGGCATGCCACAGAGCGACCAGATCGCGTGTGGTTACACTCAGCACATGCGCTCTTGTTTCCGCCGATCCTGAGTGAACCGAATCGTGCACTTTCTCCAGCATTCGCTCTGTCTCTAGAATGACATGGTCTGAGTCTTGCAACGTCGTATTGTCGCCGGTCGAAGTTTGACTCTTGGCCAGGGCGATCAGATCGAACTTTTTCTGCTTGACACGGGCGCGCACGAGGGTAGGAGCGGGCTCGATGTCGTTGGTACTTGCGCGTGAGATGACAGATTGGGAGAAGCTGTTTTGTGTCTTTGCGCGTCGTTGTGCAGGGTGCTGGTCTTGCTCTTCTTCGTAGTCGTCCTCCTCATCCATGTCGTCTTCATCGTCATCGTCATAGTCGCCGTCATCGGACTCGCCCGCTGCATCTCTGTCCAGGCCATCGTCTGATGAGGGGTCTGGCACCTGGAAGCCGCCACCTGCAGCTCGCACGCCGCCTCCAGAAGTCGGTCGTCCGCGCGGGATCGTGGGCCGGCCGCTGTTGGAGGTGCCTATTGAGCCCGAACCAAGGCCCTCGAGGTAGTCGTGCTTGGGTGGAGAGCTGGCGAAGAAGGAGTGGTCGAAGCCATAGCTGACGGGCTTGTCGAAGGTCGGGCGGGCAGAAGGGTCAAAGAGGGTGTTCATCTTGGGCGGTGGATGGGCGGGTGTGGGCGAGGCGAGGATGGATCTGTCGGGCGGTGGGCCTGCAGGCGTGGTCGATGGCCCATTGCGGCTGTCGCGAAAGTGCCTGCCGGGCGTGGACGGGGGTTCGGGGTCGTTGAAGCGGAACATTGCGCGTGGAGCAGCGCCGTCTGCCTAGGAGCCGTGGCGTTGAGTGGTGGCGGCGGCGGTGATGGTGGTGGTGGTGGTGGTGGTGGTGGTAGTAGTAGTAGTAGTAAACATGCACTGGGACGCGCTCCATGTCTTGGCGCGACTACCTAACCACTGTAAGTTACCATCCTACCTAGGTACTGTACCTAGGTAAGTACTACCCAGGTACGCGGCACGTGGGCGGCGGGCGCTGGCGGCAAGATGCTGCATGTGCACTGTCTTGTCTTGTCTTGTCTTGTCTTATTTTGTCTTGCCTTGTTATGGACTGGACTGGACTGGACTGGACTACACAGACTACATGCTCCCTGTGGATCAATAGATATTATGCACACATACAAGTTTACGTTGTATGATACAACGTAGGCACACAATTCATGGCTCGTTCCTGGATCCGTCATGGCCAAAAAGCCAGGTCTGCGCCAAACCAAGAGCAGCACAACCGACTTTTCACCCCCGTCAGCCCGCCGACTCAGTCTCTGTTCGCTTGCTCGATCCCGATTCCCCAGCATCATTGATCATTTCCAATAAATCGGCCTCTGCTTCGGGCACCGTCTTGACTCTTGACTCTTGCCCCCCCGTCACATGGGGCAGGGCTCGCGTCTTGGTCATGCTGCCGCTACCACAGCCGGCCGATTATTAAGGTACCCGCTGCGCCTTCGTCTTCGCCGGGCGCTCACCCGCTTCCAACTGTTTGCAGCTGACGTACTGCCCACTGCGGCGCCCTAGAAGCCAGCCCGCTCTTCACCGGCCAGCCCTCCAGCCCTCCAGCCCTACCAGCTCCCGCTGCTTCCGCAACCTGACTGCCTCTTTGTCTTTTGCTTTTCCTCTCGTCTGCCCTACCTTTAATGTCTGGCCTTGCTAATGTCTAATCTTCACTCCACTGCTGCCCCTTGACTTTTGGCCCAACTTGCTTTCTGACGCCTCTGCGCCCTCCCGCTACCATGGCGCTGTGGTCCAAGACAAAGACGCAGTCCAAGGCGGGCTTCGACAAGGTCTACTCCTGGGTCGACAAGCTTGGTGCACCTGTCAATCGACTGTCTAACAAGGTGGGCTCGGAAGCATTCTGGCCCACCACCCTAGACGTTGAGTCGGACAAGGCTGCGAGGATCCTAAAGAGTTTCTGCAGTAAGTCGCCTTTGTCTCTGCGCCTCCCCGTCGCTAACCAGCCCCCAGAGGATGGCTTCTACCAAGAAGAAGACCGACCGACCGCCGATGCGCCCAAAGGAAAGCAACGAGTGCTCAAGAAGATACCCACCAAAGTAATCAAGAATGCAAAAGGTCTCTGCATCTTCACCACAATGCGCACCGGCTTGTGGGTGTCTGGCTCAGGTGGAGCCGGTGTCTTGGTCGCCCGATTGCCTGACGGCTCATGGTCCCCACCCTCTGGCATCATGATGCACACCGTCGGCGTGGGTTTCTTGCTGGGCGTCGACATTTACGACTGCGTAATCGTCATCAACTCGGACAAGGCAATGGAAGCGTTCCAGTCTATTCGATGCACTTTGGGGGGCGAAATCAGCGCAGTCGCTGGCCCTGTTGGAGTGGGTGGCATACTCGACACTGAGCTGCACAAGCGCCAATCACCCCTCTTCACCTACATCAAGTCACGGGGATTCTACGCTGGCCTGCAGCTCGACGGCACCATTGTTATCGAACGGACAGACGAAAACGAGCGCTTTTACGGAGAGCGCATTGGCGTAAAAGACATCCTCGCAGGCAAAGCCCGACACCCGCCCTATGAAATCAGACGACTCATGGAAACATTGAGAGCAGCGCAAGGCGACACAGACATTGACGAGTCTCTAATACCGGACGAAGCCCCACCCGCAGATTTTGAGATTATGGCGCCGGGAAGCGAGCCTTTTGGCATTCCAGATGCTGCAGATCCCGACCCATATGGCGTACTTGCATTACAAGAAGCTGGGCTCGAGATTCGAGAAGCTGGCACGCATAGCCGGCCAACAAGCGAGCAATTCGAGTTCAAACCCAGCCCAAGTAGTCCCATCTACAACACCTTCAGAAACTCGACGTTCAGACGAAGCATAGACACAAGTGTAGGTGGTAGCCGGCGGTCGAGTTGGCGAACTAGCACTATGAGCAACCTCCGTGAACCTCGAACACCAAGTATCATGATTGACACGAGCACCCAAACAGACGATCTCCCCCCTCCACCTTCAGCAATAAGGTCACCACCTGCACTACCACCAAGGGGAAGTGGTGCACGAATATCTACGCCTCCCATGGCTGAGATACCTGAAACTAGAGTGGAAGAGCCCACTCCACAAAAGGAAACGACGGAGAAGCCAGTCGAGGATGAGGCCCCTAAGATGGAAGAGCTTCCAAAGGATGAAGCTACCACCAGCAGCAACACAGCCACCTCAACACAAGACTCAAAAGCCAAAGATGAAGATGAAGATACTTCCGACGAATCCGACGAATCCGATGAAGAAGAGGAAGAAGACGGAGATGATGGAGAAGAAGAAGAAGAAGATGATGATGATTTTGAAGAAGAGCCCGTCATCATCCACCAAGTTCACCAAGCTGCAGCACCTCAAGTTGTCAACCGCCCGCGTGTTGTGCAGGTTGCCAAGGTCGCACCTCCGCAACTCCCGGCCCGGAACCCATTCCGCAACCGCATGTCAACTCACTCAGACGCGTCGTCACTTGAGGCATCGCGCGATGTATCTGCTGGTGCGTCGCCCACCAAGCCAAAGCACAGCCCTGAGTCGACACCATCTCTTGTACGTGGTGACTCGACCTCTTCGTTGTCGTCTGTCGAGGGTGCTAAACTTGATGCCATCGGCGACAAACTCAAGCCAAAGGAGACCAATGAGAGGGAGGATTTGCTTGAGAAGAGGGAGGAGGATGAAGACAACTTCCACTCGCTTCCGGTCACTCCTATGAAGCATGTTCCCGGCGGCTTCCTATGAACAATTTCACGCACAGATTTCTCCTAGGAGATCCCCGAAGGCATTCGACCGACTCATTCCATATGCGAAGCACGAGCTGTACCAGATTCGCCAATGAATCTCTACCGGATGACGCACTATCTGACTACGCTGACGATGTTGTTGAATATGACTCACTGCATCTGACCACATGACCAACAAGGAACGGGATGGTGCGGGTAAGCATTTGCTATGAGACCTATCACTCCATCCCCTCTGCTTTGACACGGGGAACCATTTTCACGACTTACGAACTTGCACTGATATTCGCTTTTACGGCCGACGCTCCTCTTCTCTACTTGATACAATTCCGCAGTGTCGTTTTGCATATTGCTGAAGATGAGTTAGATATATGGCTTCTTGATCAAGATATATAGCTGTAATCAAAAATCATAATCACATAGACATGGCAACAGCTGTGCTCAACTTGTGCTCTAGCGCATTGCGGTCGGCACTGGGAGCTGAGGGTCCGTGCCATGCCTGCCAAAATTTCGTGAACTTCGAAGTCGTGTGCGCATACGCCCGCAAACCTCAGCAGAACGTCTACAATAGCATTTTGCAAAGCTCCTCGATATTTCTGCCGGGTAGATCACAGTAATAGCACCCGGACCTCTACTTCTTGGCGTTCAATATAGTTGCGCCAATCCAAATCGCATATTGTACCCCACAACTCTTCAACAGCCTTCCCACCCATCATGGCGCCCACCGCGCCGCCGCCCTCGAAAAAGCCCAAGTCCGCCCCCAAAACCGTATCAGACTTCGTCATCCTCCCTCTTACCCTTCCGAAACTGTCTGGCCTGCCGTCCTCGCACAGCGATGCAAAACACTATCTCTACGTCAAGCAACACGCACCCAGCATACCGACCGCAGACGATGAGCGCAGTCTCTTCCTCGCAAACGTGCCCATCGATGCCTCGGAAACGACTTTGCGCGCACTGTTTGCCGACCAACTAGGCGGCGCAATGGTCGAGCATGTTGAATTCGATGCCTTGGTGCCAGCGCCTGCGTTGCATAAACGGTGGAAAGGCGAGGGCAGCAGAAAAGGAGGTGCTGGGACAGAGGCCGAGGCCGAGGCAAGAGGCAAGAAGAGGAAGAGGGAGCAGGATGAGGAAACGCTTGCAGAAGGGGTGATTGAGGATGCGGACAGCGCGCTGCCGAAGCTCTGGAGTACGGAGCTCAAGAAGAGTGGAAGTGGAGCTGTAGTCGTCTTTGTGGACAAGAAGAGCTGTCGAGGTGCCCTTAAGGGGGTTAAAGAAATCATCAAAGAAGGACGCGAGATTCAATGGAAAATAGGTGAAGGCTTGGGCGTCGATCGTAAGTCTTTTTCCCCCGCCCATCCCATCCCATCCCCTCTCCCCACACTCCACAACAACTAACCGCTCCCCTCCCAAAAACAACAGGCTACAAAACTCACCAAAAACTCACCTACCCCCCACCCTCCACCCTCCAAGCCCGCACAAACGCCTACCTAACCCAATTCTCCGCCCTCGAAACCCTCCGCTCCCGCCTCCGCAAGCGCTCCCGCACCGCCCCCGACGAAGACGGCTTCATTACCGTGACCCGCGGCGGCCGCGCAGGCCCCGCGCGCATCGAGGACGCGGAGCGGAAGAAGAGCGAGCTTGAGGAGCGGAGGAAGGGGGTAGCCAAGGATGACTTTTATAGGTTTCAGAATCGGGAGAGGAGGAAGGAGAGGGAAGGGGAATTGAAGAGGAGGTTTGAGGAGGATAGGAGGAGGGTTGAGGGGGCGAGGGAGCGCAGGGGTGGGGTGAGGCCGGAAGTGTGATGGGGAGGTATATGAGCTTTATGAGATGGGAGTTTGAAGGCGGAGGAAGGGACTGGGGTTGGGGTTTGTGGAGGTTTCAAGAGTAAAACAAGCATGTGTTTGTGGCATGTACGGTGTGAATATCACAGGCTTGATTCCCGATCTGATATACTCAAGGGAAATCTATTTTTCAACATATTCCACAATCAACACCTATCAGAAATATTGAACGACGCGCCCCCCTTCCCCCCTCTCTCACAAACCCCACACACAACGCAATCCCTAAAATCAAAACCTCTAAATCTTAATCTGCACATCCCACAAATCCAACCCCACCGCCACCCCAGCCAGCACAACCGTATACGCCCCCAACACGCCCATGGCCCCCCAAACCCCCATGCCCAACGTATCAACCCCGACATTCACCAATCCCGTCAGCAAATTCGCCACCAAAAACACGGCCAGCCCATTCCGATTAAACGCATGAAGAATGGAGCTCGTCGCGCTTCGCGTGCGCACGCGTTCGTCGGCGCGGGTGCGCGCCGTGTACAAGTTGGGGAAGAGCAAGGACTCGATTGCGCAGCAGAGTGTGATTTGGGAAGCGTTGAAGGCGCAGACCCAGAGGATGTAGGGGAGATTTGCGAGGCGGCGGGAGACGGTGAGGTTGAGGGTTGAGTGTGCGGTGGAAAGGTAGAAGAGGGAGGTCCAGGATAAGGAAGTGAGGAGGAGTTTGGCGAGGGTGGAGTTTGGGGATAAGAGGAGGGTTTTGTTTTTTTGGGGTGGGTTTGGCGGTTGGCGGGGGAGTGCGATTGTGCCGAGGGAGTGGCCGGCGAGGAAGATGGAGAGGTAGCCGATGAAGGAGAAGAGGCCTTCGCGGTTTTGGGTGAGGAGGTTGGTGCGCGGGGCGATGAGGATGAAGGCGGAGAGCGGGGTGTAGGAGAGGGCGATCTGGTAGATTGCGGCGAGGGCGAAGGAGAGGAGGGCGTACGAGGGCACGAGGTCAAAGGCGGCTTGGAAGAGGGCGGCGAAGGGGGGGAGCAGGCCGAGCGTGAAGAAGAAGTTCCAGTGCACGCCGTATTCTGTCACGTGCTCGGCGTAGTCTAGACCTTTGACTGAGATGAGTCGGATTACGCCTAGGATGAGGAGCGGAATCGAGTGTCTGATTGATGACGCGAGGCGGTTGGCGAGCGGTGGCCGTTGACCCGGTGTCTGTTTCAACGAAGGCCGAATCGACACTACTCCAGCTGTGAAGACAAAGGATCCCACGCCCATATCCATGAGCGACGTACCCCAGTTTTCCACCTTTGCAAATCGTCGAGGGAATACCCGGAAGTCGACTGCAAGTATAGCAATACATGTGATGATCATCATGGCGCCACGGTAGTTTGTGATAAACGGCTTCACGGGGAGTGGATCGAGCTCGGTATCCTTCTCCGGCGCACCCTTTTTCGGTGGACGAGGTGCATCCCGCTTCGCCGGTACCGGCTTCTCCAGGACATACTGGACGACTGCAGGAAGCAGCAACAGCATATTCAGCACCCATGGCGACGAAGAATAGATTGTCGTCGCAAACAGCGTGACTCCGCAATTAAGCAGGAAATCCACAAAGAAGGCTGGCAGCGTGTACGGCGTGAACAATTGCATGCGAGACTGCATGACGGACCACAGCAGGATGCTCAACTGTCACAGTCACGTTAGCAGACGGCGCGTTGTGTGAGCGTATGGACTGGTGGTGTGTACGGTACAGGCATTGCGAGCGAAACGCTGTTTACATCAGCGACGGAGCTGCCGGTGTGGCCAGACACCCAGGCTTCCTTTAATTCCTTGTATGTTTTCGCCATGTTGTTTCCAAGGCGCGTTGGGGGCGAGGTGGAAGTTGTCCTTCTCACATGTCTATGAGGTTGACGCGTCCAGTCGCTTGCTGGCCTTTCGCGTGGGGAAGAACGGATGGTCCAAGCGCAGTCGGTCATGACTTCATGCGACTGCGTTGTCTTGACTTTCTTCGCTGCAATGGGTCTACAATGATATTTGCTGAGTCTGGCGGTGTTTTCAAATCAAGATATCCCTTCATATATGCTTTTCTGTCGACGTTTTTGATTCGTTCCCTTTTCTTGCTTAATGTGTCATCACACTGCGGTGTGCTTCTAATGCTTCGATGGACGCGTCCTTTTCACTGCGCGCCGTAATGATTGTTCCATCGAGTCCAAGAAGTCATCTTCATCTGAGTACACCGAGTCAGGCGTTGTTGTATCATGTTTGTGCCTTTTGAGTGGATCGGGTGCCATTAACACTACAGAAAGAGCCTGGACATGAGCGCATGGTCACAAAATCTTGTCCAGTGCTGCATCAAGACAATATCACGACGTCTGCACGATGCTCATATATTCCCGTTAGAGAGTTTTGGTCGTACGATTGGTTGCGTTCGTGTGCGTTTGCATTCGAGGGCTGTTTACTACACCTGCCACCAACAAAAGTCACCTCCAATATTAGCAAGTAACCTCACCAACTCGCAAGACGTTCTCTTCTCTTGATCCCATCTCCACTCCTCTACTCACTTCCTGTCTGCACGCGTCCGCCACGTTGTACAGATCCCTCGCGGATCTGCCAAGCATTTCCTTCCCGCAAAGTCTCCTTCACCGTCACTTATCTTACGTCTGACCGCGTTTGCAAGCGAGATCGCGTGCTAGCGTTGATAAATAAAATCTTCTAGGCTCGCTTCTCCATCTATTTTAGCTACCTCAACTCAACTACAACACAAGCTCCCATTATTTGAGCGCCCAAGATGTCGTCTCCTCACTCCAACGCCAACAATGACGCGCAACCAGCTGGTTCCAGGCAGTCTGTCGCGCTTCAAATCTCTCTGAGTGGTCGTCGCAGCCTGCCCACCATGAGTGCAAGTGCTACGCTTGGGCCTCACTTCGAGGATCTCTCCCCTAGAGGTCGCGCCGCGTCACTGACCATCAACTCAAGCCTACCGCGCAATCCGCACACGTCAGCTGATCTCAACGCCAATGACGTTATTCAGCAAGGCCGTGGTGTCGCTGCGAGGCGATCACGACTGCCTGGACGCGGCGTGCGTCCGGCGCTCACGATATCTACAACAACCTTCACGGTGAGAACACCTCCTACAATTTTGGGGTGAACAAAGCTAATTTTCCAGGGTCAGACCAAGCCCAGGGTGTCACCTCCTTCGAATAGTGACGGGCCTGGCCCCAGTGCAGCCATGGCGCAGGTAGTGAGCACTTATAGTCCTTCAAAAGCTGAACATACGCTAGTTAACGCGCAGTCTGGGGGTCTCTCGAAGAGCAATTGGTCAATCGGGAACCACGAAATAGTCTTGGAGCTTTCAAAGGATGACATTTACGTTAACGCAGAGACTAGGTGCAAGCAGCAGAGCAGAGAGCACAAGCAGCAGCAGCAGAACCGCCGTAGCGCATCAGTTGGAGCAGTTCCAAAGAACACTTCTAATCCGATTCTTAACAGGGACTTCACTCAACCCACTTCCTCCTTCGAGGGGGAGGAAGAACGGGTACTTAAAGGTGGGACCAGAATCCGCCTCCTGTCCCGTCTAGGGCCTAGTATTGGACCTGTGTTGACAATACTTCCAGATGCGGAAGCGGTCCTTCGGGGACCGGTCGACGGGGGTGAGATTCCCTCATCTCTCACGCCAGGTCGTCTGCCTAGCAGATCCAGACGTGAGAGCATGGGGGTATCTACTCCCGTCAAACCTATCCGCTCGATGCGGCCCGCGCGCAAGTGCAGGCCGCATCGAGTGGATAGTTACACACCTACCGCCTCGCCAGGTACGTTGCCCTTACCCAAAAGCTCAATCATGAATTGCAATTCACTAACGGTACATGCAGCGGTTTCACCTATTGCAGCCGGCTACGGGCCGGGGGCCCCACAGAGGGTTACCCCGATCCGTAGCCGTGAGAAGGCTGCGCAGATGGCGCCTTTGCGCGTCCCCAGCAAGATTGAGAAACGCCTCTCGTCTGCTGAGTTCGTCGGATTCGTCTCTCCACCTGGAGTAGAGGCCGACGAGCCCAGCGGCGAGAAGGTCAAAGCCAGGCGCAGCTTCCACAATCTCTTCCTCAAGCGCGACAACAGGCATGCTGAACACCCTCAGCCGAATGCTCAGCACAAACGTAGCTTCCTAAGCGAAACCAAGAGCACTTTTGCGACGCGCCTCAGTTCGATGAGTCTTTCCAAGGCTTACTCACGCCAGTCGCAGACTTCTCAGCCGGATTTGAAGTCTATCCTCAAGCGCGACAGCAACTCTACAACTCTCTTCACCACCGACACTTCATCCAAAAACGCTAGTCGTCGAGCTACAATTGACAACTCTCTCGAAACACCAGCTGACACGTCCGACGACGATTCTCCCACCGCATACTCCAAGGCAACAAAAGCCCTCCGCGACATGATGAGCCACATCAACAAGATACCAGAAGAGTCAGATGAGCATCTGCGCGGCCTCGAGATCGCCCAAGTAAGTCCAGCCATCCCTCAACCCTTTCCACCATCACCCTGTACTAACAATCATCTTCCCAGGTTCTCCTCAAGTCCCTCAAATGCTACAACAAGGCCATAATGAGTGCGGACAATGCCAGGAGGCACACTCGCGCTGCAGAATTCAACGCCGACCAGGCCATGGTGGGGCTCCGGCGCCTTCTCCAGCTGTGCGAGGACAAGCTCGATAGCGAGACTCAAGCTGCCCTCCGCGAGTACATCAAGAGCGCTACCTAGGGGCCTGTCACAGCTACACGTGATTTCGGAGTGTATATAGTCGATTAAAGTCTACTTGGCATAGTTAGCGTTCGCAATACAACGGATGCCCAAATGCCCTAAACCTTGGTCACGTGTGTAGGTCTTGCTTGCTATGTCATGTGAGATAGAAGCTTGTAATGTCTCTTTTACCAAGTTCGCCTCAAAACGTATGTTTGTAGCGTTGTATTTATAGTATATCCTTGTGCTGACTAGTCATAGTTTGTCTTCACATCATCTGCCCCTCGCTCCCCCCAGCATCACCATTATATGCCCGATCGAAAAGTCGAAGGATACTTAGTAATTAGTGGCACGACGCACATGTACAACATCCACACCGAGGGGGAAAAGGTCCATCAAGGTTCCCGTACAAGAGACATTACACAGCACCATGATCATCCGCCACAGAACACAACTTATAGCAATCAATGCCTTAACATCCCCAAACACATTGATTCCCGGATACCCAACATGATATATGTATATCGTACAAGACCCCCCAAGCCCCTCGACTTCATGAACCCATGTCTCGCTTCCCACAATCATTATACACCATTTTTACATGCCGCCGCCAAACATGCCGCCACCACCGCCTTGCCCTCCATTCGCCTCACCCTGCATCTTCTCGCTCACCTTGACATTGACCTCGAAGAACTTGGCCACACAGCGGTCTAGACACACCGACTCGCCCTTGTTGAGATCGGCCTCGCGGTACGCAGAATCGATGCATTTGGCTGTGCAGGATTTGACTAGGCTGTGTGGATTTTTGAAGCATTAGCGCGTGGTGATGCTGTTGGGGGGGTTGTGGGGAAGATGGGATGAAGGGGTTCGGGTATGGGTATGGGAGAGAGAGATGGGGAATGAAAGGTTTGGGTTTTGGTATGGGAGAGGCCAACAGCAAAGGAATTAGAAAATCACAACAACAAACAACGTACCGACTATACATGTCTGAAACCATGTCAATTTCCGCCTCGGCCTGAGCAATCTTTTGCTCAGACGAAAGCTGGGGTTTGCCGCCGAAGAGAAACGACATTTTGGGGAAATATCCGGTAGATGGGAGGGTGTTGTGTAAAATTGACAGCTTAGTGTGTTGAGGCTCGAAGTAGGGGTGTGAGGTGCGGTTTGGTTTGGCGGGGGATCGGGTGGAGGTGAGCGGATGCGGTGTGCGTGGTTGTTGGATTTGATTTTCGTTGCATGGGCTTTTGCTTTGCTGCTTCGTAGATCCGATGATGTCGCGCGGGTGGAGCTTGGATTGTGAGATGGTCTGTGCGTTTTGGGGAACATTAATGCTACGAAAGGGTAGCCCAGATATGATGGTGAGGAGATGGAAATTACCACATGGTATGCGAAATGTATTGAGGGGGCTAATGGATTTAAGGTATAGCAAGGCTTGTCGTTGAGAGAAGAGAGGTTGGAGGTTGAGGTTTCAAAATCCGGTGCGAGACACGACTTTCACCAGTATCTCCATAGACGCGATCACAAGCCGTGAATGTCGCGTTGACGATCTTTCAGAGTGTGCAAGCTTCTGTGCTTGATGGTCGCAGGTTAAACATCAAGGACTTGCTGCTACATGAAGCGAAGAGCAGATACTCCAGCAACAATACTGATTCCTATTGTATTCTTCCCTCCAACATTGGACCTGACTCGGACTTCTCCCAATGCGGACATTCCTCAAATTCTGTGTATAGCTTGATGTCACTTTCGTGCCGTAAAGAACCTGGGCGGAATGCTTGCCAATTCTAGTCAGTTCATCAAGTGCTTCACAGGTAAAAGCGTACGTGGCATCGAAATTGATCGAGACGTTTCCGTCCAAGAGATCCTCGTCGTAAATGTATTCGAAGATCAAGGACGACATTCGAGTAATCTTGTCACAAGTTGATTGCCGGTGTGGAAATAGCTGACGATTACATTGCAATAAATATATGAGGCTTTGCTAGAGTTGCTAACCGATAATCCTATATTTACACTTGCTTTAGAGATAGGGTTCGCCGAGACGGTAGAAGGAAGCGAAGAGCAGACAAGAATGCTGTTCACTTATGTACGACAGTTGTGCAGACAAGGGCAGGCAAAGATTCACGTAGCTATAAGCAAACATCCTGAACCTATCTTCTTCTTGTCACATCATCCGAACGCATCTTACGAAGACATGCGTGATCACCTATCTCCCCCCGATTGCATCGCAGGTCTACGCGTACACGTAACAGAACGGCCCCGCAGTTGTAGAAAAAATCTGGTTACTCACCAGGCCATCCTTCCCAGCTGGAGCAACAACATCAAGCCACTGCGCATCCGTCGGTTTCCCCTTTTCACTATTAGGAATTAACCAACTCGTACCCCCTTGTCACTGTCAGCGCGTCTAAGACAGACATTGTGCAGGTATCGAGGTACTCACCCTCATACATGCTCGTCCTAGTCTTGACTTCTGCGTCAAGGTAATTCGCCCACATCCACCAATGTCGATCGACCTGTCCATGGTGCAACCAGAATACCGGCTCTCCAGGGGAGACAAACACATCACCGCCCGGGTCGCCCCAGACACTGTAATGGCCGCCCACATGGAGCGCGGACAGCACATTCGGCTGAACTTGGAGACTGTCCTGGAAACTCGTAATGGTGCTTGCTGCAGTGATATGCGCGAGCACATCTTGAGGCCGCAGGTAACCCTTGGTGAAGAAACTGCTAGCATCGCGACGTAGACAGCGGGGGTTGTCCCCAAAGCCATCAGACTGCGGGTTCTTCTTGATGCCCAGTTTTGGATCCATGGTGTCCATGATCGGACCAAGGTGGACGGTTAGATTGGCAAAGGGCCCTTTGGTCACGCAACCACCGCCAGGCCCAGCAGGTAAAATCTGCCCGGGACCCAGGCATGTACCAGCATGCGCACCGACGGGATCGCCATTACCACCCATGCTCCACTCGTCACCGTTGAAGATGGGTGAGTTGACAATATCAGCATACTTTGCCCAGTTCCAGTATGGATGGTAGCCGGTGTAGTCGCACTCCTTACGGAGCGCTGTCTCAAAGGCCCATACATAGTAGCGGTGCCAATGCAGAAAGTTGGCTGTGCCATGGACAGTAGTTGTCATGTTCATGTGGACCACCACAAAGTCGTCATATCGAGATTTCGCCCCCGGGTACTTGGTTGCTGAGAGCTTGCTGGGATTCTTGAGCATACAATTGATAGCTCTCGTGTACTCTTTTCGTTCGTCCTTGGTTAAGTCGCCACTACTTTAAATCAGTACAAAGCCGTCGGATGTGTAGATAACTATGTACAATTCCCTTCGTATTGCGACCGTGTTCTTGTTGCATGTTGAAGGTCGCGTGGCGAGGCCGTCTGGAAGTGTTCGGTCAAGGACTTTGTATGCATTGACGAGAGCCTGCTCTTGCACCTGATCGAGCGTGAGTGTGGTCTGCCTCTTGTCAGATGGTCGTGCAGAGACGCCCAAAGAGACATATAACGATGCCACTAAGGCGCGAACAATCAAAGTACCCGCCATGATGTGGTACAGATATCGGTGTGAGACACGGAACTGTAGCTCTTATGTAAATGCGAACCTAACACCTTACCTGGCTGCTAGCACTGCGGCTGCTTCATTTGATGCCCTGGCCGACAGTCTATTTAGATGGTCGCCGAGCGGACATGAAAAGTTTTAAAGGGTTGCGATATTAGAAAGTCTTGTCCCTTTGAAAGTCATTTGCTAAATGCACACTGTGCGAGTAGGCATTGCGTACAGCACGCATTCGGTCTTCAACAGTGATTCCCATGTCCAATAGATGACCACGAAAAGAAGATATTCATTTGTCAGATCCTTGCGGTCTCTGAGTATACAATCCATGGAATCTAGTATGCCGATAAAATCCGCCTTGCCACTCACTGCACTATCACTCGTCACCTTGAAGGGTGCGAATGGGGCCGACTCTTTCTCCTTGGGAATGTCGTTCCCAGTCGATCATCACAACGACGGAAACAAGCTTTTGACGGTCATAAACAATTAGACAGAAGCCCTGAACATACGGCAGTCGAGTCTGCACTTTTGGGCTTTCGTGGTGCTGTGAGGGGAAAGTAATATATCATTAGCTGCAAGTGGTGCTCAGGTACCATACTATTCTGGTACCCTCTTGCATCCATCAGCACGGCTGAATGGTTGAGAGAGAGTGAACAATTGAATGTAATGCTTTCCAAGAGGTAGAATCAACGTTGGTGACGAGGTTATAGTGTCGGCTAGTTAACGGAACCCTGACCGTCGGGGGCCATTCTGCCGAGCAAAAGACCTGTGTCATAGGTACCAACAAAGGCGCATAAGTTCAGTGTTGATTGCAGTAATCTTCTCAACAGAAGAGCCTGTCGATCTGGACATGCTGCTGCACTCCAGCTCTACCAACCGGACAAAAGTGAACTGCAACTGCCGCAAATTGGACAGCACTTCTCGGTAGTCGGTGTTGGCGGACGAGGCGATCAAGGAGCGTGCCTCGTGTGTCTGAGACGTGCTGCTAGAGTTTGCCAGGCCATTTTGATCTGCATCTCAACCATCACATATGACTTTCTCAACCTCCAGTGCTGTAACAAGTCTAGAGAGCGATGTCGCAAGTTTACTAATCACGGTTCCACTACTCGATTGCGCATGCAGCAATCTCCGAACGCGTGGCGCATATTGTACGTTGAAGGCGCTACACAATCGTTGTTTGAATCGTTGTTTGAATCTTTCGGAGAGAAGGATATTATGAGTACATGAGAATCAATTGTGTGAGTGTAATAGTGACGTGTATCCTTCTGCATCATCCTGCGTCCTTTCTTGACTTCTCATCGCTCAGGTCCAGAGCGAGAATCGAGCTCCTGCGGCTTTGATGTGGGATCAATCAGGATTGTTGTACACAGAAGTTGAAACGGATGATAGCGTCTGTTGTGATGTCAGGCAAAGGTAGTGGAACTCTAGAGCCCCATGTTGGGATACTGGTGCGGGTGGAATCTAGTTCTAAAAGGGGAGAAAGTGGTAACGTGACTGCGCGGTGACTACGTGAGGCGGGGCTGCTGCCTCGCGAATGCTTCAGTGGCCTCTGTCACCTCGCCCCTCATGTCTCAGAAAGTTCGATCTGCAGTGCATAATTTAGCGGCGACTGGTAGTGTATCACAGCCATCGACAGTACTATTTCCATTGCGAATCCCGTCGCTGCGCGGGAACGGGTTGCAGTCTCTTTCCAAGGTGGTCGGCCCTTCATCCACGGTAGAGGAAATCGCCCCTCTCAGGGGCACGGCAAACCGCTTCTCGACGGAGTCTGCAGTCCACGGCCGTGTCTCCTTGATTCGTGGATACGAGCGATGAGCGGATGGTGGCTGTAGCACAGCAACGTCGGCTTGCTTTTCTTCAAGGTTTTCCTGGCCAAAGCTTCAGCGAGCACAATGGGAACCTTGCGCAAGGGAGGAGACGAGCACATCAAGCAAGACCTCAACGCAGATGGATCAAATTCACCCAGTCTGAACAGACATTAGACGCTGTGAGTGCGAATTCAATGCGACAACCCGACTGTTATATTGTTTGCAGTTGCTTCTGGTATCCGTACGTTGTATGCGCAAGGCTTGATGAATGCACGGCCTATGCGATCAGCCCTTCAGCCTTCGCCTTTTAGCCCTCGTTTCACCAGCCCTTGCACAAGTGCAACCGCGTCCACGTCCGGCTTGGCTTCAGACCGACTATTAAGCCCCTAACAGGTTAGGTAGGCGACTCATGTGATATCGCGTTTTACGCGTTAGGTCCGTTTCGCGTCCAATCGCGTCGGCTTCATTTTGCCCATGGATGCTGGGCCTGATAGCGGCCTGCAGTAAGGAGTCGGGTATATAGTCACAGCTGCTTCCACCTAGTGTTTTGCCTACTGTCGCCCATTTTTCATCTCGCAAAACGTCTGCCCGAGGATTTCATCGCCTGCTTTGGTTGCGTGCTCGCTTTGGTATGTCTGTTGTCTACATAGCAAAACGCACATATACCGCGGACATCTGAGTTCAAGTATTCTGATTTCATCAAAACATCAATTTCGATCGTCCAAAATCATCATGTTTTCATCAACCCGAACACGATACCAGGAAGGCAGCTTCTCGAAACACCGAGCAAGCAAGTCGAAGTCTGCTAAGAAGAATCCATCATTCCGAGACTCACCGAGAAAGGTAGAAAGGCTCGTGCAGCAGGCTCAAGTATCATCACCACAGTCAAATCAGACATCGCCAACAATTGGGAGGTGAGTACACGCGCCCAGTCATGTCGACGAGTCAGTCACTGATAATTTAAATAGTGCAATCATCACAATATCTGTCGGCCGCGAACAGCGACTCTTTGCAGCGCATGAAGACGTTCTGTCGCACTCGCCCTACTTTCAAGTAGCTTGTCAAGGCCAGTTCTTCCAGACAGCAAACAAGCGCATCGATTTACCCGATGAGGACCCCGAGGTCTTCTCATCAGTCCTCGAGTACCTGTACAAGGGCGACTACTACCCTCGCATGGAGTACAATAAGAAACGTAACAGCTGGAGCCTTGAGGATGGTGGCAACGGCAACGGCGTCAACGAAACCGTGATCCAGTCCACCTCCGGACCCATCCTGAAGGATACCATCATCTACTGCCAAGCCGAGAAATACGGCTTGCAAGAGTTGAAGAAACTTGCGCTTAGAAAACAAGGTCTCCAATCTGGCATTCAGTGCTCGACCATCCTGACGTCTGCCCGTTACGCATATGCCAATACTCCCGACAGCGACTCCAAGCTTCGCGCTCACTATCTTGCTCTCATCATTCGAGCCCGACATACATTCAAGCGCAGCGGCACAATGCAGAACGAGATGGAAGAGGGTGGCAAAATGTTCTTTGACCTCTTCGTTGCCATGGTCAACCACATGGACGACTTATCCCAAAAGGCGCATCACTAGATATCACTACTATCATGTCGATGCTGGTTCGCAGGCCGCCATCCCCAGCTTGATAGTCTCGCCGTCGCCTCTGTTCTCATTCAACCCGTAATATTTGGATCCAGGACACCATCACGCTGCCTTAATGACCTTCAGACCTACTCACCCACGTCCTTACCATCAGTTTCTCTCACTTCTCGTACATAGACTTATCTCTCTTGCCTCGAGGCCACTTCATCGTCATTTCTTTGTTTGTTGATTTAACGCAAGGCGTTACGAAAGTGTGTATCGTTCCAGCACAAGTTTTCGTCCACATATTTGTACTATAGTCACATTACTTGAGTCCACGCTCTGGAACTTGGGTCGTGTCTTTGTTTCATCAGCACAGCACCTTGTCCTCGAGAAAATTGTCAGCCTCATGCAGGTCAGGTCATCGACAGATTGCGATGTCTCTGCATCCGCGACAAAGGTCAAGATAACCCCAAATTGCCCATGATATGGCAGCGCGCACATCTACTGTTTTTTCTTCTCTCTCGTTGCCATTATCTTCACGATCAAATCATGTTATTCATAGTCAACTAGTTAGTGTGTCATGTTCTACACAATCATTAATCAGAAATTGACAATCTACCACCCCCATCAAGCACCAAGTACTGTACACCAACACCAAACAAAACTCCAACGTCTCGCTTACCTTGTAACCCTTCCATCCGTCTGAGCACGCCCGTCACACCCCCCATCACAGCCTCATCCGAACAATAAGCGCAATGCTTGGCTGACCTCATTGGTCGGGAACTCGGCACCACACAGCCACGCATACTCTACTCACGTACTCTACTGTAGGTATCCAAGTCCCAGCACACATGTATATATACTGTACTGTCATCTAGTTTTGCAAACGAGTACAGTTATATCTAAGAAACCCCATCACATCTTCACATCTTACAAATTTATATTGCTACGTCCAAGGCCACTTTTTGTCTCAAGTCGTTGTTAACTACCATACCTCATTTAAGACTCTACCCTTCTAAACCTCCCAAAACCAACCCAACAAACCCCCTCCCCTCCTCTTCCCTCCAAAGAATATAACAACATCAACAACAATGCACCCCCCACCACGCCACTCCATCCAAGCCATAAGCGCCAAACGCGTCGGCGGCAAAAAAGTACCAAAGCGCTATCGGAAGTACCATAGCGAGTATCAGAAGAACAGTGGCAAGAATATCAGGGGGGGTGGGAAAGGAAGTGTAGTGGTGAAAGCGACGGGGTATATTATCAAGGTTGGGAGGGCTGCGTTGGAGGCTTTGGGGTAGGGTGGGTGTGTGTGATGAGTGGATGGATGTATAGATGAGGATAAATACTTTAAGGGTGGGGGGTGGGGAGAGAGAGAGTGTGTGTGGTACTACTGCTGCTGCTGCTGCTGTGGTTGGTAAGCGGATCAGTATACAGTGACTGAGCGACTGAGATTGACATCACACTACACCATACCACACACACGACCGATGCAAGGAATCCGAACTCATCGTACATCCACCCACGCATCATTGCGACACGGAATCAAGCGGAGGACGGCTCGCATTGGGCTACAAAGTGGGGTTCAATCAGTCAGAGTCAAAGGGTGGGCCCAGCTGGGCATCAGGCAACGCGATATCAGCTGATAGGGCGTAAGCGTGTCTGTGCGTTGACGCGGGCGCCCTGCTAAACGCATCATTGGTCTGCGCGTTACATCCGGTGTCTCATAGGAACGTTGAGACGAGGATGCAAGGAAAAGGAGCGTGCATGGGGTTAGGCTAGGCTCATGTTGTAGGGTAGTGTCTTTGTCACATATTTGAGATTGTATGAAATTTGAATCGGGTCTTTTGAGGCTGATGCGTTGTTGAGACCCTTAGTGATACCTTGCTGAATCTGCGCACGCCATTGTATGCGTTGGCCATATCAGCAAATTGTGTGGGTTTAATCGACCAGTAATATGATGTGGTGGAATGCGTTGGGTATTGTGGTAGGCAGAAGGGCGACGGGTTTAGGCATCAAACCCCTGTTCCGGGGAAAGCACCCTTTTTGTTAAGGACCACCATGGCGTGTTCGCGCGAGATATAGCCCTTCATCAAACCCTGCGATGGTGTTAGAAGATGTCAAAGCATCGCATGCATGCGTGTACCGCAGGCTTCTGTTTATGTACCTTGTAGATCTGGTTGGCTAGCAGACATTCCACTTCATCGTCATCCACGACTTGGCCGCTGCCTTTGCCTGTAATGTCCATTCTGAGTGCAGCGGCGAAGTTGGCCAGTGGTATCCTTGATTTCCGTATCCTGTCTTTCTCTGTTTGTCCCTCCTTGAGATCGTCGTAGCCACCCGCAAGGTAGACTTTCCTCAGTAAGTTCCGTAGAGCAATATCTCGACTTCGTTCTAGTGTGAGGAAAATGCGCCGTCTGACAAACTCTGGCTCGCCATCGGCAAGGGCCTTGTCGAAGCCTGCAAGGTCACCCCGCTTTATGCATGCCACGAGGGGCCCGAATATGCGTTCGAGGCGAGGTGCCTGTGCGAGGAGACGAGCGCTGGGTACTTTGTGTTGTGTGATGAGGCGGCAGGGGATTAGGTAAGTGAGTATCAGGCTATGCTGGTTAGTATGCATTGTACGTCGGTATGGCGCAACTTTCGAGACTTACGACTTATTTTGCTGTGAGCGCGCCAAGCACGACTCCCAGGCGTCCTGTAAGCTTGCCTCGGCCTGTATGCTGTCAGATCAGGTCCATATTATATTTCATGGGGCCGAACCTTGGCGTAATCTTCCTGCAAAAACGCTAATACGCCAGTGTAGTATTTGTATGTCACTCGGTGCGCTCGTGGGTATAGCTCGAAGGGAGGGAGATCGGCTTGAGCTTGTATGGATCGGACGACATTCTTCGACAGACTGATCGCTTTCAACTATAGGGTTCTGGTCAGCTCATACGTGTAGCGCATAGCTAGCAGGTGTTTACCTTGAAGTATGTCTTGAATTGCAGATTTGCGATGCAGTAAACTCCCCACTTTCTAGACTCGGTCATATCTGGATTCCTGGATACGGGTCAGTTGCAACATCTTCGAAGAGGGCATTCTGGCATACCTGTCACCAAGGCAGAGAGCAAATATCCTGTTGAAGACCCGAGCAGCTTCCTCGAGCTTCTGGTTCTGTGCGACTGCACTGACGATATCGTCCGAGTAGCCCGTGTTGAAGGTCACCGGTTTCGATTTGGCCAAGTACTCGTCTGCCTTGATGGCAATCTTCCTAAGGTGGTTTGCGGTGAAGTATAGGGTGAAGATGGCCCATGGTGGCAGTTGTCCAGCGGAGATGTGTTTGATGAAGCTACTGGTCAAGTCCTTCCAAGTGTCGTATACTATGACATATTGACGATCTCCGAGTCGTCCTTGGTTGGCAGCTTCGTCTGCCTTGATAATCTCCTTGACTGCACGCCAATAGCATGCAATGATATCCACCCAAGCCGCAGCTTCCTTGTTCGACATGCGCGTGTTTTTGTTTGATCTAAGCGCATATCTAATGTCGCCTTCAATCTTGTCGTCGTTGGACGCGCGGAAGAATTCATACAGCCGGCCTGGATCATGAGCTGGAGCAACTGGGCTCAGAAAATTGGCAACAGGTTGGGCAAGGGCTGAGGCGTAGGCCTCGTGGAAGGGAACCAGTGCAGCTTGCATAGCTGTGCGGTATTGAACTGGCACTTAGATGGGGTGTACAGCGTCGCGGACAGTGTACGATGGTGCGCAGCTGACTACGATGTTTCAAGCTTGGCGCATTGTTTGAAGACTGCTTACTGCATGGGTTGAGGTTGTGGAGTTGGATGTTGGTGGAGGAGCTCATTGGCAGTAGCGGGCGTCGGTGTTTGGACTGTTTGCACGCCGACATTGGACCCACATCCTCCTCGCCTGCCTGCCAAGCGGTAATGGCTTCTATATCCGGCTAGCGCGCACGAAGAAGCGAATTCGACGGCCGGGCGTCCACACAGCCCTCGATTGACCGACTTCCAATTCCCAACTTCAAGGGTACTAACCTCGCAGCACAACAAAGGTCAGTCCATCCTGCCACTTCTCTCCATTGCTATCGCTGACGAAAAATACAGATGGGTAAGCAGACTCTCTCCCCAAGGCCCCTCCCTGTCCCCCCAGCAATTGCAGTCCGTGGAAATTTCGAACAAGCCCTGCGCAAACGAAAACGGCCTCTCACCATGGCGATGGTCACGCACACAGAAGGCAGCTCTCTGAAACGAAGTGGATGCGGAATTATGCTTGATGCTGGCATGTTGGGCGCCCTTTGGAGCGTTGCTGTAGGAGGATCTGAAATTATCGTTGAGCGGCCGTCGCAAAAAAACAACAACAGCCCGCCCACTGTCGCCTAGCCACCGCCATATACCGACTTTCGCACCGCCTCCACCTTCCTTGGGACTGCAATTGCTACATCAGACACGCTATCCGCATCGCACGGCCATACTGACAATCTCACAGCTCGCTTCCAGGAATACCAGATCATCGGGCGCCATCTGCCCTCAGAGGCCAACCCAGCCCCAAAGATCTACCGCATGCGTATCTTTGCGCCCAACGAGGTTGTCGCCAAGTCACGGTTCTGGTACTTCCTTGGCAAGCTCCGCAAGATCAAGAAGGCCAACGGTGAGATCGTCTCCGTCAACCAGGTATGTAACAGCAATCAGCGCAGCAGGACAAGGACTGGCAACCTGACAACCATTAGATCCACGAGAAGCGCCCCCAGAAGGTCAAGAACTTCGGTATCTGGATCAGGTACGACTCGCGCTCCGGCACCCACAACATGTACAAGGAGTACCGCGAGATGTCCCGTGTCGCCGCCGTCGATGCTCTCTACCAGGATATGGCCGCCCGTCACCGATCTCGTTTCAGGTCGGTACAGGTACGTTATTGAAGTTTCCACCAGCTTCTTCCTCCACTAATACAAGACAGATCCTCAAGGTTGTCGAGATCGAGAAGACCGATGATATCCGCCGACCATACATGAAGCAGCTCCTCGTCAAGAACCTCAAGTTCCCCCTTCCCCACCGCATCAACAAGAAGGCCGGCAAGAAGATCTTCTCCTCCACCAGGCCATCCACTTTCTACTAAGCGTGTTTCTCATTACGGAGTGCGGTCTGGATGGGCAGGGACAATATGGGTTTCCCTTGGTTATGCATGCTTCACGAAAAGAAGTACATTAGGAACGAATGAAATTCCCTGATACCTCCATTCGAGTCGTCGAGTCTGTGATGCATGTTGGGAGGCGCCTCATGGTGTACACGGGAGTGTGGATTGGGAGCCTAGAGCGACTGGGACAGCCATGCCTGTAGAACATCGCCGATGTGACAAACGTTAGACAATGAAGTCATGCTACCAATTATGATCCATCCGTATCAAAGTTGTTGGGTTTGTGATTGTTTGAGTTGTACTTACGTTTGGTCAGTATTGTTTTGCATAAGTTTATGTTTGAGATATACTCTGATGTGACTAAAGGGTTGTTACCCTTGAGCAATTTGTGCTAACTGCAATTGCGCTCATGGCACAGGCATTGCATCTTGAATCTTGGCTACTGACTACAAGGACACGAAATCGAGCATAAATAACCGCAGTCCGTTGGTGTTCATTGGTCAAGGCGTGCAGCCGCGCCGATCTCAAACGCATTTGCATCGACGTCGAACACCTAATTCGGGGACCTCGGTCCCAATCTCCCCGCATCACCACAACTTCCCCCAAGCATGAAGTAGGCTATATGCCATGCGCCTCATCTGGCGCGCCATTCGTAACCATATTTTGATTTATTCCTCCGCCGCAACATCTACATATATACTCTTTCACTGACCCCGCCTATAAAGACATACTTGCAAGCTCTTGCACTCTTTTGCCCTATCGTCACTACAAACCACACTCACTCACGCACACACATACATACGACACAGCACCCACAGCCAACAATGAGCCCCCCCAAGCACTCCCCCCGGCACCCGCCCACTCCCCTCCCAACCTCCTACAACGCCCTCCCTTTCACGCAAATCCAAACACAGCACCACGCCCCAGACCCCAGCATCATTATCCTCACGCTGCACCGCCCCGCGCAGCACAATGCGTTTACCGACACGATGCGCGAGGAGATGGAGGCCGCGTATGCCATGTTTGATGTCGATGATCGGGTGCGGTGTGTGGTGCTTACGGGGGGCGGGCGGATATTTTGCGCGGGTGCGGACTTGGGAGTTGGGTTTGGGAAGGGGGTGGGTGAGGAGGGGGCGGAGGGGGTATTGGATCATAGGGATGGGTAAGAATTCGCGATTCTTCTTCTTCTTCTTCTTCTTCTTCTTCTTCTTCTTCTTCTTCTTCTTCTTCTTCTTCTTCTTCTTTTTGTTAAAGAGGTTTCCCTTGGGTGGTCGATTGAGTTGATAAGATGAGGTTGCCTTACTTTTCTTATGCTTTCATTCGATTCACTCCAAACTTTTCAATCTCTACACGCCTCTCCATGTAAAACCCCTTACTAACGTCCCCGTCCAAAAAAAAACAGCGGCGGCAGAGTAGCCCTCTCAATCCACAACTGCCGCAAACCCACCATCGCCGCCCTCCAAGGCTCCGCCGTCGGAATCGGCATAACAATGACCCTCCCAGCCAACATCCGCATCGCCCACTCCGCCGCAAAAATAGGCTTCGTCTTCTCCCGCCGCGGCCTTGTCATGGAAGCCTGCTCGTCCTTTTTCTTGCCGCGCCTCATCGGCCATTCGCGCGCCATGCGCGCCGTTACCACGGGCGCTACGTATCGCGCCGACGACGGCATCTGGGACGGCTTGTTCGCCGAGACGCTGGACAGGGCCGAGGATGTGCTGCCGCGAGCGTTAGAGGTCGCGCGCGATGTGGTCAGGAATACGAGTGCGGTTAGTACGCATTTGATGAAGGAGTTGATGTACAGGGATGCGGGGAGCCCCGAAGGGCAGCATTTACTGGATTCAAGGGTCATTTTTGAATTGTTTGGGAGTCCGTGAGTGGGCCTTGTGGTGATGCTACGATTTTTTGGATGCTGGGCGGCTAATTGATGAACAGGGATAATAGCGAGGGTGTGCAGTCGTTCTTGGAGAAGAGGCAGGCCAACTTCACGGGAACACTGGATAATACGAAGATGACGCAGTATCCGTGGTGGATGCCATTGGACATCCTAGGAAGACCGAAAGTTGCTCCCATGGGTAAGCCCAAGATGTGAGAGAGTGAATGCCAAAAACCTATAGACATTACTGTAGGTCCTCTGAAAAATGTTCTACTGTTCTACTGGGATATCAACACATTTTCACACTTGTATATCCGTTTTTCGCCTCCTGATCCGCCACATTATCAGAAACCCACGTAAATTAGAGTACAAGCTCATTATGTTTGTAAATACATCTTGACTCCTTAAATTGGTGTAACATCATACGTCACTATGCGTAGAGGCACCACTGATCAAGCTTCATCATTGCTTAGGCAGCCGCAGGGTCGTTGATGCCGCCGTTAGTGATAATGTAAGTGGCTTCCTTTTCAGGCATATCTTTAAAGACTTGTTAGCCGCTCCACTTCAGATGTAGACTACGATACAGACCTGGTGAATCCTGAATCTTTGCCACTCGCTCCTCGCCACGACCCTTGCGAAGCAAAATCCTCGTAGCGGAAGCGTGTGCGAGAATATGTCCACCGACTGGCTTGCGACCATCAGCACCTGCAAAGAGAGCGCTGGCTCCTGGATCACTCTGGACTTGATTGGTCAGAAGCACGGCAACGTTGAACTCTAGTTCTGATTAGCAGTGGATACGAACAAGTGCTGCCGAGTATTTTACCTTCAGCGACATGTGTCAATTTCGAAAGGAATTGGTTGAGCTTCTGTTGGCGTTCATTGAGCTCCCCACGTCCAGTGTAATCAACACGGAATAGAGCCATGATGGAGTCGATGATGAGTAGGCGATACTCGTTGCCTACAAAGAACTCTGCGACCTTGTTGAGCAGTTCCATCTGATGTTCAGAGTTGACAGCACGAGCGTACGTGATATTGTCTTGAGCTACACATTATGAGCATTATAACTCTGCTCGTGAAACTACAACTTACCAGCTTCTGGATCGACGCCGAAACGTTCAGCGATCTGGGCTATTCTTTCGGGTCGGAAAGTACCTTCTGTATCTGTAGCACATCGTTAGTAGGCCTCATAGCCTGGGGTCATATCACACACCAATGTAGGCAACTTTGCCATCCGCACCACCCATATCTTTTGGGAGTTGTGCGATGACCGACATGGTGTGCGACAATTGAGTCTTTCCACAGCGAAATTCGCCAAAAACTTCGCTGATGCTCATGGTCTGGAAGCCACTATACACTGTCAGGCGACCCCAAATGTTGAATAATCGAAGCCAGACTCACCCTCCAAGCACAGCATCAAGCGCCTTACTTCCCGTTGAGATTCTAATAACGCGCTTCCGATGCTGACCGAGCTCTTGAGCAGTCTGGAAACCACCTCCGGAAGGCTTTGCGATGCGTCAGTACTCACGTCCTCAGGGAACATGACACTGCTCAGCCATCCTCTTGCACCATCCTCAAATCGCTCAGTGCCCACAAGGAAAAAGCACTCACCATGCACTTCACCAACGCATCCTTCACCTTATCCACCTTAATCTCACTAAACCCCTTAATCTTGAGCAAATTCCTCCGCGTCGCAGAATGCACGCTCGCAATCGTATAGTACCCATTCGCCTTGAGCTTTGCAATATCCACCGCGCCAATGCCATGAGCTTGTATGGTGTCGATATCCACGATGAAGCCGTCCTGTCTGGTATCAGATACTGCTCGCGCGGAACGGTGGAGAGTGCGGGTAATTGTGAGAGTGTGTTTTAGTCAATGACAGGCGGGGATAACAAGGGGGACTTGGAGAACTGTGCGAGCCTACTTACATCGTTGTTGGAGTCGTCGCTCGCGATGGAGGAAGGTGCCATGATGATGTCTGAGTGGGAGGTGGTACTGGTGAGATGCGTTGGAGGGAACGATGCAGTGCTAGCATAGGATGACGATCGTATTTAGGAAGCTACCGGAAAGTGTGTGAAAAGACGAAAAGAAATTTTGCGGGGGGTTTGGTGGGAGAGGAAGGCAGGATGGGCAGACGCGTGCGATACGTGAACACGTGCATGGTTATAAGGGAGGAAGCTACGAACAATGCACTTTTTGATATTCACAGACTAGGGTGACATTGTGCCTTTGGAGGTATGATACACATAGACGTAAAAGCATGTAGACTCCCAGATGATGTTGTATAGATGCTGACTGGAGAACTTTCTTGGTGCATCCTGGACAGGAGCACCGCAGCACTATCATGTAAACATCAAGCATGCTGAACACATTCATGTTGTTCAAATGCATATATTCAATGACATATTACAAGTCACTACATCTATGCAAGAACTGTGGAAATTGGTGAACAAAGGCAAAAATTGCCAACTCAGCTCCGACAAACACACACAACCCCACTGCTTCTCATGCTGCCCCCAATTCCCTCCAGATCTTGCCACTACCACTCACACCACAGCCGCCTTCCCGGTCCATATGCAGTTCTTAATAAACCGAAACACACATCTGCAGCTTGCAACAGCTAAGAAGCTGGTAACCTACAGTGTATACAGTGTTCAAGAATCGCAGTCTCAACTCGCCAAGCCGTCGTCTGTTCGAAATAATGGTAGAATGGTTGAAGTAAGGTAAGGAATACAATGTTCGTGGGTATCAGCGTGGGAATCGTGAAACTTTTGTCTTGCTCGTCGATGATTCGTGAAGTCAAGGAGCGTGCCGGATGTGATGTTGAACGGCCAAGAAACGATTGTGTTATGCTTATGGTAAAAAGGAAATATCGAGGAATTGTGAATAGTGTTGATTGGTTGCCGTGATTCTACTCGCAGCAACATTGGACATTGGCCGTTGCTCGCCGCCTAAGCGACAGCAGTGGTCGGCACAATGGGCTGGGCCACAGCAACGGCAGGAGCAGGTGCGCCGGCGGCAGCGCCATCGCCATTGACCTCGGGCTGAGTGCAGTCACGAGAGATGTGACCAGTCTCGCCGCAGCGGTAGCAGGTCTTTCCAGCGGTGTTAAGCGGGCCGCCGTTAGGGGCTGTGCAGTCGCGAGAAATGTGACCTATTGATGGTAAGCCATAATGCTTGTGATTGGGTTTAATGCACTCACCCAGCTTGCCGCAGGCGTAGCACTTCATGGCCTGGGCCTGGCAATCGCGAGCGAAATGGTTAGGTCCGCCGCACTTGTAGCAGGTGGCAGGGCGAGCGCCGCCAGCAAAGCCGCCCCTGAAGCCTCCTCCAAAGCCGCCGCCACGCGGGGGAGCGCCAGCTCCACGACCTCCCATTCCTGGGTTCGGGCAGTTGCGGGCCAGGTGGCCGGACAGACCACAGCTGTAGCAGCGTCCGCTGGTACCAGCTCCGCTCAGGCGCAGAGTCGGGCAGTCAGCCTGGACGTGGCCGAGTCCCTGGCAGTGGTAGCACTGCTTGGCTGCCATTTGTCAGTTGGGGTCGTCTCTCGCAGAAACTGCAGTTGAGGCTTTCGCCAGAGTTATGCGCGGAGCCAGGATCTTAGGCGAGGCGGAGGAGCTGTGTGCAGTATAACGTACTCTCAGTGGTGCGCGGATGAGGGCAGCCATTAGACTCGTGGCCGGGCTGCTTGCCTGTGCTGTGTCAGAAATGGCTCGTAGTGCGACGTCGAAGAGGGACAGGCTTACAGTTGTAGCAGAGCCTCTCTGAGGAGGAGCAGACCTCTGTAGTCCAATGTTAGTCGCGTGCTTGGTTCTCCGCATGTTGCACAGCGTGGACCGCACACTGCAGTTGCCACGAGCAGAAGCGGCGACTTGCAAGAGCCATCGCCACTCCCGCCCTTGTCTCACTGCAGTGCGCGCCAGAGCCAATGCGCCGGTGGGGGAGCTCTTACCAGCGTAGTGTCCTACGTTTCCGCACTTGAAGCACGCGCGACGTGAGAGAGACGACATGATTCTGGTTTCCTTCCGTAATCTACTGCCAGCATAAGTATACGGGCGTGCGTGGTGGTGGAGGCGAGTAAAGAGAGAGAGAGCATGTGTGAACGAGGGGTGGGTTTCGAGCGCTGCGTTCGCCGTGGCGTCTGCGGGTCCAGCCGTCTGCTAGCGAGCGAGCGCAGTGGGCTCAGTGACGGGGAATGCACGGGGGCGCGAGTACCTGCTTCAAACTTCTTCAATTTCCTTCACCTGCGTTTGCCGTTAGCCGCAGATTTTTCGAGGGCTGTCGAGGGGTAGGCTAGGAGTATGCGGAGAAGCAGGCGCCTAGTGGGACCCAGGCGCACATGCAGCAGCAACAGCCTGCCTCGACTGCGACGGCAACATATGTAGATGCGACTTACTTTCTAGCTTCCAGACCTTCCCTCAGCGACACTGCTGCGACCGTTCCTCCGAAATTCTGAGTCGTGGCTGAAATTTGGTGGTTGTAGAAAACACCAAGACACGCGGCAAAAAGGAACGCCTTGGATGCCAGCCGTCGTCCCTGCCGCACTAACGGCAATGCGCAATTTGTGCCCTTTCCGACGTCGATTGCACGCAACGGCCTTGAAGCAGCCCAGATGGTCCAATCCCCATGGCCTGCCGCATGCGCCGCCTTGCCAAATCCTCTCTAGAGACAATCCCGCCTCCTATCACACTGCAGCTGTTGTGTCATTAGGCGGGAGGCTAGAATCGAGGGGGAAGTGAGCGGCAGCAGCGGGGGGTTTGATAAATGCAACCGCGCCCAAGCACAGAATGAGCCGCATGAACAATCTGACATTACACATCATCACCCAGGACTGACTGTAATTGAATCCCACCTGCCACTGTATATTCTGATATACCGACTTTCATTCATCCACCTTTGACAACACACGTGTACAATGTACATAGAAGCCTGCAATACTGGTCAGTGAGTCGAAGCACAGTGACGTCAGACTCTGGCGCCCCTTCGGCGTTGCACTTGAATTGGGTCTTCAGCCACAAACTTGGTGCATGCACGCATGGCCTGACGTCTTGGCGATAATCATACTGGTTTGCACGGTGCAGTTGCGGGAGACGAGGCGTTGTTAGTAGACTCGGCTGTGCATCTTCAAAGTCATCATCACTTCTTGCATCTCTGCACTATTTGTGGAATGCGTATGTGTCGAGGTTGTATATTGATAGTCCGCCATGCTTCAACATGCGAATACTACAAGATTCCATTTGGTCGTGTCGTCGTCCCAAAAAGGAGGTCGCCAGGTGCAACTATGCCGAGTCGAGCTTTGATTGACCTCCAGTCTTTGCGCGCATTAGACTTCTAGTCTTGAGGCTCCTCCGACTCGATCACCGCAGGCGCCTTGATTGTGCGCGCCTTGAGGAAGTCGAGGCCTTCTCCGCCCTGTCCAAATGTGTTAGCAAATCATCACCATGTCCACTGCTCGCGTGGTAGACTTACATAGGAGATCAGTGGTGACACTTCGACGCCTGCCTGCTGATCTTCGCTGACAACAGTAGCACCTGCAGCCTGAACCCACTTCTTCCCCTGGCTCATGATATCCTGCTTGCTTGTGTCCGGGTCATCCTCGCCAGTTCCCCTCGCGTTCTTGAGGGGCGAGAACTCGTCCTCACGCTTAACCTCCATGCACGCAAACTTGTCGAGTGTAAGGAACGGGAAGCAGTCAAATACAAACTGCTCCAGCTTGATGCCGTTTGGCTTTTCTGGCTTGACCGTCTCGCCCGTCTCGGTGTTGACGTAAGGGATCTTCTTGCGGGCAACGTGGTGGGGCAGCTTCTTCGCCCATTCCGGAATGCTCTCGAGGAAACTGTACGAATAATAGTGGTTGACAATGTTGGCGGCGCGGAACTTTAGCAGTTCAGCGTCCTTGGGGTCCTTTGCTTCAGCGTCTTCGCTGGAGATCTCGCTGTATTCCACCACGCCGGGCTTGCCGTTCTTTTGCAGGATCAGGCCGACTGACTCCTTTGCGTTGCGCTTGCGCACAACCTTGGTTGCAATGTCGACATTCTTTGACGCGGAGAAGCCAATGAAGACTGGGTCTGCTACCTTGACAAGGCAGTTGTCGACGCAGTATGCGTGGATGTGTTTAATTCCTCGTTTGCCCATATCTTGGACAACACCAGACTGGATGAGAGCCTGGTAAAGACCTCCGTTTCCGTCAGGGGCGACAGCGACCTTAGACTTGCTCTCGAGCAGAATCTTGCCTTCGTTTGAAATGCACGGTAGAACACCCTGCTCGAAGATGACAACGTTCTCCTTCTTGAGACCGAAGAAGTTGTTCTCCTCGAAGAACTTGGCAGTGGGCCCTCGGGTAGGTCCGCTGGTCATGACATACCAGGGGATTGTGACGCTGTCCTTTCCATGCTTCTTTGCTGCCAGCAGCTCTGCCTTCTTGATCCTCTCGCCCTGCAGCTGGAACAGGCTCTTCTTGCTTGGCAGGCCAATGTCAAAGCAGCCTTTGGGCGCAGAGCTACCTAACCGTGTGCCCTGGCCACCGGCCATCAAGACCACGGCCACCTTGTTCTCGGCAATCAGAGCTAAACCACTCTCGTACCACTTGTCGAGGTTCTCCTGGGACGAGTCGAGGACTGAAGATGTGGCATCTTGTGGGAGCGGTTCGAGCTTGTCGGCTTCGGTCGACTCTGACTTGGCGGGGTGCAGTGCGCGCTCGGTGATTTCGTTGATGTAATCGGGCTTGAAGGTGGAGAGTTGCTCAAAGAGGGCAGCCTTTTCAGCGGTAGAGAGCTTGTCGTAGAAGGCCTGGGAGTCGTGTGTGGTTAGCCTGGAATCACTACCGTGTAGGACATATTGGAGTGTTGGGGGTTGTAGCGACGACTGCCGTGGCAGATGGGCAGATGCAAGCCAGGCATAGTGTGGTATTTCAAGAGCACCTGAATGGCGGCGAGACGTACAAAGACCTGTTCTTGCCCAGCCTTTTCATATTTGGATTTCAAATCATTGAACTCCTGCTCCGAGGGCTCCTTGGCAGCTGCTCCTTGAGAAGCTCCTCCTGTGATGTGCAGCTTCTCGAGCGCACTGTTGATGGTGTCCTTAACAGCCTCCATGATGTTGGTTGGTGGGGAAATAGTGGGGGTAAATGCAAGGGTCTTGCTGCCGAAAGAATTGGTAGTGGCAGTAAGATGTGTGTGAATGCAAATAGTAGTAGAAGAAGAAGCAGACGACGAAGACAAGAATAGCAGGGCCCCTCAGTGACAGCAAGCTTTGTTGAAGACTGCGAAAGAATTGGATCTGCGCCTGCTGAGCTGCAACCTGCTCTAACGCCTGCGCTACCCCACTCCGTCCCTTCTCACCGCCGCACATGGTTGGAGCACAAGCCTTGCCAGATACGTCAACGGCCAGGCGGAACCATCACCAAAAATAGCACGCTGGATACGAGTATGCGAAACATTTGATATTCATGACCATCGTAAGAGTCATGCTACTGATGCTGATGCTGATGCTAACCTTCGCAACCAACAGTCCACCAACGCCAGAATCATCAAGGTGGCCACCGGGCAGCGAGCAGCAAGCCCCGCTGCACCCAACGCAGTGCAACTGCACCGCACATACCCACTAGCTACAGCATCATGTGTGGGACCCCAAACGCCGTGAGAATGCAGATCTATGCGTGTCCGTTGACGCCGTTAGCCTCGACCTTCTCAGTCTGCTGCTCCTCGATTGACTTCAGTGACTTGACAGGCGCGGGGTTGAGAATGCGGCTGGCGTCAATGAGACCAGCGTTGGGGTTCAGGACCAAACCAAATCCGGGGAGATCAAGCGTCTTGACGTCCAAGTAACCCTTGGTCGGTACGGGCTCGTTCAGGAACAGGTCGCCGAACACCGGCAGAACCGACTTGCCATCAGGGCTGTTCGCAAGGTATTCTTGGAATGGCGATTGCGGCTGAGTGACCACAAAGTGGTAAGAGTATGGTCCACTGGCGTGAGGGACAACAGGAATGTCGTATGCAGAGGCCATGGCTGCAATCTTCAGGAGCTCCGTCATGCCTCCAACCCACATCACATCAGGCTGCAAGATGTCCAGGTTTCGGCCCTCAATCAGCTTGCGGAAGCCATATCTGCTGTACTCGTGCTCGCCAGTTGTGAACTTCATGCGGGGATGAGCACGTTTGATCTGTTCGAAACCGTCCGTGTCATCGGGAGACAGGCACTCCTCCCACCAGTTAAGGTTGAGGTGTTCGGTGGCCTTGACGACCTCGATGGTGTAGGAAACGTTTAGAGACATGTAGCAGTCGACCTGAATGGGAAATTAGCCACAGTCTGCCATAGTGAGGGTAAGACTTACCATCAATGGGAAGTCGGGGCCAACACTCTCACGGTGCTTGGTGAGGAACTCGACGTTCTTCTTCAAGCCCTCAACACCCTCACCAGGGCCATAGGGAAGTGGCACTTTAGCACCGATGAAGCCCATGGCCTTGGCCGCCGCTGGCTCCGGCCCGGTGCAGTAGAAGTTGAGGCGCTCTCGTGTAGCTCCACCAATCATCTTGTATACTGGCTCTTGGCGAATGTGGCTGGAGTCCCAAAGTTAGTCTCTTGTCTCAACCGGCGTTTACAAGTCCACAAATCCGTACCCGAGAAGATCCCAGATCGCAAGATCGATCACTGAGATGACAGCAACTGGGAGACCTTTTCTGCCATAGAACATTGAGCCGCGGTACATTTGCTCAAAAAGATGGTTTGTATCCCGTGGATCTAGAACATATCAGTAGGGGCATTGCGCGGGATCGCGACGATGTCTTCTTACCTTGGCCAATCAGAAATCTTTCGAAATGCTCGGCTACCAGCCAACATGCTGGGGGGCCTCCAAAACCTGGGGTATCTCCATTAGTCAAGCGGCAGAGTAATCTCGGAGAGACAGCACACACCAGTGGCAAAGCCTTTGGTTCCGTCAGACGCCTCAATCTCAACGCAGAATGAGCCCAAGACGTTGATTCCCCAGCTCGTCCGTGACTTTCGGTACTGCTCATACTGGCTCATTGGCGTTGAGATCTTGGAGTCGATCAACCAGTGGCCGCCCTCGACATTGTGGTAATCACCACCACTGCCAGGGCCTCTTGTGAGAAATGTCCGCACATGCTTGATGGTAGGGAACGAGCGCGCAGCGCTGCCAGCTTCTGTGGTGGAAGGCATCGTGATGTGGGGGAGGGATGTGTACCAAACGAGTCGCAGAGCACAAGAGAGAGGGGTGAGAGGGGTACGAAGTTGGAGAGAAAGAGATGGTATTTGTTATATAGATTGGACGGTCAGCTGTCACACTTGCAGGCTTCTGTCCTGCGTCTTTCGGTTCATGTCGCTGCGAGCACGACCCGAAGCCCACGAAAGCGTTCCAACCTTGGGGCCCAGCGGTGGATCGCACTGCGTTTAGAGCGCTCTTTTCAGAAGCGTCGGCAGTCCGAACGGAGAATGGCGTGACGAAACGAGTAAGGGCTTTTACCGTACGGTACTGTATCTGATACCGGAGGCCCACCCAGGGCTGCCAGTCCACCAATGGTGCGCGTGGTGCAGGTGAGGCCTCGGCCTGGCGGACAATGCGGCGAACCTGGGGAACGGCCTAATACTCACAGCACGCCCCGCGCAAACTCGGGCCACAACTCGGGCGACATCACACCGAGCACACGCTCCAACGAGCACGCCTCCAGTCGCAACCTGCATCATGGACGCGACAAACGCCAACGCTGGCGCATCGCACCAGCAGATCGCAAGTCCAAATGGCACAGCAAAGCACTCGCAGCATTCGGCCGAAGAGAACCACGACTGGAGTGGTGACGAGGCGTCCAGCGCAGACGAAGCACACGACAGGAGCCAAAGCGGTGCTCCCAGCAAGAGGAAGCGCCCGCTGAGCGTCTCCTGCGAGACATGCAAGCAGCGCAAAGTGAAGTGCGATCGCGGTGCGCCGGTAAGGACGTCGTTGCTGGACTGCTACGAAGATGAGGTGCTGACCAGCTGACGCCCACGCGCAGGCTTGTAGCTGGTGCGTCAAGAACAACTCAGTTTGTGTATGTCTCGCAAGCAAGGCACTGAAAATTCTGCGGCTGACTCCTCCAAGGTCTATCTCCCGCGAAAAAAGCCTGGGTTGCGGGCTGGCTACGGGCGCGAGCTCGAAGCTCGTCTGGGTGAGTCGCTTTTCCATGCCGCTACTGTCAACCAGCCGAGGCCCGCTCGCTGTACCCCAGAGATTGGCTGTACCCATTTCTGGTTCCTGAGTCCCCATGACATGGCATGTCGACAGCGTGTTGTAACTGAGATGCAGCATCGCAAGCCTGACGGGGCGCGCTTTGCGTGACGCGGATCATGTCGGAACACTACAGCTGACCCCTGGGTGCGTAGACAAGCTCGAACATGCACTGGCACAGCAGCAGGTCCAGATCAATCACCTGTCCAATGCGTCCATTGCAACATCGTCCCCTCACGAGATCAATACCTTTCGTAGCCCGCCCGTCATACAAACACCGCATATCCCGCGTCCAGAAACAGCCCTCTTCATACAAAAACCCAATGCAACGTTTCCGTCGCAGAATGCCATCCAGAACCAGTTTGGGGTGACAGACGGCAGGCCAACGCCATCTGTCACAGGCAACGGTTACGGACAACACGATGATATGCACGCCGGGCTAAGCGGCATGCACCGGGACTCGTATACCCCGTCTTTCAACAATGACCAATTTCATCCGGCCATGTCTAGAGCCCTGGGCCAATCCGAGGTTGACTTCCCTCCATACGACCTACTATATGGTTTAGTCGACTTGTTCTTCAAGCATATATATCCCTGGTGTCCGATATTGCACCGCCAGACCACCCTGAATTCTTTATTTGGGGACACTAGTCTGGATGAAGCGGACCGAATCATACTCCATGCTGTTGTGGCTACAACGGTCAGGTTCTCGACCGATCAGCGCTTGACAGTTGAGAAGAGAGCGCGATATCACCAGAGTTCCAAAGAAAAGGTTTTGCTTTATGGTATCGAGAACAGCTCGGTCAAGTCGCTACAAGCCCTTGTCATCCTTGCATTGGATGTCGTAGGTTGCTCCAACGGACCTCCTGGATGGAACCTGCTGGCTCTCATCACACGTAGTGTCGTTCAGCTGGGTCTTTCCGTTGAGAAATTCTCACCAAGTGTTGCGCCCCAATACGCGTCAATCTACACACTGCGGGCAATCGTCTTACCGGAGCCAAAGGACTGGATTGAGGAAGAAAGCCGGCGCCGGCTCTTTTGGATGATCTATGTTCTTGATCGTTACGCCACGGTCGCGACGGCTTTTGAATTCGCCCTCGATGAAGATGAGGTTGATCGGAAATTGCCTTGTCGAGACGACATGTTTGCCCGTAATCTGCCAGTGGACACTCGGTGGTTCCATACTTCGACAAGATCTGATTACAGTATGTAACCTCAAGAAAACCTTGTTTGTTTAGAAACAACTCTGACTCACCTGACTAGGCATGGATAGGCCTGAGAATTTAGGTCCCTTTTCATATTATATTGAGATATTGGGCCTATTGACTCGCATCCACAAGTTCCTGAAGAAACCAGTCGACATCACTTCTCTGTCAGACGTGGAGAAGTGGCAAAGCGAATACAGAGAGCTGGACAATGCTATCGAACAGTGGAAGTACAACCTGCCTCAGGAGTTTGGCAACTCTGCGAGGGTATTCGCAAAACCGAACAGCATGAACCAGAGCTTGAATAGCGGGATGGTCATGTTGCATGCGGCATATCATACGTAAGTTGCACACGCAGATCACTAAATTACCGAAAGCTGACAAGTCCCAGTACCATCATCCGCCTCCACTCATCCGCGGCATACCCTACTCATCGTTCACCAATCTTTACACCATCCTTCAGCGCAAGCCAAAGATGTCTGAATGCAGTGGAGAACATCACAGCACTCTGCGCATGTGTGCGAGATAACGGCCTCTTGAGCAAACTCGGCCCTCCATTCGCATTTTCCCTTTGGGTTGCTGCTCGTGTGCTTCTTGTCCACGGCTCAACAATCGACCATCGCGTCGATTCATCCATCGATCTCCTCGTCCGCACTCTTCAAGAGTTCGGTCAATACTGGGAAGTGGGCACGCGCTACGCAAATCTCCTCTCACGCGTGCTCTCAGAATATCAGGAGAGCCAGCAGACACCCGCTGGCGTCAATGGCGAAAGAGTCACACCTTCAACCGTGAAGATTCTAGCTGACATGCGCCGCTGCGCGTTTGACCTTGACTTCCTCATCTCTCGACAGCCAAAGTTGAACGCGAGATTACCGTCCGTCACACCAGCACGCACGCCAGCGCCCAATGAGCTGGAGTATCTTGATGTGTTTGACTTTTTCAACATGCCTCGACTACCAGTTTCGATGGACGGCGCGATTAGCTATCCAGCGCAAGATGGAAATATGCAGCTACAAGAAGGTGGATATGGTAACGAGTCGAACATCACGAATTATATGGTTGATGCGAGTTCGGACTGGTTCATGAAGCAATCTTCCTGAAGTGAAAATCCATAGTGGACGGATTTTATGGCAAAACCTTATACTTCTGCTGTATGTGTGTGTATATATATTGCGACCTTATATTCTTCTAGTCTTCTACAGTGGGCAGCAGAGATGCTGTCTCACATAGTTTAACTTTGACTTTGACTTTCCAGATACCCCGTTATTATTAGTATTATTTTTATACACAATGTTCCATACCATATCTCGTGCAAGTTCACCGTGCACTGCTCGTTCGTCCTCGGAGGTTTAGTGGGTTGTTGCGCCTTGCACTTTGTAGCCAGTAGCGACACGCTGGTCTAGTGCTGAAATCATGGTCACAGTCCTTGGAAAAAGACAGTTGAGCTTACTGTTGGCCTTGGAAGTACAATGCATTGTGTTAATGATTATGATGATACTGCGGTCAAGCCATCTAATCCATTTATGCGATACGAACAGCTTTTAGTAAGAGGCCACTAGCACAAATTAGTATCAGTTCCGATTCCAGTCCCGACATTGTCTGACTCCGCTCAGCACCTCGAACATTGCCATACGTTATAATTGCTTGCCAATTGGGTAGACAACCAGAGTAGTAAATCATTTCAATCGGAGCTCATGTATGCCGATCGCAAATTCCTATCTCTCTACCTGTTGTCATGGGATTGCATTGGTACGATTCACATTCAAATTATTGGGTCTTTTACCGTCGGAATAGCTCGTTGATCTCGGAATGCCACTAGAGCTTGATGTAGGCCGATTCCGAAAGACGGCTCACGCCTATATTTGACATAGTACAGGATAGAAGCGTAGCATTTTAGTCTCATCTCGACTGAAATCTACACTCACAACTGGACCAGAGTTAATGACACACCTAGTAACACACATATCTCAAATTCCAATCAATTCCACCATTTATCACCAACAACGATACATCCATCTATCAACTTCAATCCAGTCATTCTAATCACCTGATCTCATGATGGCTTCTGAACCCCAGAATATCACGGTCCTAGGCGCAGGTGTAATAGGCCTCTCAACAGCCCTTACACTATCCTCCGCCTACCCAAACGCATCTATTACAATAGTAGCAACACACTTCCCCGGCGACCGCAGCATCGACTACTGCTCCCCCTGGGCGGGCGCAAATTGGTCCTCCATGGCCACGGACAACGGGCCCCTCGAGCACTACGACCGCGTAACCTTCACCCGGTTCAACGCGCTCATGGACGGGCTCTCCGTGCACGGCTGTCGCGTGCAAAAGACGGGTGAGGGCAATGAGGCGGGGCTGGCGAGAATGGGCATGTGGGCTGTGTTTGACGCGGAGAAGGAGAAAGCGGGGGTTTTGTCAAAGGGAACGGGGAAGGTGTGGTATGAAGAGCTAGTTGGAGGGATAGGGGAGTTGAGTAAAGATGTGTTGCCCGAGGATGCGGAGTTTGGTATGGATATCAAGCGGACTTTTATGATCAACACCCAGGTTTATTTGCAATGGTTTGTTTGCCCTCTCGTTTCATCAATGTCTTAGTTCTGGCTTGCGGACCGAGGGGGCAGTTTGTGGTTGTTGGGATCGTGACTTGGTGACGGGTGTGCTAACGCTATGAGTAGGTTACAATCCCAGGCCCTCACCAAAGGCGTGAAAATGATCAGGAGAAAGTACGCATCTGTCAACTCTCTCCTCAGCGATTTACCAGCAACGACTCTTGTCGTAAACTGCACGGGCATCGGCTCCCTCCACCTCACCGATATCCGCGACACAAACCTCTACCCCACACGCGGGCAGACCTTCCTCGTAGCCGAACCAAAAGTGCCAATCAACAGAATGTATGAGTATGAAAGGATTGGGTATATACGCCTTCTCCATATTCCCTACCTCAGACGTTCTTTCATCCCAAAGACAAGCTCATACTCCCAACCCTACCTCACTGTACTAACTATTATATGAACAGGTACTTGAGAAGCCAACAGCGCATCTACCCAACAACCACATACGTATTCCCCCGCCCCCTCGGTGGCGGCATCATCTGCGGCGGGAGTCGTCAGGACAACAATTGGAGCGAGGAATTCGATGAGCAGCTGGGCCACGCCATTTTGAAGCGATGTTGCGAATTGTGTCCTGAGTTAGGGAAACCGGATGATCTACAGATCATTGCCAAGAATGTGGGCTTGAGACGTGAGTACAGTTACTGCGCCCTTGATTGCGGCGCATAGTTTTTGGGAGAGGGCATGAGCGCTGACAAGTAGGGTGGATAGCGTCGCGCAAAGGCGGACCGAGAATCGAGGCAGAAAGTGGAAAGTGGAAAGTGCCGGTTGTGCATTGCTATGGCCATTCTGGGGCGGGATATCAGAGTTCCTGGTAGGTGTCTGTGTTGGGGATTTGTTCATGTGTGATTGAGAGGATGCTGACTGTGATAGGGGTACGGCGGAGCGCGTGTTGGAGCTGGTGCAGAAGACACTGTCATCGAGGTCTAAGTTATAATGTGAAGCAGAAAATGAGGAAGTTATATCATGTCATGAGTTTTTTTTTTCACGTTGTCCAGTAACTTACCATGATATCGCAATGTGTAGCTGGAACATTTTGAGAAAGGGTACACTCAGGAGACATCAGAAGCACCAAGTCTCAAGTCCCAAATGATGCGTGACCGGCTATTTAGGGTAAAGGGAAACCCGTTCAATGATATTCTGGACAACATGTTCCATCCGGAGACACAAAACGCCGGTGACATTGCGTGATGGTCATTCTCACGTGACGGCGCGCTACGCACGTACGAACCCCTCGCGACTTCCTACCCAAGAGACACGCGATGACATAGCCAATCCTCGTCAGCACAACAAAATCGCGCAGCTTTTATTCCGCCGCCGAGGTTCTCTTATTTTGCAACATCGTCTCTGTCGCTACCCAATGCCACCACCACTGCGAAGATGTCGACCCCGCAAGCCAAACGCCGCCGGCTGAACGAAGCAAACAAGACGCTGCACAAGCCGTTCAAGTCACCCTTCCGCACTCCGCTGAAGCCTAGCATTGGCTCTGATCCGCCATCGTCCGATCCACTAGACACAACTTCATTTACACCCGTGTCTTCGCATTCCGCAGCGCCTGGGGAAAATACCACTTTCTATAAGCAACCCAATGCCGCGACTGCAATTCCTGCGACTCCTGCAACCCCCTTGACACGTGCCTCGAAGCCACTCGTGTCACGCCCCAGCTCACTAGCAACTCCACGCACTGCTTCGAGGGGTACACCTTCGAAGCCGTCTCTTGCGCGCGAGATCATGCAGATCCGCAGCGAAATACAAATGCTCACGCAAGCCCAAACCCTCGCAACCTCCACCAAAGACGACGATATGGTAGTCTTGATCGACAAGTGGCGCACAGCGAGTCGCGCAGCCGCGGAAGAGCTTTTCGGAAGTACAAGAGACCGAGTGAATAGAATGGGCGGGGTAGGCGCGTGGAAAGACCGTGAGAACGAATCGAAAGAGCGACAGATGCAGTGGGACCGCGAAGAACGGGAGGCTGAACGGGAAAAGATTGAGGAGGCAAAGGAGAATGGTGAGGTGTCTGATGAGGCTTACGATAGGTATGCAGAGATGTCAGAGGAGAAGGTTGAGGAAGAGAAGGAGACGTTCAAGCGCGATGCTGATGATGATGTGAGTATTTGGCACTTATATTTTGATCGCGGTTGCTAAATAAACGCAGTCATTCACTATGGACATGATGCTCAAGACGCTTAATATCGATCTCAATCTCATTGGATACAACAAGGACGCGCAACGGTGGGACGGATGAAGATATGGGCGACAGAGTCTAACGACCCACCGATTAAATGGACAGATTGATTGGTGGGAAACCAGTATGGTAGGGTAGCGTACGTCTGCTTTCACCGCAACTTCTAAGCCACAGGCATCATAATGGTGTGTTGCAAAATCTGGTTATGGTTGATCCAAACATTTCTCTGGCTTAACTAACTATTTGTTGCAGAACGACTGAAACCGCTTCTCTAGCTACTACATATAGGCGATACTATATCATACTCTAGACCATGCCCATTCTCGATGTATGCAACATTACGTAGTGATACCTGACGTCATTCCTCAAGTTTTGGCCACAAGCACTGACATTATTAATCGTTGCTCCTAAGGTCCCACAGGGATACGCCCTGCTTTACTCCATTGCAATCAATACGACCGACACAGACACTCCAGCGCATACAGTTGAGTCAATATGTCACTCAAAGGCCAAACCGTGTTGATAACTGGCGCTTCCATGGGCATTGGCGCCGCCATTGCAAAACGCCTAGCCGCCGAGTCTGCAACTCTTATCCTCTTCGCACGCTCAATCGACAAACTAAAGACAGTGTCTCATGGCTTAACATCAACATACTCAGACCTCCAAATCTTCATCAAGTCCGTAGACGTCTCGGACTACGATGCACTCTCCACAGCCGTATCCTCCGTCTCCCACATCGCCGGCCCCGTCGACATCCTCATCAACAACGCCGGTCTTGCTCTGGGTGCGCCAGCCGCGTTTCCCGACCTCAAGATCCAAGATGTGATCACCATGACAGGTACCAACATCAACGGTTTCATGTTTGCGACGTATGCGGTGCTCAATGAGGGTGGTATGAAGGAGAGAGGTAGAGGAATCATCTTGAATGTCACGAGTACGACGGGCTTGGAAGTTCCGCCGTTTCCGGGCGAGGCCGTGTACCACGCGAGTAAAGCGTGTCAGGAGGCGTTTACGAATGTGTTAAGGACGGAGTTGGTAGGGAGTGATATTAAGGTTTTAGCATTGAGGCCGGGGGTTGTGGCTACGCATTTCCATGAACAAAGGTACGATTACCCTACATTGTCTGTCTGGCACCAAGACGGTGTTTCGATCGAGATGGGGCTGGGACTGGAGCGAGGACATGCTGATGTTGATTTAGGGTTGGCTTCGACAAAGAACAGTACGAAGAATTCATGCAGGGCTTTGAGCCGTTGGTCGCAGAGGATGTTGCGGAGGCAGCGGCGTTTATGCTGAACCAGAAGGACGGAGTCAGTGTGAAGGCTCTGGATGTTGTCCCTACGGCGCAGAGAAGTCTACAGGTGTTCGATCGGGAGTGGAATAGTAGGGCCGAGGGCAGAAACTCAACCCATGGTGATGTCGCAAAGGAAGGGGAGCCGGAGCACGCGTAGAGCATTATTGTTATCTGCGTGAAGGGGTTCGAGTAGGTCTTTCCATGTAAAATTATCTTGTTGACCGCGCGAAGCGATAAAGGTGCCTCGTCGATATAACGATGTAGGCAAAACTAAGACTAGACATTCCGGGGCTACTTTGATTGCCTGATTGGGAGTGGAGTTCATGCGGGAATGGGTGGCGCTGGTCTGCTCAGCCCTACCGTGAAAATGCCGGGACCCCACATCCGCTGCCCTTCCCCACATGTGACATATGTAATAGTGCATCTCCACGCACGTTTTGAAGACTCCAAATGTCCAAGATTTAGCTTGTGTTCATCATATCAATTCTAACCTCGGTCAGTATGGCATTGGACGAGCTCAAAGAGAAGATCACACCAGTGGTATGTAAGGCCCCACATCGTCATTGCTGCACGGGAACCATGGGATAGCCTTGACACTTCATGGTGCAATGAGATTTATAAAGCATAGACTCCAGATGGCTACATGCTAATTCACACTGTAGGACACGAGCCGCGAGACATCACCGAATCGCGGCGCTTCAGTCCCACAACTAGATGCGATTCCAAAGCCATGCAAACCCCTCCGTGAATGGCAAAAAGAACAAAATATCGATCGCAATGCACAAATCAAACTCACCAAACTCGTTCACATGCGCTACCAGCACCCAAATCTCGATGAGATAACTACCTTCCTTCGTGACTTCGGTATGAGCGTAGCCAAGAAGATGGATGGGAAGCGTTGGTACAAAGGCTATGGCGACGACCAATATGTCTACTATGCTCAAGAGGGCGAAAAGAAGTTTCTCGGCGGCACATTCGAAGTCGAATCATTCGCAGAACTAGAGAAAGCCGCCGCAGTACCAGGCGCATCGTCCATCACCGAACTCACCGACGCCCCAGGTGGTGGCCACATGATCACACTGCACGACCCAGAAGGCATCCCCATCAACCTGATCCACGGGCAGGAGAAGAAAACACCCGGCCCCTTCCCCGAAGTCCTCAGCACAAACTACGAAAACGACAAGCCGCGAAAAGCGCGCTTCCAGCGCTTCAAGCCCGGCCCAGCCGCCGTCCACAAACTAGGTCACTACGGCCTCTGCGTCCAAGACTTCCCCTCGGAAATGCAATGGTACACACGCACCTTCAACATCGCGCCCACCGACTTCCTCTACGTAACGCTGCCCAGCGGCGAGAAAAAAGACGTGGCAATCTTCGCCCACATCGACATTGGGCCCTCCTACACAGACCACCACACCATCTTCTTCAGCACCAATAAAACAACACATGTCCACCACTGCTCTTTCGAGGTGCACGACTTCGACACGCAGAGTCTCGGGCACGAGTGGCTGGCCCAGAAGGGATATAAGAGTGTGTGGGGCGTTGGCAGGCATATCCTTGGAAGCCAGCTTTTTGATTACTGGTGGGATACTACGGGCAATATGATTGAGCATTATGCAGATGGGGATTTGGTGAATGAGGATACGCCGGTGGGGTGGGGCGAGGCGGGCGATGAGAGTCTGGCTATTTGGGGGCCTGAGGTGCCGAAGACGTTTTTGGATTGAGAGATCGATTGATAGGGGGGTTTTAAATTATCTAGCTAGCTAGTTGGGGTTTACATGCACATGGTTTTGTGATGGTAATGTAAGAGTATTCCGCGTTGCCCTTTTTTCATCTCGTGAATACTTCCCACCTTCGTTGCAGCCCCTTCGTCCTGATAACACACCCACACCCACCCCATTCTCAGATCAGTTATTTTCACTCAAGTCAGTAACACGCATAACACCTATCAACAAACGCAAAAGCCCTAATAGCCCAAACCAGATCATATCCCCTCGCTCCTCACCCACCCAGTCTCCAACACACCTGCCAAGCTAGGCCTAACACCACAAAGCAGCCCCTTCAAACCGGCGCCTATTCGCACACAAGTTTTCGCGGTGCTGAACGAACAGGAAAATGGTATTACGAAGAACTAACAACTATGGTACACAATATATAGAAGATCAGAGGCTTGATTCTTGAACGTAAGCGAGACGAGCGCTGCTGCGACACGAGATGGAGTAGTAGAAGTGGATGGGCGGTTGTTGATGTTGATGTCGGGGACCGGGTCTGGGGAGGGGGGAGATGCAGTGTGGTGTGGTGGAGATGGTGGGGTGGTTGTAATGAGAGGAAGGGGAAGGGGTATTATACATGGACACTTTGGGCAATGGAACATAGTAGGTAGGCATGCAGGCCGTGTTGAGAATTATACTCGATTACTACCGTTACTATCGATGCGCCGTGTAGAGTAGCATGCGAATTCTCGCACATGATGAAGAATATACAGAAAGACAATCAGATGTTTGCACATGTCGTTTCAAATTGTCTATCAAACAAAACCCCACCGTAAAAAGTAAAATTAACGAGTCCTATGAAAGAAAGACCTACCCAGTCCCCACAGTCCTAATTCCGGCCCCCAACCCTCCCCCCACCTTCCTTACCGAGAATCCTTCGTACCTCCCCAGTTTCCGAACACTCTCATGATCAAGTACATTTACCTTTCAATCATTAAAATATCCATCTCAAGTATCACAAGCGCAATCTTCGGATTTGCATCACTCCGCTTGGTGTAGTTGGTTTATCACGTTCGACTGTAATAGCAATTGTTATCGAAAGGTCCCTAGTTCGATTCTGGGAGCGGAGAACACTACATTTTTTGCATCTTTTGTTGTCATGCAAAGAGAGAGAAGGCAAGGAGGTGGTAGTAGATAGCTGTATAGCTATCTCTGGAGTTTCGTTCTAGGTATTTTTTCGTCATGACTAGATACCAGAGGGTGTTGCAGTAGGATAGAGAGAGAGGTACATCATGCCTTGCGGCGCTGTCTTGCAAAGAATGCCACACTCTTTGACAGAAGGCTGTTGCGTTCTCAAGGCACGAAGATGGTATTCGCTATACATTGATTTTCCGCTTCATAAAGGGCTAGCAAGACCCCTACTGAAAGACTTACTTGTTGCGTCCTTAGAGAGAAACAAGCGTTTCTTTTCTTTCTTTTTCGCGAAAACAAACTCGTCTCTACTTAGGTCTGAGTATGATTTTATCTGCACTTTTTGTATTCGAGCGCGGACTTTTCACGTAGTCTTTTGACTTCTTACTCAATGACAACAATTTTTTGCTCAAAGTCGACAATAGTATTAAGAGTAGAGAACACCACATTTTTACGTCTGTACCATATATTAGATCAGTCCACCAAGAAGTTTTGAAGTTCCTTGTAAGTATGCTAACATGACAGTAGTGAAAATCAATCATCTTTAGAAAAACGTATCATTCGTGCCTCGAGACCCGGATGTTTGACTGGGAAGGGGTCGATGCAGGCTTTGACTTCGACTTGCTGGCCGTAGCTGTAAATCCACTCTTCTTGATTTGCGAAGTCATCGTCGTCCTCGATGAGGACGTCGCCTTCGCTTTCCTCATTGAGGTCGATATAGTCTTCGCCTTAGTCGTCGCACTCCCAACAACCGCCTTCGCAGACAGCAACCCGTTCTAAGAGTTGAACGTCTTAGCTTTTTTCACCTCTGCATACTTGTCCGTTCCAAACGTCGAGTTCAGCAAGACATGTCCAGAGATATTGCCATCCTCCAACCTAATCCACGTCTCTAGTTCATCCTTACCAAGCTTGTCTTCTTCGACAATAATCTGCCGTGCACCACGGGCCCAGTCGGTGTAGCCGCCGTAGCCAGAGTGCCGATTGAAGCACAGGTTAAGGCCGTTTCCATTTGATGGGGAGGTGTTGGGGAGGGGTTTGGCCCACTTCATACACCAGCTGTTGGGCTAGTTAGTCTTGTTCCATGCGCCTGAGTTGTGACAAATACTAAGGACTTACTTAACACCATGATCATGACCTGAAAAGACGGCCATTAGTCCTTCGGTTTCGACCAATGCTTTCATAAAAGGTGCGTCTGCGCCGTTGTAGCTGCAGTTGTTTCCAGAACTATCACATTGATCGCCTTGCTGTCCGATTAACTCCTCGTTTAGACCTGGCTCTGTGGCGGCTGTGAGCCCGCCGTTCTGTTGGAAAGAGTTCGTCGCATGCACGGGAATATGGACAAAAGCTAGACTCGGGATAACGCGACCGTGATGTTGATGGAACTCGCTGCTCTGATGAATGAACCACATGACAATCTGCCAAAGTTAACATACATCTTATGCCCACGATTATCAATATATACCTTTTCGTCGACCCAATTGTTCACTGGAGTATCGCCTTTCCCTGGCTGAAACACGCGGCCACCCTTACTATCGAAGAACCACAGTAACATCTTCAAGTCATTCCCGTCGTTGGAGCCATACACAGGAATGAAGTAGTTACTCGACCCAACATCTATCGCCTCACCTTCCACAGAGTTGGTCGTGAAAGACAACTTCTTCCCATTCGCACCCTTAACGTCCCACCACATGTGCTCGGACATGGATCGAGTGTCGCATGTCTGTGACGCATCGTGATTGCCGAAAGTGGCGGCAAAGGGCAAGTTGCGACTAGTTATCGGGGTGACGATTTGATCGATGAGCCTGTTTACGTTCTCTGTAGCGACCCACTCGCATGATGCGAGGTCTCCATTGAGGACGACGAGGTTGGGTTTCTCGTTGTCGAGGATCATGTTCATAACGCCGATGGTCTTAACATCAGCATCAGGTCGGCCGCGCGCAGAGGCAGCTGGGAATCATGAGTGATATGTTGATTTTGAAAGGTGTTTGGGTGGTGAACTTACGCTCGCCGAAGTGCAGGTCACTGAAGACTGTGATCGATAACTTGCCATCCCCGCCAAATTGGATGCCAGGAAAGTTACGGACTGCGGAAGTCTGGAATCGAGGACGTAGATTGTCTGCAACGGCGATGGTTGCGAGCAGCAAAATTGTTCGAATGCCCTTCATATTGCGCGAGTTGCTGGCAGGTGGATGTGATGGTTGAGTTGCACTTGAGTAGAAAACGAATATGAGTGAGGGATTGTGGTGGACAGAAGTGAATATAGAGGAACAAGTGCTCGATGAGTCAGTATGCTATCTATATTATGATGCTAACATGTTGATGTATGTGGTAGGAGCGCAAACGCAGGTGCGCCCACGACCGAGTGTAGTTGCCTGTCGTAACAATGCCCCATGACGCGGGGACGGTGCGTGCGCCACACAAGGTCATGGGCGTGTCAGTTCAAAAGAGTGATTTGGGACTGCATCGTACAGCTGCAAAGTGGATTGGGTTGATTGATGCGAAGCTCAGGCGTGTGTCGAACATTGTGGCCATCTGGGTTTACGACACATCTGTAGGTTTGTCAATGATCGAGATTGGAAGTTACGTTCAGAAAATACTGAGCCTCGCTCAATGACTACATATACCACCTTACTCTTGTGTGTGAGTAGCTCATAATAGTATCGTTGTATCGTCGTCTCACATTTGCACATTCAACTGTATTGATGATAACAGTACTCTCACCATCCGCCATCCAAAAAGGCCATTTAGCAAACCAGGCTTGCCAAGGGCCTACTCTGGTGCTGGAGCTGATGGGGATACATAAGTCGTCTACTGTACGTCTATCGTTACCTCTGGTCTTTGATGCAGATGCAAAAAACATGTGTGAACTCAGCGCCTTTCGGGATTAGCAAGGTGGGCAGAACCAACACCTGTCTGACGAATATATAACATGCAAAATCGCTCGACTTGCAATACAGGGTAGCTTTACGCGTATTATGAAGCAGACATGAGGACGGTGTTGAGAGTCTTGGAAGGGACTAGTCGATTTACGCCATGTAGTGGTGCAGGCTGTCTCCGAGGTTCCGCCGGCGTCTCCAGAAAAAAGTTCCAGTCCATGGGGCCAAAGCCAACTTCACTCGCACATTCACCGGCGCCATGAATGCCGACGCGTACCTGCGCAAACAAGGCTGGAAGGGCTCAGGCCACTCACTTGACTCGACTGGTCGCGGCATCAAAAAACCTCTCCTCATCGCCCACAAGCAGGATCAACTGGGCCTGGGCAAGAAGAAGGCAGCGTACACGACTGACGACCAGTGGTGGATGCGCGCATATGACCAGAGTCTGCAGAGCATTGGCACTGGCAAAGAGGTATTTAGCCTTCTGGCCGTCGCGCTGGCTATAGGCTGGCTTGGAACTGAAGCTAAACCCATGCGCAGAGCACACTCAATCAAATCCGCACCCAAGGCATCAACCGCGGTGGCCTGTACGGCTTCTTCGTAAAGGGCGAGGCGATTCAAGGCACCATCGAGGACACTTCTGCGGCCACGACCGACGCGTCCGTTCCCCCGTCCGGCACGAGCACCCCTGCTACCTCTGCGTCCGACATCGAGGACGCTTCAACCGCAAAAAAGTCCAGCAAGAAAAGCAAGCGCAAGCGCGAGGAAGCCGACATATCTCGCTCCAACAAAAGGGGCAGGAAGAGCAAGACGGCTGCGGAGCGCGCCATGAAGGAAGCGAAGAAGATCGCCAAGACGGGTTCTGTCGCGCAGGAACCCTCAGCATCCAGTTCCAAGAGCAAAGAACAAGCCGCTGTGGCCGCAAAGCTCGCCAAGCTGGAACCTGCCAAGAAGGCTGAGTACCTCGCGCGAGCCTCTGAGAAAGGTCAATCTCTCGAGACCTACGTACTCCGTCGCATCATGAAGAAAGACGAGAAGCGCGAAAAGTATGTCAACTCCTCCTCACCCTTATTCTTTATTAACTTGCAAGGTGATGCCAAACCTGCGCACCGACCGGATACCGCCGTCCGCTACGAGCACTACAAGCCGCAGTTCAGTCGCCCCCTACCGTTAGGGCCCAGCCCGATGGCATGGGAGGCGAGCTCTCGAACTCATGCCTGGAGGGGAGGTGATTGAGCAAGGCAGCTACGAGGAGACGCCGCCCCCTTCAAGCTTTGCCTCATCGACCACACTGGCTGAAGCCGGAGAGCCGGATCAGGCAGGTAGTGAACCCAGGTACCAGCTTCGTTCAGCCAAAGCAGGTGAGCAGTTGCAGGGTACTGATCCCACAGGCCTCGAAGATGACCTGGCCTCAGATGGGTGCGAGCAATTCAACAAGGGCTACCCGGGAATGAGTCGCATGGTTCATGAGTCTGCACAGAAACTTCAGAAGGGTAAAGGAAAGGCTACAGCGGCGGCCATGCCAGCCACAGAAGCTCGCAACACCAAGAAGAAGTTCGAGGAAAAACATCAACGTCGTGGTGAGAAGAAACGGCGTACTTGCAAGAAGCAACGTGCATCAGCGGCCGAGGAGAGCAAACAGCCCCAGGCGCCTACGCAGAAGAAGTGAGAGATCTCAAAATGGATAGCTAGATCAGAACTGCCTGCAGCTTCTTCGACACTATAGGTATGCAGCGTTGCTGCGATTCCATCCAGAGCGCTAGGTAGATATCCAAGTGTGTCTTCATCACTGACAACCAAATCAAAACTACGGTTTCCAAAACCTTAAAAAAAAGGTGTTCCTAAACCAATGCGTGCACTGCTAGCTAATCCTACAGGACATGTGAAAAATTAATTCACAATGGTATCTTCCGAGAAGTAGCTTTCAACCCGTCTTCCCACTCAATATCCAAGGTCGCTTCTCCCAAAATTCATCTTTGATAATGTCAACATGCTCCATGATAATCTGCGCTTTACTGCGCTTCTTGCGATCCTTGTCCTTTTGCGTGCGGCTCATTTGCACGGGGCGATTCTCTGTAGAGAGGGCGTGTGTCGCGGATGTCCACCCGCGATGTTCTGTGGGTTTCTTGGGTGGCACGGTGTGCGTGGGTTTCGATTTCGAAGTCGTGCTAGAGTTTGGTTTCTGGGGCTTCTTTGGAGGGGCGGTGGGGGAGGGGGAGTGCTTGTTATCTTTTTCTTTTACTTTTTCTTTGCCTTTATCCTTGGTGGTGGCGGTAGGTGATGTTTGCGATGCTTTGGGCTTTGCGCGTGATGAGTCGCGAATTGGTGCTATGGGAGGTGAGGAGAGCAGGTCATCCATGTCGAGAGATCCGTTTGTACTAGCGATGGGTTGCAGAGTGGGTGATTCGCTGTTCTTTGACGTGGAACCCGTAGATGATGATAGCGCTTGGACATCAGGGCCGTGGTGCAGATACGAGAATGATGTAGATGTCGACGTAGAATCCAGGCGCGAGTGACTGATTCCTCTACGGTCTGGGGGAGTGGAAGTGTTAGCGGGCAGCGCATCAATACTTGCATGCGCAATATGATGTGCACCCCATACTCGTCCGCTTGTATTGTCTGACTCGCTTGAATGATGTTGATGCGAGTATTCGTCACGCAATTGCGGCGGAGATCCTTGCTGCGGACTGCTACTATTGCTCTTCACCTTCTCTCGCGTGCGCAGCTCCTCCTCATAGCTGAGCGGGGGACTGGGCAACTCCTTGTTTGTGCGAAGCGGCGGACTGATTCTTTTTGGTGTGGTGGATCCAGATGTATGGATGGGGCTGATCCACATCTCGTTCTCGTCATTGGATGACTCCACTGCTTTGAGTGTGGTGTTTGATCGCGAATTTTGCAGCGAAAGTTTTCGTGGCTTGTTGTTTGCTGGTATACTCGACATGCGTAGTGGTATCGAAGGTGGTCCGCTTGCACTATAATTGTGCTGAGTAACATATGAAGGTAAGAGGGGTTGACTTGGTGAACGATGCTTTAGTTTGTTCTGATGTGTTAAGGGTGGGCCTGACGAGGGCGTAGAAGTAGACATGGATGCGGAAGCCGAGTGTGAGGCCATGTGATTGGTTGCAAATGGAGGCTTGTGAGTGTACCCTGAAATCGGGAACGTGATAGGGAAATCCGTCGGTGGTGATGTAGGCGAGAAGTTGGTACGTGTTGTTGGATTTGGAGCTTTGAGTGACATCGGTGGTTTGGTGCTTGGCTTCAGTGTTAACGGTGAAAGTGGCAAAGGCATCAAAGGCGGAAATTGTGGCATGGTCTGAGACACCATGCTGCTTTGTGGTGATGTGACAGCAGATGAAGGTGATGAGGATAGGGTGTTGACTGGTGGGTACGTGCTATTCCGAGCGCTCACCGGATTGGACCGCAACGGATTGGGAAATGCTGGTTTCGACATGGCCATTGGTGATGGTGGTGGAGATGGCGTTGAAGTGGTTGACAAAAAGGTAGGCCCTGGTCCTTGACCTAGAGACTCTGGCCCTATGACACCGCCCTTAAGCAGCGGAACTGCCTTCTCGACAGACCGGGTGACAAGATGTGGAGATACTTTTCGCGGCTGAGGATGAGCAAGAGGTGGCAATGGGAATTCTGCTACAGTAGGCGACGATAGGGCTTTAGCTGGAGCTGTTGGAAAGAACTGACATTGTCAGCTTTATTGTAGTAATCTTGAGGCTGGGCACAGGCATACATCTCTGTATAACACAGTACCCTTTTTGAAACACTCGGGCTCTTTGTTGTAGTTGATGCCAAACTCCTTGAACAACAGTTCATTCTTGTCAGACGATATCGTGCCAGATAATCTTTGCTCGGCCGCACGGGGGTCCATACCGCCCTGTTGAACGAGCGTCCAAAACGTAGTGTTGTAAAGATTGTTGATGTGGCCTAACATAAGATCAATCAGCACATCCATAGATGGTATAATGATGATGTGAGAGTGCTCCCAGACATGGTTAAAGACGGCGCCAAAGTGAGGAGAAGGGTGCGAATAGAGCAAGCTTGCTTACAGTCGACTTGCCGCCAGCTCATATAATCTCGAAGATTGAAATCACTAGGATAGCATACGGCACGTCCATCGAAAGACGGGAGTGGAGGCGTGAGTGGTTTCTCTGGGAAATAGCTGGGCCAAAAGAATACATAGTACGACGTGAATGTAGATACTATTGTGGTGGTTAACTTGCTATGATCTTCATCAGCTTCTAATGCCTATATCGGTGCTATGCTAAGCATAGCATCGCAGACCAAGTAGTGCATACCTGGCTCTTCGCTCGAATAGGTTGCAATCCTTGTGGAAGACGAAACTGTAACACACGTCAGCTTAGCTGATGTCCGAGACGTATGATCATAGCTCATATCCAGTTATCCACAGCCTGGCCAAGCTATTTGGGACAATCATTTGTCTCAAACATGTTTGTCCTGCACTACTATTGAGACATACCTGTATTCGTCGCTATTGCCATATGCGAGTACGAGGTCAGGAAGTTCTTTCATCACAGCCTGGGCTGCTGCATTCATGAGATCGAGCGCATCCCGGTCATTAGGTTTGACAAATTTATACTTGGTCGTGAATCTGGGCGCATACTGTTAGTAAAGGTGAGTTTTCGTAGCCAACTTGTTGGCCTGAGGCGGCCATGTTCGGCGTATAGGTCGCCGTTCCAACAACGGGTACCTGCATGTTCAGGAACGAGCCAGCTGGCGCATGGAATAAGAAACGCTGGACATACTTCGAGAAGCCGCGACCGTCGATTCGCACAACAATCCAGGTGTTGGCCAACAAGGAGTCGGGCTGCTCAAATGAGCGCACATACTCGTATCTAGGGTTCGTCAGTACATGGCTAATGGACATGATCGGTCGGCTAGGACGGTAGATGTTTGCACGTGCAACCGCTGAGCTCCTTCATACTCACTTGGAATTAGCCATTTCTAATCACCCTTCCTTATTGTCCTCTCAACTGCACCACAGTCACACAGCATGACAGCCTGAGCAAAACTTTAGAAGGTGATCGCCAATGCGATGCGGACCGCCGGTCGGGATGGTTTTGAGTATTTCGACGCGGCCAAGGCTAGCCTGTTGTGCTGCACAGCGAAGGAGGAGTGTTTCAGGTTCGCGCATGTCATGCAGCTAAGTTGGCACGCCTGGGCAAACGCATAAAACGCAGTTGGTATAATCGCGGGTAGAAAACTCCGAGGGAAGCCATTATGCATTGTGGAAATGCCGTGCGGGAAGTCTCAGCATACGATGAGGGCGGATGATCGGCGCTGACTAACGATTCGCCGGCCGTTCAGGGCTTCGTCGAACCTTGACGACGAACTATCCACCTAAGTACCAACTCTAACCTTGATGTTGTTTTTGCCACCTCTCATTCACCCTTCAGACCTTCCGAGAGATCCATAATGGAGACAAGTCGAAACGATTGGGATACGCGCATCAGCTGCGCGCGACCCCGCAACGTGCATGGAGTTGTACTACACACCACCCCCTCGCAATCCGCCCACGACGACAGACTTACTAGTGCGGTATGAAGCGGTGAGGCTGTTCGGACAGATTCCAAAGCACCTTGCCAGTTGTTCGTGACATGTGACATTGGCTACGTGTATCATGCCTGGAGAGCAGCCGTAGCCTAACAGATGTTAGACACTGGTTCGTTCAGGGCACTGACCAACCCCACAAGCTTTTAGCCACAACATCATCCCCAAACAACCTTACAGGAGTCTACTCACAAGCTTGGGAGTGCTGCATCTCCTGCGGTCGCGATATCGCACTGACTGTGTGAACCTCAGCACTTTGGTTCCAAGGACCTTGTGGAGAGCATTAGAGTCTGCTTGCAGCTTCGAACACCACCTTATGGCTGAGATAGGTACATTGTCACCTCACAGTCAAGGACAATGTTTATGTGGCGCTTATAGCGGTGGTTTCGGCCTTTTGTTGAAAACATGGTACCAGGTATATGCTTTCTGGACCTGTCGGAGAGTACTGGGATAGGCCGCCTGATGAGCCAAATCAAGACCTCCTTGACCATGTCGGGCTTTACAGTATGGAGGTACTTCGTCGCTGTATCGGCGTTTGATTGTTCACATCCTGTGGTTTTTCAAGGTTGTCCTCAAGGGTCGATCGCGGAAGCGCCACAGTCGGGCGGACCACAGCGTCACGATCGACAACCCCGCACGTCACCAAGTCATCCTCGACTTCTGCGTTTCCATGCGCAAAGACTAGCGACATGCGACCTCGCATAATGTGGCTGTAGTGGTAATTGAGCAAGGACGCAATGTATGGAGTAAAGTTCTTCCAAGACACGCTGCCCTGTGCTTACCCACTGAGTTCGGTGCGATGAACGCCCTCAGCCTAGCGACAAAAATAACCTATCAAAACTGGCCTGATAGCCAAACATGGGAATTGTATGCGGAACATGAACTCGTCAAATCATAGGCCACTCCAACACATTAAAGAATGGCCGAACAGCTTCTACTCATTGCACTGAATACGAATGTTGCATTCAATAGAAGCTTGATGGCCAGACATTACAAAGTTTGAATAGCCAGACAATTGACTAAGGAACTAAGCTGGGTTTCATATCAACCTGATAAATGAGCTACTGTATCGAATCCTAGGAAGCAAATGGACGTGTAATTGGAGATAACATGCTCGGGAATGACTCCTAACCTAGTACGTACACTTCCCACAATACCCACAGTCCTCAGCAGAGCACGCGGTATAGTCCGGCTCTTCATCATCAGAGGCCACATTCCAATCCTCTTCAGCATCATAGACTGTGTCAGGCTCCACACCAAGCCCATCAGACAAACCATCGTCTTCCAACGAGACGCCACCACTTGCAGCTAACCATTCACTCCTCAGAAAGTCCGGTAAGGCTTGTATGCCCCCTCCATGTTGCCGACGAATCTCCAATATGTTGAGCTTTTGGCTGATTACTTCCAAAAGAACGCTACCATCCTCTTTGGCGATTTTGCTAATCTTGTTGAGAAGATTAGATAGCCGACCAATGTGGTCAGCATTATCTTTCTCCCACTTCTTTACATCAGCACGAACATTCTTCACTCTGATGTCTTGGAATAGCCCAGCGCCATCGTGATAAGCAACGATGAAATTGGGAATCTGCTTGATCCAGAGTAGAGGATACATGTCACTCATGTCAATCTCCTTGTTATACTTGCCAGATCGGGTCTTGAGATCGAAAATGGTGCTCTGTGGGACCTTTGAACCGCAAGTTTTAATCTTGAATGAGCCATTGTTGGCGTCCGCGATTGTGGGGGCTGCGCTGACAGCCGTATTGCGAAACGCTTGCATGAGATCGTATTCGTTGGACTTGGAAGACTTGAGATCGCCAAAATCTTTGTTGCGGCAGCTTTTGCCCGTATTCGTGTCCTCGAAGTAGCCGTCCACTTCGTAACGTACGAGGCACTTGTGGCCTGCGAAATCGTATTGCACGATACGCTGATGCGTTTCAGAGCCTTTCACGTCCGTGTCCCAAGTTGTGTATGCATCTGGAAAGGAATGCCCAAAGCCTCTGACGTCCTTTATGAGCTCTTTTGGGTCATTTTCCTTGCGAACAAAGAAGACCGTACTGCCGATGACTTGGACGTTGAAGCGGAAAGGCTTATCGATACCTCGAACGAAGCGAAGAAGGTTTCCCAATGTACTGCCACACGCGAATACATCAATGCTGCTAGTATCGAGCATTCGGTTCTGTTCGAGGATCGCTTTCACTACGGTGCCATTGGATACTCGGGACATTTGGCAGCGTTTGGATCACGGAAGTACTGGCCACTATCCTCTTTCAAGCGCTGTGGTATCTGAAGAGGAGTCCAGCGTGGCGGCCTGCCTATTTTCTGTCAGATGGGAAATCTTAGGTAGATACACTATGATCTGAACCCGGCGAAGCACTTACCTGGAAAGATGACCGTTGCTTCTGCGCCACTAAGCCAATTGTACGATGCAACATATTGGCAATCATCGATCGATGCGCCCCTCGAAAAGCTGTCAGGCTTCAGATCAGATGCATAAACGGTCTTCAGGAGTTCCCCGAGCGGGTGCTTGTCGGTGTCCAGCTTGACAGGCTCTCTCTTGTTCGTACTGGGCCGGTTCCATCCACCACGACCCCTTCTGGGAGCGAAACCACCTCGACTGGAAACCGGAAACGATGCCATGGAAAGTTTCAGAAGGAAGTTGATAAAAACAGTGCCGATAATCACGTACCACGGAGGTATATAGAGACTGATCAGATGTTTTACCTGTTCGTTGTTGCCTGACCAAGGCTGAGCGTATGTGGCGCTGCTTGCTTCATGCGCAGGTGGCACAGCTTCATCTTGATAGGCTTTCGTGTATTCAAGGCATGTCGGATCATCCCGACTGACAGGACATGACGCTCCGCCGCATACAAACCTAGGGTCATCTTCCAATCAGTCGCACAGCCCTTTACTGGAGCAAGCAGCGTCTCGCAGAAGCTGGAGCCTTCTGGACCATGCCCCAATTGCATAAGTAACCCGAACAGCTCTATGATCTCCAAGCAACTCATCTCTTAGGACAGCTATTCACACCTCTAACATTTGACCGCAACTGGTACCTATTGCTGCAGAAACCTTGGAACACCCTTCGAAGATGGCCGATGCTGAGGCCGCTGCAAAACGAGCTGCGGGATTGACGAAGCTATTCAATGCAGTGATTCACGGTCATCGTGATCTAGAGAGCGCAGCTAATGGAAATCGATTTCTAGAGGCTCTATGTGCACAAGAAGATATATCAAAGTGTGTGGAGTGCCTCATCGCGGCACCAGCTGGGATTAGCGCCGTCGCGAAAGCGTATCGCTTCACCCGCGACAGTACCTTCTTGAATGGACCTGCAACCTCAGTCATCCAACATCTTTCCCAGCCCTGTGTAAAACAGCTTTACGGCGGTCAGTTTCTGTATCGGATCCTCGAGCAGATCGTGCAACCTCCAACATTCTGGAATACCTTCGTTGAAGCCTACCATGCTCAAATCCTCACGCCCGAAGCTACGCATGCCTTCGCGTGGCTGCTGCTCGAATTATTATGCAGCCGGCTAGAAGACATCCCTGATGTTTGGAGCGTCGCTGAACGCGTTACCGGCAGCGGATCACTAATCAATCACCAATCACTGGACGTTCGAAACATCGGTCAAAAAATCAAACACATCCTGGGAAGCGCATCTGACGATTCTGTCGATGGCCCTGGTGGCAGACACGACAATGATTTTGCAGACTATCGCAAAATCAAGATTCTCCCGACGCCAGACGAATTTTCCTCTAATGGACAACCTTTCTACAGACGTTCCGATGCTATCGAAGCGGCAGAGTCCCAGGATCGCGGCGCAATGCACCTCGATAACCAATACCGATTGCTTCGTGAAGACCTTTTGGGTGAATTGCGCACCGACTTCCAGATTGCCATTGGCCAGAAAAAGGGACGGAAGAAGACGATCCTCGCGGACTTGCAGTTCAATGGTATTGATTGTGGTCCCGACACGCGACGCAAACACTGCTTGCTGAAGTTGCAGTGCCGAAAGGATATACCCCAACTTAGCCACATCAAAGGTGGAGCTGCCCGCAAAAAATATGTTACGGAGAACCGAAATCTGATAAAACATCAGTCCCTGGGATGCCTTTTTAGCGATGGCAATTTGATCGCATTTGCCAGTATAGACCGGAACGAAACTTTGCTTGCACAAAATCCCCCAATCATTGTTCTACGTGTTACCGACGAACAATCGTTCAGCAAGGTTTTGATGACTTGCAAGACAACCACAGATCTCTCTTTTGTCCAAGTAGACACAGCCGTTTTCGCATACGAGCCGATTCTGCATTGTCTCCAGTCTATGATCGAGGTGCCACTGGAAGAACAGTTGCTGAACTTTACACCTGGATCAGCAGAAGCACTCTCCGGAATACAGCCCACGACTATCATCAATGAAATTCGCCACAAGTGGGAGGACGACCTCAAGGATGTCATTGGAACCTCTCAATCGGTTCAGCTCGACGTTGCCCAGACTGATTCTCTGCTCACTGGCCTTTCAAACAAGGTCAGTTTGATTCAAGGGCCACCTGGTAAGTCAGCCTATATAGCCTTGAAACCGGGGCCCACAATAATGTGTGATCCACTGTTGTGGACTACAACGCAACACAGACTTGACCGATATAGAAGGCACGTCGGTTATCGGCCTAGTTGTTAACCTGTTGAAAGAACACATTTTGCTAACGATCATCTCAGGGACCGGCAAATCGTTTATAGGATCACTCATTGCAAGGATTCTCCATGATACCACGACCGAGAGTATACTAGTCCTGACATACACCAATCATGCGCTTGATCAATTTCTTGACGATATACGCAATGTCGGCATACCTGATGCATCGATTGTAAGACTGGGCGGCAAGTTCAGTGCAACTACACGGGCACTCAGCATGTCTGAGCAGCGCATTGGTGATAAAATGAGCAGACAGACGTTTTCTATGATTGAAGAGCAGAAAGCACAAGCAGAGTCATATCACGATGCTCTCACAACCAGAATAGCCAGATTCGTAAACACGACCATCACCAAGCGAGCTCTCCTAGACTACCTTGAGTTTTCCGATGACTCCGAATACTTCGATGCTTTCGCGGTCCCCGATCATGTGGATGGCATGAACATGGTTGGAAAGAACAACAAGAAGGTGAATGAATTCTTCCTTCTAGATAGATGGTTGAAAGGTGAAGATGCAGGGGCCATTGGCAAGGCCGCAGCAGAAGCCCACCCGCACATCTGGTCGATGCATCGGCATACGCGCATCTCAATGCGAAGTCAGTGGAACCGAGCCATTTTGGAAGAACAAATTGCCGATATCACCACGCTTGTGGCGAAGTACAACGCATGCCGCGACAAAATTGATCGGTTGTTTCGTTGGAGACAAGGAAAGATTCTCGAACAAAAACGCATCATTGGGTGTACTACGACTGGTGCTGCGATGTATACAGAGGACATACGCAAAGCTTCTCCTGGCATAGTGCTTGTGGAAGAAGCAGGTGAGATCCTCGAAAGTCATGTGCTCACAGCCTTGACGCCTACCACAAAGCAGCTTGTGCTAATCGGCGATCACAAACAATTGCGGCCAAAAGTCAATAACTATGCTTTGACTGTCGAAAAAGGCGATGGCTTTGATCTGAACGTATCGATGTTCGAGAGACTTGTGAACAATGGCGTCCCACACACGATCCTTAACAAGCAACATCGTATGCGACCTGAAATATCTACGCTCGTCAGGTCCTTGACATACCCTGAACTCGAAGATGCTGAGAAGACAAAAGGCAGGCCCGCCCTTCGTGGGTTTCAGGACAATGTTATATTCGTATCGCATTCATACCCAGAGCTGAACGCGGAGTTCCTCGCTGATCGACGTGATGAAGGATCTAAGTCGAGTAAGGAGAACATCTACGAGGCCAATATGGTGTTGAAGTGTGTCCGATATCTGGGTCAACAGGGATACGGCACCGAGGATATCGTTATCCTGACACCCTACCTTGGGCAACTATATCTTCTCATGCGGACGCTTGCAGAAGAGAACGACCCTATCTTGAACGATTTGGACTCTCACGAGTTAATTCGTGCAGGTTTGCTTACGCCCGCTGCCGGAAATATCGCCAAGCGGAACATCCGGATCTCCACCATTGGTATGTGAGCCCAGATTTCCTCAAGCTGTATTGCCTTTTCGTTCTCGGTAATTTCGGATGGTATAGGCAGACAAATGCTGCAACTCGCCATGGCTCATTTGATCTATAGTATATAGTGTTTGGAAACTGTGACTTGCGAATAGCGCTGATCATCATTTAGATAATTATCAGGGTGAAGAGAGTGACATTGTTATTGCTTGCATGACACGGAGCAATAAGATAGGTGACATTGGGTTCATGTCTGCTCCACAGCGTGTCAATGTTCTTTTGTCACGCGCGCGTAACGCTTTGATCATGATTGGCAATCCCGATACTTTCATAAATGCTCGTAAAGGACGGGATGTTTGGGTACCGCTTATGAACCAGCTGACGAGGGACGGCCACGTATATGATGGGTTCCCTGTCAAATGTGAGCAGCACCCAAAGAAAACCGCGCTTCTGACTGAGGCGACACACTTTGATATAGTGTGCCCCGATGGCGGCTGCTCAGAACCATGGTAAGCTTTGAGCTGACTGTGGGTTACTGTACCTTACTGATGATTGCAGTGGGAAGATGCTTAATTGCAATGTCCATGCATGTCCCTCCCGATGCCACCAGCTGCAGGATCACTCAAAGATGAATTGCGAAGACATCATTGAATTGAAATGCCCTGTCGGTCATAAGATGACTCGCAAATGCCATCAGAAAGCCATTGCGTCTTGTCAAAAGTGCGACGCTGAAGCACGTGCCAAAGAAAAGAAGCGCCAGCGAGACTACAAGTTGGACCAAGAGCGTCAAGCTAAGCAACAAGCCTATGCAGCACAGCTTGCAGAAATAGAGGATGAGATTGAGCATCGGAAGCGCAAGATGAAGGACCAGGCTGATGACTTGGACCGTAAGCATGCAATAGCTCAAAAAAAGCAGGATTTGCAGAACTTGGAAGCCAAAGCTGAGAAGGCAAAGACTTTCCCGCGCATGCCGCCCACAGCGAGTACAACACCAACAGTGTCAGATGATACAGAACCATCAAAACATGCAACCTCACGTCAGGGTTCCAGAAGCAATGAGGGTGCGCCGGGCGCATCTAATAATCCCACAAAAGAGACCGAGGGATTGAATGATTGGGACGTCAGCGAGGCAAAAGATGATTGGGATTGGCAGAAGGAATATGAGGGCGCAAAGAATGATGCTTTGGACTCTTTAATGTCCATGATAGGTCGGTCAGAAGCCTTTTCGAGGCATGCTGAGACTAACTTCGATACAGGGCTTGAGTCAGTGAAACAGCAATTTTTGAGCATCAAGGCCAAGGTTGACATGATGGTACGCCAAAACGTCTCTCTAGCTAGCGAAAGATTCGGTGCAGCTCTGCTTGGCAACCCTGGTACAGGTATGATCCCCCACACTCAGTAGAGAGCATCACTGACATTGGGCAGGTAAAACGACCGTTGCCCGAATCTACGCTAAATTCTTGGTCGAGGTCGGTGCTCTTCCCGGTGACAAGTTCATCGAGAGTTCGGGATCTGCTCTTGCAAACGATGGAGTATCTGCGTGTAAAGCACATATTGACAAACTGCTTGAAGAAGGTGGCGGTGTCTTCTTCATCGATGAGGCTTACCAACTAGTGTCTGGGAATAGCTATGGCGGTAAGGCAGTCTTGGACTATCTACTAGCAGAGATCGAAAACCTTACAGGGAAAATTGTCTTCGTGCTAGCTGGGTACAGCAAGCAGATGGAGGCCTTTTTCGCCCATAACCCGGGTATTCCGAGTCGCATACCGCTTGAGATGGAGTTCCACGATTACACCGATCAAGAGCTGCAACGAATCTTCTGTCAATACATCGACAAGAAGTACAAAGGATGTATGCAGGTTCAGGGTGGCACGAACGGTCTCTATGTACGGATAGTAGCTCGTCGAATCGGTCGTGGTCGCGGACGGGACGGTTTCGGGAACGCCCGAGAAGTCCAGAATAGAATATCGCAGATTACGGATCGACAAGCACGACGTCTGCGCAAGGAGAGACGTTCGGGCACCATGCCAAGCGACAACATACTCCTGAAAGAGGATCTAATTGGGCCAGAACCGTCATCCGTGCTCAAGAACAATGTTGCGTGGGCCAAGTTACAGAAGCTCATCGGTCTTGCCTCTGTCAAGCAGTCAGTGCAGGCTCTTCTAGATGGCATCCAGTTCAACTATCAACGAGAGCTGGAGGAAAAACCTATCATCCAGTACTCCCTCAATCGATGTCTCATTGGTTCTCCTGGCACCGGTAAGACATCAGTGGCCAAGTTGTATGGCCGCATACTGGCTGATATAGGGCTTCTTTCCAACGGTGAAGGTAGGTATTTTGCACTAAATCTGCACATGAGGCGTGTTCTAATGAATAAACAGTCGTTGTCAAGAACCCAGCCGACTTTGTTGGCAGCGTTCTTGGAGGATCAGAAGCCAACACGAAAGCTATTCTTGCTTCAACTCTTGGTAAAGTTCTCATTATTGATGAAGCGTACATGCTGGCTAGCGGAGCCAGTGGCGATCCCTACAAAGTCGCCGTCATTGACACCATTGTAGCTGAAGTCCAAAGCACGCCAGGGGAAGACAGATGTGTTCTCCTCCTTGGATACAAGGATCAAATGGAGGACATGTTCCGAGATGTCAATCCAGGATTGGCCCGGCGATTCCCATTGGATTCGGCATTTGTCTTTGAAGACTTCGATGACGTAGAAATCCGTCGCATATTGGACCTGAAACTGAGAGAGGTCGGCTTTGAAGCAACCGACCAGGCCAAGAAAGTTGCTATGGACGTGATTCAGCGTGCGCGCAATCGCCCCAATTTTGGCAACGCCGGTGAAGTTGATATCATCCTGGACCGTGCCAAGGCTTTACATCAAAAGCATATGAGCACGGGTAAAGTCAAGCAGTCTGATACCTTTGAGGCGATAGATTTTGATCCTGATCATGACCGGGGCGAACGCGCAGCAACCAATTTACCTGCTCTATTCCGCGATGTGGTGGGATGTGAGGATCTCATCAGGCAGTTCCAAGGCTACCAGACAACGGCTGCAAACATGAAAGCACTAGGAATGGATCCGCGAGAGCAGCTTCCTTTCAACTTTTTATTCAAAGGGCCTCCAGGTATGTTACATGTCACCTTGATGCCATATAGGAACTAAGTTGTGTTAGGCACAGGAAAAACGACAACTGCACAAAAGATGGGCAAGGTGTTCTATGACATGGGCTTGCTCAGCCAAGCAAAAGTCGAAGAGTGTTCTGCTACTGACATGATTGGCCAATATGTCGGTCAGACCGGACCCAAGGTACAGAAGTTGATGGAGAAAGCGCTTGGCAAAGTTCTTTTCATCGACGAAGCATATCGACTGGCAGAGGGTGGCTTTGCAATCGAAGCAATGGATGAGCTAGTCGACTGCCTCACCAAACCCAAATTTGCCCAGAAATTGGTCGTCATTCTGGCTGGATACGACAAGGACATAGACCGCCTCATGAGCATGAATCCAGGCTTGACTAGTCGCTTTCCCGAAGCCGTCATCTTTAAGCATTTGGAACCCGCCGCATGTTTGGAACTCATGGTCAAGGTCCTCGTGGATTTGCAGAAGAAAAAGAAAGCACCGCTGGATCTCTCTGTCATCTTGACGCCTTCAGCTGATCTACAGCAACGGATCTTGGACCTCTTCAACGCACTCTCCGCACTTGACTCGTGGGGCAACGCTCGTGACGTGCGTTCTTTGGCGAGAAGTATGTTCGGAACACTGATTTCTACCGCTGTTCCACCGGTAACAAACTTAATTCTCACGGAATCGATCATTGTGGGCGCCATGAGCTCTATGTTGGAAGAACGCTCCCGCCGTAGTGATGCCGTGGGTACGACACGCTTCCCCAACCGATTGCCATCGCATTCACTCCCGCAGGCCCAGCCCCAGTCCCATCAGCCTCCGACTGTAGCAGCACCTGAGTCTGTCATCAAAGCTGCATCACCACCTCCACCTCCGCCAGATCAGATAATCAAATCGGAAAAGTTAGAAGATTCACCAAAGATAGCCCAGCGCAAAGAAGAACCCCGGAAAGAAAGCGAGGATCCAATAGACGCCATCTTCAACGCCAAGCGAGATCCTGGTGTTTCCGATGCAGTATGGGAACAACTGGAGCGCGACAAGCACGCCCATGTTGCCAAAGAGCGGGAATTTCGTCGTCTGAGAGATGAGAAAGCCGCGGAGGAAAAGCGCATTGAAGATCTGTGGCGGGCTGAGAAGGCCGCGGCCGATGAACAAGAGCGACAAGCTCGTGAGGCAGAACGCATTAAAGCAGAGTTGGAACGCAGGCGCAGAGATGAGGAGCTCGCGGCTATTGAGCGCGAGAGGGAAGTAGAAAGGCAAAAGCAGCAGAAGATTCGAATGCTGGGTCCCTGCCCAATGGGCTTCACGTGGATCAAATCGAGCGGAGGTTATCGATGTGCTGGGGGTAGTCATTGGCTTGATGACTCTGCTTTAGGTATCTGAGGTCTTGGAAATGTGTCTTGTCGCGAACTCGGGCACAACGTCGACATGAATCTGTATGTGGTAAAAAGTTAAGATATTGTTATTGTCACACGTAGTTGAGATTTCAATGCCTCAGTATCTCTCAATCGTAGAATTGCTTCACTTGCTCTCGCAGCAACCTATCATCGGTTACTCTCCCTGACTGGAATTGATAGGCACCTTGAGATGTAAAAGCAACACATGTGAGAGTTCACTGCATGTTAGATATATAGCCATAAGCGATGTACACATTCCTGTCATGGATAAATATCGTGAAGAGTACAGTGTAGGTGATTTCGACCTAAACTGCCCACAGTCCGTTGCGGCAGCTACATCCTGCCAGTCTATACCGTCGTCACCTACCTAGGATTATCGCACATCTCCATCATACAATAAGAGTTTTGCGCGCGGAGCGGGGCTGACATCATCGCCTTGGTCAATGCAAACGCTCTCTCTGTAAGTGCAAACGCTCTGCAAACGCCCTCACCCACACATGCCTGTGCCCTCCAAATCCACCACAATCCCACTTATATATTATATAAGTGAATAAATTACCTACTTCTCTATCAAACACGCGACCAGCAGTTGGTCGAGAGGTCAAGAGCTTTCATCTGTTACGATATTGTAGGAGTGAAAGAACTTCCAGACCGTCCTTCTCCGGGTTGCCTGTTCGATTCCTGGAAAGGACAAATTCAATCCCTCCTGGAAAGGACAAAATTCAAAGGGAGAGATCACAATCGGAAAACGCGTGAGGTGATCATCATAGTGGGCGTGGAGGTGCCCAATATCGCGGCCAACTGGCCGACGCCATTGAATTTTTTGTCTTTTTTGCTTTATTTTGTTGGCTGCTGTAGTATAAAAGAATTTTTCAACTACATAAAGAGCCGACAGCTTGTATTTATGGAGCTCGTGGAAGTTGTTCACGGCGGATTAGTACAGTCTTCTGCATATCCTACCTAACACAGCATATGCAACATTCAACAACAGATCAACCACAACTCCTAGCCGATAATCTCACTCTGTTGTTATTCCCTGTCAGGCGCATCGTACATTCCCCGACAAGCAAAAAAAAAGCGGAATACGTGATTTCCGCGCTAGAACAAAATTACTATAAAAGATACACATAGAGAAACTCTCACCCCACCCACCCCCAAAGCTTGCGCGATGCCATTCCGACCCTGAAATACTGCAAATAGAGACGGTCCACTCATAGCACTTAAGTATCTCGATAAAAGTGGCAAGGTCTGAGCGAGACGTCCGGGTCGGGTGGGGGAACTGCTAGATGGCGAATGAGATACATTGGGCTTTGGAGACGATGGTGGCGACTTACCACCGAGGACTGAATGAGCGTGTTTGTACATCTTACGAACGTGGGTAGAGGACGGTTGTGGCATCGCGCTCTCTCATACCTCACGTAAGGCTTGCCGATATGTATGCCGCGAAAGCATGTGCTTGCTTCAATTGTTGCGTCTCCCCGACATTGTGTTCAGTGACGAGCGCACACAACGCCTTGCGGCCTTTGTTGAACGCGAAATTTTGTCGCTGGTAAATGAGATGTGCTACGACGTCCTTTGAAACCTGAGAACACGGCAGTGCGCAAAGAACAGTTGATATGCTAGGATACAGCGCGGCCTACGACGAAGTTCTAGGGAATCGTGATCGTGGGTGGGATCTGATGTTTTCGGGTTGTGCTGTGTTTGGAGAAGGGGAGGAAGAGACCAAGATGTTTTAGAACATGTGGGGTATTTGGGGAGGCAAGCCAGGCACATGTATATCGGCGATCAGAGATAGGACGATACGATCGTAGGGTAGTCTTGGATGTGTACTTGATGAGGGTTATTTCATCTCCACACTGACATAATTCATTGGCATTATTAGGTGGCATCGCCCAGTGCATGCGTCTGGAGGGTATGCCCTACGCCTTTCTCGTCGCCATCAAAGTAATCATGCACCTAAGCCAGTAATCATTCTGATCACATACACTGCGTGTGATGGCATGTAAGGCGGTCGACCTGTCGGGAAGACTATTTTCAGTCTCATGGCCGGATTTGCCATGTTTAGATCCCGTTAAGTTCACAGTCCTGAAGATCTGTGACAAGGGCAAATATCGGTCAGGCTCGTACATCTGCACTGTTTCCAACGCTTCGACTGCGATGTCTAACAAGATATGGAACCACCTTTAAATGTATCGAGAGGTGGAAGACGGGAAAGAAATACCTACAGCGATGGTCTCTTATGTCATGCGCAAAGCAAACCATCTCTATTGGTGTCGTTGCAACAGTCTGGCTGCTCAGGCCTCAGGCCTAAATCTCCCCATGATAACCACCTCCGAGAATCCCGTCTCTTGTCTTGGGAATGTTCAGACGCTCTACGTAACAAAAGACACTCAGATCACGTGTGCAGTGCAGCGTACTTACCCACTGTTGCCACCGAAGACAGTTTCACGACTCACAATGTACCAACCGCAATCTTTTGTCGTCTTTGCATTTTCTGAAATTGTGACAAGTGACAATGGAGTTAGAACAAGCATCGTACCGGCCCTTCACCCATCGCACACATCACCTAGGCGTCGGTCGATTATGGTCGTGGCATCAGTCCAAGAATGCATGTAATATCTTGGCCACTCGGCGACGTTCCGGTTGCCTCGGAACCGATTATCGCAACGAGCATCTCATTGGTGCTGTACTCTTGCAATTCCAGTATTGCGACCATGTAGATGGTGTTGAGAGGGAGTTTCTGTATACAGTTTAACACGTGCATGGTGGAGACGGAAGGCCTCGGATATGAAAGGTTGGTTGAAACGTGCTTCGGCTTGTTGGCGTGGCGTCATTGGTGAGAGGGTGTCTTGGACATAGGGCTACGCTGCAGAGGTGTCAGAGGGCGTTGGAATGTGGGCTGTGGCATTTCGATTTTGGAGTGCCAATATTGGAGGGCGATGACCCGTGTCTGGGGAACCTCGGTCAGTCTTTGGCTGCTAATATCGTGATTGGGTCCCCGGAGCCAGATCTACATCGAGATTTGAGCAGGAGTTGAAGATGAGCCAGGGGTGCCTAACCACTCTCCTTGAAAGCTCAGGAGCAGGGATACGAACGTTGGATCGACACATTCCACCAATTTGGTTAATGCTCGCATGGTGAGATGATTGGGACGATTGGGAGATTGAAAGAGAAATGCACCGCCATAGTTATCTAACTTTGGCATCAGGACAGATTCACCATACAATCAGAATATGCTTGAATATATACTTAGGCAACCTATCTATGAGCAATTGTTGGTTGGCGTGGTGGTTACAAAACGGGATAGTAATGGTTGTGATGTGGGCTGCAATTCGCAATTGATTCGTCACTAAGGCCTGCCAAAAAAGCCACGAACATAGCCACGAAGGTTGATCTTGTGATTCAGCTGCGAGTCATTTGTCGTTATTTTCGATGTAGCCAACAACGGATATCGCAGGACTCGCTTAGAAATCTGCGGTGTGCATGTAGTGGCTCGTGAGGCAATCGACCAGGTCTGTGGGGCATGATGATCTGCCAATAACGTACAGTAAAGCCAGTCAATCCAATTATTGCAGCACCGTCGCAAATACGGTGGCCGACAGATCCACAACGTTGACTTGGATGGACAAGTGTGATGGAGAAGAGGAGGGCTGACTACTCAACAACTACCCACCAATAAGCGAGTGCAGATCAAACCTGGCAGCAACACTCATCTCCCCCTGATCTTGGAAGGAGGACTTGTCTGTCAAATGGCAGGTAGAGCGTTGTGTTTTGTGCTTCGCTGACTGTTTCAATCAGCTGACAAGCGCCAACAGTCGGTATTACTCGTGGTCTTGCCAGGCCATCCGACGCAGTGGAAGCATGACCAAGGAATTTGCTGATGTATGCCAAGGCGCTGAGGGGCGAGGTGCGGCAAAGGAAATGCGAGTCCCTTGTCTTTGCGGCTCGAAGCCGTATGCAGCGGTCACACAGTGACGGCAAGCAGATCGGAGGAGTGTCCCAATCTGGGTCGCTGTAGACGAGTAAAGCGGAGTGTAGGCAGCGCCAGAGCATGTCGAGTACCCCGCGTCGAAGGTGACGACGGGGTTGGTTGCAGAATCCAGGCCGGCGTTTGCCGGCAGGCTGCACGCGTAGAGCAGCGAAGAGCAGCGTAGAGGGAACAAAGGAATCAACGGCTATCGAATTCCCGCTTGCCCATGGCCTCACAGATGCTCCAGCATGGCGGCGACAGTGACAAGCCTCTGACGGCTGATTGGGACGAGAAGGCTTGTCCAGGCGTGCTCGTTGGCTGCGTGGGTCGCCAAACCCATGGCGTTCCCTCTTATGCGGGGTCTCCACGCGCCAAGGCCGGCCCCGGTTTCCACTCGCCTTCCTGTTTTCGGTGAGCTCCGCTGCTTGCCTGAAGATCTGACTGGGGGAGTCAAGAGGAAGTGCGCAGGACGTGGAAAACAGCCGTATTGTCTAACAAACTGGTCGGGTTGCCCGTGCCTCGGTATGCTCCCAAACGATGGCATGCGTGGGCGTCCCCTGGTCTTGGCGATGTGCCCAGGTATGTAGCACCGAACATATATTGAGATCGCCCTATGCTCACCCTTTCGTAAACTCATCGTTGGAAATCGCCCCTTCCTTTACACCTACATACGTCGCCACCCGAATTCGCCCACCATGAGTTCGCACGTGGTTGATCACCACCACGATGCTGAGAAGCACTCCTCACCATCCTTGAAGGAGAACATCGATGGCACATCCAGCGAGGGATACGAGTGCGAGTTCACCGAGCGCGAACAACGGAAGATCATTCATCGCATTGATCGCCGTCTGGTTGTGACGGTCGGAGTGCTGTATTGCGTCTCATTGATGGACCGTACCAATTTGAGTGCTGCGGCCATCGCGGGGTATGTGGATAAGCTGCCAACGGTTGTGCAACATAAGCGCTGATAACATCCAGCATGACGGTTGAATTGAAGCTTGGTGTCCTTCAAGGCACAATATCGCGCTACTCCATTGTCACCATTGTCTTTTTCGCAACCTACATCGTCTTTCAGCCACCCGCCACTGTAATCGTTCGATACCTTGGACCACGAAACTTCCTCTCTTTCATCGTCGTTGCATGGGGAGCCGTGATGATTGGAATGGGTTTCAGCCCAGATTACGGCACGCTTGCTGCGCTTAGAGTTGTTCTGGGTATATTAGAGGCCGGATTCTTCCCTAGCTGTGTCTACCTCTTGTCCACCTGGTGTACGTATCCCGTTCTCTGCAGTAATTGAACCCACATTGATATGTAGTGCAGATACCCGTTACGACATTGGAAAACGATACTCGTGTTTCTACATTCTCGGAAGTCTGGCCTCAGCATGCGCCGGTATTTTGGCTTACGGACTGATGCAATTGAAGGGACGTGAGGGTCTCAACGGCTGGAGATGTGAGTACTTTCTATAATTCAAGTTATCGGCAACGAAAACTGACCTTTGCCCCAGGGATCTTCATCATTGAGGGAGCTCTGACGTGCTTCCTTGGTATCATCGGCTGGTGGGCTCTCGTGGACTTCCCTGACAAGGCCCACAAGTCCTGGAAGTTCTTGAACGAGCGTGAAGTAAAGTTCATCATCGATCGTGTCGATAGGGACCGTGGTGATGCTAAGCCCGAACCTTGGTCGCTGGCAAAATTCTTCAAGGGTGGCGCTGATATCAAGATTTGGGGTTTTGCAATGGTTTGTCTTCCTTTTGGCAATCATCTCCATCGTTGCTGACTTGGTAGATCTTCTTCAACACGACCACGGTCACTTATGCTCTTGCATACTTCTTGCCGATCATTCTGACTGAGAACATGGGCTTCTCCATCGGCGCAGCCCAGTGCCTAGTTGCCCCACCATACGCTTTCGCCGCTATTGTCATGTACACAACTGGCTGGGCGGGTGACAAGTACCATCTCCGTGGACCCATCATTATCTTCAACATGGTTCTTTGCCTCATCGGACTTCCAATCATGGGCTTTCACAGCAACCCCAACGTCAGGGTAAGACTACCATTTGCTATCGTACCCAGAATGTGCTGACAAATATAACAGTATTTTGGTGTCTTCTTGACGACCGCTGGCGCCAACAGCAATGTCCCTGCCACGATGTCCTACCAGGCGAACAATATTCGTGGACAGTGGAAGCGTGCCTTCTGTTCTGCAACTTTGGTTGGCATGGGTGGAGTGGGAGGAATAGCCGGTGGTTTGGTGTTCAGAACCCAGGACAAGCCCGGTTACAAGCCAGGTCTATATGCCTGTATCGCATGCTGCCTGCTCACTCTTGTCATCGTCTGCCTCGTCACCTTGAGCAGCTGGCGTCTGAACAAGCGCGCTGATCGTGGGGAGATTGAGTTGGAGTACAATGATGTAAGTGCCTTGATTGATCGTTCACGCTGCCAGAAATTAACATGCGACCAGGATGGCGACCAGAAGGGTTTCAGGTACACTTACTAGACTAAGTCATGAACGAATAAGACAATTCTTGGCTCAGACTGTAAGGACTCGAGCTGGCGAGGGCCATTGTGCGGGTCGTAGTCTTGCCAATCGAATGATCTTACGAAACTTGATGCTTTCTGTCCCTGTGGATGGCAATCTTCAAACGATTTCAGTGAGAACCCCCATGTTATTTTTTTTACATGGCGGCGAGCAGACATTTATGCCTTGTGCAGACGGTCGTTGCGTTCGTGATATACATTGCAATGGTGGTCTGGACCAGTGATCCCGGGAAGGCGCCCCTCGGTAGTCATTCGCATGAGGGCAATCATGACCTCGCTACACTACCTAGCACACAAATTCTCAGCCTTGTCGCATTTAGCTGGGAACGGTTGAAGAATCCACAGCATGTTTACCACGACGCCTCCTCCAATGCGTGCTGCATTCCGGGCATTAGCGCAGTGCACCAGCTACCTGTCAAATCCAACCGCGGTTTCACACCTACCGATTCTCAATCTCCATATCTCAGCAATTCCTCACAGCTCGCCTACCTCACAAGCCTGAAACTACGGCCAATGGCCTTCTTGCCTGAACGTCATGTCGATGAGATTTTAGTACCGGCCGGATAAGTACGTTATGGTGAGCAGTAGCAAGGGTGTGTCCAACAATGCAGCCAAGGCATCGCAATATAATAACAAAATCAGCACAAAAAGGCTTCTCTATAGCTGCGAAGGAACTACTCTCTCCCCGTCACTTGACTTCTCATATTATACACAGTCGATCTCATTGCTTCTCAACATGAAGCTCTACATCGTCTTCAGCATCCTAGCTGCACTCGCCACAGCAGCCCAATTACCAAACATTACGCCTCGTCTCTTCAGCGATTCTGGCAATTGTAATTCTTGGCCAATGGCTGCTTTCCAGCTCGTTGTGTCGTCCGCTGAAGACCCAGCGGTCGATGGGCTATCCGCAGAACCCTACAATATCATATTCCCATCCAAGGTCCTTCCTCTCCTGGCCATCGACCTACGCGGATCACGACGCTTCGCAAAAACCCTGTATGTGTGCAGCGCAGGACAGCCTACCGTTAACAGTGGTGGGAAATTGGGTATCTGCCAGGACCGCAACAACGGACATGTCCTGTTGAATGCGCCTGTAGAAAAAGTGCTGGTCCCAGAGCTGTATGAGCATATAATTGATGGGGTCGCAAGTAATGACCTCTTTCTGGGTGTCCTGGGACAGACGACTTGGGGGTTTCGATACACGGCGATGAATTGTGGCGAAAATGCTACAATGTCCACACGGGATTACTACGAGGTCAAGCTGTTGGGTTTGCCAGAGAGCGAGTACGATACTGTAGGGTATGAGGTCGAATTCCGCGGCTTTCTAAAGCTTGTACCACAATGATGAGATGGGAGGAAAAAGTGGACGATTGCAAGACTTTTGAGATGCTAGACTTGATGCCTAAAAGATTCCCTCGACTTTTGCTCAAGGTATTCGTCACCATTCTTTTGAAAGGTACACATACATTACGTCTTTGTACAAAAATATAGAATACACAGCCAAGCCATTTGGTCTTCTTCCAGATGCCAGCTTTGAGCTATATGAGACATTACCCGCTCGCCATCACGCAGATCTCCACCCACAAGGGACCCCAGCACAGCTGCCTCGGCTAGTATTGTCATAAATACTTCTGATTATTTGCATTTGTGAATAAGGCAAGGCTCAAGAGCATAAAAGACGTCATTCAAATAGCGACCATGATAACTTTAACTTCCGGACTGGTACAAAGTGCACCTTAACAATCGTACTTCTAAGCAGAACACGAGCAAATATTACGCCGAGCGCTGCGACTGTTTGCACGGGATTGGGGGTTTTTCAAGAATGTCATAAGAATGAGAAAGTAAAGTCTTAAAGACTGCGAGTAGCCTGTCGGGCCGCCACATACTTTTTTTCTTGGGGGTTACATGTTTAAATTTGCCGGTCTAGTGAATGGACATCAGATGTTGGCTTGCACGAAGCAGTGTAACGATGTGGAAGATACTGCACACTTCGGTAGGAGAAAGTACGCAGGTTGCCTCCTATTAATTTAGAATAACTTACATCAAGCACTCTGACAGCTTATACTAGCCATTCCCAATCTTGTCCACGCAATCATATTGCACATTCCCATATCCACTTATTCACCATGATCACAGGCGGTGATGATATTTACAATGATATTTTGCCACTTCACTGTTGGATTTTGAGATATTGTGTCTCGATCCATATCGTTTGAATACGTCTCTTCACTTCACTTGCCGTGGCATGTAGCCCGATGTGCACACACACGGCCCTGAAATCTTAGGACATGTTTGCATGTCTAATCTACTCTCTTGCAGTCTATTCGAATCATAACACATCAGCGCGTGGTCTAAACCCCTCGTATCGTATCTGACACCTCTCTGGTATCTCCTTTTGCTGGCCTTGAGGGCATAGTCACCATGCAACAGCCGATTCATGTAAGAGCGTGGACGTTTCTGTTCTGGCCAAAGAATTTTTTTTAATTTCTAAGAGTCTACTGATAGTGGCATATGTAACCTGAGAGGTGACATAGTGTTATCCTTGACCTCTACTTCTCCTTGTGTTGATTAAAGACATGTCAATTGCTTCACACCGTACTTCAGCTCCAGGTGACTGGCTTACCAGACCACTACCATGCCAAAATACGTCCCTGAGGTTACACCTACACTCCGCGCGCAGGTACCCAGGTATCTTCCAGCGCTTCCAGGAAGTCAAACAAGATATCGAAAAGCACGCCATGTTGTGATGATTAAAAGATCAAGCCTAACACTGAAGTGAAGCGCGGTTCCGTGAGCGACATCACCAAGCTGTGGACCTAATGGTGCATATAGCATTGAAGGGACTATAAGGCCCCTATTCCGAGGCAACATTCTTTTTTTTTTCCGACTTATCTTCCTCATCCGATTTTCCAAACAATGTTTGTGAATTTTTCTGTGCACGTGATGTTGCAGGTCTGGTGTATGAACCGCTTCTCAACCCGAAGTCGCGTGTTGCTGCCCCAGGTTGTCGATTCACCGGTGATGGAATCCATGTTGTGTTTTCAGATGTCGCCGAGGAAGCCGGGACGGTGTTCTGAAGGGGTGATTGCGGCATATGTCCAGATACTGGAAACATTCGATTTCCATAAGGTGTTACAAGCCCTTGATAAGATTTACCAGCGGTTTTGATCCACTGGCGAGTATTGTCGTAGATCTCTCTGGGCATTTCCCAATCTGGGGAAGAACACGTCAAGTGTACCATGTAGAACATCGCGGCTCGTAAGGTGACGTCCTCGTGTTTGGTGTTCATCGAGTTGTTAGAGAAGATGATATCCGAGAAGTAAACGCATGGCTCGCCGTCACTGCGTGTCCCCACATTCAGGAAGACGGTCTGATTGTAGTTAGAGAGGAAGCCATATTTGAGTTTGCGCTCACGCATGTAGTCTACAATCTGACCTGCTTCGGGTCAATAACATATTTTTGAAAGTGCTTAAACACATACCAAGGATGTCACGAAAAGACCTTGTAGTATTTTCAGAGCCTTTGCCTTGTTTGACGAATATCTCGAGGTCGACTGTGACGCAGAATTTAAGCTCGCCTACCAAGCGAACCTGATGACCCGTTGCTAGTGGCAGCTTCAAAATGACATCTGGCTCGTGTCCTTCCACTCGAAACTCTTTGCGTATGGTCCAAGAATCTCCGAATACGATTTCTCTGGGTAAAAAGTCAATCTGAGCGTCTTGACTATGCTCACTGCTGATTAAAGTCTCCACAACATGGGTGACCACTGCAAGCGCGTTCCAAGAGAAGCGTCCAGAGAGTGATATCTCTGCGCCTACTTGGAGTCGTTCATGGGTCATGGCTTTGCTATTCAACGCCTCGACGGTCGAGCTCATGTATATCGGTGCTCTAGAACAGCTCTTGAATGCGCTCTGTGTCTTGTCGTCCTTGAAGAAGTTCATCGCCTCCTCTTGGAAATTATCCCAGTGTGCCAGTGGACCTTGAAAGTGACGCGTAATGGCGGGCGCTTTACTAACTGTCTCAGTCATGCCTTCACCTTGGAACAGTTTTGGTGATGCTTGACGCAGTAATGCTTCAGCATTCAGGTAGTATTTGGGAAGGGGAACATGACAGCCCGTGTCTGCGTTAGTAGGACCTTCCATACCAGAACGCATGTGGAGGTTTGTGGATGAAGTGGGGTTAAACTAACAGAGAGGAATAACTGTTGGACTAAGTTGGAGAGCCTCCATAAGGCGCAGAAGGGAAGCTGGTTTGGGCTGGACCAGCGTTATCGGCTAGAGGTGAAAGTGATTCACAGGCTTGTGCATGGGCTAGGGCTGATTGGCAGTGAAAGTCACTGTCAAACAACCATCGTGAGCATCTTGCCATGATACACATGTGACCACCCGTAGTGAACGAGAGTTCCACGAACACAGCTGGCAAAGGGAACTACATTCACAGTATCTCACAGTCCAATGTGAATTTGATTGTAACTAGGCATATCTTTGCGGATTAACAGATAAACGAGGATTAAGCGCTAGGTGGGAGCAGCACAAACTTATACGTGATCTAGCAAGGACGATAATGTAAGAAAAAGAACTCCATTAGTGAATGTATGTTGGGCGATGACTATCCCTAAGGGCAACTTCTGGGCTAGCGCGGTAGCCGGGTAGGTAGGCACGTGTGGTCGCGTTTGCTCTTGACTCTGACTAGCCGTCCGCTCGTACATTACCCACGCGACCCCATCGCAAGCACCAAGAAGCTGTGATTAAGGTCAAGTATCAGTAAGTCAACCACGTCCCGCTTGCGAATACACGAAGCTTACTAAGAGTAGAGTTCACGGCACGAACAAGAGCACATTCTTCTTTTGGAGTTACAGAGCAGATTGTGAAAAACAGCTTGCGCGGTGCTCAAGGAATCATAAGAAGCTAAGCGGGCGTGCCAACGAAGCTTACAACAAGGCGCGCGAAAAGGTTGAACACGCTGAAAGCCTATTCTCCCTCGCTACGGAGCCGGGTTTTGATCTGCACGAAGACACCAAGAGTGAAATAACGGCGCTAAGGCGTCTCCAACAACACAAGTGCGCACATGCCCCTCATCTACTGGATATCGCGTCGGTCGAGGCTACGGAAGAGGTTGATGAACAGGCCATGCCTGGTGGTTACGCGGTCTTCATGCTCATGACTAAGGTTCCAGGAGAGGTGCTGACCCAGCAGGCCTTCTGGAATATGGAGGAAGATATGAGGGAACAAATTCGACGTGCCTTTAAGATGGCCATGACGTGAGTCTTATTTGCACTACCTCAGCTTCAAAGGCTAACATCAAAACAGGGATCTATGGAAGTGTGGCATCATGCCTAGAGATCGAAATCTGAACAACCTGGTGTGGGATTGTGAGGAGCGCAAATGGTAGTTTGAACACAAAGCACACACTGTCGAACACGGGTACTAATTATCTCGCCAGCTACATTGTCGATTTTGAAGACTACGATGAAGTCAAAAAGGGAGCAACATGGACAGACGATTACTACCGTTGGTGGCTGATGGCAGAAGAGTGCAAGCCTCGTGCTCACCAGAACTGATGAGCTTCAAGGAGATGGGGCGGAATTGAAGCCTCGTCAACAGTTAGTTGGGGTGGTACTTTGGAGGTTACAGTTGACATGGAAGGCCTAGCCGAAGCACGGCTCAGCTCCACAGTTGCGTGACCGATGACAACATCGCCCTTTAATCCTAGTCAACTCTACACTATGAACAAGCTTGCGTCTTGTCTATGCCGTGACATGTCTCTGATGCGTAGGGATCTCACTAGACACCGTCCCACTACCCCATCGCGAGCACCCGACTAAAATGTATGCGCTCACACTCGCCGGAATACCCATCTCGATCGGCGCAAACGAGGCTGTCCACCAACAGCGCCTGCTAGACGAAGAGGCCGAAGCCGAAGAGCGACAGCAAGAATTCCATCTCGACGTATTCTGCTCCGCGCAGTCCAAAAAGAAAGATGAAGTGCACAACGCAATCGTCGTACTAAAAGACGGAAAGGTAAATAATAATAATAAAAAAAGCCCATAGCATGTTGCACCGCACCTCTTGAAGGAAAGCCAAAGATTCCCTACAAACACACACACAATTCGAATCTAATGCTGACCCTGCCAATCCTCTAGATCCGCCTCTGGCCCAAAAACACAAAAACACAACTTCCGGCACCAGACCCAACCGGTAACCCCACTCCCCACCCTTTCACCGGTTTCTACCTCCCCTTCCCAATACAAGACCTCCCACACCGTCCCATCCCCGCATCTCCCATCCTCGGCCTCGTCACCACTGTTCCCCCCACCAATACATCTGCATCGTGCCCCGCTTCTTCCACTCCCGCGTCCGCGCCACGCGCAAAGCCCAAGCTAAACTGGGTGTACGTCGACACGCGGACGCGGGAGCTCAAATACGGGTGTCGGGCTGAGGCTAAGCAACATATGGTTGGGCCGTGGGATTGGACAGAGGATGAATTGGGGGTTACGCTTGAGGGGGAGGAGTGCCTTGTTGCTGTTGAGGAGGAGAGGGGTGGGTATGGGTGGGCGGTGTATTGGGATGGGGATGATGATGGGTTGAAGGGGGTTGGGGTGGGTGGGGCGAAGAGGGTGTTGAGGTGTAGTATTGAGAGGAGGATTGTGGAGGAGAAGAATGATAGGGTTACGGGATTAGATGAGGAGGACACGGTATAGTGGGTAATCTGAATTCTTTTTGCAGTCCAATACGCATAAAATATTTGCTTTGTTGGTATATGTTATATTCCATCCAATCCAAAAACACCCTTCAATCCTAACCAACCCAATATCACATCCATCAATCCAGATTGAAAATCAACACCGCCCATACTAACCCTCCTCCCCATCTACAGCGAACCCCTTCAGCTCCTCCAACCTCACCCCCTCCAACGCCCGCTCATTCGTCGCCCCCAGCACAACTCTAGGCACTTTCCTATCATCTGCCCCCGTCCTCGCCTCAAACGCCTCCCTCCACCGACTCACACAAAGACACCATTTGCAGCCCTCTGTCAGACCCGCCCGGCGCAAGTCGTTGCCGCGTGCGGCGGAGAAGTCGAGGAATTCGGTGGTTAGGATGGCTGTGGTTGGGGGGTGGGTGCGTGTTAGTTTTTCTTTTGGATGGTGGGCGTGAATGTGGCCGTGGACGTGAAGAAGCGAGATGCCGCTATACGGAAAAGACGAGCAAGAAGGGGAAGGAATAAGAGAAGGAGACAACGAACCAGCAACAGAATGATTTCCCGTGTCCGATCTAGGGACCTCGCAGTAGCCCGTGCGCGTGAAGCCCGTAAGCGGTTTTGTAGAGTGTAAACGCAGTGGCTGTCCGAAGACTATGGGTGTGTGGGTGTTGTGTTAGCTTTTGTTTTGTTTCTTTTTGGTTGGTTGGTAGTTAAGGAGAGTGGTGGCGATGGGGATGGCGATGTATGGCTCCACTTCTTGATTTGCTGAATTCTTGAATTTCAAGTACCAAAGCACAATCGTGTATATGCTTGCATACCAACAATCGCCCCTTCTCCCATCCCATCCCTTCTCCCAACCACCCCAACAAAACAACAACACGACAACAAAAACAAAAAACTCACCATTCTTCCCCACTGCCCTCTCCATCTCCTCTCCCTCCCACTTAACCTCGATATCGCGAACCTGCGCAAACTCTCTCTCCCCTAGCCGTCTACCGTATTGCGCCTTGGTTGCCACGCCGGGACGTCTCAAACTGGAAGAGAAATTGGCCTTTGATGTGCGGAAGCGCAGGAACAGCATTGAGGGGTGGTGGTGTGCGCGGGCGGGGTGGCTGTATGTAGTGTGTATGTGTGTATGTGTGTTGGTGTGTTGGTGTGTGCATAAAGGAATCAACTGGGACTAGGAATAGGACTAGGACTTGGACTAGGACTAGCTATGACGGAGATGGGGAGCGGGGGCGGGACGTGATTTGCCTAATTTAGTCTCGTCTCAGTCTCGTCTTAGTCTAACTCCAGCCTACTCCATTCCACTCCATTGAGTCTACTCCACCAACATCATTGAACAGAATCCAACAATATAGCACATAAGCATGATTCCAATTCCAATACCAATACCACCGCTATACCTTACATCAACCACAACTAATCACTACTCACATACACAGACTACACCCACATACATTCCAATCCACCTAATCCAATTCAACCCCACACCCACCCTCTAAAACCCCAACATCCACACCAATCCCCAGACCCCACCCCCGCGCACAAACACCCAACACCCAACAAAATCTTCTACACCTACAGTACCATAATCACCCACTCAACTCAACTCAAATCAAACACATTCCTCACACAGCAACAATTGCGACGATCAATCGATCAATCGATCCATAAATCGGGCGGAGCCGGCGCCCTGGAATACCGCGCCTAGAGATCGGCGGCGGGTACTTACCGTGCCTGGCCTGACCTGGCTTAACCTGGCTTAATCTGTTTTCTGGCCTGGGATATGGGTGTGGGCGCCTGGGATGTACTCCTGTAGGTGCGGATAAAAAAAAAGACGTCAGGTCCGGTCGCCGTACATGGGTAGTTTGCGTCATTGGGGCTGCAGGGACAGAGAAAGAAAGATGGGGTTGGTGTTTCTTTTAAATGTAGGTATTGTACTGGATTGGATTAATTTGAATTAGAGTCAATACTCATATTCTGGATGGGGATATCTATGGTTGGAGATATTTTTTTTTGGGGGGGGGGGGGGGGGAAGGGGAAGGGGGGGTTCGCGCTAACGAGGGAGTGAGCGGTAATAGTGGTTGTGGTTGTAGAGGAGAGGGAAGGTGGAGCGGCGCGAAAGATGGGAAAACAAAGGGATACGAGGTGCACGTTGGGATGGCATGGATCAGTGCACTGATTAACTCAATCATGGGTTGGTATTGGAAAAGCAAACTTCTACGCATGGAGGAGCACACAGACTCGACTCGCTTTTTTGATGCAGAAACCATTTTTAACACATCATTCGTTGGTGCATAGACACGGGCCCAGGCCCCAACCATCTAAGACATAGTAGTGATTGATAGCCCAAAAAACAAATCGCACCGTATCTCAAATGCATGCACCATCCAAACATTGCCAAACAAAACGCCGTGGTGTTTCCCAGTAGAAAAGACTTCCTCCAACACCGTTCGTGGGATATGCAAATTGCCGCCATCTTCGTCAGACAGGTCAGGCCGTGGGGTATATGGTTATGTGCAAACTGTGTACTCTGGTAAATCGTGGCACGCACGAAGCGTGGCTGTGTCGTAGATATGCAGGCTCATCCTTCTTCTTCTTCTTCTTCTTCTTCTTCTTCTTCTTCTTCTTGTTCTTCTTCGTCATCATTTAGCGGTGTGTTACTGCGCCCGCCTTGATCTCCCTCTTCATCTCTTCCAGCTTCTTGTGCATGTCGAGTAGGCCGTTCCTCTGCGAGTCCGTGGGCGGAGTCGTCGCGTCGGCCAGCTTCCAGTACAACTCCTCGTACTTTTTGTAGTAGGTCTGAAACCTGCGAGACAGCTCGACAGTCTGACGGAAGCTCAGACTGGGCATAGAGGGTGACGTAGTGGAAGACGAGGATGCGCCCGGTGACGCACGTGGGTTGTTGTGGTGGTAGCGCGAAGCGAGTCCCGTGTCGATGTTGGTGACTTTGCGGACCTTGGGGGCGGTACTGGGAGTGTTGGATGACGACGACTCGTCCGTCTTGCGCTTGCGGGAGCTGGTGCTTGAGGGCGTGGAGCCGTTGAGTCGGCCATTGGTGTGGGAGGGGGTGTGGTTTGGTGTGGGGCGATCCATGTGTGGCTTCTTGACAGTCAGGTTGTGGTTGTGAATGTCGCTATCCGTGTCGTTGGCCTTGCGCTTCAGCGAGCGGTCAGAGTTGCCCGATGCGTTCTTCGCTGGGGAGGGCGCAGCAGCGAGGGCCTTGTGGACGGGGTGGCTGTCTTCAAAGTCGCTCGCGTTGACTGGAGGCGACGCGGAGAGCGGCGACGGGTTCTTGGGCTTGGTGCTGATTGGCACGGTGGATTTGAACTGCCTCTTGGGCGGCTCTCGGTGGACGTCGCGAGCAGACATCTTGGGCTTCACGCGTGTGCTGTTGCCTTCAGTAGCAGGTACCTTTTTTGTGCGGATCTTGGAAGCGCCGCCGGTCGAAGGTGTGTTGTGGTGAGAGGGTGCAGCGGTTTGAGAATTGGAGGGCGTGGGCGGTTTTGTGGATTCGTCCTTCACTTCCTTGGTCTCATTCACATTCACCTTCACCGTGGGCTTCTCACGGGCCAGGTACTTTTCCTTGATTGCCGACTTGGGCTTGGGCTCAGCATCCTTGATCACCTTTGGCTTCTTCTCCTTGTCGGCAGTCTTGTCGGCCGCCTTCCTAGGGGCTGGCTTCTTCTTGGTCAGATCTGAGATTTTGGGCATGTGCATGGGCGTGCCTGGCTTCGCCTTTGCTTCCGGCGCCTTGACAGTCGAGCGTGACAGACATATGCCCTGACCGCGCTCTTCACGTGGCAACAAGATCTGCCAAAGCTTGTCGTCCTTGGCGAGGCGTTGCCTGTCAAACGACTTGATTGCGCCGTCGATTGCCTGCTGGCGGTCCTCGGGGCTCTGGTAGGGGAACTTCCACGGGTTCACTTCGCGGAACGACTTGTCCGTGAGCTGCCACTTGTCAGCCTCGGGCGATGTCTTCTTGGCCACCTTGGGCAAGAGATCGCGCATGCTGGCGACCGACGTGCGACATGCAGCCGCGAGAGAGGCCTCTGTAGACGGCTCCCGGGCGAGCAGGTGGATGACGGGGACGCGGAGAGCTGCCAGGACCAGTTCACGCGTGTTGCCCGGCTGTGAGGTGGGTGGGCGCTTGTGCATGGGCGAGGAAGGGGCGCTGAGCAGCGGTGAGCCGAGTTTGGCAGGAGCGAGGTGTGAGGGCTTGAAGCCGGTCGAGGGGAAGCGACGATGGGCAGGCGTGCGACCGGGGGTAGCTTCGCCGACAATCGTCCTGTGAGCAAATCATGTCAGTCTATGTATTGCAGTGGCAGAGGCATGCATGATAGTCATAGTAATAATAATAATCATCATCATCATGATCATCATATCATGTACACGCTCTGCACATGGGGGAGGGGATAGTGGCTCGAGTCTCAGTCTCAGACAAGCAAGACGACAGAGGGTTTGGGATAGCCAAAGGGGCGGCATACTTGTTGGCTTCCTTGAACTCTGAGATGGCCGCCATGCTACTCCTGAGCTGTTCCAGCGCCGAGTCGACGCCTGCCGTGACATGGTCGGCCTTTTGCACCACTACGCTGTGGTTGATGAGGCCTGCAAACTCGAGGCGGCCTTGGTCGTCGCCGCTGTCGCTGTCGCTGTCGCTGGCCTTGTAGAGTTCGTAGGGGTGAGCTTCGGGGCTGGTGTGCAGCACGTGTGTCTTGTCGCCGCACTTGAGTTGCTGTGGTGCGTGGTTAGCCATGGTCGTGCCTTTGCCATTGCGTGCCAATCGCACTGCATGGCGGCCGCCGCTGGGGATGCGTGCAGACATACTGGAGTGCGACCGAAGATGATCTGTGGCGGCTTTCCGCTCCTGACGCTCTCGAGGAGCTCGTCGACAATGTCCTGGCTGATTTCCACCTGCATGGCCTGGAGGGGCGATGTGCTGGCGCCCTGATGTCCGCCGTCGCTGTCCGGGGCGCCGACGAGGGCCATGCTGGCGGCGGGAAGCAGAGCGGCCGTCATGATGGCTGTGGCTGCGAGCGATGTGAATGGTGAGGAGGCGATACGAGGTGTGAAGCTCACACCCGGATGTTACTGGGGGAAGCGATGCATGGGGAGAGCACCCAGGCACTGAGCGGGATTGCAAGCAGTGCAGGCGGGTGCGAGCAGAGGCCCGTCACAGAGGCGTCTGGCGGTTTGGCACGAGGTTGGTAGGTTGCTATGGTCGAGGAGGACGAAGGAGCGAACAAAGGGTTCGCTGCTCGGAGGACCGTCAGTCAGCCCAGGTCAGACTGTCATAGCGCGGTGGTCCGGGAATCCAGCGAGCGAGCGAGCAAGCAAGCAAGCAAGCGTGCACGGGTGTCAAGATAGGGTAGTGAAACGATTGGTTGTCACAACAAGAATGAAAGGGTGGGCAAGCCGAGTCGGAGCTTTGCAACAAGACGGAGCAGACTGGCAGACTGGCAGACTGGCGAAGCAGACTGGATGGGAGATGGGATGCGGCAGTAGCTACAGTAGTACAGTACAGTAGAGTACTTGGACCCGAACAGAGACGGAGGGAACCTGGGTAGGTGGGTGGAGAGAAGACGGCTGCTCAGAGCCGAGCGCGGTGCGGTGCGGTGGGTGTGTTGGGGCCAGCGCCTGCATGCCTCTCTGATGGCGGTGCCCAGGTGGTGCCGAACAAGGGCGGTCGAGGCATACGGTAGAACGATTAGGCCTGTTCTGGCTGCCAAATCCAGCGGCGGCCCGCAATCAAGGTACCTCGTGCTACCTGCGCCGGTCGCCCTTCCTGCAAGGCATTGCCATGGCACAGGCTGTGGTCCCCATTCCGGATTGTCAGAGATCAGTACTCTATGCACTTGCTGCTCTTGCTCTCGCTCAGCACATTCAACATTCACATTCACATTCAACATTTGCACACACTCGACACACTGCAACCCTTGAGCCTTCGACAGTCCAGCCCTCTTGCTGCTGACCAAGGCGGCAGCGTGCTGGGCCGGGCACTAGACTGGGTAGTTAGTGGACAGCTGCACCGTCACTCGTGGCATGCCTACAGTAAGTTGTACCTATCTGCGGACCAAATGGCTCTGCGTTTAGAAAACGAGACGGGGAAATTGGGGGTGCCCGGCCCCGTTCTACTCTAGACTACGGTGCAGTGTGCCCAGTGCACCCAAGGCACCAGACAGGGTATGCCGGCGTGCCTGTTTCGAATCCAGCGTCCTGTGCAATGTTTGCGGCCACGGTCGACTTGCTTGACCGCCATGCCTCACTACTACTGTACCTAGGTGCGTCCATGGATACATACAATGTACTACGTAGTGAGTGGCCCCCGCGCTGCCTTGTTCTTGTTGGATGCCTTTTGGGGGGACGAGGCTCACAGCTCACAGCTCACAGCTCACAGCTCACAGCGGCTGCAGAGGCTGCAGAGACGGCCAGGCAGGGCAGCGCCTGACGAGCACCTGAACAGGCAGAGCGAGAGTGCGGCTGGACGCTCTTCGGCAGCATCGCATCACCCGCGCGCGCTGTCATCCGGCGTGGCGGGTTCGCGTCAATCGTGATTCGTCATGGGCCTGATGGGCCAGGGCAGCCAAGGGCAGCAGCCAGCCATGCCACACAGCAGGGGCGACCGAGCCCTGGCCTATTTTGGTCCAAGCCTGGTTGCTGGTTGAGCGGGAGCCCCGCACCTTTGCGGAACCATCCATCGACTGCGCCGTGCTCGTGCTGGGGGAGAAGGGCTCAACGCAAGACGGGCTGGACCGGGAGAGACGACCAACAAGACCAACAAGACCATCAAGGCCATCTCCAGTTACTACATAAATAACAAGCCAGACAGACGGGCCCTCAACGCGACAGCCGTCTGCACCACCCATCTCCATCCTCGACCTTCAGTGTCAGCACATGACGTTATCGCTGATTGTTCCTTGGGCTCGATGCGCCCTCTCTCTCTCTCCCACGCGGACTAGGTAGGGCCGTGGGACACCCCTCCCCCAACACTCGTTCCGAGGCCAATCACGCGGTCCCTCGTTGGCTTGCATCAAACTCCTCCGAAGATAGAACGGCGGCGAAAAGAAATGCTTCCATGATTCGTACACTGGCAATACGGTACAGTAGCAAAGCAGCACGCTCGACACGACTCTGGTAATCGCAGCAGCTCGTGGATCTTCCAACCTCGCTTTGGCACCAACGCTGACCTGCATGCCACCCAACCCGGCCCATCTCCAACAAACACGTCCAGTTACTTAAGTAAGCAGTAGCAAACGAATCATTGATTTAGGAAGTCGGTTCCGAGGTCAGCAGCTGAGCCATTTGCTCCACCCATCCACCCACCCACGCCCATGCAACCCATGTACAGTAACGCGCATATCGCTCGCCAATATGGAAAGCTTCCGTCTTCTGGAAGGCGCCCGCCTCTACAATATCAACCCTGCCTTTGTCCATATTGCCAACGCGACGCAGTCGCGGGGTACATAGATTGAAGCCATGTACCACAAGCCCTTGTCACAGCACTATTGAAAGCTCAGGGGCCCGCCGCCGACACGGCGAGTCAACGTATAGTTTGCCCCTCGTTCGTGGCACCCCATCGGCCAGAACAACTGCCTCCATCGTAAGTGCACTGCAATCGGACCTTGAAGAACCACGCTGCAGGTTGTGGTATGATCATCACCTTTTGCTCAACTACCCCCACCCATACAGTACCGGCCTACAGTACCTACACGAACCACACCAAGGTACAGTACAACACGAACGGCAAAACCCGCTTACCAGCCTACCTGCAGAAGCAATTATCCATCACGCTGCGCTGGGTTGGGCCTGTACGACGTGGAGTACCGACATATTAAACCATGGCGCTTCGGCCGGATCTTTTTCTTACGTGGTGTAGACGAGGCTGATGCGGTAACAGTACACGGGCGGACAGGGCAGCCCAGCGCACCGTAACACTTGGGTACTGTACTTACGCCTCACACACCCTCCCCCACCACACCTTTTTCTTTACTTTTGAGCCAGACTAAAGGGCAACGCGGAGCTTAGATGCCGTTATGGGTCATGGTTTATTACACAAGTACTCTAACCAAGTACTACTTGTACCTGGGCAGTTGCAATGGCGACTTGGTATCCAACACCCATTCATCTCATCGTTGATCAGGGTTAATCTACAACCTTACTGTACACAAAACCGTGGAGTAGTACTGTAAATTCAAGTACCACACTATACATGCAGCATTTCAGCATACCACAGCTCGTCCCAAGTCCTTTTTGCGCCCACGAAAAACAAAAGAAAGTTGTAACCACACACAATCAAAGAAGCTCGGCGCACGCCCCGCCCCATGCATGGTCTCGGAACCCCGGCAAGCTCTAGATGTTCGCCCTGCCCCTACGGTACTGTACCTATACTTAGTTACCCATGGTGCTTTACACTCACAACTTACTGCACAACACACAGCAACACACCACGACAAAGCACACGATGCACGCGCGAAAACGCGACAGCCATCTAAAACTACTAAATCTCATTGCAAGACTGATGGAATGGATCCGATGTTGGATTTCTCTCCACATGCTGCTTGGTCGGGCGGTCGGTCGGTCGGTCTACTTCCGGCGCTTGAGTGCCAACTCCCTACACTCCTTCCCTTTACAAAAAGATTCCGCAGCTCCCAGTTTTATGTCTGTAGAACGAAAAAAAAAAAGCGTGCGAATAGAAGTAGAAAAAAAATCAGAAACAAAAGTTATTAAATTTTACTCAGCCTCGATTTAAAAACACAAAAAAAAAAAACTAAAAGATCGTTTACAAGTAAGTTGACGGAATAGAACTGAAAATCAAAACAAATTGACTTTCCCTTTGTGTTTTGGACTTTTTCGCGCGCTTGCACTTGCTTTGCCTCTGCTCTGCTAAATTATTTTCTTTCTCCCATGTACTTACTGGACGAGAAATGCGCTGCACCATCGCACATCGCACATCGCACATCGCACTCCCCCTCCTCCCCTCTCCTCCTACTGTAGTACCTTACCCTACCCACCCCAGCACCAAACCCCATACAAAATAAAATTCCTCAAAAGCCACGGCTAAAGCATTTTCTACTCTACTGACTTTTTTTCTTTATTTAACCTTACCTTACTAATATAGGTGGTTTTAGGTCTGAGCTTTTTTACCTAGGTATCGTTCGTGTTTAGCTTTAGTGGTTTAGTTCAGTGTCTAGTGGTTTAGTGGATTGAATGGATTGAATGGATGAATGGACGTGGATTGATGTTGATGTTGATGTTCTGAAAATGTGCTCGAATGGGCGCGCGGTTCGCGTATGTACTGTTACGCGGGAGGGGTTGGGGTTTTGGGCTTGAGATGTTTTGTGTTTTGGAGAGCGGCATAGGATGGGGGGGGGGGAGATGGGATGGCTTAGATGGGTAGTTGTGGGAATATCTACTGCGCATTGCATCGCATCGCATCGCATCGCATCACCACTGTTATTTCCTTTTTCACTTTATTTAATACATTCCACATTCCAATTCAAACAAAGCCCCCCCCCGCACCATCCGCATTGATATCCGCCTATTCATATTCGCAGTACGATCAAACATTACACAACTAGCCTTAGCATTGTCATAACCCCATGCGGCTGCTTTTGCTTTTACTTGTGGGAAATTTAAGTTTCAGTAGCACCATCATCATCGTCATCGTCGTCATCAGGTCAAGGTTATGGACTATACTCGAGTCAAGGCGTCAAGGTGCAAAATTGCAGCTTACAACGCAAGTATGTAATAGAGTGGCAGTGAGCCCTGGCTATTCATTGATGTTGCCCTGTCCCAGGCGCGCCTGTGGCGCTGCGTGCGCTCCCACGGTATGTACATACCCAAGGCCACAGGCTGTGGCTCTATTCGTTGTTGCGCTGCTGTGCCGCTACCTACGGCGCCGGCGCAGGTGCGGCGATGGTGTTGGGTGTTTGGATATTGTGGCTCACATCAGCGGGGGCCATGTACAACGTACATACAGTACATCCGAAGTATACAGATAATCGACCGCTTGTTAGGGAGGGGTTGCCTTGTGCGAAGGAACGGGGGGGTTTCGGGGCGATTTGATCAAGTCGGGGCGGTTGGGAAGGGGTGTTTAGTTTTAGTAGGGCCGGCGGTGGGGCGGCATGTTCATTCGCATTCGTACATTGTACTGTACATATATAACTACAGGGTGCACGTCATACCATGCTACGTACTCCATCGCCATGCTCATGCCAGACCGCGCCATGCAAAGGAAGAAGAAACAAAAAACTCACTGTACAGTACACAAATGCACACCATGCAAGGGCAATTGAGTTGGGTATTGTGCAAAATGGTGTTGTCGACCGTGCCAATCAACATGGAGCACTGGGCGTCACACGCAAGGTTTCTGTGCCAGCGTGTTGGAAGGTTACAAAACAAGTCTATCAGACTATCCAGGGGCGGAGAATCGCCTGATAGGAAAAGAAGTGGCAATCATGCCATGGTGGTGCCACCGGTACAGAGCCGGCATCAGACATGACTGAGGCGTAGGACTGTGCCGCACTCGACGCGCCGAACCGTCGCAAGGCGGAAAGCCCCGTACAGCCCAGCTGACAACGAGGCACGGAGAGATATCTACACGTCCAGCTCCTCAGGCGCTTTGTGGCGCGCAAGAACTAGGCGTTTGTACTCTTCGAAGTCGCTGTCCCAGAGCTCAGCAGCCTGACCGTTCAGCGGACTCGAGCTAATCAAATCGTCAGCACATGCTCGATACTAACCCCATGCTCTGCACCCGCATCCATTCTGTTTTTTAACAGGGATGCACTCACTTATTCGGTTCCCCCAACAGACTCTGCAGGCTCAGCAACACAGTTGTGATGTTGTAGATTGCGCTCCATTTGTCCTTCAGTATGTCCAAGCAGATTCTGCCGCTGAAGTCGACGTTGGGGTGGTAGATTGGTGTCTTGAAGAGCACGGTTGGCGGGCTATATGGGTAGTTCGCTGCAAACTCCATGCTGAGCTTGAAGACGAGATTGGCGTAGGGTGTGTCGGCAGGGCCGTCGATGGTGGCGGTCCACAGAGTCATGTTCTCGTCGTCGGGGAAGGCAGTGATACCGGGAGTAGGCTTGGTCATGATGTCCATCAGTTCCTTTTGGAGACTGGACAGTATTAGCAGGTGATTCCTTGGACGGGGTCGACTGTATGATCAAGTGTAGAGGGAAATCCTAGAAAAGCATTGTAGGGAACGTACCGCTGGGCGACGGTAGCATTACTGCCGGTAGCCATCTTGTACGTGTATATATGTGTGTATCGTCCAAGTTCAAATTCGCTACTCCTCTGTAACAGTTTCGCTCACACCGATCGCGTGAAGAAGCGCACGTTCGTTCGTGTATCCAGAATCCCTTCTTTCGCAGTCTCTTTCCGAGTTATCGAATATCCGTAGGACTTTGGGAAAATGTAGAGAAGAGGTATTTATCGTCGTAAGAATCAGTAGTACTGCAGTCAAACAAGAAGAAGGTGAGGGTGTACGTGTATCATCAAGGGTAACGCAGGCACAGCCCAGCGCTCTGTTGTGTTTGTTGTCCCTGCGTTTTTTGCCCCGGAAACAAGTCGCGTGCGCGGATCCCTGCATGGCTTGCGCGATCCGCACGCGCTAGATTGGATCGCGTAGGGCCAATCGGTGCGCGATGGGGGAAGATACAACGCCGATGTAGTGGACGGATGATCGCACAGGTCTAATGTTTTTGGTAGTTCGGGAGGGAGATGATGCATTGGTTTGGTGGGGTGATGGTGAGTTCTACGTGGTTGCTTGAGAAAGTGACGAAGAAGCGGTCGATCATGCGGACAAAGAATCATTAGGGTACCGCTCCACTGACTGCGTAGCTAATATTTTGTCTGGATATTAAAGGACAAAGCTTTCCGTCGACATACGTATGTATATGGTAATTCTAAGCGAAGGTCATGTAGAAATTCTAAAGCTGAATATAAAAACCTTTTGAAACATTTAGAAAAAAGAAGAGGAGACACTTCACCATCACACGTTCAACATATCATCACTAACAAAATCGTCACCAACAAAATCATCACCGAAACCGCTAACAAGATGACCAAAAAACATCGCAAAACTCAGTCTCAGGTGGCAGCTCAAGTGAGCTTCACGGCCTCATCCTTGGCCCCAACGCCGACCTCTTCGTCCCAGTCCTCGTCCCAGTCCTCGTCATCACTCCCCTCGAGCATTGCCATATCAATGCGGCCGGCCAGAGACCTCTTCCGGCTGAATATACGTACTGCGTGGTAGTATATCTTCGCCACGAACCGGCACCTGTTCATGGCCTTGCCCTCGCGCCTGCACTGGTTGAGCAAGTCCTTCTTGAAATTCCCGTCGATCCGCTTCTTGTTGGGCTACGGAAGTGAGGATTTTGTACACATGATATTGGCTGATAGGGAGCAGGGTAGACATACCGAAGAGAATCTCCCCTGCGCCTTATAGTTGCGATAGGCGAAGTCATGGCGGTCGCAGGAGTTCTTGACTGTGCTATGTGTTAGCATGTTCCACATTGAAGGTATTCGAGACATCAACGATGAATGGGTATGTAATGAGTGCTTATCGCCAAGTTCAGAGGCATAAATGCTCCTAGAGCATGAAAATAGAGTGAAGGCCGCAATACTTACAGTCCCAGCCGAACGGGTTATCGGGGGCATGGCTGCACCCATCTGACTTCCAGAGGAGGCCGCCGGCGCCCTGGCGTCTGCTGCGACGCGCCTGGAACTCATCGGCGGTGATGGTGAAGACAAGCTCGTCAGTGCTCCTTGCGACCTCGGTCAAGTCTTTTGTCCTGTCGTAGTGCTTGCTGTCCCTGTGCTTAGCCAGGGTCAGGCCAGACCAGACCAGGAGCTGGAGGAAGACGAAGAGGATGTGCATAAACATTATTGTAGCTTGTAAGTGTGATCGGAGTGTTGATATGTTGAGAAGTTGATGGTAGAGAGTTGCTGCTGAGGAAGTTGCTGCTGAGTCTTGTTCAAGTGAAGTCAAGTATTGATGAGAGTAGAGACGATGGGCCTGATGCTCTTATACACATTGAATATAAGAAGTCCCATATTGACGGCCATCCTACCCGTAGTGTACCAAAGTTGAAGCGCAAGAGAAAGACTGAGGAAGTGCAATATAACTAAGAAGTGCCTTACGTTCCAAGAGTCTGTCAAGGTTGACTTGAAGAAATCTGTTCGAAAAAACTGCACGTGCAGAACCGTTGCCTAAGCATGGCACACCGTACATGAAATAGGCTCACTAGATACATCCATGATTTCAAGATGTTAGGCTATTAAGGTCGTTAACTCCTCTGCTAGTAAATCCATTAGTTGTGATACTCTGCCATTTTCAAGGCCACGATGGAAAACGCGACGGCGGTCGCGTAGTTGACCATCCCGCGCGCCGAGAATACTCCGCCGGCCGCCGCTAGTGGAAGCTACAAAATCAATCCCACAGCTCGCCAAATCTTCTCTCGTCAACGGCCTGCCTCGCCAACGCTGCGTTTCTTTGCACACACACAGACGCTTTCCGAAGCTGTCCCATCCTGCAAATGAGAAATTCGGAGTAATCTTCACCTTCATCAGGTCCATCATGGACTGTACTGCCCGTAAGGGCCTGGCGTGACTCACGTCTGCACTCGGCATCAGAAAACTCAGGGCCCACGAAGCAGACTTTGTCTCTCCTCTGGGGAGTAGAGTTTGTGGACTGGTCACCCTATGGGAGTCGGTGCGAAGATTGTGTGCCTTGAACCCATTTGGGGGAGAGGTGACACTGTAGTACAATACGCAGCGTACTTGACCTCGAGTAGCTTCGGCGAAAGAGGGCACGGTATCATTCGATTCTGATTACTCTGGCGAGGCAGGCCGTTCACCTTTACTTTTGCTCATGTAAGTGCGCTACCTGCGCCACCCACCAAGTTCGAAGGATACTACTAATCAAACTATCGCGTTGGGCTTGAACGACTACCTTGCTCTTTTAACCCGGCCTGCTTAAGCATTCGACTGTTGCTCCAGAGCATACATAATGTCGGTCCTCAGCGTTAGCTTTGTTCCACTGATGACATCGTCCCCGGAGTGGAGGAGATTCCGATGCTGGAAGAGCAGAACACGGCCACACTTTGGCACTACATCCAGACGTCGAGCCATGTTGTAGGATTCGAACGAGGTAGCCCCACCTTCGAGCAGCCTTTGCCCATCCTTGTCCACGGCATCGCTGAGGTACAAATGTAGCGTGAAGTACGATCGCTCGGTGCGGTCGGGTGTCTCGTAGGCGCCATCGCAGTGTGCTGCTGGTTTAGTAATCGATCCGAAGGCCTTATCCAGTTTGCCTACCTTTGAAATACTCCCCACCCGTATACTTGAGATAGCGACCACGCTCATTCAGCCTCGTGACTCTCCATGTCTCATTTCGCTTGCATGGGCCATTACCCGTCACAGCTGGCCAGTTTTTCAGTTTGTGTATCTCAGGCACCAAGCCTTCGATCCTCGCCCACAGCTTCGCCATGACCTCGCGATTGTCCCAGATTATACGTCCACACTTCCTCGTATCCTCATACATTGCCTGCATCCCACCACCAATGTTGACAAGAGCTCTTTCCCATTTCCCGTTGCTCGTTGCTTCAGCTGCTGCTACGAGTTGGTTACATTCTTCCTCATTCATGACTCCGTCTAGCACAACTGCCCAAGCACCATCATACTCGGGCAACCCTGCTTCCGTAAAATTGATATCGCTCCGTTCAATCTTTGGGACTGGGCCCTCGAGAAAGTTTTTGGGTAGTGTATGTTTGGGCGTTGTGATGCCAGCAGGCGACAGAGCTGGATTTCGCTGTGCATGAGACTGCTGAAGTTCCTCTCGGAAGCCTTGAGGTAGGCCGCTTGGAGAAGACATAATGATACAAGACCGAAGTGGTACACGCCGTGAGCAACTTGCTCTTATGAGAACCAGTTGGGTTTAAGAAACCAAAATTTTAGGCTCACCTTGAACACACAAGGTTGTATCACTGTTGCCTTGAGCAAGCGATTTCTCAAAACGAGCTTCAGCGGCAAAGCAACGGCAGTGCAATGTGATGACGCGCGAATCACATTCATGTCCACAACACATGACTCAAGCCAGAATGTCCCGCTGCAAGTAACATGGGGGCTCGTCGATCTGGCGTCACCGCCGTTGCTACGCTGGCGTAACCACGTGACTGTGGCTGACGGCTTCCTTCCACGGTTTGCGTTTCAGGTTCCCCCCAACAGCTTGATCGACCCGGTCGCATCCACATCATCATCTCAGACCAAGCTTCCAGTCACGATCAATCTTCGCCAGCGATTGCTCAGCAAGTGCTAGAGTTTAAGAAGAAGGATCGCGCGTGCATCTTCAGAAAATTCCATCATTAACGCGCGGCGCGCGAATCGACGCGCATCAAGCCACTGCCGCTCGCTCCACCAGTGATTGCGCCAAGCTGCAGCTCAACATCACTCCTAATTTCCCACGCTCACCCTCGATCCACCAGCTGGAGCGTCCAACCCACGCCGCGGAACCCACTACGAACGGCTGTCACCGCTTCCATCGTCGCCAACCTTTATCGACACCTTCTCACCACCGCCCCGGAGTCGTGGTTCACCCAGCAATCGCAGTGCCCGTCAAGCAAACACTGCGGGCTCTGCGCCCACTCCGGACGTCGCGTCTATCGTTGATACGAAATTTGTGACCCTGCGACGTCGTCGCGCGCCATTCGTTACTGCAACCTCTACGACACACTGCAGCCATGCCGCACTCGCCTGCACCGGACCACATGGATGGCCACATGGAAGGCCAGAACCGTAATCGCTTCCCGACTCTGTACGAGGTGTTGAGTCGTAGGACCGTGGCCCCTCTGGATCTATTCTCCTTCTATATCTACATGCGAGATCAGCAACGATCCGTCGATTATCTAGATTTCTGGTAAATACATCGATGCCGCAGGCAATATGCGCGATGCTAATCCCTGACAGGCTCGATGTGTCGCAACACCTTCAGCTGTGTAGACTCTACGTTCGCCAGCTGCACCGGTCCATGATCGAGGGGACTCCCGAGCTTGAAAAGAACAGCCATCGAGCATCCTACAATCTCGACAATGCTGGTGAAGGTCCATCCAACGAAAAGGGCGACAACATGTCTGATCAGCGCCTCTCGGCATTTATTCGCTCGGATCGTGGGAGCCGCAACCACTCACCGCAGAACAGCCAGGGTAGCAACCAAAGCCGTGATCCCCTACCGCGTCCAAGCATGGCCCTGACAGGCACGCCTGGCGACTCCACCTCACCAGGCCAGCCGTCGTCCATGGAGAATACTCAGCCAAACCGGGAAGACCTGCGCGCATCTGCGGAAAAGATTCTCTATACTTACCTACTTCCTGGATCGGAGCGGGAGATTATTATCCCTCAGAGCATTTTGAACGAGGTACAAGACGCTATCGAAGGGCCAGAGCAGCGTGCCGACCCCGAGCTCTTTGACCCCGCAAAAGACTACGTTTTCCAAGCCATGGAGCGCGATGCATACCCAGGGTTCCTCCAGAACAAGGGCCTCGGCAACTTGGTTCCTCAGAGCATGATGATGCGACTCATCATTGGCCTGATCAGCTTCTTCGCAGCTATTTGGGCTTCATTCATTCTCATCTTCCTCGACAAGTCACGAGCGACCAGATGTTGGGTCCGTCATCTCCATTTCAAGTCTGACTGCAGTGTCAACTAATAACGTTCTAGGTCATCCTTCCCTTCACCATCGCCATCTACCTCATCTTCACGCACCAGTACATGCTTGACCCCGTTATTGCCTTGGCAGGATACAGCGAGTACACATTCTTCGACTTCAACAAGATGAGAGAGCCGTTTGTCCGAAAAACGTTGAACAGGCGCGCAATCACTGTGCTGATCATGTTCCTCGTCGTTACCGCAGCTGTCTGCTGTCTTTTCATTTTCGTTCCTGGAAAGCGCCTTTGAGGGTGCGGATTGGGATTCCGCTTGCAACAACTGCGAATGTATAATGTCTGATACTTTTCCTTCTTTCTCTTCTCTTTTGGCGATTTTCGATGCAAGCTCTGGGTGGGTACACCTCTTGAGACGACGAGGCTGAGGGGGGGCAGCCACCAACGAGGGTGATTGAGAAAAGCCAGAGCACAACCTGATACCCCTTCGCTCGATCAAAGCAACAGACGTTGGTCGAGTATTTCCTTTTGTCTGCTTGCATGTTGGGATTGTGTCGATTGCTGCTTACAGGCGTCCTTTTGTGGAGTGTGTAGGGCGTTCTGGCAGGCAGGCGCACGTCCAGTGGCACCGTTAGCTAGTCTGCGCAACAGCGCCAAACGATTCATTTGTTCCATTACAACTGTATAGCCTCCCCCCTTGATATGCCTGTACTATTCCTCTGTGAAGACTGGACGACTATCATGGCTATCATGGCTATCATGGCCCCTGCCAATCATCTGACAGGCCGTTGACATGTGGAGGCGAGCTACATGGCGATGGCCCGTGCACTCCGGATGACGTGAACCGCGGCTGGGCTCGACGACGACATGGCATGGGAGCTTCGACCGGGCACCAGACATTGCACGATCAAAGCGCGACTGCGCATGCACTCTGCACCATTGGGCCCAACACCACATCGCCCTCTCTTTCCAGCCCGTCAACAGTGAAGCAGCGCGTGGACAGGCGACTGCAGTGTCGCGAGCTACCGGCAAAGCTAGCGGAAAGCAATAGTGAACAAAATGAGTGGGCCAACAGCTAAGAGCAAAAGAGGCCCTACGGTGCTCATGACGGATGCGCGAGATGCACCACCGCGAGTACCCCAAAGAACGCCAACAGCACAGAAACTGCAGAGCGGCGCCAAGCTCATCTCCGTCGACAACATCCTGCAATACGCCTCGGACATCCCCTCGCAGCAGCGACGAGGCCCGCCTGGCCACCGACCCTTGATGCACACACGCACCCCCAGCGGCCGGCATCCGCTCGACCCCAAGCTGTCTGGCCGCCTCATCCCACAGCACATGCCCACTCGTTCGAGTAAACTGAGCGAGAAATTGGTCCTGCTGCCAGAGGCGGACGAGCAAGAGGAGGACGAAAAGGGCGAATTCGATGACGAAGATGGCCCCGAGGGACCACCGACCGACGAAGACCTTGCGAGGCGAACGGCAAAGGGCGGGCCAAAGGACAAGAGTTATGCGGAGCGTCTGCCCAAGGCCAAGCGGACGGATAAGCTCTCGCGCGTTACAGCCTACTGCACCGCGCAAGCCTACAAAATGAAGAGCACAGCCGAGTTTGTCAAAGACCAACACCATGCACGGACGAAGCTGTACGACGACTGTCTCTACACAGTTTACCACCTTCCATTGCTACCGGGAAGTGACGGCTACCGTGTGCGCAGTAGCCCTGCACTAAAGAGCCCTGGCGGCAAGACGGTCCTGGATGAAGAGATTGAGCGCAACGAGCAGCGTGATCACCATGAAGGCTACTTTGGCGATGAAGAGACGTACTACGTCCGCGACGATCACGAGCTAGATACGCCCTACAGCGGCCCCCAGGATCGCAGAGATTCGCTCGAAGGCACCCGCATCGCGCCCAACGCCCTGAGCTTTGGCGAAATGTTCGTCTTCTCCTACGGTGTCGCCGTGTTCTGGAACTTCACGGAAAAGCAGGAAAAAGATATCCTTGCCGATTTGACATTTAGCTCTACGGCAACTGGTGTTTCGCTTGCAACTCGCCCCCTTACCGAGTCTGACTTTGAGACCGAGGAGTTCCACTTCGAGTATAATCCTGATATCCCACGGCCGCGCGTGTACAACGATATGATTACACTGAAGAGCGGAGACCACATGATCAAACTCGCCATGAGCCATGCAATCGCACAAAGTACCAAGCTCAGTCTGTTCGAAGAAGGCATGTCGCGCACCATGCTCGCCGCACAAAACGTTCCCAAACGTCTAGCTTTAACTGGGAAATTGGGCATGGCTCGTACAGATGTTGTCAAGATGATAGGACAATTGTTCACAAGTCGTGTGGACGTCAATCTTTGTAAGCATCGCATTTCCTACAAATTCATCTGTTTAGCATGAGCAAATGCTAACAACACATCGCAGCCTCCAACATGCTAGACACACCCAACTTCTTCTGGGACTCGGAACCCACTCTCCATCCCCTCTACACCGCCGTCCGAGAATACCTCGAAATCAAACCGCGCATCCAAGCCCTCAATGAACGCTGCCAGGTCTTCCTCGACCTCGGCGAAATCCTCAGCGACAGCATCTCAGATCGCAAAATGACGCGCATAACGTGGATCATCATCATCCTCATCGTCCTAAGTATCTGCGTGACGTGTCTGGAGGTGCTGTTGCGCTTTGCGATTTTGAACGCGCAAAAGGGCAAGGCGGGATTTGTGGGCGAGGCCGCCATGCAAGGAGGCAGGACGGTGGCGGGCAAGTTGGCGCGAATCGGGCCGCCGAGTTATGCGGGGCCGAGTCTGCTGGCGGCGAGAGGCATAGTGTGGATGGGGAGTGGTGTCAAAGCGTTGTTTGTCTAAGCCATCTGCTGGCTGTCATGCACATTTGGGAAGAACACAGTTGGCCCCGAAGTGGGTGGTTGGTATATAAAAAACAAACGTCAGTGTGCGTGTGTGCATGTGGGACCCCCCAGACTTCACAAGAAAGGTATTCATAGCACCAGCACAAAGGGTACTTTTTCTCTTGTCTTCCTAATCTCGCAGTTAGTCTTTCTTTCAGCATAGCGAAGGTGTTTTTTGGTTTTATTCGAAATAGACTTGTAGTATGTAATTGCTTCTTCTTAGCGTGGACATGTATTGTTATACGCCTATACTGTCCTCTATGTCCTCTCTCTCTCTCTCTCTGATTTATACGCATGCAATCCAATCCCTGCTGCTCTACACGGTGTTATTTGATAGTAGATGTATTGTCTAATGGAACGCTGGCTACAGACATATGAGGTGATATTGCGCTGCTCTTGCGGTGAGCATGGTCTGTCTGGGTTTTTTAGGGGGATGGATAGGTGTTTGGGGGACATGGCACAGAGAATGCTTGGGAGTCTGGGATGCGGTGGTGACATAGACTGCTCTGGAAAGAAAAGAAAGTTGTACGGTTGTACGGCTGACTACGGTGTTGTTTGTGGGTCTTGGAGTTGGTTGTAGTTGTGGATTACTTATATTCTTCACAATTTTGCGACAGTCGAAGATAATATGGTCTATCAGCCTGTCAATGAAGATACCACAACTAGACCAGAAAGCCTCACCACGCAAGAAATGTTAATTGGATGAGATGACAAGCTGAGGAACTTCTTCCTCCTCATTAGATTCCATGGGTGCAGGCCCGCTCTCAAAGGTGGCTGAAGATTTCCCAGGACAGTTGTGGACACCACCGCGAGTCATGTTCATCCAACCTTGGCAAACGGGACAGCGGTCGGCCATAGCGAGGAATACGTAAGGTGGAAAATAGAAGGGTTAAATTTGCTTGCCGTAAGTGTTAGGCACAACAATTGTACCAGCTGAGATCACTCGCCGATCCTACATCATTCCGGATCCAGATCCTGTAGAGCATCGTGGCATCCAAGAATTCGAAAGAGAAATCATTCTCTCAGACAGCAACACAGACCCTGATCTCAGCTTCATGCATAACGATGTCTCGTTATCAAACTGCATTGTCGCCAACGATAGGGTCGTCGGTCTCATCGATTGGGAAATGGCTGGATTCTTTGGCTGGAAAACCGCAGCAAATGTCCATGTCCAGATACGAACTCCAAAGCGAGAGAATTTTGCTTCACTCAATTTGCCACAGGAGATGCTGGACGACATCCTCTTCTGGAATGACTTGTATGACGTGGAGTGATGGCATTTGACGGACTAAGAATCTCGAGTTGCATTCCGTTCAGCTGAACTCGGAATTCGCCCTTCTATCAATGACTCAATTCGTTCCACTAAATGGGTAAGCATAGGGAAGTGAAAATAGACAAGCAAAGACGCAGCCACCCTAAAACGGTTAGCAATAGCCATAACACCACCTGAAGATCGCAATACTTGATTTCCGAGAATGAAAAATATCCAAGTAATCCAACAACGATATCTGAAACTCATTTAGCTTAGCGGGTTTCAATCTAACCATTCATATTCGTGTTGTTCCCCAGCTTAGATACAGCACCGTACTTGATCGTGAATGAAGGCAGTAGTCAACGATACAAGTAACAGATTGGCTTATTATCCATATATACACTGGGATACACGGACGTTTCATTAATGACAGTGGAGAGGACTGTGTCAATCCAAGGCGAATACGGAGAGCGGCAACTTGCCTACCCTGCGTTGTGTAACATATGCATCCTTCATCTCTGAAGTTTAGGGTCGTGTGCATGTACGTACTCATATTCCGTTTTAAGAATTTACAGATTAGCTTTACCAATTAGCGCCTCAAAAGAGGTAGATTTAGAATGCAAGGATCATGTTGAGGATTAGTCGCATATATGGTTTGCTACAGGGCATGTAGCAAGAGTTTTCAAAGCAGATCTAAACCTTATACCTAGAACATTATATAAATGGCGCTTCTTAAAAAAGGCTTTGGCAACTAGGTTACTATACTACTTACTTAGGCCAGAAGAGCTGTTTCCTTGTCCTGAAGCCTAGAGTATTCGTATCTTGTATTTTAATCATACACATGCATTATACCAACCAGGACGAGAACACATGACCTATTCACCAAATCTGGGGCCCATTCGGCTGCATAGGTATGACACGCGTTTGCACCCCACCTTTGTTCTCCCATCCATAATTTGATTTGGGCTGATATCCATCTCCTACACTCTCCCCACTTCCCATCCGCTTCCCCAGCCCAAGACTACTCCTATTCATGCCGCTGAGCCGCCCTACCGACCCCAGCCCTCCCACAGCAGGTAACCCGCTCATGGGGAAATCACTCGGCAGCGTATTTGCGCCGGGTGTGGGCGGCGCAGTAGCTTGCCATTCCACTTTTACAGCATTGTCTTTGGACAGCTTGACGCCGTTGTGCCAGAGCTCAAAGGATATGTCGGCGGGGCCGAGATTGACTTTGACGACGTAGGTTATGCGGTGGTATTTTGGGCCGAAATTCCACCAGTGGCGGTTTTTGAGCTTGAAGAGCGTGAGGGGGAGACTGGTGAAGTCGGAGTCTACGCGGCAGATTGAACGACATGCTAAGCGGGGTGTTAAATCGTGATGGCTCGAAGATCACTATGTGAGCAGTATGGGTACCTACAGTCATCTTTGACGAGGGGGAGTTGTGATTTGTCAACTTGAGTGCAAATAATTTCCGTGGGAAACACACGCGGTGGTGTCGGATTCGTGGCAGATGCTGGAGGGCATTTGCGACTGAAGTTGCGTACGATTGGCATGTCGCTCGAAACAGGCTCGCCCTGTGACGATAAGTTAGCTAAGCCAGCTGCTCAAACTGAAAGAGTACAGTCTTGCCTACCTGCTTGATGAACCAGTCAATGCAATCCATGACATACATCTTCTTGTCGAGCGGATCCAACTCAGTCCGCAACCCAAAGTGCGCCGGATTGTCAGGTTCATGCAGAACCTTGCACATCGTACCATATGATGCTCTACAGCATCGCCAGCCAAGCACAGATTGGCCCGTCTTGAGCTTTTGAACACGATCAAAGACATTACCTTTGCAAACAACGAGCTGTGGATCGGGCGCGATTCGGATCTGCATGTGTCGTGCATTGGGATGTGTAGTGTTTTGGGAAGCATAGCGATTGTACAGACAAGTCTGGACATAGGCGGAGTTTCCCAATCCACCTGAGAGGACTAGATGTGCCTAATACTAGTCAGTTGAGTTCCATTATAACGACTACTGATCAACGTACAACTTGTTGGCCGGGATGCTTCTGTTGGACGCGCACCAGCTGCTTGGCAATCATATCGAAGAGCTTGGAGATCTGCGTATCGAAGAAGCTCTTCAAGTCATCCCTGCAGTATTGTAAGTTCTACTGCACACAATGCTTACGAACAGGTGACAGCTGACCGACGGAAGTGCATATCACCACCACTGATTCCGAATTTGCGATTCTCATAGGCTCGATCGAGTTTGGGAACGCGTACAGCAAAGGTCTCCGTATCAGCCATGGATTCTTCGGAGCCATAGTCGCACTTTGCACTACTTCTTGTTACCACCTAGCTTTATGTAGCAGGTCAAGGTGCATACTTCTGGTACTCCTTGCTTATGCGCATCTCCCATGCAGCGTGGTTAATATCCGCCAGGCCCATGGGCGACATTTTATTTGCATGCTGAAGCTTTTCAGAGACCGCATTCTCGTATAAGCTATCTAGCTGCGCAGCACCAATGTGTGCACCTGTCCGGCTTGTCAGCGAAGCCCTTGACTAGCCATTGGAATGATATACCAAAGACGACATCAATCTGTTCAACGTTCAGTGAGCCTTCGAATGTGTTCTTCACTCGGAATACGGATAAGTCCTGTGTTCAGTCAATGCCACGTTCGGTTACCGGAATGTACCTGTAAACTGACCGTCGTGCCACCTCCGACGTCACAAACGAAAAGAATCTCGTTCTCCTAATGAATCTTTTAGTGTGCTCCAGCGATCACCATGTCTTACAATGCATACCCTGAAGATCCCCGGCATGTTGCGCGCCGTGTGAACGGCAGCTGCTTCAGCTTCTGTTAACCCAATCGAAGCGACATGGCTGGGAGACGAGCCAAATCCCGCAGCAGATATGATTCGTCGGAACCGTTCGACAGTCGGAACTGCCTTCCAGGTCGTAGGAACGGAGAATATAAACTCGATCTTAGCATCTTCCCAGCGGCTCGCAAGTTCACCTCTGAGGCGGGCTTCGATGGACCGATAGAGGAATTGGAAGTAATGCGTATAGCTACACTGAAAGTAAGCCCGTATATAGTAACACTGTACGAGATAGGAACCTACTACTTCTCGACTTCATGTATCTGCGGTACTTTGGAGGGATCGCTGGCGGTCTGCCTTCCTTGTTCCAGCAATTCCTCGTCCAGCATGATTTTGAACCATTCCCTGCTTTCGTAACCCACACCGCTAGATTCTTGTGCCGTTTCTGCGAGAAAACCCCATGATGAAGGCGTTGCGGAATTATCGGGATAGATGAGAAGACTTGGGACCTGCCATCATTGAGCTATATATTTTTAGTGAGTAATAGTACCTTCACACCTTATTCTCGTTTGCTTGCATCCTCCCCGGCCATCGTTGTATATGTCGTACGGTGTCAGATCCTGTCGCTATATTGCAATATGCAACTCCTGTACCTAAAACAATGCGCTCATTAATTTAGATCTTGCCTTTTTATAATCGAAACTTACATGTCATGCCAAAGTCGATGGATATGATCAAATCTGGCCGTGGGTTTGTATTTTCCATGTTAAGGCAACTACGAATTTGATGCTATAAGAGTGAAGAGCGTACGCTTCGAGGATCTCGCGAGGCAGCGAAGTAAAAGTGCAGTCCAGCATTGGCAGGGCTGGAGTCTCTAAACAGCTTCTGTACGCGACAAGTAGGCAGTGGAAGTCGGAAGAGACACGCTTGAGGCTACTGTCAGGCTTTCCAATGGCTAATTCTTGTCAGAAAAAAGCCCTCGGCTACGTACGTTACCGAGCTGAACCTATTTTAGAGTCAGCCTTTTCCCCCATGCATGAGTTTTGACATCTGTAGCCCAAAATAATCGTCGAATGGGGGCTGATTTGACGAGCTAAATCAGATTGACGATCTTTCCCCTATCACTGCAATGTGTTCAGAGGCCGGATGGAGAGCATGCAGCCACTGGAGACTTCGTGGAATTGCTCCTATTATCGTCTTTGTCGATGACTTGATGGATGTCTTCTAATGCAGGTGGTGTCACATTGTGGCGCTGAATCGCTGACAATTGCTGTTTCCGGCGACCAGCTACACACGTCGGGCTGACAGTGTAGATCTCGATCCGCATGCACAGCGAAGAAGTCAGCGATGAGTGAATGGGCAGGGTCCTTAAACCAATGTGACGAGAAACTTTATATACAATCCTCGTTCCTTACCAAGATTTGTTTTCTACACCTGCTTCACTATGGCGACGCCGTTTAATCTCCTACGCATTGATACCACGGGTATGAACTGGATTGCATTCTCCAAACCCCCAAATTCTGCAAAGTTGGTGTGCTATGGCTTTCAGGATGAGAATCCAAACACTTTGGTATCAGGTGATTGTCCAACGAATGCGGAAACATTGCCAAATTTCAACTTCACTTCATTGAACCCGCTAGTAGCGGAGCAAGATTCTATACCATCTGCGATTGCGATTACTCCCTCGATATCGTCTCTTCCCGGCCCCAGGACCGCGTCATTCACCACGGCCTCAGGCACAAACAGCTCAACCTCCGCTTCGGCAGTACGCCCTGTGAATCGAGGACTTTCTAGCGGTACTGTAGCTGGAATCGCAATTGGTGTCTTCCTGATTGGTGTATTGGCTGCTGGAACAGCCTTCTTTCTGCTATCTCGACGCCAGAAGAGAAGACAGTCTCCGTTGCTCGACCATCACCGTCCCCCTCGAAATATTTCGAGCACCTTACAAGAGAAAGGCGCAGTCGTTGTGGCTAGCCCTCTGGCGAGTAGCATCGACGACTTGATTGCTCAGCCGGTCGCAGACGATACAATCACTGGTGAAGCATCAAGAATTCGCGACAACGTCAAGAACCACGCCCGGACATATTACCACTCCGTCGCGATGACAGCGTCCAGTATCAATGCACCTGGATTGCAAACCCTGGCCACGGTGACTGGCGTTAGCGCATCCGTACTTGCAGCTGCGCTAGCGGATCCTATGACTAGGCAGAATGCCATCCGTCTAGTACTCGGTTGGTGTGTCTTATCAAAATGCACTGGCGAGCGCCACCCCAGCCTTCTTTCCGCGGAGCTCTCCAGTTTTGCTATTTCAATTCAGGGAGCAGACGAAAATGATAGTAGTAAGTTAAATGTGATGGACGTGAAAATCAGCATCGATGCTGACCGACTTTTAATAGCAACATCGAGGCTGTACAGCAAATGGAAGGCAATAACCGGAGCCTTGATGCAGCAGCGCTTTGGGAAGAATCCTCATGAGTCCAGCCGCGCTGAGATTTTTACAGCCACCATCGCAGAAATCGATGCAGTCCTGGCTCCTTTCGTCCAGGGAAGCGTGGATGGTGGTCAGCGCCGGAAGAATCTAGATATGATCTTGACTCGAGCGGCGAACTTCGCGTTTCTGCTCTTCTCGCAGCCTGGTTCCTTCCGCTTTGACTTTGCAAGTGGGCACGGTGGCTTGGTTGCCTTCCCGGCCTTGGTCCAGATTGTTGGTGACCAAGGCCAGGTGCTTCGGCCTGCTAGAGTGTTGCTGGACAAGGAAGTTGCTGCATAGTGGTGATTTTTGGCCGTTGGAGGATTATTGTGGCGATCTGTGTAATACAAAATGCATCAGTCGTGCTCAAATTCACGTCTGGAGCAATGAAATGGCCTATAGGGTTAAGGGGGGTGGTCGGAGTCACAAGGCTGAGGAGCTGAGGTTGATGTTTACTTTTGCCTAATCCACTTTCTGCTTAACGTGTTGACGCCCGGCATCCCGTGCGTGAACAAATCGAGCCGGCCTCTGATCATCGGAGGATAAATCGTCTGATTGCACATGTATCATGTACCTAACGTTATGTGAAACCATCTGACATCGCATGTGAGCCTCTCTCTATACCTAATTCTAGCCCGGACTTACTGCAGCCATCATGCACACGAGCACTGACGTGCTACTTCTGTATCCATTTGGCGAGGATGCCTAGTAGATCGATATATTTAGCGGCGGCTGGCTGCGGGGGACATTGGCTAGACTCTGCTCTGTGCTGTTCCCATGATTGATTTTTGGGGGTTCTTTGTGTCGCCCACTTCCAGGAGTCAGCCAAGAGAGAGTGGCTACCTCTGCACTATTTTACACCTTGGAAAACCTGATAGATGGATTTTAAATCTCAAAATGTGCGAGCCGTTTGGTCTAAGTGCCATATTCGCCAGTGTTGGCAGTGCGCTGAAGGTCGCTGAGGTCGCCGTCCGCATCGCAGAAGTTGGTAGCGAGAATGATGTCTTTGTACGTATGATACGTAACGTTCGTGATAGCCTTGCCGAAGTCGAACGGCTGTTGAGCCATGATCAGGTCCAAACAAGACTTGTCGAAACACCTGGAAAGATTCCGTGGATCCAGCGTACTATCAACAGCTCCAAGTCTGCTCTGGATGATATCGGAAGATGGGTTGAACGTGCTCGTGCAGAACAGGAATCAACTGGATCGATCCATTTCACTACCCGCGTTCGATGGATTCTCAATTCTCACGAGAAACTCGTCAACAGAACCGCAGAACTTGGTACCTGCCACCAACAACTCTCCATTGTACTTAATTATCTCACCCCACTGGAGAGCGTATCTCTGGGAGGCTTGAAGCCAATACCGCACCTTGAGGCTAATCTCGACGAAATCTTCTCCAAGCACCGAAGAAGAACCATTGTAAATATGCCAATCAAAGGTTCAATGACCCCAGGTATGCAAATGGATCAGCTAAGGAAGTGTTCATATAGGGACCCTGAGGCTAACATGTCTAAGCACCGACTGACTCCTATGTTCCATTTAAGTGTAACCCACTTGGCCATAACCCGCGCTCTGAGAGGCTACCGACAATTATATCACATATGTCTCAGGATGACAGCAAGACGTTAGTCCTTGACCCCGTCGATGAATCTTCTTATCCACCATGGTCTTCGTTCAAGGAACATCCTACTAGTCCGCCTCCGTCATATGCGGCTGTGGTACACTCTGTTGTTCCAAAACGCCAGGCTCACATGGATCAGAAGACAAGGGTTGGAGACACCCAACTCGAAAAGGCGGATCCTTTCCGAGCGAATAACTGGGGAAATGTCAACACAAAATTCCCTGATGCGTGGGAATATCGATCAGCACACATCGACCAACCTGTCTCGGAGCTTGCAGGCGATGCGGTGGATATAAGTGGAACAAATCCTCTGGGTCCAGTCGATCCATACGAATACAACACTGTAACAAGATCAGTAGCTCCTATGGGAGCGGCTGCATGTCCCGATGTCGGGCATTTGGCTGAACTGTTAGGGGAGCTGGCGTTTGCCGCTGAATTGCCTAGTAATGATCAGGGTCCACCGCCAGGGTATCCTTCGAGATCAAGCAGAAACGCACTCTTTCACTCGGCTAGCCACGCATCGTCAAGTCGAGCACCAATGGAACGACAGACCGTGCCGGTATACGAGCTTTCCGCGGCTCCGAAACGAAGGCCATTACCCTCGCATACTACCAGCGAGCCGGTGCCAAGTTCACACCAGTTTTCACCGGCCGTATCCAGTGCAGAATTAGACGGGAGACCAGTAGGGAGGGAACCCGTTCTTAATCAAAATTACTATACAATGGCGGGCCACGAGTCGTATACAAGACCTTCAGGCCTCTTTGCTGCATCTTTGAGCCGGTCGCCGCGAACACCCTTCATGTCTCCCGATGCGGCCAGCCTCCCATCTACAACAGCGACTAAGATGGATAGAACCCTAGCACCGACAGAGCCTCAGAGATCATTGCAGCACACACCATCCGCTTCGTCTGCACGCATGCAACGCCAGAAACAGATGATGGACTTCTTCGGCAACATCGGGCCCTCGTCTTAGGATGCTAGGTAGTCGGCGGCCTAGTGTCGCATCAAATGGAGCTCCAATCTAGCATGCAAACCATGTTCATACATAGCTTGACCTGTCGCACATGTATGGTTACTTCAGAGGGGTATGTATGACTGCCGAGGGTATTGCATCTAAAACTTTCGGAAAACTTCTTCCAACTAGACAGCGTAAATTGCCAGAATAACCTTTGCATTCATTATGGCCTGATCAGCCCCTCTCTGCCCAGGGTCTTCCGTGGCGTCTCGTCTCATCTTACTGCGAGGAGGAACTCCATCCGACTCACAATTTGCGATTGCACGAAAATAGATGCAGTTGTCGACTTCCTAGTCTACCGAGTCAAAATGCAATCCCAGGAAGCAGGCTTGTGGTGGAAACGTTCGCGACGGTGAAAGTGCACAGGCCTCCCAACCGTTCCTTTCATCACACGGACGCGACGCTAAGCCAACCGTGGACCAGTTCACGCACTAATGCAGGTCCGTACTCCATAGCGGCCCCATCACGGCCACTGCACGCAAAGACTCAACGTCACCGAACCCCTGAGTTAACGAACGCGAAATAAATAGCCATGGGTACCAAACATTCGCCGCCCAATGACACCACACCTCCTCAATCGCAGTCATGCAGTCACCATACATTACTCGCGGAGTTACACACGTATTCTGGCACGCATCTCTAAGTAATTCGTACGCGCCACGTAGGAAGCGGTCCAGACTTTTTGCAGAGAAGGAGACAGAGGGCGTGACGAATGGGTTGCAGGTGCCAAAAGAAGTCAGACGCGTAGACAGCGCGAATCTGCGTAGTGATGATGGCGAAGACGAACAGCACAGCCAACCACGACCTACCAGCAGCAGGCAAGAGAAGGCTGTGACGCCCGAAGAGGTTATTGAGACGCCCATCATCGAAGTGTCCCAAGCGGTAGCTCCTAAGGTCGAACCACCCAGAATCGAAGCACCTACAGTCGAAGCAACAAAGATCGATGAACCGAAAATCAGCGCGCCCACACCAACACCGCCTCAAGTGCTCAAGTACCTTTTCTCAGATGCCGCTCTCAACTTGGGCCGGCCGCAAGACGAAATCCTAGACGTCCAGACCCGTGGCAACATCAACACATACTCGCAACTTCTCACACCCTTCGAAGAACTCCTCTGCGCCGTAGTCCTCTCGCGAGCCATACCCCACGACGTAGGCCTATGCATCATCCGCACCGTTCTCAACGCACCCTACAAATTCTCTAGCTCCGTCGCTATCAAGATCGCCGGACCAGAGAAAGTGAAGCAAGCGCTACGAGACATACGATCGCAGCACCGAGGCAAGGTCGCCGAAGAGATCGATGTGATTGCGGAGGCAATTTCCAATAACAACTGGCACAACGATCTTGGGAAGCTGCGAAAGCTAAGCAAGAGCTCAGTGGAGGCGGAACGCGAGGTTGTGCGTAGGAGTATCAAGGGTCTGGGCAAGACGGGCTTAGAGATTTTTTACAGACGCCTACAATGGCAGTGGGAGGAGGCGTTTCCTTTTGTTGATGGACGGACACAGGCCTGCCTAGAGAAATTGGGACTACCAAAGCGACCGGAGACTCTGGCGAGGATGATCGAAGTGAGATGGGCTGATCTTGGTATTGCAGACCAGGAGCGATACAGCAGCGAGGAGAAGAGAAGAAGAGCATTCGTCCTCGTACTTGAGAGGGTACTAGGGGCTGAGGTACAGAAGAACACAGGCGTTATTCTGGAGGAGGCGTGGAAGCTGTAGAAGGCATCACAGCGTTGACCGTATACCCTTATTTACTTTGTAATCAATAATAGCGGCATCAAAGCTCAAGAATCTCTTGCGCTGTTTCAGACAGATGTCCCTCCGTCTTTGCCATTTCGTTGAGCCATGTACCCAGTCTGTACGCAGCTTTGCTGATTTGCAACTCGACGATAGGTACACCACCTTGCGCATACCCGTTCGTTTCAAGATCGGTATCGTTGCGAGCTTTCTTCCACACATAGTCGCAATCCCACTTGTTGCTCTCCTTGGCATATGTTGTTGCGCAGATTTCGGGTGTAGAAGGGTTGCTGCATGCCAGCCACAGTGCGGGCAACGAATGAAAGTCGCTCTTGCGTATGCGAGACACAAGACGGCTGAAGAAGGGATCGATCGATTGGTTCGAGAACGGCCCGCTGACGCTGGCAGCAAAGTATGGGATATACTGATCCCAGACCTGTTCTGATCAGCCACATTGTAACAAGAGAGATAGCTTTACACACCGCATGCAATTGTGTTGTCACATTCGCGAAAATGACCTTGTAGGTATTCCCACCCACCGCCCGCGCATTTGCATGAAGAGGTTGATGGACATCTCCAAAGAAATGTGCAACCCATTTCAATGCATATGAGCAAGTCAGATTGCTTCCTCCACTCACAGCTCCACTCTTCAAGTCCTGTATACACTCGCGCAGTATGCCCGTCTGATTCGCGATTGCACTGACTACACACCCGCCCTTTGCGCAGTCCTTCTCATAGTCCAGATGGCAGTACTCTGGCGCATTATCGTGAGTATCGATCCAGTGCCACTGGTAGGAGAAGCGGCCTTCGGCTGTGTGGGCGTAGGCGTCGGCCCATGCAGCTGCGCGACCGACGGAACCGTTGTACTTGGGCTCCAGCAGTTCGGCCAGGACGGCCTTGGTTTCTGGCTCGAAGAACTGTTCGGCCATGAAGCCGATTTGGTTATGGACTGTGCTATCACGTCAGCTGTTTATCCTCACCGGCACGGGCATTGTCCACGCACCGTCGACGTTCCATGCTGCTACCGAGGCTAGTAGCCCACTACTGAATAGTAATGATTTGGTTAACATATTGTAGGGTCTCTTCAGAGGGTGCTGAAGGCGCAGGACTGCTCAAGAGTGCTTTCCCAAGTAGTGTGAGGTCTTTATAGGCCCTGATGCTCTAGACTTGTGGCTGTAAACACAAAGCTGAAGGCGGAGAAGCAAGATCTAAGTTAGCGTCAGGCCAGTATCGGGCCAGTCCGTTCTGAAAGGAGGATAGGACAATATGCATCTCGTCTATCGCTCTGGAGTCTAGACATGCAGCTGAATGCGAGATGAAAGCTGACTCATCGGCGCGTGACGTTGAATGGTGACGCGCTGGGGTCACGGGGTCACGGTCAGGGTCTCACCTGCAGGTACCTACCTAATTAGGTACATCACAGGGATGAGCCAATAACAGGCTGGTCACATATGGAGACACCATCTAGGTGTCTATCTCCAACTTTTACCATCGCGACGATGACTCACGATTATTTCTAGCATGAAGAAAAAGGGATCGCGGGACCTGGTTTTCCTGTGCTCCTTGCATGACCTCAAGAAGACCACTCAGAATCCTCCTCTCAATTCGTCTCAATCTCGTGATTCTCATCCTGTCGACGCACAACCTCTTAGTCCATGGCACTCAATGCTGCTCTCGCCTCCCCGTCAGGCAGGAACCTAACAATCGTGCGCATCACAGTTTACTGCCTAAGCTATTCTCTGATCCCAGTACATCAGCCGAGTCAGCAGCAAAGTTTCGCTTCTTGATAAATGGTGTCGACGAGTACGATAGGGACAGCATAGATTTGTTTAAAGCCTTTTATGCCCTTCCAAGGTTCAAGGTGGTCAATTCTGTGTCTCTGGTAGGCTCTGGCATATCTCTAAAGATTAATACGTTATTGCCGAACTCTTGGATGTTGAAGCTGGAGGATCCCTCGCAAGGTGAGATCACAATCTACGTTAGAGGCTTCCCCCTAAGAACACCAACGCTCTTATATCCTCTCATAACATAATAATGAGTAATAAGAGCTGAAAGCTTCCTTTAAATATCTCTTGTAGTGTAGTCACTTCTACGTAGCGTCACATATACTTTAACTTTCTTATGCTCACTTAAAAACTTTACCATTTCCATAAATACAAGCTGTCAATTATTCAAGAAGTTGGGCAATCCTTTCGTACTACAGCAGCCAACAGAATAAAGCGAAAAAGCCAAAAATTTCAATGGCAGCGACCCGAAAGCCGTGATACTGGCACCCCCACGCCATGTATGATGCTCACCTCACGCGTTCCGATTGTGACCTCTCCCTTTGAATTTTGTCCTTTCCAGGAATCGAATCTGGTTTGTACCATGATGGCAACACTGAGGTCACCCACCAATGTGGGTTCCCCGTCACTTGCTTCGGCAAGTTTGACATTCGGTTTTCGATGGAAGATTGCCAAAGTATTAAAAGTATAAGTGAGAAGATATATGCTAAATGTAATCATAGAGCGGTTGCGGCGGTGTAGATTGTTTTGGAGATAGATGCTAGGCGCGTTTGCCATTATTTGTTGTTGTGGTGGTGAATGCGAGGTGTCTTCACCTAAGCAGGAAGTTGACGGGAGATACGCCCTACGGCTACTATCTCTTCTTCCGCAACTTCCTCGTCTCGAGACAGGCAATATCCAATTCTTCTAGTTGGCTGCTTCCTTCTCAATCTGCAAGCTCCAACTTGAACCTCCAACACCTGCGCCTATTGCTTGTCCCTGCTACAAAAACCATCCTCCCAGCCCCAAGCACTTCGAAATTCACTTCATTACTTTCTCCCAAGTCATCTCATTCATCAAAGATCCGTACCACCTCACAAGCGCCATGCTCAGGTTCCCACGCCAGACATTTCACTTGCGCGCCAAACGACCATTGTTAAACCCCCACCGATCGTTTACCTGGTCCAAGACGCCAGATAATGCCACACACGCTTGCCAGCCATTCAACAAGCTTCAGCTACCGCAATACATAGTAGAAGATGAGATAGAGAGGAGTCAACAGCAGCAATCCACAGATTTAGTCCAAACTTCTCTACAGGCATCAGTCACGCACAGTAATTCTACAGAAGGGGACAATGAGGCGGGAAAAGCTTGGGAATGTGCCACTGGAGCTGCACTGACATGGTTGCCGGACACGGCTCCTGCTCATTCATGGGGTGGTATTACGGTATGGCTGCACCTTTGGTAATGTTATCATCCCTCGAAGTATCACATGGAAGCGTGGATGGAGTTGCAAGGTGCTAAAAACCGTCTCGCTGAGAACTGTCCGTCTTTGGCATGGGCAAGTTGCAAGAGCGAACTGCATACATTCCCTCAGAGCCCGAATTGCCCCAACCGTAGAAGTTTTGATTCAAAAAAGCATGTCAGTCCGTCTTGTACTCTCAGTCTCGAGAGAGTCATATCACTCAAGTAATACCAGATGTACAGACAAGGAAGATCGGCCGCGGATTTGATCTGATATCAGGTGACAGTTTGGAGAACACGACAATAATACGCGGCGATTACGTGGCTCAAAGGGGAACGGAGTACGCAAGGTTGACTTATATTTCGAATGTGCAGTTGGCCGAGTGGTTCAGTTGAAGGCATAGTATTCTGGTGAATCGTACTGAACAAATTCAACTTTGTTTTGTGGTATGGTTTCGAGGAAAGGGACAAGAAGAGAACGAGCGTGATGTTTCCAGGATCGCCGTCCATGGTCACACCTTTGGCAGGGAGACCGAATGAATGGTGTGTGCTTTAGGCCTGCTGTAGAGAGGCTGTGCTAGCTATGACGACGCCAGGCATGGTGGCTTGAACAGGGCCTAGCGCGTGCTTGATGGCCAATGGCATGGCAGAAACGCCGTAGCAGCCGTGTCATAACGCGCGTGAACCCCAATGTGGGGTACTCAACTTCCTGTTCCTGTAGCGCCGTGTTGTAGGCATATAACAGAACGCCGGATTCACACGACGCTGGCTACTCTCGCCATGTTTCTATGATACCCATTTTTCCGAAATTATATTCACAATGTCTGGCTCACAGAACCCCACTCAGGGCAATGACGCACCTTACAGCGGTGCCCCACCTACACAGCAACCGCCAGGGTATGCGGAGCCGAATGAACGAGTAGCTGAGCCTACGAATGCTCCTACTGGCAGCGCAGTGCCGTCAAGTCCAGGCCAGCATCACGACACGTCATCGGCACAACAGAGCTCAAAACCAGAGAGATCAAACTATGTCGGCTCCTACCGACCATCAGATGTGCACAGACAGGACTCGTGAGTCTCTCTTGGACAGTCGCCATCCCCAAACTAAACCCTCCCAGAACACCGATTGAGTCTCGCTACGACTTCGATGCGAACCTCCCCCACGATAGCGAGGCAGCAAATCCAAACCAGCCCCCACCTGCCTACACGGAGCTCCCCGGCCAGATTGACAATGAAGGACTAGGGACCAATGCGGTAGTCGCTGAAGATGGTCGTGTCAACATTCGTATCGATCAAAAGAGTCGGGCGCTATCGCAGCTGATTCTTCCGCAACTGCAACGCCAACTCACACAATCTCGAGACGACCCTGCCCCACCGCCGCCATATGTGCCTGAATTCCTGGGGGGTGCTCCAGGACAAGAACCACCTCCGCCACTGAATGTCGTTATCCAAGTTGTGGGGTCAAGAGGTGATGTGCAGCCATTTGTTGCGCTGGGCAAGGTGCTCAAGGATACGTATGGCCACCGAGTTCGATTAGCGACCCATCCGACATTTAAAGACTTTGTTATTGAGAATGGACTGGAGTTTTTCAGCATAGGCGGTGATCCTGCCGAGCGTCAGTTTATTACTAGTGACGTATCCTTACTAGCCTGCTGACAACTATAGTCATGGCCTTCATGGTCAAGAACCCTGGATTGATGCCCGGTTTCGACACTCTACGCAGCGGTGACGTTGGTAGGAGGAGAAAAGGAATTGCAGAAATTCTGCGTGGGACGTGGAGATCATGTATCGAAACTGGTAACGGTCTGGGTGTAGATCCACTCAAGCAGACGGTGGAAGAATGGATGGGCGTTGAAGATCAACTCCCAGAGCAGCTCAAGAAACCATTCGTTGCCGATGTTATTATTGCAAACCCCCCAGCCTTCGGACACATTCATTGCGCCGAGAAGTTGGGTATTCCGCTGCACATGATGTTCACGTAAGTTCTCAACGCTCAAGCAGAGTTGCAATATGCTAATTATCGAACAGGATGCCATGGTCCCCCACGCAGCAGTTCCCACACCCGCTGGCCAACATCCAATCTTCAAATGCAGATCCCACTATCACGAATTACATATCCTACATCATGGTCGATGTGCTAACATGGCAAGGTTTGGGAGACGTCATCAATAGGTTTCGTAAGGACAGTCTGCACTTAGACCCTATTAGTACCATATGGGCGCCAGCTATGCTCGCGCGTCTGAAAATACCATTCACCTACTGCTGGTAAGCAGAATTCAATATCAAACGGGATGGCAGCTTACACGATGAAGGTCACCGGCTCTGATTCCAAAGCCCAAGGACTGGAATCACCACATCTCGGTCGCTGGTTTCTACTTCCTCAATCTTGCTTCAAACTACACTCCTGAACCAGACCTTGCGGCATTTCTTGCTGCAGGCGAACCACCAGTCTACATTGGATTTGGTTCTATCGTAGTAGACGATCCTAATGCCATGACCAAAATGATCTTCGATGCGGTCAAAATCACTGGAAAGCGTGCACTAGTCTCGAAGGGCTGGGGTGGCCTAGGTGCTGATGATCTTGGAAAGCCTGATGGTGTTTTCATGCTGGGTAACTGTCCTCATGACTGGCTGTTTCAGCATGTATCCGCTGTTGTGCATCATGGCGGAGCTGGTACCACAGCGGCCGGTATCGCTTCTGGAAGGCCAACAGTCGTTGTACCTTTCTTCGGAGATCAAGCTTTCTGGGGAGCAATGGTGTCAAGGGCTGGTGCTGGACCAGATCCCATGCCATACAAGGACTTGACAGCGGAGAAGCTGGCTACTGCAATCAACGAAGCGTTGAAACCTGAATCACTTGAAAGAGCACAAGAACTGTGCGAGAAGATCAAGCAAGAGAATGGTACACAGAAGGGCGCGCAGTCATTTCATCAAATGCTCAACTACGACGAAATGCGTTGCGCAGTCATGCCCAACAAGCCAGCAGTTTGGAGACTAAAGCGGACACAGACCAAGTTGAGTGCTAAGGCGGCGACTATACTCGCGCAACAAGGCGAAGTCACCTTCTCGGATTTAAAGCTGTGAGTGACACCTATTGAACATATCCGACTCCGCTGACAAGAACAGTTATCGCGCTCGCGAATACGTGCCAGATGAAGGGCCGTTGGACCCTGTTTCAGGTGCTGCAGGCGCTTTGATGGGTACAGCAACTTCAGTCATGATGGGTGTAGCTGATATGCCTATTCAAACACTGAAGCTGCTCAACATTCATCCTGATTCTAGGTCGAAGAAAGGCAAAGAGAAGGCCACTAGTGACACAACTACGGGCGGCGAGTCCATTCGCGATGGCCGACCAACCAATGCGAAGATTACAAACAGCAATGACGACTTTTCTCTCATTAGTGGTACTGACACGCCTTTGGGACCCGGCTCATCTTCCAGTGACTTGATGAGCACACAGTCCGACACGCTGCCACTGGGAAGCATAGACACCTCAACGACCCCAACACACAGATCCTCATTCATGTCTCAAGCATTCGCAGACTCTACGGGTGGCTCTCGTTCATCATCACGAGAGCGTGCACGGCAGATTGTCACAGATTGCCCTGTGGTTCGTAGTCGTCGCGGAAGCTCAGTCTCTGGCGCAGAGAAATATGCTGCTACAGGCAGGCCAATGAAAGACGCTCAACAGCCAGGTTTGGCAGAGAGTATGGAGTCCGCTGTGGACACTGGTAAAGGTCTAGCAAGAATTGTTGGGGCTGGCTTCAAATCACCCATGGACTTTTCCTTGGGCATTGCAAAGGGTTTCCATAACGTGCCAAAGCTATATGGTGCTGAAGTCCGTCAAGTTGACAAAGTAACTGACTTCCAGAGTGGACTCAGGACAGCTGCTAAAGTATGTCAATTGACAAAATATTTATTGGATATTGCTAATAGCTCCCAAAGGAATTTGGCTTTGGGCTTTATGATGGTATCACCGGCATCGTAACTGATCCGTACAAAGGCGCAAAGAAAGAAGGCGGCATAGGCTTCGTCAAAGGAGTCGGCCGTGGTATCATGAGTGTTCCCTTCCGAGTCATAGGAGGTGCTTGGTCCGTCCCTGGATACGCGATGAAAGGCCTCTACCAGGAGATGATCAAGAGCAAGGGAAAAACTGTACAAAACTACATCATCGCCGCGCGCATCGCCCAAGGCTACGACGAAGCCTCTTCCGTAACTCAGAAGGAACGTGACGACATTGTTAGAAAATGGCAACACGTCAAAGTGGGCATCAAAAAGAAGCGTACCCCTGGGGCTGAGCAAATGGACTCTCTCCACTCCCTCGTGGAAGAGAAACGTAAGCGCAAAACCGACCGCTGGGAACGCGTGAACTCCGCTTTCAAGAAACCTGAGTCCCGTCCCTCTTTTCCACCCGACATGAGTTCAGCAGGCAGTTACCATGAACCCTCCCACCTACGCCATGACACTGAACCCGAGATCCGCTCTACCATCCCCAGTTGGCGCCAACAAGAAGCAGAACGCGCCCGCTCGTTACGTAGGCAGAATACGGACGCCACAGCACCGACACAAGCTTCGCAGTCCGCAATCTCCCTCGAAGCCCAGCTCATCGCCGAAGAAGAAGCCGAACAACGTGAGCTAGAAAAAGCAATAGCTGCCTCTGTCGCCGAAGCCTCACGAGGAAACCCCGAGGAAGACCAACTTATCGAGGCCGCCATACGCGCCTCAATTGCTGAACTTGAGCGTGCGCCTGTTGGGACAAGCGAATCCGACGACGAAGCGGCGCTGAAGCGCGCAGTCACCGCTTCATTAGGTGAATCTGGGAAGAAGGACATCACAGCCGAAGAACAAGCCGCGTTGGAAGAAACGCTAAGGAAGAGTTTGCTCGAGACTAGTGTAAAGCGGCAGCACGGTAGTGATTTGGAGTGGGATGAAGCCGACGACACAGAAGAAGACGAGGAGTTTCAGCGTATCATTGCCGAGTCGAAAGAGCTTGCTCACCTCCATTCCACACATCCTCAGCACTACCCTGAATCACAAGAGAAAGCGAGCATGGAGAGCGGCGTCATGAATGCCATGGATGCTGCTCTTGGTGTAAACCAGCAGAGCGCGAATGTGAATGTGAATGCGAGTGCGAGTCCGGCTGATGCGCACGCCCAGCAAACAGGCATCATCACACACGACCAAGACGAGGAAATGCAAAAAGTTCTCGCTGAAAGCGAGAGAGCGGAGAAAGATCGTGTAGAGGCTGTCAACAGGCAGAAGACAGAGGAGGACATCGTCTTGGAGTATGTGAGGAAGCAGAGCTTGCTTGAGGAAGAGCATCGGCTGCGTGTTCAGCGGGGAGAATGAAGGTTATGCAGGGCATGGTGAGGACGGGGTAGGGCAGGGCGATTGGGGAAAAGTGGGAGGCTGCATCGTGTCTGTGTGGGTTATTGTTTGGCACAATGTGTAGAGTTGGTCCTCTGTGTTTTGTTGGTGTTGGTGCTGATACTGATATCCCCGGGGAACAAGTAGAATCTAGTATAGTGTAACGGCTAGTATATATCTCATCCACATATCCTCATATTCCCATATCCCCATTGTCTACACCCTACCCTAACTCCATACTCTAACTCCACACCCTCCCCCGCACACTCCAACCCAACCCCCGAATCAAACCAACTCCAACTATCCAAACGTGCACAATGCAATTCTAAAACAACTACGATACATTTGGATATCCGCATACTCACATCTACTCAAGCATCAAAGCAGAAAAAGATTTTTTTTCCTTTCTTCCTTGCAAGAAGAATACAAGAGTATATGAAGCAAGCGAGCGAACGAGCGAGCGTGCGCGCAACAACAAATATGAAATGATTAGAAAGTACTGGGGAGTTAGCTTTTACTTGTACTTGCACTTGTACTTAGTATGTTTTGGATGTGAAGTGATGTGATGGGAGTCAAAGTCAGAGTCAAAGTCAAAGTCAAAGTCAGGGTTGAAGAACGGAACGAAATGGGCGGGGAGTGAAATTGGGTCAAGTTTACGAGCAGGAATGTAGGATTAGTTTGTTTATTTCCAAAGAATAATTCTCCTGTTAGGGATGAGTCGGATTTACGAATCCGTCATAGCGGTATTTGGAGAGAAGTCTTGTTTGAAAATCTCTTAGTTCCTGGTGTTATTGTACTTGATGAGAACAGTACAGTGTATCGCGCGCTCTGGCGTCGATGATAAAGGCCCCCCTAGTTGGGGGTGCCGAAAAACATGGAATGTGGCCTAATAATTATCAGCCCGCTCGCCTCCTCTTGGTGCCGTTTGCTGCGGATGTTCCATTCGCTCTCCTCGCCTCATCCCCACTAACAGGTACTTCGTCGTCGTTCATCCACTCTCTTCCCGCGCCAGGACTCCTACGTCGAAACTGGCCGGCGCCCACGGCAACAACCTCGTCTTCACTGTCACTCGCTTCGATGTCCAATATGACGGGCATGCGGAACTCGGCCTCATCGTTGGACGTGGGCGCGAATTCCGTGACGGATGCTTTGACGGGTTCAATGGTGAGCACATCGACTTCCTCGTCTTCTTGGTTGAGGCGCCGTTTGTGGAGTTCTTCGAGAGGCTGAATGTCGAATTCGTCTTCGCGCTCAATGTATTCGACGTTTTCTTCGACTTCGAGGAAGTCGGGGGCAAGGGCGGACCAGCGCTGGGGTTGGAGGATGGACCAGAGCCAGACGCGGCCGGAGTCTACACCGACGGCGGCAACGAAGGGGCGAAAGGGATGCCACTGAGGATGTCAGTACCAACGTTGAGGATTTGCAAGAGGGGTTGTTTACTTCTACGACAGACAGCTCCTCTTTGGTGCCTTCGAGAATCTTGACTAGACTGCCTTGGGCACGTTCCCAAACGTAGATGTGGTGATTCATCCAAGTAGAAGCTGTGACATATTCACCCGTCGGGCTAAAGGACACATGGTTCCATGAAAGTCTCTGGACCAGATCTTGGAACTTGTGCTCGACCTCGAGTTGGAGCGTGTCAAAGTCGAACTTGGGATCGGCGAGGTCGGGCAAATGGAGTGTCCTTACTATGCGATCACTCGAGTTGATGACGACGTCTCTCCCCGAGGGTGTCATGCGAATGTATACAATGATATTGTTGGTAACGCGGAACGAGTAGCGCACCTGGTGGGTGGCGGTGTCTATGATGTTCAGCCATCCCTTGTTGGTGCCTGCTATGATGAAATGGCCCGAGGGTGTAAAGAGGGTCATGGTGGTGGTCTGCTTTGCATCCTGGGCCGTCTGCTTTTCGGTGGCATTCTCGCGCTCGAGCTGTGAGCGACGGGGTGCGGAGGAGAGGGAGTGTTTGACGGGGATTTCGTGGGAGATGTCGACGATGACGGGCTGGTCTTCGAAGAGAGCAGCGACGAAGAGCATACTGGAGGCATGTTAGGCGTCTGGGGCTAGTTGGTGCGTCATGTGACGGATTGACGGACTGGTTCTTTGGGTGCAGCTCAGCTATGAAGATGGCGGCCTCGAAGCGGACGGTGCGCACTCGCGAGCCATCCTGGAGGTCCCAGAGCACCACCTTCCAGTCCTGGCCGGCGCTCAGGAGGTAGCGGTCGTTGGTGGACCAGCTGAGAGACTGCACCTGGCGCGTGTGGCCGCGCAGCTTGCGGGCGACGCCGTAGGTTTCAATGTCGAAGACGACGACAATGCCGTCATGCTAGGAGAAGAGCAAGGTGGTCAGTTGGGGTGACATGTGACGGCGTGCGGAGTCGCGTACCCGTCCCGACGCGAGCAGGTCGCCGCGGTGGCTGAAGCGAATCGACGTCGAGTGGCCGCTGCCTGGGCCGTGTCAGTGGGTGGAGGGGCACAGGAAGGAGCCAGGCAAAGGCAGGCAGGCAGCCAACGCACGTAGACGGCCGGTGATGACATCGGGGCAGTCCTGGGCCAGGACAAAGGGATCGACGAGTGAGAGGTTCATGGCGGCGCGGGGGTGGGCAGGCGCGTGTGCTCAACGGGCGACATGTCCGCAGACGCGACGGCCGTCCATTCGCGCGGGGCCGTGGAGGCTGGAAGGAGGAGACGGAAAAGGGCGGCGGCAGTGGCAGCAGCAGTGGCAGCAGCAGTGGCAGGACGCGCAGTGAAGTCGGGTGGGCGGACAATGGGCGGACAAGAGGTGGACAATAGGTGGACAACAGATGGACAATGGGCGCATTTGCGGTGTTTGCATACTGGCACGGCGGGTTCCATGGTGAGGCTCCGCTTTGCAGACTAGCGCGGCGGCCGGGGGGTGGCCATGGCGCCCTTGTTCGCCTGGAGGTCTCTTCCTTTGAGTCGGTCCAAGACTCTCACCCCCAGCACGACTTCTCTCTCGCCCACCACCCACCACCCACCTCCGCCCATCACACCCGGCCGTGCTGCTATCTGCGAGCGCGTCTTCTCTCCACCGCAGCCCGTCTGCCCTCTCTGCCGGGTCTCAAATTCGCGCCCAGCCGTTTCGCCGCTCGGCGCGCGACGACACTCAGCAGCCACCCCCCGGGCTGTCCAGCTCTTTTCCTGCTCCAGCGGCGCCATTATCCACCCGCATCTTCTCCAGCGTGCAGCGCGCAGTGCAGGCCTCGCCACGACGGGCGAGCACGCGGCATAGCGACCACGGCAGTCGTACGCCTCACCCCAACACGCACGCGGTCCCCGTGTCCGTAGTGGCCATCGCGGCTACCTACAGCGTCCGCCGCCGCCGCCATCATCGCCAGCACCGCGGCCTTTGACGCCCACGAGCGCGTCTCCCCCACCCGCAGTCGCCAACCCTCCTCCACACCGCCAGCATGCCGCCCGGCGCGCCAGCAGTGTCGAAATGTCCGCTCCGGACCATCAAGGAGATCCAGTTTGGCCTGCTCTCGCCCGAGGAGATCAAGGCCATGAGCGTTGTCCACATCATCTACCCAGAGACCATGGACGAGCAGAAGCAGAAGCCGCGTGAGCAGGGCCTCAACGACCCCAAGCTCGGCACCATCGACCGCATGTACTCGTGCGCGACCTGCAAGGAGGACATCCAAGTCTGCCCCGGCCACTTTGGTCACATTGAGCTCGCTACGCCCGTCTTCCACGTCGGTGAGTGCCCAAACCCCCCACACCCTCGACCACTTCACATACTGACTGCTGCAGGATTCGTCATCAAGATCAAAAAGATCCTCGAGACCGTCTGCCACAACTGCGGCCTGATATTGGCTGACTTTGTAAGTCTGCTTGCGCGTAGAAACGTCGCGCTCAAATGGGGAATCCTTGTGTGCTGACTGCAACCTTAGAACCGTCCCGAATGGGCTGCGGCCATCAGGACAAAGGATGCAAAGAAGCGGTTTGAAAAGATATGGCGCCTGTCCAAGATACGGACCAGATGCGAGCAGACATCTGACGACGACGACCCCAAAAAGGCACCCAAGATTCCCCACGGCGGTTGTGGTAGCGATGTGCCTGACGCTATCCGCAAGGAGGGCTTAAAGCTCACGGCTACCTACAAGAGCAAGAAGAAGGACGAAGACGACGGCACCGGTGACCGCAAGGAACCAATCACCCCGCAACTGGCTTTGAACATCTTCAAGCTCCTCTCCGATAACACCCTCCAGCTGTTGGGCCTCAACGCCGACTACGCCCGTCCTGAATGGATGATCCTTACCGTTTTGCCAGTTCCACCGCCCCCGGTCCGCCCTAGTATTTCGGTCGACGGCACTGGTCAAGGCATGCGTGGAGAGGACGATTTGACTTACAAGCTCGGCGATATCATCCGTGCCAACGGCCGTGTGCAGGAGTGCATACAAGAGGGCTCGCCTCAGCACGTCCTGAACGAGTTTGAAGCTCTTGTGCAATACCATGTCGCCACCTACATGGACAACGATGCCAATGGTGTTCCTCAGGCAATGCAGAAGTCGGGTCGTCCATTGAAGACGATTAGAGGCCGCTTGAAGGGCAAGGAGGGTCGTCTACGTGGCAACTTGATGGGTAAGCGTGTCGACTTTTCTGCGCGTACCGTCATTACTGGTGATCCAAACTTGTCTCTTGACCAAGTTGGTGTACCGCGCTCAATTGCGCGAACTCTGACCTACCCCGAGGTGGTAACAAAGTTCAACATCAGCAAGCTTACTGCCTTGGTTCGCAATGGACCCAACCAACATCCTGGTGCCAATTATGTCATCAAGGCCGATGGTGTACGTCTCGACCTCAAGCACAACAAAAACCTTGATGATCTGCGGTTACAATATGGCTGGAAAGTGGAGCGCCACATTGACGACGACGATGTCATCATCTTCAATCGGCAGCCGTCACTTCACAAGGAATCCATGATGGGTCACCGAGTCAAGGTGATGCCCTACTCTACCTTCCGTCTCAATCTCTCCGTCACATCACCCTACAACGCCGATTTCGACGGTGACGAGATGAATCTCCACGTGCCCCAGAGCGACGAGACTCGTGCCGAAGTACAAAATCTGTGCATGGTTCCCAAGCAGATTGTCTCACCTCAAAAGAATCAACCGCTCATGGGTATCGTGCAGGACACACTTCTTGGAGTATACAAGATGAGTCGTCGTGACAACTTTCTGCCACTTGAGCAGGTCATGAACATCCTCATGTGGGTACCTGATTGGGATGGTATTGTTCCGGAACCCGCCATCCTCAAGCCTCGCCCACTCTGGAGTGGCAAACAGATCATAAGCATGACGATTGCGAAAGAGGTCAACATTGTTCGCACAGACAGCGAATCAAAGCCAGAGCCCTACAATGATCTCAGAGACACGAGCTTGCTGATCATGGGTGGTGAGTTGATCCTAGGAGCTGTAACCAAGAAGATTGTGGGTGCCACAGCTGGTGGTATCATTCATATCATCTTCAACGAAATCAGCTCTGATGCGGCGGTCAAATTCTTCAATGCTTGTCAGCGCGTTGTAAACTGGTGGCTCCTGTACCACGGTTTCAGTTTTGGAGTTGGCGATACTATTCCGGATCCTGCCACAGCGGCGGCAATTGCGGAGGCGATTCAGAAATCGAAAAAAGACGTCGAGGAGGTCATTGTCAAGGCCACCAAGAACGAGCTTGAGCCTCTACCTGGTATGACGATTCGTGGCACCTTTGAGTCCAAGGTGCAAAAGTTTCTCAACGAGGGCCGTGAAGGGGGAGGAACTGCGGCACAAAACAGTCTCAAGGATTTCAACAACGTCGTCCAGACCGTCGTCTCCGGATCCAAAGGTTCAACGGTTAACATTTCTCAAATGGTTGCCCTCGTCGGCCAGCAAGCTGTGGAGGGTCAGCGTATTCCCTACGGCTTCAAATACAGGACCCTGCCACATTTTACAAAGGATGACTACTCACCTCAGTCCCGTGGTTTCGTCGAGAACTCGTATCTGCGAGGTTTGACACCATCGGAATTTTTCTTCCACGCCATGGCTGGTCGTGAAGGTCTTATTGACACGGCGGTCAAGACTGCTGAGACTGGATATATTCAGCGTCGTCTTGTGAAGGCTCTCGAAGATGTCATGGTCAAGTATGACGGCACCGTCCGCAATTCCATGGGAGACATTGTTGAGTTCATCTACGGAGAGGACGGTCTCGACGGTGGGCACATCGAAGAGCAGAGTATCGGATCTATCAAGTCCTCCCACGCGAAGTTTGAGGCGACATACAAGCTTGACCTTGTCACGGGCGACAAGCCCATGATACCCGTCACAAAGTGGGAGGGCGCTACACAGTTTCAAGGTGACAATGACGCACAGCGGTACCTGGACGAGGAGTTTGCACAGATCACCAAAGATCGTGAATTTCTACGCACCATGCTTCCTGCTGACGCAAGCGACAAGTTCCAATTGCCGCTCAACATTGATCGTATAATCAAGTCCGCACAGGCGAGATTCAAGATCAAGACGCGACAGTCGGTCAGTAACTTGCACCCCATCGAGACGATCCAGAAAGTCCGCGCGCTGTTGGACAGCCTCGTCGTGATCCGTGGTGACGACCCGCTATCACGCGAAGCACAAGATAGTGTGACATATCTCTTCAAGTGTCACTTGCGGTCCCGTCTTGCCTTCAAGCTCCTAGTTCAACAAGAGCGCATGAGCAAAGAGGCATTGGATTATGTCCTGGGTGAACTGCAGGACCGTTTCCTCAAGGCTGCTGTGGCTCCTGGTGAAATGGTTGGTGTTCTTGCAGCGCAGTCCATTGGTGAGCCTGCTACTCAGATGACGCTGAACACGTTCCATTTCGCTGGTGTGTCGTCAAAGAACGTCACACTTGGTGTACCGCGTCTGAAGGAGATTCTGAACATTGCAGCCAACATCAAGACTCCGTCTTTGATTGTCAAGCAGGAAAACAAGAGTGCTAGTCTGGAAGATGCAATGGCGCTGCGCAGTGCTATCGAGCTTACAACCTTGCGTGCTCTCACTACATCTGTGGAATTGTACTACGATCCAGATGTCAACGTCACCGTCGTCGAAGAAGATCAAGACATTGTCGATGCGTTCAACATCATGCCAGAAGATGATCTCGAATCGCAGTCCAAGTGGCTTCTTCGTATCATTCTCGATCGTAAGAAGCTGCTGGACAGACTTCTGAACGTCACCGAGGTTGCCGCCAAGATCAAGGAGGAGTTCCATCCCAACCTTGCTGTTACTTACAGCGATAACAACGCAGAAGAATTGGTATTGCGTGTCCGCTTCATCTGGGATTCGAACCTGAAGCAAGACGAAGAGGATGAAGATGAGCGTGACGAGCGCTGGATGCGAAAGCTAGAGAAACATCTTCTCGATGATGTCGCTCTCCGGGGAGTCCGCGGTATTGAGCGTGCTTTCATTCGAGAGGATGCCAAAACCGTCGAGACGGAAGACGGGGCCATTCTTCACTCCAAGAATGACGATAGATGCAAGGAGTGGATCCTCGATACTACCGGAACCGCTCTGGCCAAGGTTCTTCCTATTGAAGGTGTAGACGCTACTAAGACGTACTCCAACTCCTTCATCGAAGTTCTTGCCGTACTCGGAATCGAAGCCGCTCGTGCTGGTCTTCTGAAAGAATTGGGCATGGTGCTGTCTTTTGACGGTTCCTATGTCAATCATCGCCACATGGCTTTGCTTGTCGACATCATGACACAGCGCGGTCTTCTCATGGCTATCACACGTCACGGTATCAACCGCAACGATACGGGAGCACTCATGCGCTGTTCCTTCGAGGAGACTGTTGAGATCTTGCTTGAAGCTGCAGGTCACGGGGAACTGGACGACTGCCGCGGTATATCTGAGAACATTATGCTGGGTCAGCTTGCCCCCATGGGCACGGGAGAATTTGACGTTGTCATGGACAACGCCATGCTACTCACCATGGTAGAGGACAACTCCAAGATGATGGGCGGTACTGCCGCTGGTGGCAATTACCTCGACGGCGGTGCAGCGACTCCATACGATCTGGGCTCACCAACGTACGAAGGCGGTATGGGCATGGGCTCTTATGAAGCTCAATTCTCTCCTCTTGCTGCTGCAGGTGGTGCTGACGATGGGGGCTTCACGTCGTACGGAGGTACCTATGGTGATGGTGGCTTCAGTCCTTACTCTGGAGGCCGCAGTCCTGGGTTCGCTACCATGTCTCCTGGCTTTTCAGGCACCAGTCCAGTCTCGCCAGGCTTCTCTCCGACTTCACCCGCCTACTCGCCTACTTCGCCAGGCATCAGCAGCCCTCAGTTCGCAGCCACATCCCCAGGATATATGGCTTCACCTACCTCGCCACACTATTCGCCCACATCGCCACGCTATGGCTCGCCTACATCTCCGTCATACTCGCCTACGTCACCCGCAGGCTACTCACCTACTTCTCCACAGTACTCGCCGTCGTCTCCGAACTACAGCCCTACATCGCCTTCGTTCGGTGGGGCCACTTCGCCGGCCTACAGCCCGACTTCGCCCCAATACAGTCCCACCTCGCCGCAGTACAGCCCGACAAGTCCGCAATACCAACCAACTGGTGACAGACGCTCCCCAACCTCTCCAACGTCGCCGCAGTATAGCCCAACTAGCCCCCGATACTCTCCCACCAGCCCAGCTGGACAGTTTTCACCCACGTCACCAAGATACTCTCCTACCTCCCCGGGCCCGTCGAATTCGTATTCGCCAACGTAGGTTATATCTGGTCATAGTTGTAGACACTCCTCCTTTATAGCAAGTACTAACGTCTCGACAGCTCTCCCAAGCAGTAGACCCAGCAGCATAAATGAAATCATGTTGCGGAGCTCTCATGTAAGCATAGGTCCTCACCTTGCTTTGTATAAAAAAGTTATCTTCCTCTCACGGATGGCTGACTTTTGGTGAATCACCTGCAGCCCTGAGACTGCCCAGGCTCATCCAAAAATGCCTCATCCACACAATCTATGCGGCCGGTCTCGTAGGTCAAGGCTATTTGGACACATGTGACGTTCCTTTCACTAGGCTCACGTCTTTGTCTGTTAGACCCTTTCCCATACGATGGACCACAAAATAGCCGCCATCATTATTCTCCATCATTTTAATCTTTTTTTCCTCCCTCAATTTGCTGCGAATGAAGGAGACTTTTTGTACAACACCACACTGAAACGCTGTGCATCATGACAGCAAGCAAAAAACAAAGAAAAACTTTTTTGCCTTGCCCGACACGACTCGAACATCTAGCATCTATACACAGACAAACACAATCTCGCCCTTCCGTGCATCGAAAAAAAACATATGCGGGTCCGTGTTTTTTTTTCCTGCGGGGGCGTTCTTGTTCGTCATTCTGTCTCAACTTTTGTTTTATTTTGCTGCTCGGCTCCATTCGAGTGACTCTATTACATCTCGTGAGCTTTTTCCTGCTTTTTTGGCCTCTTTCTCTCCGCACGTGTGTCCAAAACTCTAGGAAAACACACAAACACACACAAACATATATATATACAATCCAAGGCGTTATTTTTTTTTTTTTTTTTGGTTCTTCCAGCGGAAAGGGCTTGGTTGGTTGGTTGGTTGGTTGGTTGGGGCGATTTGCCACAGCCAAAAAGAGAAATCATGCATGAGAAAGCTTGGCATTGTGTCACTGAATTCGATTTTCACAAGGGCTTTTTCTTGTGATGTTTTTGTTGTTGTTGTCCTCTTTTTTTTTGCCTTGGCCGGTACTAAATTGCGCTTTTTTTTTGGGCCACTTTGTTTGGGAAGGGGGCTGTTGCGAGAAAAGAATAGGAGGTATGCATGAAAGAAGCGAGCGCTTTTTTTTTCTAGAGCTCTTATGCGCACAGAATATATGATTAATTGGGGATAATTTGCCTGAAATAATAAATGGGGAGCGGAGGAGGGCTGTGTGATGTGTGATGTGTGATGTGTGATGGGATGTGTTGTGAGGTGCTGATGTCATGTCTTGTGTCTTTTGTGTCTAGCCATTCACAACTGTCATCCCTTATACCATTCCTCCCAAGCCCAAGCCCAAGCCCAAGCCCAACCCAAAGTCCAAGTCCTAACCCAAACCCAAACCCAAGCGTAAGCGTAAGCGTAAGCTAACTATCGCAGCTTAAATACACTAACTACTACACTCCATGCTATTCCACCTACAATCTCCAATCTCCAATCCAAAACCCATCCTACCAATCACCATATTATCATACTACACCACACTATCCTCTATACAGCAACATACCACAAACCAGATCATCAGACCTTTACTTTCATCATGATTTTATGCATTCATTTCAAGATTTAGGGGGGGGCGTTTAGGCATGCATGTGCATGGTGATTGTTGGATTTGTAAGTGTAGTTGTTTATTTTTTTTTCCTATTCATAATGATACAATGGGGCATGGGGGGGGCTATGCATGCAGCATGTATATGTAATCCATCCACTTCTCTAGAATCATCATGGATCATCGTCGTCATTGTCGAATTCTTGATACTCCTCGCCACCATCATTGTTGTAATCATCATCATCATCATCATCGTCCTCGTCCTCCCCCCAAGCATCATCACTCCACCATTCCCCATCCGCAATCACGTCGACGAACATCTTACCAACGTCCCAGAACCGTGCACCTTGTATGCATCTCAGGAGGTGAAAGTCCTCGGGCCAACGATTATGCTGCTTGACCAATTCATACATTGCTTTCAAGACTTCGGTGCCGAGCTCGAACCGTATGACGGCGTCCTCTTTGCAAGCCAGCTGGAGCTCGTATGTATGTCTGTCGAACTCGAGCAAGCCCAGATAGTGCCCGATACGCATTGCCTCTACGCAAGCGTCGCGAACGATCCTGCGTACGTGTGGGGATTGCGCAGGGTCCTGCACGATTTCTGGGCGATCGAAGAAGGCGTGCACAGATTTGAGGGTTTGCTCCAGGTCCCACGCTTGAAAGGCGAGGCGGCGACTGGCGGCGTCCTACAATACTACTTTACGCGCTTCGCGGGGGTGGCTCTCGCTGGGGCAGTAGGGGCATTTGAAGCGTGCGCCCTTGGACAGCTTGTCAAGCGACTCCTTGGCAATGACGTGGCCGCAGGGTATCATCATGGGGGGATTGGCGTCGGTGGTTTGTTCTTTACTGACAGGGCAGACAAAGATGGAGTGGAAGTGGTATTGACTTGGTAATGGGATTTCGACGGGCAGTTCGTTTTGCGTGGTCCATTCTGTACGCTTCTCTTTCATGATGGATTGCATTTTCAGCAGGTAGGGGAGAGCGATGGCGCCAGCGGTTGCGGCGATGAAGAGTGGCGAGTCGGCGCTCAGGCCGAGAAGAGAGCAGAACTCGCGATTGAAGGAGTGGGCGATTTCGTCCCAGGCTGTGTCGTTGTAAAAGTAGCGACGGTAGGGCGAGTCTTGGATGTTCTGCCAATAGGCCATGGCGCCCATGAGAGATTGCACGTCGCGGGCGTATCGCTTTTGGAAGGGGCCAAATTCGCGGCGGGCGTAGTCCCAGGCGGCGAGGGGGCCATGAGGCGTCTCACCCATGGAGTCGTCTTGACCGTGGCCGACGAAGAGACAGACAAATTGCAGGCGGCACAGCTCGAACTCAAGATTACTGCCTCGTGCTTCTAGTACATCGCTCCGCTCTCGCGCCCATTGGATGGCCGGTTGGAGGTTCCGCTGGAGGCGCAGCTCGTGCAGTATGTGGTACATGTCGGCAAACTGTTGCTGCAGCTGCTCCGAGTTGAAGGTGCCCTCGGCCAGGTCTCTCTCCCATGAGTCTTGTAGATGTGGGTTGGGTGTGTTGGGGGTAGGTTCGGGGCGGGGCGGGCGGCGGTTGGCTTCCTCTATGAAGGTGGATGCGACGTCGAACTGGCCTTCACGGAGGAGATGCATGGCGATGGCGCGATTGATGAGCGAGGGATGTGATGAGAGGGCGTCATTGTCGGCCGAGGGGAGCGGTTTGTCTTTGAACTTCTGCGGGTTCTGCGTCAGTGGTTGCTGTGGCAGGTGAGAGGAGATTGGTCAGGGTAGGCGTACTCTGTCCAAGGTCTTGCCATATCTGCCCAGCCCGGCGTAGATGGGCTTGAGGTCTTTCTGGGTCGTGTCCAGGATCTTCTTGAAGGGGTCCTGCAGCTTGGCGAGGGTCAAGGGCGCAGTCGTGGGGTCTGGGTGGGGGTCAGTAAGCGGTCGCAAGATAGGGATATCGGATATAGCTTAGCAGAGAGAGAGCGCTCTACTCACCGGCTGCAATCTTGGCGCGAGCGGCGGAAAGCATGTCAATCGCCTTCTGGACATGGTCTATGCTGGTGGAGAGGTTTGCGCTGCTCTCAAGAAGCTCCACCTGCTCCCGGAGGTCGTCCATGGCGCGCGGGCGGTGGGTGGTGGGTGGTGGATGGCGGATGCAGTCGGGGTGGGCAAGTGGCGGGCGGGCGATGGGTGAGCGATGGGTGAGTGATGGGGTGATTAGGTACTATGAAGAAGTTTATGGGATTCAGTGCACGTGAGGGCTGGAGAAGCGAGGGGCATGGGCGTGCAGTGAGAAGCCGCTATCTGGCCAGCAGCGGGCTCTCGTCGTGTCCATGGTACGGTTGGCGTGATGGGTTGCGGCTTGGGCGGTTGTAGTCTGCGATCGGCTCCAGGGTACCGTGAACTAGCTACCTCCGTTGTAGCCGCGGCGGGCAGATGACGTGTGGGCCGGAATGGTAGCCTCGTTGTACAGTAGCTACCAAGTAGGACAAGGGCCGAGCATTGTGCTGCACTGACTGCACCCGCCGTACTTCTCTCCTCTCCTCGCCCTCCTGATCTCCATCCACCCCCACTTCTCCTCAGACGATGCCCAGTGCCCATGCCCGCCAAAAGTATGCATAGCCGGCCATCGACGACGACATCCCCAGCTTCATCATTGCCGCCTGCCGCCGTGAGCACACGCTGGCCGCTCTCTCGGCCTGTCCTTCCATGATGAGGAGCTTGCCTTCATGCGCATCCTACGCCCACACCGAGCATAAACCCTGATCGTCCTAGTTCTAGTCGTAGCCCTAGCCCTAGCCCGGTCGCAGCCATGTCCCTTCCACTGTCCATCTCACCGCCGTTGCGCACCAACACGGAGAAGGAGCCGCGCCGGCAAGTGCCCCCATCGCAGACCACATCCACTGACCCCAAGGCCACGCCGCCGTCCCGCCCTACACCGGCCTCCAACCTGGGCGCCGCTGACATGGGGGGAGACGAGGCCAGCACGGCGTCGCCAGCGTCGCCCACGATGCACAAGCGCTTCGTCATGACGGACATTGTGGCCGCTCGGTACATCGAAGAGGACCCGACTACGACATGCACGGTCCTGGCCCGCCGCCAGAAAATCGAGGGATACGAGATATACATTGTCGAGCAGTGGGCATGCTCGCGCACACATCCGACCTTCCTCATCACCACCTACACTGGCAACCCAGAGGATGTCGTCCTGGCCACCCTACTCAGCGTGCCTGCCGACGAAACACAGTGGTCCCCCCACATGCGCCTGTACTTCAAGTCGCTCAATGACTTCCATGCGCGCAGGAAGGAAACGTCATATGGAACCCTGATGATTACGAATCTAAGCGGCTTTCCGTCGTCCTTGACCGTCATCCCAGTGCCAGGTGGTGACGTGAAAAAGTATCGCGAGCCCTTCATTGTCAACGAGAACTTGAAGAGACTGGGCTGTTCGGGTCGGCTAGGAATCCAGCTCGCACCGCCTAGTGGTGCAACTCAAGCAAAGTTCCACCAGCTGTATCGCACAAGCGAGAAGATTCCATTCAATGCTTCTGTCATTGAGCTTGTCAAGCTCTGTCAAGTGGCACTGGTCCTCTTTGGAAAACTGGAGCCAGAGTATGCAGATGGCCTTCTTTGCGACGTTACCGAAAAGGCCATCAACGACTGGTGGGTCGAGTTTGGTGCAGAATACTACACTGTAGAACCACATGATGGCATTCTTGGGCCTACCACTGTCGCAGCACTACTCGGTATGCTCATGGGGGCGCGCAACAGGCTGAGCGCATGCAATGCAGCTGTTGCGAAAGATGTCTTTGATCTTGAAAGCACCAAGCGCGGCATAGCCCACTTCCAAAAGTCTCAGCATCTTCCACGCACACGCCGTCTCGACAGACACACTCTGGATAAGCTGAGGAGAGCGTCCGCAAAAGCTGCTAGCAAAGAAGGTTGGGCTGTTCCCCGCGCCTTCAAATCGACCGTGGCCGAGCTAGGAGGCAAGGGTGGAGAGATGGTAATGGGCATCGTAGGAGCTGGACAGAAAGATGGAATCGCAGAAGTGGAAACCGTCGATATCGATCAATTCGTCGAGCTCGTTCGCGGAGATCACGCGAAGTGGCTGTGGCACGGAAAGCCGCGCAAGTCATCTTCCGGCGACATATTCGACAGGCCATTAGATGCAGAGCGCTCTCCCTCGCCAGATAAGCATGATCACTTCATCAAGGGCATACGTCGAGAGACGACACTCGACCATCAGAAGCTTACAAAGCGAGAAACTACCCATGAGGACATCAAAAGAGTGGAGACAACTACGCCAGAGGGTACTGAGAAAGGCGACTCCAAGGACCCTTCCTCGAAGCGGGCTACAATCAAGGCCAAATCTGGGAGCGGCTTCAACCATCTCAGAAACGCCGTCACACTCCGCACACATGCGAATAAGGTCTCGCGAGAAGAACATGGACGCCATGGACTCCACAAAACAAAGAGTGGTATCAAGTCGGCCCAATACGCAGACTCAAATGGTACACAAACGTCTGTGGACTATTACGATGCGACTCAGTGCTCTGATGATCCCGTGCAAGTCATGTCCCCACAAAGCTCGACGGACCCAACTTTCGCAAAGGTTCTTACAGAGACGCCAAACACTTCTGCCAGTGCATTGGCTCTCAATAAAAGACCCGTCGGCCATCAAGACCCAACAGCATTGCGCAACTCCGTGGCCGAAAGCGATCTCTCAGATCGCGCACCGACAGTTGACAGCTCTATCGCAGGTTCCATCTACCACGGCATCGACCTCAACGAAACCCTCCCCGTCAATCAAGTCCACGGAATCCCTCCCCTCCTTCGTCGTACCATGTCAGGCGATCACCTAGACTACCATATTTCAGCCCGCAACGACGACTGGTGGCCGCGCCACCTCTCCTTCAGCATCGCCGAAGAAAGTGTACTGAAATGGAATCCCATCACCGCTCCAGACCCAGACGAAATCTCTTTAGATCCCACAGCCTCGAATAAAACCCTCGCCGCCGTATCCGCAATACAAGCCCTCCACTCCGAACAGCTCAAACGCCTCCACCACCGCCTCACCACTCTTTCTACTACAGACGCCTCATGGGTAGTAGCCCGCTTGCAACAAATCGTCGACCTCGAGGCCTGCGCCGACGCGGATATTGAAACCCTTGATTCAATATACTATCCCCATCTTGACACGTACCACGCGCTACGCGAAGACACCCACGCCATCATCGCCAACAATCGCGGACAGCTGACCGCTAGTTTGAGGGAGCTGGGCAATGTGGGAGATAAGCTGGAATACGAGATTGGCGCGCTGAGAAGCAAGGTCGAGGACGTGGAAGACGTGTTGGGCGAGTTTGAAAGGCAGGTTGAGTTTGTGGAGGGTAGGGTCAAGGAGTTGGATGGTGTGCTTGGGGAGAGAGAAGGGTGGTGGGGATGGGGTGTGAGGATGATTACGGGGCTGGGGAATGGGAGACAGGGGAAGGAGTAGAGGATTAGCCGGAGTGTGTGTGATTTTGGTAATATGGTGATTTTCAAGAGGCGTATTTTTCTAAAGGTGGGAAAGTGCGAATAATACCCTATCTAGCATGGCATATTGATGACTGGCGACAATTCACTATCAAAAGACTAGATATTTTCAAGATATAAGAAATATCATGATACCAAAAACCCAACATCATCCCCGAATCCTACAGTACATTAAACAGTCACGAGTTTGTTAACCTTAGTTTTGTGTCAGCGTGCATGGAGAATGGGGATTAAATGGATTTATATATATTTATATATATATATATATATGTGTGTGTGTGTGTGGTCGTACATGGGAGTATATATGTATAAGAGGAGAAGAGAAGGGAAGGGAAGATGATTCTATATATCCAAAGATAAGGGAATATGATCCGTATATCTCCCTGAAAACAGAAACCGAAAGATGCAGTGATGATCCCTCCTTGTACTCGAGTAAGAAACTGGAATGACTGTTCTCCAGTGTGGGGTGGAAAAGAAGGAAGATAGCTATGGTGCTGTGTGCTCTCCTCTCCCGCTGAGTAGGCTGAAGACCATGGTAGTTGAGCAAGCTAAAGGACAATGGGATAAACCATGTTTCCCGCATAGATTAAGAAAAAATCCGAGCCTTGTCTTTCCCGTGAACTATTAAGCAAGACCATTTGAAAAAAAGAAATGAAAAAAAACAAACAATTGAACTATCCTTTTTCCTTGCTTGATGTTGGAAGACAAAACTCCTAGCATGCTTTCCTACCTCCCCCACTCACTATAAATCGAGTTGACAACAACTATATACCACTCCACAACACCATCAACCCCATACTCAAACTCCATGCTCAATCTCTACCATCTCCTCACCCCCTCCCCCCTCACACCCTCAACAACCTCCACCATTTCCGCACTCAACCCCACATCCACACGCCCAAACAGACGCACAAGCAGTTCGCGATTTACAACGCGCCACGTGCGTTCAAAGGGTGTTAGCGTGGCCCAGACAACGGGGGGCAGGGCTGCGGCTTGCGCGCGGGCTTGGGTGAGGAGGGCGGGCGATGAGGATTCAGCGGAGTTCTTCTGCGCGTGGCTGATGGCGGTGTTGATGGAGGTGCTTTCACTGCAAGTGTTTGTTGATGCTGATGCGCCTCGTACACTCGGTACGGGGATGGTGCTCTTGCTGCTGTTCTGAGAGCGCGGGATGGTGGTGGTGGTGGCGGTGGAAAGGGGAAATCCGGGTCTCAGCGTGTTTCGGAGCGGTGATCGGAGTGGGAGTGGAGGCGGTGATTCGAGTGGTGACGTCTTTGCCGGGGAAGGTGATGCCTGTGGAGAACCTTTCGGCTTGGGAGTTGATGCGGCGGTTTTGAGCCGGTTGATTGTTTCCTTAAGATTGAAAACTGGAGACTTTGGGCTGGGTCTAGCCTCGGAGTTGGAAGTGGCGAGGTCGGCGTCAAGACTGAATCCTTTGCGGAAGGCGGGGTGGATGCGGTATTCGTCTATTGTTTCGTCTATAGCCACTTCGTCGCTGTCGGTACTGTGCCGCGAGACACTACGCTTGGTCAGGGAGGCGTACGAATACTGCATTGGGATGCTGCGGCTGGGATCTTCATCGCTGGCGTTCGATGCAGTTTCTAGGACAGAGCCGGCGTCGGAAGTGTCTATATACGTGAAGGCACTGCTATACGGCTTGTCGAACACGAAGGGTTCTTCGTCGTCGGTTTCGTCTTCAGGGTCTAGCGAGTACTCGCTGGAGTCTTCAGTGTCGAGCCCAAATTCGCCATCAGGATCTTCGTGAGCATCCCTCAGGAACTGTTCGTAGTCTTGACGAAGCAGTCTCATGCCGTATGAAGCCTCGTCTGATGTGTCGGTGGACTCAGTCTGCTCCTCGCCGCTGGCTTCGGTCTGCCAATCTGTGTCGGAAAGGCGATTGGTGCCAGACTGACTGCAGTGATTGCTGCTGCGGTTACTTATCGACTCATATGTCGTACTCAAACGCGCATGCGGAATGCGCAGGATGCTAGTGATCTCAGTCACGGTGTTTGACTGAATGGCCTCCTCACTATCATCACCAAAAACATCGCCATCTTCCTTGTCGATGATCTGGTAGGCATCATGCTCGGGAGGCGACAGCGGTGACGGCGGCGCAAACCTGTACTTGGCCCGTGGCGAAGTGACACTCCTGCGAATGACGTCGTTGAAATTTGTGTCCACGTCGTTTGACGATTCAGGTAGATCTGAAAATTCAAGGGCAGAAGTAGCGAGAGGGCTCGAAACATGTCTTCTGATTGGCGCTCCACTGGCACTCAAGGAACTGGAGCTGCTTGACTTGATCGACAAAGGCGCAGGACGATCAGATGCTAGACTTGTAAGTATTGTCGTTAAGCCAACCCGGCTTCAGGTTACTTACTGTTGGGCGGGTACCAAGATGAAGGTGATTGTCGCAAGGTAGACCTCGCCGCTTCATCGAGGATACGTTGTCGATGTGCGCGAAGTGAGCCAGGCAGTTGATCCAGCCGCGCGACGAGTGGAGAAGACACACTTCGCTGCTTTCTGCCATTCACACCGCTGGAGGGTGTCCTTGGCCACGCCTGTGTCTGGATCTCATCATGGCTGTTTCCCCGAAAAGCGCCCCGCTCCACAGGATTTTCCAAATGCCGCAGTGTATCTCTCAGCCACTGTGAGTCTGTAGTTGGGAGATTTGCGTTGCGAGCAGGATCGCCGTTGGGGCTTGTCTCTGCGTCGACAGCATTCGCCCCAGGGACCTCTGGGCGCGCTGAGAATGTCTCTTGAAGGAGCTTGCGCAGCTTCAAGTTTCGTACTCTGTCTACTTTGTAGCCCTATCGCAGTTGTTAGTTCAAATGTTGAGCGCTTTGGTCATTCAGCGCGGCTCACCTGGTCCAGTGCCAGCTCTCGAATGTGCTTCTTCGCCACCTTATAGTTCTCGTCCTTCTCGCGAATCCAGAGGCCAAAGAGCGATAGGTGTACATCAGCGATTGTCGCATCATACACCTCTTTTGCCAAAGCTGGTACGTCGTCGGCAGTCCAGTTTACGTGGAATGATTCGCCGCGACGATGCTGGTAGCTTTCTGACATGCTTGCGCTGCGCAGTGCGACGTCGAGGAGGTCAGTGCTATCTTCGCGTGTATAACTATTTGCAAAGAAGTAAGTTGTGGGGTGGGAAAGTAGGTGAGGAGATGTGGGCGCAATATATAGAGGTGAGCGAGGACGCTGCTGATCAGAGATACAAGTCGCTTTCACGTTCACCTTCACGGCGTTTTGGACTTCATCTTCCGCATTGAGGCCGCCCTTATCGTCTTCACTTGGGACATTGCTACTAGTTTGGATCGTGTCTGAGCTGGGGTCAGAGTGTATGCTTGCGATGAAAGAGCGGTTTGTGTCTGTGATTCTGAGCGATCCTTTGCCCTCAGGGTGGTCGCTTTCGCCTGAGCGTCGGATATGACTGACGATTTCCTTTATGCTTTTAATTCGAAGGCTCTTGGAGCTGCCAAAATGCGGTTCAGAGTCTTGCTCCCGCTCGCCGTACGTGTTGGACCTCTGCACAGTTGCCAACGGTGAACGTGGTGGAACTGCATACAGTGCCACAACCAAGTTTTGGTTCCACAAGCCAGAGGACAACATTTCTGATTGAGATTTATAGAGGGAGTGGAATCATGTATCAGTTGTGAGTGAGTTGTCCAGTGATGACGTCCCAGTGAGGCTAAGAGCGTTTGCTCTGACAACGAACAGACTCATGGAAGTGCGGCACAACGTCGGAACAGGATGACAACTCATTTTAAGAATATAGGTAAGATAATGTTGCATTAACTCTTTAATAATAGACTAAAGAGAGGACAAGAAGCTCTGTTGAAACGATACTACATATTCAATTTCGCCTAAGGTACAATGGGGTGAATGACAAATTGGGAGTGGAGCAAGCAATTATGACGCGACAATAGCAAGTATGAGTGATGACCATCATGAGTGATGAGTCTAGGATGTGTGCGCGACATCAAAGTCTAATACGGGGCGCTGGCGCCGGACCTCCAAGGGCTGGCGTTGATGGCAGCAAGGGACCTCCTCTGGCACTCGGTAGGGTCCTTGAATACACCTGCACCAAGGTCGTCCCCGTAGTTCTCGTTGCTGATAAAGACTTGGTATTGTCCGGTGTTACCAAGAGCACACAGGATCCATGGGCCATCTCCGAACAAGGTGTTACCCTGGGTGGATGGCCAGCTCAATTGAGCAGGGCTGGGGTCGACATTGCCCAGAGGGTTGTTACCGGTCTTGTAGAAGCTGAACGCGATTGAGTTTGGTGGGAGGAATCCAACCGGAGCGTAGCGAAGCGCACCAGTTACGGTGTCAACAAAGAGTTGAAGAGGCTTCTTGCTGACCTGTTCACTTGTTAGCGCACGCATTACTTTTGGCTGTAGTAAATCATACAGTGTACAGCTGAGTGTCGTCGTCAACGAAGAAGATGGGAAGCTTAGGGTCCCACCACTTGTTGTAAGGAGTGGCAAGGACAATGCCCTGTTCCAGTCGGATGGCGTAGTTGTCGAATATGCAATCGACCAAGGGGTCTTCTCCGTCGTCACACTGCTCATCGACACGGACGCTGAAGAACTCAGGATGGCTTGTCTTTGGGCGCCATGCGCGGCCTGATCCTTGCGAGTAGGGCTCAGATGAGTAACCCTTTTCCTTTGCCACTTCAGCGTACTTGTCGGTATCATAAGACCTCATGGGCAGCGCCGGGGCAGACTCATAGCCATCCTTGGCTGGTTCCGCGTGGTAAGCAGGCTTAGCTTCGTACTCCTTCTTTGGTGCCGGAGGCTTAGCGGAGTAATCGCCCTTTGAGTCGTAGCCCTCGTCGTAACCGGCAGGTTCGTAGCTAGCTGGTTCATGAGCACCATATCCATCGTCCCCACGTGGGATGACCTTGGATGCGCCGACCATGCCGACCATGGCGCAAAGGAAGAAGTCGGTCCTCATGTTGAAGGAGTGAAGGATAGAATGTTAGAAAGGACAGTGTAGAGGGAACGAGTGCTTGAGATTCGTGAGGCTTGTAGACCAGGGTGTAACCAATTTATGGTGAGATACGATGGGACTGATCTTGTTGACATCGGGATCAAGCGACATGTAGAGGAATGGGCTGTACCACATGATGCCCTGACTAGGAACTTGGCAGAGCATCAGTGTACGGTCCAGAAAGAAGACTTGAGGAATGGAGCCTCTTCTTGTAACTATTTCCGGATAACAGTGTTGGGCCACTGGCCGACGTTTGTGCTGCGCAGCAGGTGTAGTCGTCACTGACACTGCGCTCATGCTGCCATTTGGTCACGATGGTTTTTTCGCCCTCCTACAACTGGGGGATACTGCGGAGTCTCTGCCGCGCCTAACAGCAAGGGACTGAAGTTGGCGAATACTCATCGAAGGAATGATGTGAGCCCCTATAATGGACTGGTCGAGTTCATTCCAATGTAGCGTACGCGTGATGTCCGCCCCCAAACTGCCGATCTCTGTAGCCGTTGCGTAGAAGACTACATGGTTTCCTAGGGGACAGACGAGGTCTCTCGACCGTATAGTTGCGAGGAAGGTTGGTGATGGTGATGGTGGTGAGGCGTGAAGTGGTCGTGCATTTTGGGCAAACAACGCTAAGCTACTCACAGTTAGCGCCAGGACCGGCAGTACTTTCCGATGAAGGCGGGCAATGTCCGCTCATGCATCGTCTTTGCGGCACAGCTACACTGCTACACTGCAAGCTGATGCACATCATGCACGACGTTCTGCTTCTGGCAGATAGGCGTTGGCCGTCGCGCCTCTCCCGTGCAGCACCCCGCGTCGGCTTCCTGCCCGTTGCCACCATCTCTTGTTCAGATCTACTCTACATGCAGCTCTCTGTCCTCCATGGCTCATGTGCAGGGCTGCACCACTTCCTTGCGCAGGCATCCCAGTACTCGACGATATACATGCAACCGTCAACCTGACCGAAGCTACGCAGCCTCAATGCGGTGCACATGGCTTGTCGCATCAATTGTCTGTATGGCGCTTACCGATGTTGCACGACACATGACAGAGCTTATGTAGAGCAGGACCTACCTAGAGAATGAGCCAACTCCTTCTCCATGCACTGCAGGGGTTGAATGCATATCGTCTGCGGCACGGAACTAGATGGCCAGACGACTGAGGGACCAGCAAAGTTTCCAAAGCAAGGAAACACGCGCTGAGTGGAGATGTTGCGGTCGGCAGTAGAGACTGGTCATTCGCAAGAGTTCTTAACCCAGCGAACTCATGACCCTAGCGTCCACTTGAGCTGAAAGCCGTCGTGGGCGCGAACCAAGAGATTGAGGCGGCCGCTACCCACGCGAACGCCTTCTCAACTGAGCCTGGCTCCAGGCCCAGAATCTTGTTCCTACTTCCCACCAGCCTCTGGTCAGCCCAAGCTGCGCACCTTGCCCGTCAGCTGTCCAGGCTGTAGAAGGGTTCTCAACCCTGATTGGTCTGGCCTCATGTCCAATAGGAACGAGCAAAGCGGGTACCCAACGTCTGAGAGACGGCAACTAGGCCCAGCTGCATGGTAGTATATTAATGTTGGCTTACACCTGGTAATGAGAACCGATGGGGTTGTCCAAATCGCAATGACTCCTTTAGATTGGTGCGGCGTAGTCAACTGCCACTTGTCAAAGCCAGCCAATGAACAACCATTCTTAGCGCCTCAATGGATGAGGTTACGAATTAGCACCTCCAGCCGCAGGCCAACGTCCTTACCCCTCCATGTTACTCGGAAAAACTGTATCATGTCGCGGTGGATCAAAACAGGCGCCTCGAGTATTCAACCGCGTTTATACCAACAGCATGGGACCACGTCGCCACCACAAATGGTGGGATGGAGCATTGAGGGGCCGTCAGCGTTGTCACCGGTCTTTAACGCACCTCTGCGGCGCGGATGACGCGTGTGTGGTGCATTCATATAATGGTTTTGTAGCCTGTAGCCTGTAGGTCTCAGGTAGTACCACTTTCAGCCTTATCGTACCCTCTGCTTAGGGGCGCAGTCGGATCCCCCTCTCTTTTCTGTTTTACCGCCCTGTTTGTCCTCGTTGCCTGCGCCGCCTATAATCCTCCGATAGTTCTAGCTGGCAGCCGGTTCTGTCCTCTTTCTTCTGTCTGCCTGCCACTGTCGATCGTGTGCCTTCATTTATGCAGCGGTTGTCCTGTCGAAAGGCGCAGTGATTCAACACCTAAAAACCCCGCGAAGGCCCGAACACAGTAATATTATGGCCACTCTCTCGGTGCCTTCTCCGGACCCTTTGTCGGCCTCAGGACCATCTGGAAGACCTGATATGCAACGACCTCTCTCTACACACGGACTGCCCAAACTACCTCGTAAAATGTCACCTCAACGACCACATCGCTTCTCAAGTCTAAGCTTTCCTTCACCCAAACTTCCCAAAAGTCCACATTCATCGGGCCCAATGTCACCCCCCATGTCAGCTAAATCGTTCGGTACCTTTATCGATTCGGAGCCATCGACACCAGCCTACTCGCCAAGGATGGATCAGACGTGGGACAGCTCGACTGTAGTCCTCATGCGGCCCATGTCCTCAACATCGGAGCCCTCTACTCCTACAGAGCCGGCCTGGGATATGGTGGCGCCAGTCAAGGCGCCTCCACGTTACCCCACCCCAATGTCCCGCGCAAAGGTCCCAACAATTGTTCACAAGGAGATGCTGCCTCAGCCGCCAATCCAACCGGGGGCTTACAAACGGCCCAGGGATATCCATGTAGTCAATCTGAATCAGAGGGATGATGACACTCTGAAGGTTACCAACATTGAACATGACGATCCTCCCAAGTCCAAAGAAGCCGGGAGTCTCAGTCCTAGTATGGCGCCTTTCAACAAATTGGCATCGAAGATGAGGTTGATGCTCCGACGTAAGAACACAGATGTAAAAAAGAAAGAGAAAAAGAAGAGAGAATGGGAGGATGTTGACCGCTTAGAGGACGTACACTGGACGGAGATGTAAGGTCTCTTATCGCGTTTGGATGCATGTTTTTTTCTTACCATCATCGCCATCGATTACTCTGGATGCCATGCGCAGCATAGACCCGTACATGGGACTAGGAATGTCCGCAAGAATGTGACTAGGTTGTCTCTCTGGCCGTTCGCTGGCTGTATGCAATTGGGTACCCGGCCAGCGCACATGTTGCCCATTTGGCATATACGGACTTTCATATCGGGTCTCTAATACTCCTCGTTTCTATATGTTGCAGAAGTACCATGCTGCTGGTCATCATTTGTTGTTTCATTAGGGTGTATGTGGGCTTTGAGTTTGAAATTGAAAGTACAGAAATCGTTCGGATACCCAAGTTGCGCTGGAGCGGCCTCCCAAATAGTCCCTCATTATATACCTCATAATCTGAATTATACTTAATTTCTTCATCCCCCCTCACACCAGAGTTTGCAGTACACGATGATCCACTGGCTTTAAGTCAAGACAAATAGTTACCCAGCTACATAAGAGCACTTCAGAAAGGATTTGTAGAGAAGATGCAGGCACACGTGAGAGAGCATCGCATAATTTTGAAGCTTACGGGACAAAGATTCGGTGCACTATAGTGGGTGTGCATGTACAATTTTTTAAACCTTGGCAGATTGATGAAGAAGCTGCTGTTGATAATATATGATAAACTTATGTACTACGGAGACCCTAGAGGACCAAGGGGTTATAGAAGTGTATAATACCATCGTAGTCACAGGTTGAATAGGTTTCATCTTCTGGCTTGCTGCTCGTGCAATTCGTCTTCACGGAGACCAAAGAAACAAGCAATTCCGCCCAGTGAAAGAACGAACGATTAGCGCGTGCACGGATCAAGTCTTCCGATTCGTGGAGACATAGTGTAACCTTCCAACAACCTCACTGTCGAGGCCTCAAGTCCGTATCGATCATCAGAAAATGCTACCTCTTCGGTGGAGAAGTGCGGCGCATGCCAGAGGGCTGCCGTCTATGCTGCGGCTACGAGTGCCTTTGGCGCCGGCGAGTCGCAGCTTGCGGCAATGTGCGGCGCTACCGCGACGCGTCGAAACACCTCTGTCACGTGTCTTCAATTCACCACGAGCGCTTATTTCGCGTTCTACTTGTCCAAAGACCGCCGTTAAAGCTCATCAACTGTCTGTACGGTCGCATCAAAATGCGTCAACTACAGCTGTTCTCCGTTCGGCGTTCCCCACCAAGACTGCCGTTTTCTTACTCATTGTCGGCACATTAGTATACTTCTTCGTCGAGGTTCGCGAGGAGACCTGGGTAGACCATCTTTATGCCACGGCTGCAAAGGAGGATTACAATCTGACTCCAGCGCATTTCTACGCCAACAAAGATGAGCTTAACCACTTTTTCCGATTCCACATCCCAGACCCAAGCAGCATCATTAAAGATCCAAACGTTTCTCAGTATATCAGCGCCAACTTCAATAACATAGCGGCAGGATGGATGATGACAGAGAAAGAAGCCAAGGCAGATCATATACCGGTCACTCATGGATGCAGATTCATGAGCAATGAGCCTTGTGAGGATTATCTTGCGTTGGGTACCAGTCCAGGGCCGAGCGAGAAGCCTTGGAATTACTGGAGTATTATGGATGGGCATGCGGGTTTTTCAACGGCGTCGTACCTACAGCGAGTACTCATCCCGCATGTGTCAAATGCGCTGATGACCCTGCCACTTACCTGCGGACCCGTGGAAATTGAGAATACAATCAAGGATACCTTTCTCCGAGTCGACAAGCAGATTATGGATTTTGCTCGCACGGCAGCAAACTGGTTCCCAGCAGCAAGTGCGCCTGCAACAATGTCTCTCGAGCCCGCCCTTTCAGGTTCTTGTGCCCTTCTTGCTGCCTTCGACCCAGATGAGAGCACACTGCGTGTTGCTTGCACAGGAGACTCTCGCGCCGTCCTTGGTCGCTGGGACGCCTCGTCAAACAGCTACAAATGCATCCCCCTCTCTGAAGACCAAACCGGCTTCAACCCCAAAGAAGTCGCCCGTCTCGCAGAAATCCACCCCGACGAACCCGACATCATCGACCCTAAAACTGGACGCCTCCTCGGCATAGCAATAACACGGGCTTTCGGCGACCACCGCTGGAAATGGGACAACGACTTTGTCAAATCCGTCCAAGAAAAGTTTTGGGGCACATCACCTCGCGCAGGCAACAAGACACCACCCTACATGACCGCAGAGCCCGAAATCACTGAGACGCAAATCGTGCGCGTAGACCCACACGACAAGAACACCCGTGGAAAAAGCGACTTCATGATCATGGCCTCAGACGGCCTCTGGGACCGCATCAGCTCCGAAGACGCCGTCGAATGCGTCAACCAGTGGCTCGAAGCCAAAGCCCGGGGCCAAGGCTCCGTCACCAAAGACCCGAAACTCCTCGCCCAGCCCCCCTACTTTGCACCCGTCACTTCGCTCGAGCCTGGCGTGGAGATCAAGGACGGCGAGGTAGAGTGGAAGGCCACACCAGAGTACTTTGCCATTGAGGACGAGAACGCGGCAGTGTGTCTAGCACGTAATGCCATGGGGGGAACGAGGCGGAACTTGTTCCTCGCGCTGTTGAGTCTTAATCCGCCGCGCTCGAGGAATGCAGTCGATGACACGACTATCATGGTTGTGTTCTTCGATGAGTTGAGCGGGCGGGCGGAGGGTGGTGGGAAGGAGGACAAGGGGCAAGGCGGTGGCAAGAGGTGGTGGATGCCGAAACAACTTTTGGGTCTTGGGAAGAAGGAAGATTGAATTCGGGAGATGGGTAGTGGGTAGTGGGAAGGGGTTTTGCTCCCTCTGTGGGGACTACCCGTTGCATCGACTTTCTAATGATTAGCTACAGACTAGTTGGTCACTTCCAATGGCATATGAAAGTAAATCAAATCAAATTAAACACAAAAAAATTCATGATTCTTTGGGGAATCTACAATAAACTCAAAAACAAAACTAGGACCAATCAAATCACCTACCTTGCAACCCAAACCAAAACACTCTTCCTCGTAGACAACATTTACCCAACCCTTTAACCTACGGTCATACATACAGCGTCCAGACTATTTCACCTCCACCATCCCATCCATCCAACTCCCCACCCCACCCCACCTACCCTACTCACCTATGGACAGAACGTTCACCAAACTTACCATCAAAACACCTCCAATATATATGCCGCACCCCAACCACACACGCATCCATCCATACTAGATAGCTAGCTTTACGTATCTCAACGCGACATAAGGTCGAAGTGGGAAACGAGAAACATAATTACCGGGATAGATGTTTTGAAATAGTATAGTAGTATAGTTTGTTTTAAAGTGGTCTAGATTGCTGTATGCGGATTGTACATTTTGCACAGTGTAACCTTGACGGATTAGGATATATGTCACGAATGGATTGGGTGTTTTTCTTTTGTAATTGTTTCATGGGTGGTGTGGTGGAAAGCGTGGAGAGAGAGAGGGGGGGAGAGGGGAAAATGGAGAAAGTGTACAATTTAGGTAGGCATCGCATAATCATGTCAACTGAATATCAACCTCAACATCACCATTTTCATCTCCAGCCCCCCAGCACTCAAGCCAGCAATTCATTCATTTAATTGCAGAGCACCTTCAGTCTGTCTGATTGTTTTTTTTTAAAAAAAGGACGGGCCGTGCTGGGAAAGAAAAAAGTGTTGAAAGAGGAAAGAGGCGGTGATTGATGCTAACGTATGTGTGCGCTTGGAGCGGACCAATTTTGAAAATCCAAAGATGATGATGATGATGATGCTGAAGAAGAAGACGCCCTGTCGGATGCATATGGAAAACAGACAAAGACATAGAGATAAAGGTGAGAGGAGCAGAGCAGTGAGGAGAAGAAAGACAAATGTTTACAATGAACAAAACCACACTTGGTCTCCCTTCTAAACTCCCACCATGCTTTCAATTATTCACAGGCCCAGCATCAGCGCCAGTATAAGAAGGTCCTGCTAGTGCTCCTCTTCCTCCTCCACCACCACCTCTAATAACCCCTCTTGGAAAAGCAAATTCGAGCTTCCTACCTAACCAACAGACTCCTTCTCCCAGCCCCAACCCAATCCACGCCCCTTTACCTAACCCCCACTCGTCAATCTGCCACGCCCACAGCTGCTGCGCCCTTGTCACACCCACCAGCTCCCTTATGATACTGATGCGGGCGCGCGCACTCAAGAGGCGCAGGATACATGGCCGCGTGCGAGGAGGGTTGGAATACTATTGCAGGAAGTCGCGTTGGAGATTGATGAAGGCGCCTGGGCCGCCGTCTTCAGAGAGCGAAGTTATGAGGGCTTCGGTTTGTTGGAGAAGAAGCTCTAGGGCGGCAGAGGAGGATTTTCCTAGGGAGACTGGTGGAGGTGACTGAATTAGCATCTTGTGGTTATCGCTAGGCTGAGATGGAGTGGGGTTGAAGTACCAAGAATCGCGCTGTTCAGTTCCTCCGCCACGGGTACACGACCCGCGACATCCAATAACGGCGCTAGACTACTCTCCCGTGGGTTCTCATAGCCTATGAGTGCAAAGGTGTCTTCAAGCGCTCTTTTGATCTCTCGTCGGGGGTCGTTTGCAAACTCCGACTTCAGCTCCATGCCGTATTTTATCGTCTCATCAGTGAGCTGGAGATACTGTGCTTCCTTGTCTTCGGCGTCATCTTCATCTTCCAGTGCATCATCATCATCATCATCCTCTTGGTCTTTGTTTTCCCAACTAGGTGTCGAATTGTGCACGCCTAGTTGCTCGTCAAGTTCCATCTCAAAATCGTATTCGTCAGTCGCTGTTGAGTTACGCGTGTTTGGCACGTGGCCAGGATAGCGTCTTGATGATTTTGTCGATGATTGGTGGTACTGTGGGTTGAGTTCATTGCAACGCCTTATCATTTCGATGAACTTGCGACACCGCAGTTTGAAGTAGATGTTCTCATTTTCGCGCAGTACTGAGGGATAGTAAGCGGTCGTGTGTTTGAGTGCCTTGTCGATGTCTCCTTCCAGGATGGCAGTGCGGATCTCTGTTTCGGATTAGTAGTCTATTGATGCAGAGAAAATGCGTCAACTCACTTTGCCGGTGTATGGCATCCACGTCTTCCACTGCGGCAAGGTAGGGAATCTCCGCCTCACCGTCACTTGCTAATGCTCTTGCCTCGTCGACGACTTCATCCGAAAAAGCTCGCGCCGTCTCGACGTATCCGTCATGTGCCAGGTACTGAGCCACCAACTGATGGATTAGCTGTGTTTCATCTGCAACAATATCCGACGTCGTCTTGGAGAGTGCAATCTCTGCTTGTATTGCCATCTTCTCGTCCTGCATCATCTTGTCGATGTCGAAAGCAAAAGGTTCCTGGCCGAAGTTTGCGCGGACAGTTTCGTTTGGCTTCTTCATGCCGACTGTGGGGAAGTATTGCATGTTTGGCTTGAGATCTCGGAATGCGGTACCTGCATGGGTCAGTGTCACGTCTCTTGGAAGTTGCCACCATTTAGCTTACCTAACATGTGCCCGTTCTTGGTGAAGAAGGCGGTGTTGGTCCGAAAGTTGATTCCACAGCCTATGACGTCCAGCGTTCCGAACTTGGGCCCATATGCCTTCCCAGATGTAGTATTACTGAATATCTGTCCATCATCACCGTGATAGGCATACGAGTCCGGCTCCCAGCCTGGTATTCGACTGAGGGCAACCTTGGGTCCTGAGAATCCGAGACCGATCAGTCTCCTATGCTTAGTGTCAGCCAGTCAAACGCAAATCTCGATGACTTGTCCATACCCGTCTTTGCCCTTTGATATTATAGTCACCTCATAGTAATAAATCCCGCACTCCCTCGGCATGGGGAAATCGGTCCGCACCGCTGCTGCCTCATCATGCGTCTTCTGCGTGCCCGCAAACTTGGCCAGCCTACCACTATCCTCAATCTCCAGCTGCGCAAACTTGTCTCCTTCGTTCCACCTCGTCGGCCATGGCGATATGGGGTCCTGTGGTAGAGCGGGCGCCCGCTCAATGATCTCGTGTGTCAAGCCGCGATGCGAAGCCGCCGCCGCCGCCTTGTGTAGGTTGAGGCTGCTCGAGCTGGTCGATAATGAACCGGGATTGGACGAGTGCGTAGACTTTGCCTCCCTGTGTTCCGCCAGCTTCGCCTTGAGCGCCTCCTCCAGCTTCTCCGCGTACTTTGATCCCCTCAGATACGACGGCACAAAGAAGAGCGGCATGGCCTGATCGAGCGCTTCACTATGACTCTGCCAATGAGCGTGCTGGCTGGCAAACGAAGGCAGCGCGCCGTTCCTGCCCCAGCTTGCAGATAGGCCGTGGTGGTGGTGGCTGTCGGCGTCGGTGGAGCGAGAGTGGCGGTGGTGAGTGTTGCTGTCGGGAATGGATCTGCTCATGCCGAGGTGTGAGAAGGCGCCTGATCGGGTCGGCGGCTGGAAGGCGTGAATGCTGCCTGTGCTTCCTGCAGCCACGCGTGCCCAGCTCTCTCGACGAGCGTTCATGCTCCTGCTCCGGCCGTCTTGGTGGAGCTTTCCGGATCAGGAAACGGGAAGGCGCCGTGGAGCGATGGCAGTGGCGGGCAACGTGGGATGGGCTGGGTGGAAACAGCACAGGTCCCAGCACGAGAGGCGTTTGGAGGCTTCAGATGTTTCAATCACTTCTGCGCTTGGGCTAATCGCAGCAGGAGCGCGTGGACAGGCGGGCAGACGCGACGTCGTGATGCGGGGAAGCTAGCAGCACCGGGTGGAGGAGGGCAGGGGCCGGTGTTAATGGCCGGAGAGATCAAGGACGATTTGGGGCTAAGGGCGCTGTCATCACAAACGCATGCATCTTTTGGGCTTCAGGTGGGTGCGTGGTCCTGTGAGCTGGGCACTGACGACGATGCGCTGCTCAAAGTAGCCCGTACCTAGGGGGGCCGAGCTACGAAGTACCACATGCATCGAGGTTCCCCGCCATGGCCTGCGATGACGCCCTTGTACCCCAGAGTCCATGGCCCATCACAGTCCACTCAGTCCCCTACACTTGCAATGCGACCCATCTGTAATAATATCAAGCATAGACTGTGGTTGTTCAAACACATCATTCTTGACATACAGTACTTCCTTCTCTTGTTCACAGTTCACGGTGCAGCAACTTCAACCCACATCAAATCAGAATTTCTACAAGAAACAGTAAACACTGCTATCGACTACGTCTCCATTGAAATCTAGTTTGCATTGGTGGCATGGGATGCAATACTGCTATACAACCCCATCCCGCCAACGGGCTGCACTCCATATCCAGCAGACCAGCCGATAAATCTCCCATGTGATAACCCAAAATTACTACCATGCCTTGGCCCAGCATCTATCGCTCAAGCATAACGCCTTTTGTAAACAGATATGCACAGCGAATCCAGGCGCCGTACATGCAACAATAGGAAATACGTGGTATAACAGAACACAATGAAACGTGGAGGGGGCGGGGCGCACATGTTGCACTTGGCCATGTGTGTGTGTGTCATTCGAACTACCAGAGGTCCGAACAAAGGGAGGGAAGGATGCGGATGAATGATGAAGTTTGATGACGGCAAAGTGCCATCCATGACAAAAAGTGTGTGGGCGCGGTGGGCGCCTACTATCAAGCAGCAAACACGCTTTACGGGCAAGGCAGAGGTGGGTGTATGTTGACCTGTGCTCAAGCGGCAGGAATAGGAGCAGGCGAGCTTGCAAGGCCGTTGAGTGGAGTTGGCACGGGTGTGCTGCCATCTCCATTGGGCCCACTGTCGCTGATGGCACTGCTTTCGTCCTTGGTCTTGGAGTCGGCGCTTGAGCCGGTAGAGTCGCTCTTGACATCCTCGACGAAGTTTGAGTTTCGTGGAGGTGCTTGGTAGCCAGAGGCAGTCCAGACGACGCCCGTAAAGGAGCGTACTTGGAAGCCGCGCTTTTCCCATCTCCTGCACTTCTTGCCGGTGCGGTCAAGGTTGCGAAGGTTCTGGTTGATGATGCCCATGTTGGCCTTGGGACCCAGCTTGTTGATGGGCGCAGGGGCGGCGAAGGGTCCTTTCTCGTTGGGGTCGTTGAGCATGTCTCCCATCTTCTTGCGCTTGGGGCCTGGCTTGCCACGCGGCGCTTTAGGGGTCGAGGCTGAGGAGCCTTCCATGACGGCCGACGAGCGCTTCGAGCCTGGCTTGGGGCCCTTTTTGGCTTTGGCCTTGTCGGCTCCAGCGGCCGGCGGTGCTAGTGATGACGGCGTGCTCGATCCATTCATGGCGGCGGGCGAGTTGGCGGATGTGTCGGCAGGTGTTGGGTCGACGGCCATGTGAGGCGCGTCGGAAGGTGGTGAGCTGGGCTTTGATTCTGGCGCAGGAACGATGCTGGGCTCGTGGGGGAAGGCTGTCAGTGCACGCTGCGATAGCTTGAGGGTGACGACGAGCGACTTTGGCTTCGCCGTCATTTTCGCGTCGAGTGAGGCGGCGGCGGCGTGTGGTCGCGATGCAGTGGTGATGGTGCAGCGGCAGTGGAGGGTGGTGTGGAGCAGAGGTTGGTTGCGGCGGCGGCGGCGAGAGGGCGACAAAGGCTTGTGTCAGCTTGCTGGTGCGCTTGCGGGCTTGGGCGGTGACAGCGAGCCCTTCCTCTCTCAGGGAGGCTGGTGAGTATCGTCAAGCAGCAATGCGCGGCGATGGCAATGGGGGGTGGGGGGAGCAAGGGGAGCAGCAGGAAAGGAGGATGGTGACGGCGGCGAGGGCACGAGGGCTGGCCCGCAGCTGAGGCTTTGGTTTGCCCGCCCGAGCATATTGGGTTGGCGGGTCGCTAGACGGAGAGCGTCTTCACTCTGTCGTTCCCACGCCAGGGAGGTGTGAGCCCCGAGATTTGGGCCTAGTCCGCTCCGGGAATGGTCGCGACGCCCTGTCGAGAGTTTACTTGCATCTCTCAGGCCTCATCACGAAGCGCATTTTATCGGTGCAGCGGGTTTGCATCATTTTCCCAGGTGGTTCTGCCCGGCCATGCTCGCCGCTGTGTTGGCGTTCTCGTGCGGAGAGGAGGCCCGTGTCTTGTGGCTCCCCTGCATTCCTAACGTGTAGGAGGAGCCCTGGGAGAATCATCACCTATCCAACCTTTCCCAGCGCTTTTCTCGCCCATCAACCCACCCTTGCCCGAGACAACCTGTCGCCGGTTTCATTCAAATCTTCTATGCCGCATGTTGCCGCTCCCCGGTACCCCATGTTCTTTTACAGCCCACTGCATCTCCTTTGTGCGCCCTGCTTTTCATCCCAGCTAAACTACGAGTTCGTGACGCGCGATCCAGCCAAGTCCACCCCAGGATGAGCATCCGGCAACCGCCATCTCGCCCCTCGTCAATGCCCACCACCTGCTGCGCCACCCAGAGCCGATAGGATGACTTGTCATCACATTGGCTAATGCCCATGACGCTCAATTGGCATCCAACACTTCGCTGACCAAACTTCTTCGGCCAATGTCCGTCGTCTTCCGTACTGTTATCTCAATGGCTCCTTCAAAGTCTCCCAGTTGCCCTTCTCGTAATGTGTACCAGAATCCACTAGCGGCCGCTCAACATCTTCGTGGAATTCAATGCACCAGAAATCACACGTTACAACACACTGGTCGGACGCAAATATGTCATGTCATCCATCTATCGCTATTACTTCATTGCCACGACAGCCATCATTTCGTAGAAGCGCAATAAACACCTGACCCAATCCAATGATACTGACCAGCGCCCTCGCAATGCTTTCATACCAGGCCCAGCCACAGTATCAGTCCCAACCCAACCCAAGCGCCGCGCAAACATGCCAATAGATGAAAAAAAATTGATGAGCCTGACTTAGTTGACGTCCATGCCATCATCCTCCACCTCGTCCTCTCCATCTTCTTCACCCCCAGTAAGAACTCCAGCGCTGCCGAGGCTACGCTTACGGTTGCTGGCAAGTCCAAACGTGCGGCCTGTGACCTGACCGAGGATTTCCAGCTCCTCGCCGCCAACAACTCGCGACTCTGGGCTAGCTTCACAGCAGAGCTCGATGATGCTGGCTGGATTTAGATTGCGGAAGCCTGCTGTGCGGACTACGCGACCAAAGTTCTGCATGCAAAATGTCGCAGCTCGCTGTTTGAGCCAATCCTCCCCGGCTGTCGCCGCACGCTCCCATATTATAGCAGCGTGCTCAACGTCGAGATCGCGACCTAGTCGGTTGACACAGAGGAGACGAAGACGGGGCATGTCGTATATGTTCGACATGACGAGCATGCCCGCGACGTCACTGAGAGAGGGACCGTTCTGTGGGTTGGGTGCAATGCTATCGGTGTAGAGATAGAACAAGAAAGCACGAACAGCAGAATAGGGTTCGGGAATGTGCATCTTCTTCGAGTGGAACTCAGCCATCTGAGCACTCCAGAGCCGAGCAAAATGTGGCCAACGAGCGTGGAGAATAAGCTTGTGAACGTGTATCGGCCGTGATACCGGTGTAGTTGACGACGACGCAGAACCCGTCGAGGAGACGTCGACGTAGTCTTCGTCATCCGCATCAGCCGTAATGATGAAATCGGCACCATTGCCACTCTCTGGTGGCTGATCAAACGTCAGAGACAGATCTGCGCCAATGCCACTGAGGTGGGAAGAGACATTGGCATCAGATGATGGCATCATTTTTGACCGAGAGTCTGAGGCCAGCTCGTTACCCAAGATTCCATACTTGCGAAGATCAATAGCGAGAACATCACTAAGATATTCACCATTGTGATTTCCATCCCCTGTCGACTCAACGGGGCTACCAAGTAGCCAAGCATGGGTTCCCTCCGGATTGGTTGTGCAGTAATGCCAGCGGTAATTCGGGCTGTATAAATCCTTGCCCTCTGCCAGCTTCTGCCACCGAAGGGTATCCAGCTCAAGACTGGACAAACTCGTCTCACAGCTCAGTTCGGCTGGTGTGACAAAGTCCAGCATGCATCCAGAAGAGAATATGTGAAAGTGTGTTCCAGCGGCTTGGGATGGTAAATTTGGGCTGGAATGGAACTTGAGGGACGAAATTGATCCAGGTGCAACATACGGAGACCTGCTCGCACTCATCCCATGGTACGACTGAACACTCGAGTTCGCTGTATAGCCGGTACTGCCTGTAGCGACATGGCCAGATGCAGGGACAGCAAAGCGATGACGAGATGAGGTCAGTTGCCGGTCCCCAGTTCCAAACTTCATGGCATGATCGAACTCGGGGCTCCCGCGTAGATCCAACCACCAGATCTCGTTGCTCTTCTCCATATCATCATTGATGCCACCGAAGATCCAGATGCGGCCGTTCCAGATCCAGCTCGCGTGATCATACCGAGGCACGAACCTCCAAGTGCGCGACCAAGTCCAAGTCTTCAGATCAAGGTAGCATATGTCGTCCAATACGCTGTCATGACCCGTCTGTCCACCACTAACGTACAACTTGTCATCGTATATCACGGCAGAATGGCGAGCGCGCCCGCGTGGTATGGGCCCATGAAGTTCAGGCTGTGTCCAGTGCGCCGTCTTGAGGTCGAATACTATTACGTCGGCAAGATGTTGGCGGTGCTCATTCTCCCCACCGAATACAAGTAGCTTGCTGCCCTGCCAGAGACATGCTGTATGTCCTACATTGGGATGTTAGCACGGGTGGGAAGAACAGAGGCATCGCGCATACCCATGCGGACCCCAGGGATATCGCCGTAGTTGTCTACAAGGTTCCACTGCCGGGTTACGAGATTCAGCCGAAGAACGTGATTGTACACTATGGATACCGTTAGCACGTGCCTTGCAGAGATACATACAATGCATCTCTGGCGTTGAGCAATCCTGGCCTTCGGCCACCTTGAACCCACTAATTACTGGAACAAGGCTGCACGTCGGCGTCTCTGCTCTTATGTTCCTCCGATGGAGCGACCAGTCCTACTCACCTTCGTCGGTGTATTGGTCGAAACCCCCAAAGGCGTATATTTGATCATCGCCAACGTATGTGACCGAGGCGTTGACGAGGCAGGCGGGCTTGGCGCCGATGGTGGAGATCATTTTGGGCTTATAGCCCTCGACGGCGGATCTGCGACTGCGTACCGGGCTCGCGGACATGAGAAAGGTGTTGCTATTCGATCCGTTGCTTCCAGGCGTGGTGGTCAGCGCCGGTGAGGGTGTCGAGGTGATGGCGGGGGCGAGGGCGGCTGGGGGAACGAGGGCGGGGCGTGCGGTCGGATGTGCCATTGACCTAGCGAGCGGAAGTTTTTGTGTGGTGCGGCTGCGTCAAGGCCCTACAGGGCAAATGGTGGGCTTTGTGCAGCCGTCGCGATTGTGGATGGTTGTCATGTAACTGGGCCAGTGGGCGGTGAGCCGTGGCAGGAAAGAAAGCTGGATGCGGAAACGCCGACCCCCAGCCACGGCAAGAGCGCTGCAAGACTGACTGCCGGATGTCGTCGCTGGCCACTGGTGCATCAAAGGCTCAAGAGACGATAGGCCGCCCACTCACTGCGCACCATGCGTCGCAGGAACAGACGCCCAGCCAGCGCATCGACTTTGCATGCACACCGCATCCACGCACTCATTTCCGCCAGTCTGGAACAGGGTCATGTGATGTCATGGCGCGGATGACCGCCGTGGTCGAGCCCGCCGCAGGGATCTTTCACCGTCGCCCCGTCAACAGCAGGTCGTAAACAAACCATATTTAACCACCTCAGGCCTGCCACCACCAGCGCCTCTCACCACACACAACTCCATACTCCCCTGCATCTCCATCTTACGAGCACGCAACTCAATTCCTTTCGAATCAATACTCCAGAGCATCGATTACACCATAGTCTAATACTAATCTTTACACATCACATCCAGCATCAGGTCGATAAAATCCATATTGTAAGACAGCCCTATACAAGGAAATGCACCCCACATTGGACTAACACCCCACTAGTACAAGACTCCAGTAGCCATGGCCACTCCAGCCGTCTTGACTCCGGTCAAGAGCCGCTCTTCAGTCTTCTCTACCCGCACCGCTGGCGGTCGCATGCCATTGACACCCTCCCCCCGCACCCCACGAACTCAGACTCCTGATGTGCAGGCACACGAGTCGATCCATGGCGGCAACTTCATGTCCCGCATCCAGCGTTCAGTGTCCAAGACGACACGTGATTCGCCAAAGTCGAACATTGCCCGCAGCTACACTCCCCGCCGCCTTGAGCTCGGTGTATCAGAATGGTCACTGACTGGATCTGGATCTACTACCTCAGCAAAGACACCAGCGAAGGCGAAGAAGGAGAAGAAGGACACCACCATCCGCAGCCGCCCTACCAAGACCCGCATTGCATACAATGCCGCCGACCGCTTCATCCCCAACCGGACTGCAAGCGAGGCTCTCTGCAACGTTGGTACAGGCAAGCTCGACCTCGAGCAGCGCCCCAGGTCATCAAAAAGCGAGGGCTCAAAGGTTCTCGCCACCGCTGCCAGTGCTTTCGATCTTGGCGGCCGTGGATCAGAGGAGGACGTCACACTTTCGCTCGAAGGTCTCAGTCTTGAAGATGAAGAGGAGGAGGGTCGTTCACGCTCAAAGCCTGCCCCTGGCGCAGCAGCATATCAATCCACTCTTGCTTCAGCATGTGGCATCAACACAAACACCCGCATCCTTGCATTCAAGCCAGCGCCTCCAGAGTCATCTAAGCCTATCGACCTCCGCTCCCAATACAACCGTCCCCTGAAGCCCGCCAGCAGTGCCAACGCCCAGTCTCGCCGTCGGATCCCTTCAGCACCAGAGCGCGTCCTTGATGCTCCTGGTCTTGTCGATGACTACTACCTCAACCTCCTCGACTGGTCGTCCGGCAACCAGGTCGCCATCGGTCTTGAGCGTTCTGTCTATGTCTGGTCTGCTGACAGCGGCTCCGTCGCTTCTCTCCTTGAGTGTCCAGCCGACACTTACATTTCTTCCGTCAAGTGGTCTGGTGATGGTGCGTACGTCGGTGTCGGCCTCGGCACGGGCGAGGTTCAAATCTGGGACGTTGAGGAGCAGACCAAGCTCCGCAGCATGTTCGGCCACGAGACTCGCGTTGGTGTCATGGGCTGGAACAAGCACATCCTCTCCACCGGTGCCCGCTCTGGTCTCGTTTACAACCACGATGTTCGCGTCGCGCAACACAAGATTGCCGAGCTCGTCTCCCACACTGGCGAGGTCTGTGGTCTCGAGTGGCGTGCCGACGGTGCCCAGCTCGCGACTGGTGCCAACGACAACATGGTCAACATCTGGGACGCCCGCGCTCTCGCTGCACCCAAGTTCACCAAGGCCAACCACCGCGCCGCTGTAAAGGCCGTCTCATGGTGCCCTTGGCAATCAAACCTCCTTGCTACTGGTGGTGGTTCTAATGACCGTCAAATTTACTTCTGGAACACCACCACTGGTGCCCGCATCAACCATATCCCCACCGACTCCCAGGTCACCAGCCTGCGATGGAGCACACACTACAAGGAGATTGTTAGCACTGGCGGTTTCCCAGACAACAGCTTGAGCATCTGGAGCTACCCCACTGGCGTCAAGAACATGGAGATTCCCGCACATGAGTCTCGTGTTCTTCACAGCTGTCTCAGCCCCGACGGTCAGATGCTCGCTACCGCTGCCGCTGATGAGTCACTCAAGTTCTGGAAGGTCTTCGAGAAGAAGGCTGGCCAACCATCTATTGCTGCTGCTGGCTCTGCTTCCATGAAGACCAGCGCCGTCAAGCAGATGACTATCCGCTAAGCTCGGTCGCACATGCGACGAACACGGTCAGAGTGAAGAAGTGCGCTCACACTCGACCGATAAGATCTCGCACAGTCGAGACCATTTATGCCGGTTTGCGCAAAGGAGCCGTCATCATCAACCCGACTCTACGCGCAACGGTAAGTTGGTAAGTATCACATCTCGTTTGGGTATGTGACGCGATCCCCCTCACCTTTTGGGGGACCTCCACATTCAACCGCCCTCGGAAATATCTGTCAATTATGGCTGGGTTCACACATGGAAGCGCTCCTGTTCAGCATGGCGTCTCGGAAAGCATTACTTCGGTGTTTGATCAATTATTTTGGCTTTCGCGAGCGTCCTATCGAACACGAATTTCATGACTATGACAAGGATGAACAAAAGACGACTCAGTCTGTGTTTCGAGGTGTTTTGTTTTTTTGGAGGGCTAGGGATGAACATATCTGGCCTGCACACACTGGGCGTTGGATATAGGCGTCATACTTCGATCAATGAAAACTTTGAAAATTCTATCAACGGCCATGTGTTCCAGTGATGTATCTCGTCTTTACTACTTACCAGCACTTACAGTGACGCTGGATCTGTGTGACAGAATTGTATGCAAGGCATGGAATTGGGTTGTACATTGTGATGTAACCGTGTGATAAGAGACATGTATTTTGGGCATTGATTATTGCCTCTGAGGAATTATCGTTGGAGTTAATGTTGTAATATTAATGTAGAGATTGTAGGAAATGGTATAGAAGAAGTGACTAGGAATGCGTTCCTAAACATACCCACCATGGACCAAGACTTATTCAGCCCCATACTCCCATACCCAAGCTAAGCATACCTAATCTTCCGCCCACCTTTGCCCTCATTCATTTGATAGTTCACCGTGATACCCTTGCGCTCTGCATATGCAATTGCCTCTCGCCCATTGATTCTCGGGCAATGGCTCGCATTGATGGATCGGAGCGTGGGCAGCCTGTCTGCCAGCATTTTGATACTGGCACCAGTGATGCTGGTGTATGAGAGATCGATGGTCTGAATGCCAGTCTCGTATGCTAGCAAAGCTTCGATTTCGCCATCGTCACACGGCATCGACGATACATCGAGTGCTTGTAGCGACTTTGTGAGGATCCGCCGAGACTGCCCGTAGAGACTGTGGGGGGTCTTGAAGAGCCCGTGTGCGGTGTTGGCTGGTTGGAGCAGTCCGCGGAGAGCGACGGATTGCAAGGGTGTTGCGTCTGCTAGCTCGTGGATGTCGGGGGAAGACGTGTCGGTGTATAGGTCGAGGAGGCACTCTACTGTTTCACCGCAGAGGTTGTTAAAGTTGGTGAGACTGAGGTGGGAGAGCGCTGGCAACCTGCATGCGAGTAGCTGCGAGGAGTCGAGGGATTGGGGGAATTTGAGGTCTATCTCTAGACGCTGCAGTGTGGGGGGCACCGAGGGGAAGGGAGCCAAAACCACTTTGTTAAGTACGAGGTTTTTTAATGATGATTGCGGGAAACTAGCCGTACCAAATGAGGCATTCATGTTTGTTAAGGATAGCGATTCCACTACAGGCAGGTGCTGGGGCAATAGACCCGTTGTACCAGTCACGGATTCTGTAAAGTGCATACTGAAGCTTCGTACATTGTTGCATGTGCCTGCCCAGTCGTTAGGCGGCCTGTGTTGCCAGACGGTTTTGTTGAAGGCGACATGATGAAGATCTGGTCGATGAAGTAAGATCTGCTGCGCTGTATCCAGTGTGATCCCTGGGTGAATAACGTATTTCCTCAAGGATGGAGCGCATTTGGCAATTTCAACGAGCGTGGTTGCCATGGTGTAAGGCAGAGTGATGATCTCGAGCTCGGTGAGACTTTTACAAGTTTTCGCTAGTCTCGTGAGCACATCGGTATGCTCGAATCGGTGCACTGTGAGACGGGTTAAACGTGATTCAGAGCGTCTCACAGCTGTTGCGACGAAGGAACGAGATACAGGTCTGCGAGCGCCTGAGAGATCAAGGTGCATCCATAGTTTTGGCATCCTTGAAAGATAGTCCCTCCAAGCCCTGCTAACGCGCATACAATTGACCATGTGACGGAAGGATAGGTACTCTAATACCATTTCAATCAGCTCAACAGGCATTACCGTGAACGGGTCCACAGCTGTGGCTGGCGAGAGCTTGCGAGTGAGTCTGTCGTGTAATTGTTGAAGAAGCTGGTCCTATATCAGCATGGTCTCATGTGGCTTGTAGCAAGATCATACCTTGAAATTCTGATCATCGACAGGAACATTCTTCATCCCATACTTGTAAATCCCAAGCGCAGTCTCTGGCTTATCCATCTTCTCCAAAACGCTTGCCGTACGCAGATAGCCCTTCACTTCTTTCTTGTTCATCCTGATCATTTCTCTACCATCTTTGACCGCGGCATTGAATTCATTGAGCTTATCGTAAGTCGCCGCACGATGGTCATACAGACCAAGCGTGGGTGATGCGTTGATGCCTTGTGATAGCACCTCGATCGCTTTGTCAAACTGTTTGAGCTTGTAGTATCTGCGGCCGAGTTCTTGGTATTCTTCGGAAGATGTCTTCCCAGCCATGATCTAGGCGCGATAGTAATTAGAGCGCGTAGGCTTTTGTGTAAGCAGAGCAGAGACCAACAAACAGACGATGCCACATTAATCATGGTCGCACTGTGCATGTGGGTGGTCACGCCAACAACGCGTCACGCACGCGTGGTGGCCTGTGCTCTTTCCTCTCACTTGTGTCTCATACAATGCAACCCCACTGTTAGTGTGGTGGTTATCACGTGACCAGTCCCTCACAGCTGGGACACATGCACTGCATTACCTTGTAATATGGATTTTTGCTCACGTGTCAGTGCATGAGGAGAATAACAGCTTCAGGTACAGTGCGTATCGTAGTGGTATTATCACTACTCAACCCATACATCGAACGATAGCATCGTTACTACGAGGATGTAGACTTATAGGAGTGAACTGAAGCAATGCAAGGGCAAAAGATTAGTAAGTATCGTACGGTAATGATTTTATGCTATGGTACTTATGACGACGCTTAGTTTGTCCTATTGCCATCTCACCCCCACTCACTTAAAAGGATATTACCTATTAATGCATTAGATACCTAAAGAAAGCTGCTACTTCTACAACGTTATTTCCATTAGCAGCTGTGCTCGAATGGCTTTTTTATCAACGCATTGCTCGTATTAGGTGCTATTAACAACTTCAAGGTCCCACAAGTTTTGAAGCATTGCCTGTCCACCGTACAGCGATGCAGCATTAAAAGCGCCATCAAAAAGCAATCACTATATAGCAGTGGTGATTGCACGTTCGGAACGAGTTTTACAAAAATCTGAAGGAGAATCTTGAATTAGAGTATTGTCCTCCAATGCTACCGTCCGTTCGTGGCGAAGTTAAGTTTCCCACAACTTGGTACATCATCATTCTCTAACATTAAAGCAATAGCGGGACTTCTTCATGCGATATGATGCTGTAGGTTTAACACAGAATGGATCTATAAATACAGGAAGACATGGCCAGACTGTGTTGTGATCATAGTCGACCCAGGTACGTCCAAGAGTGCTGCATGCATGATGAGTATACGATAATATATCCAATCATAGAATGTATTCAGTATTTAATACGAAGATATGAAGCCAAATTATCGTCACATCAACAGCTGTTAGTGTTATAATCCTTCATCCGCTTGATTCATACAGGGTTCCCACAAGCCACTACCTCCCCGGACACGCGTCGCAGTCTCATACACACGGATTGGTCTCAAAGACTGCGGGATGCAAGCCATAGTGGCTCCGATATGATCTTCCATCCAAAAATAAGGGAATGAAACTCAGCCTGATCCGGCCTAACATTGTGGCACCCAATGAGGCGAAGAAGGATGAGCGCCGCATCTGTCAACCTCCAATCACAGAAGTGAACAAGCGGGATGGGAGCGTCACAATAGAATGGCCAAGCAGTCGAATCAACGTAAGATATGGTACTTTGGGATATAAGGCCAGCCATGCGTACAAACAAGATCATATTAGAAAACCCCATACACCACACTGCCTCTCAGCCTCGTTGCCAGTTCCAGCCTTTCCGACAAACAAAGAATTTCCCCATCTACCACTCCATAAACATGAGCACCGTTTCGACGGCATTCTTGCCTCTCACAACCACTTTCACCGCCCCAGCGGGATGCTGGGATACAACCTGGGTAATCCAGGAAGTACCCATCACATGGTGGAAGCAGGGTGGTGACAACCAAGTGACTTGTTTCCCACCAGCCTATCCCTTCTCCATTTCCAGCATGATATACTCGCCAGGAATCTGTCCAGCAGGCTGGACAAGTGCCTGCGACCGCGAGATGACGACCAGCGGGCAGGAAATGAACGTCGTGTCTTGCTGTCCGTCGTACGTGGTTTTCAATCATTTTGGGGCACGTGTAGTGCATAATAAGACATGACTGACCAGGCGACTGCAGAGCTTATTCATGTGAAGCAACGAGTAGTGCGGTGCACGATTGGGAAGATCGATTCGGCTGCGTAGCACCGTTTTCAGTCGACAAAACGGCCTGGAATATGAGCTCCGACGCCCCCCCACGTCAGCAGTATATACCAAATGCATATCATGATTGTCGAGGAAACGGTACAGACACACTCTCAGCCATCGTATCCGCAGTATACTTACACCTCGGTAGATGGCGACGAGTTCATCATCCCAGACTGCGTTACCACAGTCTGCTTCTACAGCCACATCCCCTGCGGTTCCTACATCTGCGTCTCCATCGCCTACTACACCATCGGGGTCCCCTCTCCCTGGCAGCAGTGGACTTGCGAAGAGTGCTATTGCGGGAATTGCTATCGGGGTCACGGTAGGTATAGCGGTCATTGCCCTCCTCGCGTACATTGCGTGGACTCTTCATGGAAAGCGTCGTGCTGCTGGTCATGTAGGTTTACCAGCTGTGACGCAGTATCCGGAACAGGCTGGGGAAATGCAATACGATATGACGCGCTATACAGACACGGAGCCTACTGAGATGGACGCTGTGCAGCAAAGGGCTGTATATGAGCTAAAAGCACATTGAGCATCTGGGTTGTACAGGTGGGTGAGAGTAAGACCCCGGTGTGTATCACTACCACAACGGATGGCATCCGTAAGATCAATCAGAGATTGTCAACAGGTTTGGTGCTAGCTCAGAGCTTCACTGCCGTACCACTAATGCAAATAGTGTCTACTCTGTTGCATATGCTATTTGTTAACCATGATAGTCGCGTTCAGGGGGGGACAGCACGTCGACTCAAACCTGCATATATTGCATTGTTAACATGGTGGTATGACTTGATACAAGTGAAAATCCTCAACAGTAATGTCTCCTATTTTACACAAAATTCGACCCCTCTCTACGCGTGCCACAGCCTCGCCACAGCTTCAGTAATACCCACGTCGTTTGTCTCGAAAGAGTACAGCGCAACACCCAGAGTGAGGGTTCCAAGACGCAGTGCCCAGTTTGCGGCGGCGCGGATCTTGGGGACGCGGGCCTTGGGGAAGTAGTCGATGATACACGCCCTGTACACAATCAGTCTCGTACTCTGATTTTTCTTGTGAGGTCTGCTAGCATGAAGGGAGTTAGTCTAGACAGGATTAGACGTACTCAAAGCCAATGTGTGAGTGAACGACCAAAAGGGCGCAGAGGATTGAGTCAGTGATTGGGTTCAGCGATCCAGCGGCGAAGGGCGCCAGGGTCAAGGGAATCAGGCCAGCAGAGACGATCCTATGCATCGTCAATAAAGCATTCTGTGAAGCACCGCACCAGCTTCAACGATTTGTGTGCCAGCGAATGCTTTTCATTCATCAATTGGGGTGCGCACCTCTCAAAGGTCCAGTGATAGCTGCCATGTGCGTAGTCGGGGTTGGGCACGGGCACCGGGTCGTTTGTAGTTCCCTCGATCTTCTGGGGTAGAGGTGGGAGAATCTGGTTGCGCTGGGTGGCGTGGAAGGCGGCGATGCGTGTCGCCCTGGGGACTGCTGCGCGCTGGAGGACGGGCCGAAGGTTGTGGGCGATGGAGCGGGTGGTGGAGGTGGAGGTGGAGGTGGTGACGGTGGACAGCATGCGCGGGGCAAAGGCCTGTCTGGCGAGGGTGGGACGCATGATCGAGGCCATTGCAGCGGGCGTGGACAGGCGGTGCAGGGGCAGAGGGGTGGTGGAGGAGCAGGAGTTGTGGGCAGGACGTTCGCAATGTTCGTCGTCGTCGTGCCCGAGATGTCGATAATGTTGACGACAATGCCTCGGGTCTCAGGTGCTGACCTTCCTGGCGCCCTCATTGGCCAGCGGTCGAGGCCGGGAAACCCCGTGACAGCAGTTTTCAACCTCATCGATTCTCGGCTGGGCCAAGGTGCAGCTCAACGACGACCCTCAACCCACCGCCCCCCCATCACCGCCCCCATTTCCCATCCTCTCCCCGGCACGCCGACCAGACACAATGGCTTCCCGGCGGCTCGCTCTCAACCTGCAGCAGGGCATGCGCTCCCGCGCCGCCATTTCTGCCGTCAAGTCCTCGCGCGCCTCGCCCTTGACCCGCGGCCTTGCGACCCCCGTCAGCTACGGCTCCAAGACCGAGTCGACGACGCTCAAGAATGGCTTCACGGTATGCTGCAGCCACACGCGGCCCTGAGGACTGCAATTGACCCCTTCGCGCAGATCGCTACCGAGCACTCCCCATGGGCCCAGACATCGACCGTTGGTGTGTGGATCGATGCGGGAAGCCGCGCAGAGACGGACAAGACCAACGGCACTGCACACTTCTTGGAGCACCTTGCTTTCAAGGTATGGACCCGCTGATGATGACGACGTGAGAGGCCGAAGACCGGGCTGATGAGTGGCACAGGGAACCCAGAAGCGCACACAGCAACAGTTGGAGCTGGAGATAGAAAACATGGGCGGACACCTGAACGCCTACACCTCGGTATGTCCTGACAGTCCTTGGAGGAGAATGCATGGCGAGCATGAAATGAGACAGTTTGACTGATGATGTGACAGCGCGAGAACACCGTCTACTACGCCAAGGCCTTCAACAACGACGTCCCCGCTGCAGTCGACATCCTCTCCGACATCCTCCAGAACTCCAAGCTCGAGCCCCAAGCCATTGAGCGCGAACGTGATGTCATTCTGCGCGAGCAGGAAGAGGTTGACAAGCAGCTCGAGGAAGTCGTCTTCGACCACCTCCACGCCACCGCCTTCCAGGGCCAGCCGCTCGGCCGCACCATCCTCGGACCCAAGGAGAACATCCAGAGCATCCAGCGCTCCGACCTCGAGAACTACATCAAGACCAACTACACCGCCGACCGCATGGTCCTCGTTGGCGCTGGTGGCATCCCCCACGAGCAGCTCGTCGACCTCGCCGAAAAGTACTTCGCCAGCCTGCCCACTGAGCCCCAGGACTACTCCCACAAGTCCCTCGCCGCTGAGCAGAAGCAGAAGCCCGACTTCATCGGTTCAGAGGTCCGCATTCGTGACGACACCATGGGAACCGCAAACATTGCCATCGCCGTAGAAGGTGTCAGCTGGAGCGACCCCGACTACTTCACTGCATTGGTCACACAGGCAATCGTTGGTAACTGGGATCGCGCCATGGGTACCTCAGACTACCTCGGCAGCAAGCTCAGCAACTTTGTTTCGCAGAACAACCTGGCCAACAGCTTCATGAGTTTCTCCACCAGCTACTCGGACACCGGGTATGTATCTCTCCGAATAGAGTCAGGTCCATGACGAATTGCTAACAAAGTTAGTCTCTGGGGAATCTACCTTACCACCCAAAACCTCACGCAGATTGACGACCTTGTGCACTTCACTCTCCGTGAGTGGTCCCGCCTATCAATGAACGTCACCTCCGCCGAGGTCGAGCGCGCCAAGGCCCAACTCAAGGCCTCCATCCTGCTCGCTCTTGACGGCACCACCGCCGTCGCTGAGGACATTGGCCGCCAGATCGTCACCACCGGCCGCAGGTTATCACCCGAGGAGGTCGAGCGTGTCGTTGGCGCAATCACGGAGAAGGACGTCATGAACTTTGCCAAGACCAAGCTCTGGGACAGGGACATTGCCGTTTCAGCCGTTGGACAAATCGAGGGTCTTCTAGATTACAACCGCATCAGGAACGACATGAGCAGAATGATCTCATAGAGAATGGGAAGCAACCATTTGAGTGAATGTGGAAGAGATGTTTTGTGTGCAAAGCTGTGAGCGTTGACGGCACATTGTATTTTGTGTACACTTAGTTGAAAGAATCTGATAAAGGAAGAAAAATTCGTTCAAGCTGTCTTCTTTTTTTGGTCAGTCCAATGAGTGGATATATTAGATTGTATATACGTGCAATGCATGACTGATATGAGCTCTTTCGCCGAAACAGACACAGTTAAAGCGGCGTCATGTGTATGTGCATTCGAGACTCAGGTTTTACTCTAAGGAATTAGGTATCTATCACGCTGTGCACAGTCCATACAGAGAAGCTTTGTGGCTGAATCCAAGGTACATATAGTGATTATTCGATCTTTCAGTTCCTCGACTTGACCGGCAAGGTGGTATCAGGTACATGGAGTATCCACAGAGCTCGAACGCTGAAAGATGTTAAGGATGCTAGAAAGGGTTCGGATGTTAGGACTATTGCTTCTTTCTATGGGTGTGTCTTGTAATTTAGTCCCTTCTTAATAGACTTTCTAAAGGAGATAAAAATATAAGTTGCAAGCTAGATTTGATAGCTTGCATCGTGATTTGGAAAAATTCCTTAAAAATATACTGGGGCGTTTGGATGTGAAGCGTTTTGAGCGTGCGGTAGTAGATGTTTTTTTGAGATAGTTCCTATGTGTCTATTTCGTCTATTGCTCTTAGATATACGACGAGGAAGATGACCAAGAGTCTCTAAATCACTCGACGCGTAGTCTTTTAGCAATAAAGCAAGTCTCCTCGAGTGAGGACATGATGTGTTAACGTATTGATACTTGCTGCAAAGGATTGCTGGAAGCTAAATCCAACGAAGAATGGGCACGAACGGGCGATAACAATGCTAGATTTTTCCGTTGCACTGTACAGGATCGTCTGGAGCAGCATTCTATTTCAGCTAAAATACCACTCTGGCACAAGACTAGATTGCAATGTCAACTAGCAGTCATGCAACCCTTGAATTATGAAAATGAAACTTGTTAGATCCCGAAATATTTTGTGCATGCCATAGGTATTTTTAGGGCTCCACTAGTACATGCTATCTGATATGCTATTAGGGCCTGTCCTCCTGTATATAGACGTTAAGTAGCTCACCTTAACGAGATCGATGAGGCTATAGTAGCTCAAGGACTTGTGACAGTACCACGGTAGGATGGGGTAACGTGTCTGCAGCGGATACATTTAGAGTCAATTCCTATTTCCACTTACTTGATATGAAGCGCAATTGATATTTGAGAGAGCAAATGCTTCCTTGTCTCTTTGTGGTGCAGATTGATCACGTAGTGGAGGTATGTGGAACGGACTTTTGTAGATGATGGCTCCTAAGCAAATTCGCAATATATCATAGTTGCCGTACTCTGTGAATTCGCATACAAGCGGCCTGGAATGCTTATTAACGGTATACGTTGGCCGGTACTGCTTATTGGTACACCTAGGCACACATATGCGTTGTATGATGCTTAGATGCAGATGGGGGGGATGGACTGCTTGGGACTAAGAGGACCCTTGCTAAGAGCTACACTTAGTATGTGCTACCTATCTACATGGAATCTTTGCGGTTCTAATTAAGTGAAAAGCTGAGCTTATGTCACCTTTACAACGTGTATTGCGAAGCTCTCAAGTATACTATAATCCTTTGACCGCTTGTTATTGACTGAGATGCTTCAATTCGTTGTACCTAACGTTCCGGTGCTGTTTGTTTACTTAGCGAAATACCCATGACTAGAGCCTCCAACTCACCTTATGTTATCCCCACAATACAAGATTGAGCCTTGATTAGTGCCTGTTGTAAACTTGTCGGAGTCAACCAAGCGTACCTAGGTAACCCCTTGGAAGAATATTATCCCTTTTGATAAGACGTATCATATATGACACACAATGCTCACTCAACCTCAAAAAATCTCACGTCTCCTGTTTCACCCACCAGAGATCGTAAGTGAAGAGCAACGAAGAAACACAACAGGGTCACGTAAAATAACTAGCTAGACAACTAGCTACTGTGTAAAGTTGAAAAAAAAATCTAGCAAATCTCAAAATAGCAATTTGCCTTCGTCCCTCTCTATTTCCAGACGACCTAGACGGCCAGTTTGTTCCCCCCTCCCTTCCTCTCCCTTCCCCCACCCCCTCACACAACCTCATGTGGTACGGTAAAGCAAAGCCAATCAACATATTTCTCTTTACTTCCCGACACTACCACCTACCTAATCTATATATATCCCCTTAGCCACCAGTACCTACTGTCATTCCGCCCCCCCACCCCTTCCCTTCTGCCTTGCCTCGCCCACCAGTTAAACCCTCAAACCCACACCACACATACATACAGTACCTTAGGTACATATACCCCTAACATATCAGCCAACCAACCACAGTCCCCAAACTAACCATCCAAGCGCAGCAAGCGCACCAACCACAGTACCCCCGAGCTAATCAATTAGCCTACCACAACCCCCTCTCCCCCCAACCCCCAAGCAAGCAAGCGCGCGACTCCTCGGCAATGTGATACTCGCCTGGCTACTGTATGTGTACTTACTTACAATGGACAGCGACAGCAACAGCGAGGCGGGGTAAGATTAGCATCCTCATTCACGTTAATATTTGCCATTCTCTTTGCCTTGATTTTGCCTTGACTTTGCCTTGACTTTGCCTTGACTACGACTTTGCCTGCGACTTTGCCTTGACTTGGCATAGGGATGTCTACCGCTTGTAAAGGGTCAAGGATACTAGGTTATCATGGTGATTATATATACCTACATAATACATACATAATGTGCGTGCGAGAATGGAAAGACTGGGCGGGTATCATGTTACCATGGATATACCTTTCCGCTTTCCGCTTCCCCCATTTGCGCCCTTCTTTCCTTGCTCTGTTTAATATAAAGTCAAGGAAGAAGGGAAAAAAAAAAGGGAAGCCGAGACAAGAAGGCGAAGAGCTGTCTATGTGTGTACACATGTGCAGGGAAGGAGATACTAGGATTTATGGAGAATGCGGGGCCTGAGTGTTGGTTGGCTTGACGAGGGTGACGTGTATGGAATAATGTACTTGTGTACTTACTGAATGTATGACTATGTATGCATGGAATATAATGGCTACGTGTATGTGTGTGTGGGGCTATGTAAGTGGCCGTTTGGGGTATTTAGGTACGAGGCTTATTTGGGTTATACTGTGGGTAGTTTTGCAAGGCTATAGGTAGTTCATGGCTGGTTAGTTCGGCGTTTCTCATTGAGGATAGGCAAGGCAAGGCTGCAGGTTGATCGGCGATTTGAGAGAGTATTTCTAATCATGGAGATGCATTGAGACGAGGAGAAAAAAGTGAAAAAAAAGGTCATGTCCTCTCGTCTTCTGGAATCATGTTTGAACGGGTTAATATGGCTAATAATTTTGCTCTACACAAGGCTCTAAGATCCTACTGATTCAACGGCATGTCGGAATGCAGTAAATGAGCGAACAGCGAAAACAACTTGCGTAGCTCTCTATGAGCAAACAAGCGCATCGCCGTACCCGATGCTCGTTTCTAAGTCTTCATCCTGGCAAGGACGTGCAGACTGATCGTCCCAGGGAAACCGTAAAAAGGTTGGAGGAACTCCAAAACTCCGGTACACCGTGTACCATAGGGTAATGTTGATTGGCAAATGGATGCCGTGGTATAAGAGGCGGGCGCCAACGAAAAAGGCGACATGTTGAAACCGACCCAAAAAGTGTTGTCGCAGCGGAAGGGTAGTGTGTATGAATGGTAAGACAGACTTGTGCTGAATCGAAGTACGAATTGAAGTAAGAGGGTAAACGCCAAAGCCCAGTCCCGTACCGGTATGCAACGCTCGTAAAACGCGATGATGTTGGATGTTGGATGTGTGCTGTTTATTGGACAAGAGTCGTCTCTCAGTAGGTGAGACAGTAGATGATCATGATGGCGTGATAGTGTTGGTTTGTTGGGCGTGTAGCCTCAATAATGCGATAAGGATCCGGTGGAATGCCGACACGATATGCTCCTCCCTCCAGGGCATAGATGTAGCGCGGTGCCATGGGTGGTGGGAGCGCTGGCTGTTACTTGATGATGCGGCCCTTGCCTTTGTTCTTGGTTTTGGCTGCACCTGCGGATGTGAGCTTGCTCGTGTTCATGAGCTCGCCGATGTATCTATTGCGTGTTAGTGGAGTCGAGGCGCTATTGGCGAATCACGGGACATACGACTGCAGGAACTTGTTCCCACCCTCAAGCTTCTCATGCTCATTCTTGACTACCTCTACGCGGTCGACAATCTCCATGAGGCTAGCTTGTAGTTGCTTCGCTTGTCTAGCGACAGGTTAGCTGGACTGTACACGATAGCTTCATGTGGGCAAGGGCAGCACGAGAGACAATGCCACTCACGTGGTCGCCCTCTCAAACACTTGGGGTACAACCATGGGCGCTGGCCTAGTCAAGGTTGTGTGCTTGCTGTCTCGCACGCTGCCAAACAGCCTCAAGCAAAAGAAGGAAAAAAAAAGTTGACTCACTCTATCAGCGCTTGCCTGGCATCTTGGCCCATCTTCTCAATCTCTTCGCTGCTTCGTCGAGGACTCATTGTGCGAGCGTCGCCGTCATCGTACTCTTCTTCTTCCTCCTTCATTTCGATGTTGGGGCTGTCGCGCGGTATTATGATGGTGCCGCTGGATTTCCTGCTGCCGAGACGTGGGCGGGCTTGCAATGTGGGGTCGTTCTTTGCCTGGTCCTGTTCGCTGACTGACGACATTGATGAGGTTGTGGACATGTCGTCTGTGTACGAGGGTCGACGGTCGATGTGGTCAGCAGCTGTGGGATAGGCAGTAATCACAACTTGAGGCGGCTCTGACATTGCGAACGACAACGGTCAGGGTGCGAGCAGAGGTTGGAGTTTAGTGTGCGGAAGAGAGTCTGCCGTTGGGTGGGTAGGCTAGGTGCAGCGATGAATGATGTGGAAGACACCAAAGCGGGCCACTAGACAGGGGGGTGGGCTCCCTAGGGTCCGAGACCCCTGCGTTTAGTTGGTTGGGGGGCGCCGAAGAGGGAAGAATGGGAGTGGAAGGAATGCGACGAGCGCGGAGCAGCCAGGATCCTCGTGGCGGCTTGCAGCAATTGCTTAATCCCAAAATGACGAAACCGCCGTGGCTGCGTGGGTGCAACGGCGAGCAAACTCGGTGATGGACTGATGCAGCAGACGAGGTGAGTGCAAAGGGTAGCAGCAGCGCTTGTGCACACTGCAAGATGAAGACTCGTCGTTGATCGACACGGCTTAGGCGCTCGAGTGGGCGTGCGAGAGAGGGCGGCTGGTTGGACGCGGAGCAACGCTGCTCCTGCTTGGTGCAAGAAAGAAAGTGAAGAACAAATTACGTGGTACTGTGTACAATATTACTGGACTTCTCTTCTGAGCGTCGCCGTGGGCGGGCGGCCGTGGGCGGCCTTTTCCAGGCCAGGATTGCCTTTGCTGGCCAGTGGCTCCTAACGTGAACCTTGGCCCACCGATCGTCACCTCTGAGACTCCAACGAGAAGCATGACGTCGAGCCTTGGCGCCATGTCATGCCGGCTTCCGAACCAACACCCGTCCACACCTCGCTCGCCGCCCCTAGCCAGCTAGCAACCGCCCTCCACCACGCTGCCATACACACTGTACTGTGAGTAAGACGAGTCGTCGAGGGCCTTGTCCATCCCCCCAACTGGCAGCACACACCATACTGCCCCAAGGTAACTCGACGGGGGCCTTGTCCCTCCCTCTCTCTCTCTCTCTCCCTCTCTCCCACTTGCAGCACACCACGCTGTCTTCGCCGCATGCAGGCTTCGGTGTATTTTGCTGCGCTTGCTGAGTGTCCACGCGCCCATCTGTGCCGTCATCACGTCAGTCCCGAACGCTGATCATTCTCTGTAATCCGCTGTTTCGCCAAACCATGGCCCCAAAATATACAGGATCGCCACACAACTTGGACCCTGCGGCGTTGGCGTGTTGGCCTGTAACCGTGTGCGCACTCCTGGGCACCGTCAGATTACCGTTGCTCCTGTATTCCCTCGAAGCAACGGTGAAGCCCCCGCACATCCACTTGGTGCATGGCAAGCCGCTTCCACTGACTGGTCCACTGACTGGCCTCTGCTGTTCCCTTTTCCTACTGGCTGCACGCTCACTCTCGTCTGCTCGCTGCTCAAACACTTTGCTAGCCTCCGCCCTCCGTCGACAGACTGCTGCCCAAGCCTAAAGTTTTTTGTTTGATCATCGTGTAACTTGAAGCGCCGATGGACCGTTCAGCGTCCCGCTATACTCTAGATTGGACCGCCGACTCATGTTGCCCATTTGGCGGCTTGCGAGCACTGTCGCCATGATTCTAAAGCCTTTTATCCCCGGCCCTACTGCCTCCGCAACATTGTAATTGTCGCAGGTTACCCAATCTGTCTTGTCTCCCGTTTGATGACCACGACGATCTCGAAGGATTTCGATTTTGGAAGGCCGAGCGTTAGCATTTCGTCGTTCCTGACTGGCTTTTCTGCCAGAATGCACTATTAACTGGTTTCAGACCAACAAAGGCTCACTGGTCGGAGCGAACCGCATCCACTAAGTCGTGCTTTGCAAGGTTGACGGGGAAGCGTAAAGAGACAGCGGTCACCGCCATTTTGTCTGGCGACGATCCGACGGTATGGGGAGCGCACTGTTCAGCGGAAGAAGGCTTCTCGTACCGAGTACCACAGTGGTAGGACTTGCAGTAGTAACCCACGTTGGCTCATTTGGACTAATAGCTAATCTGAACCTTCGATTGAGATCACCAAGAATCTCTTGACTTCTCGGCAGCATTCCGCCTTTGCATCGCAGCCAAAATACACCCACAAAACGTCGTCCACCTCGGCTCGCTGGGCTAGAGTATCATTTTTCATCGTTGTAAGTAGTACGCCCACATGCGCAATCTATTACATATCCTTGAGCGGAGACTAATAATCCGCGCAACGGCTCATGTAGTCCAAGTACAGAATTAGAACTGCAAGTACGTACATAGTACGCACATGGTATTCTCCCTTGCATTGCTCAAACACCCCAAGACGTGCTCTGTTAATGTATAATGTTGATCTTATATATCGGCCCTACCGTCAGGTCATGCTGCCTGGCAAAGGGCACGTGGTTTCTCTACCTAACTGCATTCTGCAAAGTAATCCTCTCCATGGACCAACGAAATTGCTGGAAACAGGGTCAGTTGCACGGATCATGTCTTGTGGCAGAAGGCATGGCTCCGAATTTCGCCTGTTGCACTTTACCTATGTATTTGCACTTTGAAATCAGGCGTGTCCCACCAATCTGAAGCCATCAAATACTCACCACTCAAAAAGCCGTCCAAGTTCGGCAAATCGAGTTGCGCGTCCAATACAATTTAGAGAGGTCTCTGGGTGGGGCAGTCTCCTAGAAGGACCGAAGAACAGTGCGAAACAGATGGTACCTGAATCATTGTATTGTTCAGTCTTACCTAACTCATCATTCCATTCATATCGGCCCGACAGCGTCATCACACTGCATGTGAATCTTGCCTCATGTGGCTCTCGGATTTTCGATTGTAGCAAATGATGCATATCATGCCTGTGCGTATACAGCAAGGTGCAAACGTGAATGCTGGTGTTGTACCAAAGGTGGGGTTCCGGGATTCTTCTCCGCTGCTGTGGTGGTGTAAGGGTTGGGGTAGTCTACAGTGCATTGTATTTGCAGGATCGTTATCCAAGGCCATATCAGTAAGGCGCGCGGCAAAATACTTTAACAAATAAAGCCGGCGATCTTGATGAATTGTAATGCAAGGCTTGTCGGAAGCCAAAAGTCATGCAAACTAACTACTATGGTATCGACGACCGCACTCCGTCTGATCGTCTGCAAGTCATACCTTCGCTCCGCCATCGGGCTTCTTGGGTGCAGTACAACCTAAGAGCACGTTGCGACTCATATTTCAAACGTGTCCCTCCATAGACCAACACGTAGTACCTTGTCTGCCAACGTAGCATTTGGCATGTACAAAAGGCCGAATGTATCTGCAACTCGTTACATAGCGACAGGCAAAACGTATGCTCGATCTTGCCAAGCCTTCATATATCCGACTCCGCATCTGCATCACCAATGATGGCTCTGACCGGCCGCTCGTCAAACACGTCTAATACATCTTGCTTGCGCTTCTACTCTATCTTCCGCGGGTGATGGATGCCAGTGGCCTGCAAAGAAGTGCGGAGGATGAAACAATGCTGGAGTGGCTGGACGTGACGTCATTGTCGGCTTTAGCCTCGTCCACGAGGTCCAAGCTCAAGAGTCAACAAAGCTCAAACGTGACATTGTGTCGTACGGTACTCATCCAGATAGTCATGTCTTAATAGATTGTGTTGCCATCAATCTTCTTCGCCTATCTAAAAGTGATTGAACCGCTAAGCACGCAGCTACCCCGCCATGCACGGCATTCTGGAGCTGTCCCTGCAGCTGCTCAACTCATTTAACCCAGGGAATCATGGTGTGTAATCACAAGCGAGCCAACTTCCGACTTACTGAAGAGTTACCTACTGAGCGTCCTGGATAATTACTAAACTTCCAAAGGACGACTCGGCGCGCAAATACCATTGCAGGAGGGACAAAGTGTAGTCACGCGTGAGTCTCAGTTCAATGTAGCCTATGAGGACTTAGTTATATTCCGGAGCAATGGTCTTAATTGACACTTTATGCAGCCACGGCAACGAGCAAGTCATCTGGTCTGCCAGACTACTTCGTTACCGACGATGGACATTTTCAAGGCCCAACGCAGACGGGCGCTGCACCGTTCCTAGCGCAGACCAATCTAGCGCCATTCGCAGGAGTATCATACATACCTAACACGCCGTTGGAAACTCAAATTCCTATTGCTGGGAATCCAGACAACAAGAACATCTTTCAAAGTCTAGCAAACATCAGCCCTTACTTCCCCAATCCTCGGGGCTTCGGTGTCAATGAATATTCGATGCCGCCTGGCTCTAATGTCTCATGGCTGAATATGGTGCACCGTCATGGCAGTCGCTACCCTGAAGTCAGCGGTGATGCTGCAGAGCGAACTCTTGGACTGAAGCTCAGCAACGCGACTGGGAAATTCACTGGTCATGGGCCCCTTGACTTTCTCAATGACTGGAAGTTCTTGTTGGGTGCTGAGATATTGGTGCCAAATGGCAAGCAAGAACTCTTCACTTCAGGGACACTGCATTATTATCAGTATGGCCATTTGTACCCAAACAATGGTAGCAAGATTGTCGTAAGGAGCACTACGCAGCGACGCATGACAGAGTCTGCAGAGTATTTCCTTGCTGGCTTCTTCGGTCTTGGCTGGACGCAGAATGCGACTCTTGAGCTGGGTATTGAGTGGCCAGGCTTCAACAATACACTGGCTGGTTACAAGCACTGTGATCACAATAGTTGGGGCATGGCCAGGGATGGTACGATAGATCTTTCTCATCCTTCAGACGCATGACTAATGACCACCAGCTCTTATGGAATGGGTAGGTGTATACTTGCGCGATGCTCATGAACGCTTCACAAATAATATTTCTGGTGATCTGGAATGGACGCTCAGTGATACCTGTAAGTCTCCAGGGGGTCTCTTGATGGTATGCTGCTAACTAGGTCTAGATAACGCTCAAGCCTTGTGCTCATATGAGACCATTGCTTTAGGCTTCTCACACTGGTGTGGCCTATTTACATATGAGGAGTGGGAGGGCTACGAGTATGCTCTTGATATCGCATTTCAGGCTAGCAGTGGCTTCGCATCTCCTGTTGGTCGCGCCATTGGCACTGGTATATCGCCCTGCTCGGTTGATTGAACAACCGTCTCTAACAGATTTCAGGCTACGTGCAGGAAGTGCTCGCTCGTATGCAACACCACGTGATCACTGAGCCAGCCGCGCAAATCAATGTCACGCTTGACAATAACACGATAACCTTTCCAGTGGATCAAAACCTCAATCTAGACTTCAGCCATGATGCGGGCATCCTCAGTATACTCACTGCGTTCGGATTGTCCCAGTTCAATGATATGTTACCCTTGACGCATATAAAACGAGATCGCGAATTCATACTCTCGCATTTGCAGCCCTTCGCCGGCCGTCTCGACATCGAAGTCATCAAGACACCCGCTCCTGTCAACCCCGACCGCTCGTCCAAGGATGTTTATCTTGATGGTAAGCCAACAAGTTACGTGCATTTCATCCTCAACCAACGCACGATTCCACTTGGGAGAAGCTTGAAACAGTGTGGAGATAGGGATGACGGGTGGTGTGAGATGGAAACTTTCATCAAGGTGCAGCAGGAACAGATTGAGTTGGCTGACTATGAGTTCGCATGCTTTGGGGAGTATGAGAAGCCCAAGTATGGGGATGTAACAGATGGGAGGCCGATACGGTAGCGCGGAGGTCTTCAGGGTGCGACACAGTGGATACGTGCAGCTGATAATGGAGCCTGCTGGCTATACCAAATATTGCGGAAGATCGATTCAGCAAGAAGATAAGCCAAGAAGACTTCAGCACACTCTACATAGTATGAGAAGGAAATTTCAAGATCCTTTAAGTCTCTCTACGGTGTATTAAGACAGTTTTAAGTTGTGTATAGAAGTTTTAAATAGTAAACATAGAGAATATGCATAAAAGACTACAATAACAAATCCTCCTATAAATACCTAAAACAAAATTCTACTAAACTAATACTTATAACAAGAAAAAAACTTATACTGAAAAAAAACTTAAAACAAAACAAAACAAAGCAACAACCTCAACCCCCACCCTAAAACCTCCCTAAACCCCCAAACCCACCCAAACTCCTCTCCGCCCCAGCCTCACACGCCCCCAACAACTCAAACAACACCGCCTCACTAATCTCCACCTCGCCGCTCTCAAACGGCACCGCAAACCTCCTCTTGCCCTGCGCTGCCACCGCGCCACCACCACCACCAAGTCCCGGGCAGGCGAGAAACAACGCCTACAGTACGGATAAGTCGACTTGTGCTGTGTCCACTACAGCAGACACGTGGTGTGGAAAAGGTGGGTGTAGACGTGGGGGGAAATTGTGGGATCTATGGGTGGGGGGAGGAGGGTTAGTGTGTGATCTACAGTATAAGATGGAATATTATAATGTTATAGGAAAGGGTAGGATAGTATAGGAAAGGATGGGATAGAATAGGATAGAATAGGAAAGGATGGGATAGGAATGGGGAAAAAGGAAGTGGGTTCCGTACCAGAGGCGACTTGCGCTTGATCTTGGGGGCGAGTTTGGCCGTCGGTGGGGGCCAGGGACTCTAGGCAGATTGAGCACGAGGCGTCTGTAGGGATACTGCTGGGGGGCAGGGTGGTGCTGAAGGCTGCGAGGGCTTGGGCGCTGAGTTACTGTTTTGGGATGCATTTTGGCTGTTGTTGTTATTTCTGTGGTAGTAGTAGTAGTAGTAGTAGTAGTAGTAGTAGTAGTAGTAGTAGTAGTAGCTAGAAAGAAGAAGGAAGAGACTGGAAATCATAATATTTATTGCGTTCAAGTAATCCACCCTAATAATATTCTCCATGCGGATTGCAGTATCCCAGGAATAATGCTTTGTTGGCCTTTGCCCTGCATAACATGGTACCATGTTTTACACTTCCAACCTCGACCGTCCTAGATAGGAAACCATTTACCATATTTCTCATGTATACGAATATATTCTGGCCTCTGAACGGCATCCCAGCTAATGGTGTGTCTAGTTTCTTATCTTATCCTTGGAACAATGCTGACATGCACTAGCTATCTTCAGCTTCTGGAGCTGGCCAGCCTAGTTCTGTGAGTCACGGAATAATGACTTCCAAAGTCTCATCGAGTAAAGGACACCTGGCTTGCACATAGTCGCGTGATTGTGATCTCGATGATGTCGTATCATTCTTGGCCGTACATTAGCCTCATGAATGGACCGTTATAGTGTATCATATTATTCTTGCGATACTATCAACCGGCGCGGTGGAATGATAGATGCTGTGAGGACTTACTTCCATGTCTACTTGATATTGAGCACATCGATCCAGCCTTCAGGCTTTATCCTCCCTCCCGCATAGCCTTCATGTAAATACTTCTCGCCATCGAATCCAAACTCGATGAGAGCATCTTCGCTGCCCCATTCACCGTGACCGCTCATCCCGATCGGGACCTTGCCAGTACCTTTGATACCATCTACATACCCCACAGGGATCTGGATGCAAGGTATGCCCGTAAAGTTCGCCAACCAGACATACTCCATGTTGCGAAGCTGCTGATTGCCATTCGTCACACCATGACTGAGCTCGCCGTCTTCAATGGGCCAGCCTGCGTTTGGTGTGGTTGGCGTGACGATGACAAGACCAGGGTGAGTGCGGTAAAGATGCGCTAAATGTTCCATAAGGATAGTGCGTACGCGCTGAGCCAGCAGGAAATCCGTGGCTGGTGTTTGCTTAGCGACGCTCATAAGAACCCTATTGGGGCCGGTGAGATCGTATATCGAAGTTCTATGACCGCTTGCACCTTCAGCTAGTATAGTCATGGCGTGAGCGACTTGTCCTTGGGGTAGAAGGGGAAGACTGATGTTGATGATCTCGTAGCCTAGTTCAGACTTGAAGTACTGCAGCGCTGACTGGCAAGCTTCTTGGACAGCTGGGTCTGCACGATCAAGCCATTCCTTGTAAATGCCGATAACTTTAGGTCGTGATCCAGATACCTTCATTGGTGGCTTAAAGTCTGATGAAGGGAAGTGTGTTGGGTCAGGTTGAGCCATGACACGGTATGAGATTTCGAGATCTGACATGTTGCTCGCCAATGGGCCTCGAACTGTCACTGACTTGCCTGCGTCAGGCATTGGAGCGACGGAGACACGCGCATGGGAAGTTTTGAGACCGTAGAGACCACAGTAGCAACTCGGGATGCGAACAGAGCCACCGCCGTCTGAACCGATGGCGAAAGGAATGAGTCCATAGCCTACCGCTGAGGCCGCACCACCTGATGACCCTCCGGTGTAGTATGAAGTGTTGTACGGATTGAGTGGCGTGCCCCAGATGGGGTTGTTATTGGTGGTATCTGTCGTTGTTAGCCATGGTGTTCCAACTTGTTAGTCTGCTACAGTTTGACTTACCCATCCCAAGCTCATGCATGGTCAGCTTCCCCACCAGTATAGCTCCTGCTTCCTCGACCTTCTTCGCACACCAACTCGTCTCCTTCTCTCCGCCACCAGTGTAGTCGTGCGTCGTGCCAATATATCTCTTGTAGCCCTTGACCGCCAGATCATCCTTGACACCAAAAGGCACGCCATCGAGTATGCCCAGTGGCTGGCCCGTCTTCCACCTCCGCGTCGACTCTGCAGCAGCCTGCCTTATAAGCTCTACTTTGCTCTCCATAAACGCAGTTGCAGGCGCTCTCTTTTTATAGTCTCCATCTCTGAGAATGAGCGGTAGAAGCGCTTCTACTATATCAGTGGGAGTAGCTGCGCCGCTGGCGTATGCGTTATGGAAGTCCTGAATCGTGTAGAAGCGTGTCTGTGAGGCATTGGGCGGTGCACGGAAGTTTGCGACATCTGTGTAGTTTGCCGAAGCTTCGTCGCTCTCATCTGGGAGCAATATTACCGTAGGATCGTATCGAGGATCGATGCCATCAAGCTTGCGACATTTGCGCAATGAGCTGAAGCCGGCGTTACTCCAGAGCGCATATGGTACTAAAGGAACTGCAGCGACCCTAGGTGAAGAGTAAGCTCAGAGACCATAATGTAAGTGCAAGTCCATACGCATATGATAGAATGTCTAATATTTTGCCCTTGAAGACAGGATTCTGTCCCTCTGGTGGTGCTTCGAAGGGCGTATCATGAGCTTTGGGCGTGGGATAGTTCAGGAACCGAGTCGTCATAATGGGCTTATTATGTCGTGGTGATAATTTGCTGCCTTGCGCAAGGGTCGAAATTGTTCAATTTCGTTTCTTGGGAAGTGTACAAGAGAAGTTATTCGACCTATTTATTTGTCATTGCTCTCGAAGCCTTATCTCAATTGCGCCGACGTTCAGCTCTGACATGTGCCATTCCGCTAACGCTTAAGTATTGACGGGCCGGGACTTCCGCAACGTACCCTACTGGGCTCACTTGGTGAAATTCCGTCTGACAGCCTTGGAAAGGCCATTTCCAGACCTGTAGGTAGGCTTCAAGTATTTACTGTTCTTCATGGCAAGCTTCGAGCTATTCAAAATTGCTACATGTAATCATGCATGGTACCAGGTTCAATTGAAGAAATACGCTTTTGAATAATGTACAACTTGTTGCTACCAATGTGAAAGATCTTCACGTGGAACATGGTTCTAGTCGTCTCAGGACTGGTCCACAGTTACTACGCAATGTTGCACCAGTACTAGGTATGCAAAGTGTGCGTGCTATCCCTCGTCAATCTCGTTTTCCATTGACGTTTCGAAGATATGATCGTTTCCCAACAGGCCCTCGCGCGGGCGTCTTTGAAGCTGAAACCGACGGTGCTGTGCAGCCCAAAACGTCAGTATCGCTTAAACTTTTGCAATGCAGAGTCCGCTTGAGGCTGTCTGTCAATCTACTGACCCTTGCGGGGAACAGCGGCTGAGCCAGACACCTCGTCGCCCATACGGTTGTACTCCTTCTGCATGTTCTCGACCTGCTTCTTCAGGGTCTCCATGTCACGGTCCTTGGCCGCGAGTTCGTTCTTGAGCTTGCCAACCTCACCTGCGCCACCGATGTCCTTGAGCGAGGTGCCCTTCTTTGCGTTCGTGTCGCCCTTGAAGGACTTGAGCTCTTCCTCGAGACGGAGAGTGTCCAGGATCATGACGTATGTGCGGTTCAGGATAAGGGAGAGGAAGAGCGTGAATCCGCAAAGGTACATGTTGCGTTGCGAGTAGAACTTGCGGGCCTGAACCTCCATGCGTTCAATACCACCGAGAGCTGCGTTACTGCATGATGTATTAGTTTGCGTACGCATTGCAAGTCACTAATTTACATACCCTCCGCGTGCGCCTGGCTCATCCGAGCCGGACAACTCTACCTGAACACGGTAGACACGGTTGACACTGTCAATGAACAGAATCAGGATGAAGATGAATGTAATCTTAGAGTCGTCAGATAATGTCCAATCGATGATAGGAGGCTCAGGTTACCTTCATGCCATATTGAAGTTTGGCTATTATGGGGCTCTCCGAGATGAAGGTGAAGAGCTTGCGACGCCATGTGAATGGCAGTGGGACGATAAGAGCGCAGAAGATGAGCATCTCCGTCACCAGGAGGAGGAAGACCTGCATAAAGAACAAGAGTAAGTAAAGAGACCACATGTTGAGTGGCAACCGTAGTAATCATGAAGGACACGCGCACAAACAACGCAGGCAGATGCCAGTGTCGTTGTGAGCGTCGTGCCTTCCATGCACCCATGCATGATTGAGGGGTTCTCGTACCAGACTGTAGTAGAGCGTCATTTTGGCAACGTGGTAATATTCTCAGGGCAGGCTGATGTTTGTGTGTTGAGGCGGGGTTGAGCGGTAACAGCAGTGATCGAGTCGCAGGACGCGTCAAGGGAGGCCAAAGTCGGAAGACTGAAGGCCGGAGGAGTACGGAGAAAGGATGCGAACAGGTGGAAGAGGGAAATGGGAAAGCAGGAACAGGCCAACGCGATGTGATGTAGGAGCCGCAAGTGCCTAGCTTGTGAACAAATACGTCACAGCAGTCCAGCTTTGGGACAGGCGCACGGGCCGGTGTCAGTCTAGCCTTCTTTAGCTCCACTAGTATTCACAAATTGTGCGACAACCTTTGCCAGTCGAGCTGCAAACCCCAACCACTCGCATGTCTAAAAGCCTGTGTCGGCAGACTATACAACAATGACGACAGAGCATATGGACGGAATGGTCATGGACCAACCCATCTCCAACGACGGGGCAGTAGAGTCCAATGGCACCGTGCACACTGGCAACGGTGAAGTAGATGCAAATGCTGAGAAGAAGCGAGCGAGGAGTAAGACTCCAAATGATGATGAGACTCCAGTAAAGCGTGTGAAGGGTGTTGCATCAATCAAGGCTGAGTTCGTTGCATCGAACTATACTTGACGCCACACGTGCTAAGAACACCAGATTTTTGATCCGCCGGGGTGACAACAAAATTGCCACAAAAGATGCAGTTGTGGATGACGATGCAGCCGAGGCCGCAGATGACCGCTACAAGAAAGATGCCCGTGATGGTGGTGGTGGTGGTAGAGGCAAGGGCAAAAAAGACAAGAAGCAAAGGGGCCAGAACGCAAGTCGAAACTTTGGTAGCTCACGCGACAAGACTCCGCTTTGCAGCTCTCGTGCTCTCTTCAACGAGTTCTCGGCCAAGGAGTGCCAATTTGGCAACAAGTGCAAGTTCGAACACGATCTCCGCAGGTATCTGAAAGAAGGTCGGCGCGAAGATCTCACCACTATGAATGGCCAATGTCCAGTTTTCGAAGTCAAAGGTTTCTGCCATATGGGATGGAAGTGCCGGTTTGTGGGCAGCCATTCAGAAGAGCGGACCACTGAAGACGGAAGACAGGAGCTCGTGTTGAAGGAGGATGCAGAACGCAAAGCTCAAGTTGCAGATCTCGAAGACGAAGTTGGCGTTGTCAACATCGTGTCAAAGGACGTCAAATTTGGTCTGTCACGCCGGAAGATTGGCACACCACGCTCTGACCAGTACAACGAATGGATCGAGAAGAACAGAGGGCTTGAGCGAGAAGTCTTTGACAGCACGATGGGCGACTCCAAGGCTCTCAAGGAGGAGATGGAAGCACGGCGAGCAGAGTACGTCGAAGCACCTTTCCGACCTTCAGAGAAGCGTCGAATCTATTATGGCCCCGAGACACCCGTCCTAGCACCCCTCACAACCCAAGGAAACATGCCCTACCGCCGCCTCTGTGTCGATCTAGGCTGCCAAGTGACCTGGAGCGAAATGGCAATGGGCATGCCACTGATACAAGGCGAACGCGGCGAATGGGCCCTCATGAAAGCCCATGAATCCGAAATCAGTCCCCCTTCATTCCAGTCTAAAAATACAGTTGTCCAAGGCTACGACAACACTACAGACATGAAGTTCGGCGCTCAAATCGCGGCCAACAAACCCTGGCTGGCTACCAAAACAGTAGAAGTCCTCACAGATCACTGTCCCAAACTTCGCGCTATTGATCTGAACTGCGGATGCCCCATTAACCTCGTATGTGAGAAGGGTGCCGGTTCCGCACTCCTAGATCAAGAAGCCAAACTCGAGCAAATCCTCCGTGGCATGAACTACGTATCCAAAGACGTCCCCATCACCGTCAAAATCCGTATGGGCACTAAAGACGGACAACCCACCGCGCAAAAGCTCATCAAGCGCCTCGTCCTCGGCGGCCGCGAAGCCGTCGAAACAGGAAAAGGCACCTCTGGCATTGCAGCAATCACCCTCCACGGCCGAAGCAAACAGCAACGCTACTCCCGCAGCGCAGACTGGTCCTACATCGCCGACTGCGCCTCGCTCGTCAACCGCCTCAAAAAAGACCAAGCTGCGCAAGCGGATACGCTCGCCGAAGCCGACCCACGCGACCAACCCAACGGCGGAAACGTCTACTTTGTCGGAAACGGCGACTGCTACTCCCACATCGACTACTACAACGCGCTGGACAACGCACACGTCGACTCGGTCATGATAGGCCGCGGCGCGCTGATCAAACCCTGGATCTTCGAGGAAATCACCGCCAACCAGTATCTCGACAAGAGCGCGACCGAGCGCCTCACGTATATCGAGAAATTCGCAAAATACGGCATGCAGACTTGGGGCTCGGATGAGCAGGGTATAGGCACCACGAGGCGCTTCTTGCTGGAGTGGCTCAGCTTTGCGCATCGCTATGTCCCCGTTGGTATAATGGAGCATTTGCCGCCGAATATCCAGGATCGCCCGCCTACGTTCCGGGGCAGGAATGAGTTGGAAACGTTGATGGCGAGTGAGCATTATAAGGATTGGATTAAGTTGAGGTATGCTATTGTCTTTCTTTCTCTCCCTCTCTCTCTCTCTCTCTGTCCCTCCTCCCACAATCACCACCACTACTTTTACTTTCTCCACTAACTCTAAAAAAAACAGTGAAATGTTCCTCGGACCCGCGCATCCAAACTTCAAATTTGAGCCAAAGCACAAGTCCAATGCGTATGAGATCGAAGCCGAGGGATAGATGCATGGCGTGTATGGTTGATCTTGCCAAATGTAAACCGACAAAAAACTTACTCGACACCATGTACTGCCCTTTATTATGAAAGGCGCACATGAATGAGAGCATTTGTTGTAGATAGTTGCAACACTGAAAAGTTTGCAAAGGCTCTCTGAAAACTGAATTTTTTCAAAGGCTAAATGAAGTAGACACATTATGAATCGAAGAAGAATGAAAAAACCATAATCGAGCTTTTTGCATCATCTTTTGAGTACTTGAGACATGTATAGCAAAACGTGCCCAAGCCGTCGTAAACGTCAGAAAATACACCCACTTCACCATATTATACAGATGATGGCGCGTGCCGTATTGTTGAACAGTTTTAGCGACCCAGATCAACTCTTTCGTCCAAGCCAAATGACGTTTCTACGAGACACCACTAAATCTCTCGGTCCTGCCTCCCCTGAAACTCCTATAAAAGTCCTCTGTGGGATCAGACCCCAATCCATTCCAACCATTTGTGCCCGCACGCTGAGTCTCCTTTTGTGCCTTGTTGATCTTCTCTTGTAGCTGGGAGGCACCAGAGTCGATGAGCTGGAGTTGTGCTAGCTGGGTGTTGAGCACGCGTACGACCTTTGTCAACTGTTAAATCATTAGTAGAATTCTAGCGACAGGAAGATGAGAAGGGTGTTGGTGGTGATAACATACAGGGTCATCAGGCTTGCCAGTCTTGCTGAGTGTCTGTGATGTAGTATTGATCTCCTCAATCATTTCGGTGAGGTCCTTGTTCAGCTCGTTGAGCCTGTCTTGAAGTTTCTCGGCAAGTTTGTAGCTATTTTCGCTGTTAGTACTTCATCTGTATATGCGTCTTAGAGATACTAACGTTCGCTCACGCTCCTGATCAGGCCCACGCAGAGCCTCGCTCTTGCCACTAACACCATGCATCTTCATCAAGTTGTCAATATCCTTCTCGTATCGATCAAGGTAGGCGTCGAGCTCTTGCTGATTTTCCTCCATTATCGTCAGTTGCCTCTCAACTTCTGCAGCGTCCCGCTCAGCCTGGAAAGTCTTGGCGTACAGCTGACGAACTTTGTCCGAGTTCTCTACCAAGGCGCGGTCCCAAGATGCGACAGTCTCGGCCTGCTGTTGGAACTCCTTTTGGTATTTGGAGAGATCCGAAGCCCATCGCGTAATGATCTCGTCCATGGATTTGTTCTTCAGGCGTGACTGAGCAGATGGTGCTGGACCGGCGGTCGAGCTAGCCATGTTCGCCGCGTTACTCCCTGATGTTGCTGTAGTGGCTCCGAGGCCAGATGCAGGCTGAGAGGTTGATGTCGAAGTTGCAGGCTGTGTTTCGGTTGTTGCCGGTTTGGCGCCGAAAAGGCTCGAGGGTGCGCCTGAGGTTGCTCCAGCGCCAGAAGCCGGGGGTGCAGAGCTTCCGCCTCCTAGACCTGAGAAAGCCGTAGAGCCGGCTGTTGTGGTTGCAGGCCCGCTAGTCGCTGGTGTGCTAGCAGGTGTAGAGGCAGGGGGCTTGCCCCAGCTGAAGGTGTTGCTACCACCTGCTGGCGCTGGCGTGTTGGATCCAGCGCCCGCGAATAGACTACCACTGGCAGGTGCGGACGATGCTGGAGCCGCTGCGGTGCCACCTAGAGATGGTGTAGAGCCTGTTGATGCAGGCGCTGATCCAAGGTTGAACCCGAGCGGTTTGGCTGGTGTTGACGAGGGTGTCGTGCTTCCAGGGCCACCAAAAAGGCCAGATGTGGGGGCGGCCTGCCCTTGCTGTGCCCCAGAAGTCGCAGTCTGAGCACCTCCGCCGAAGAGGTTACCTGAAGGGGCCGAAGAAGCGGGTGTTGCAGGCTTGTTCGCATCAGAGGCGCCATTGTTGGCGAAGAGTCCAGATCCGGGAGTAGAGCTTCCTAGGGGTTTCGCGGCCGAGTTACCGAACAAGCTGGGTGTAGCAGATGAGGAAGTCGTCGCTGGTTTCTGGGCCTGTGCGAACAACCCACCAGGCTGTGTGTTTGCGGACTGGTTGTTCTGTTGGCCGAACAAAGACGAGCCGGACTGAGCAGCTCCGCCCGATTGGTTGCTGTTACCGCCGAACAGGTTAGGACCAGGAGGTGCACCGGCGGGAGTCGTCGAGGGAAGGAACGAAGTTTTGTTTGGTGCGGGTGTCGCTGTTGGGGTCGAGCCTAAGAGCTTGCGTTAGTATTCCAGCAAGTCCCTCTAATGGGTCAACGACAGAAACATACCAGACGTTGTGCCAAAGCCGAGTCCGAGTGAGGGTGCCGAGGAGGTGGTTGTACCGCTCGTGTTGGCTCCTGCATTCCCAAACAGGCCTCCAGCGGGGTTTGGCGTGTCTCCGCTGGGCTTCCCAAACCCACTGAAGCTGGGAGTAGCGGTACCGCCGAAGAGACTACCAGCCGGCTTGCTTGCGGGCGTGGTTGAAGCACCTCCACCAAAGACACTCGATGAGCTCGTGGCTGTATTTGCGGTTCCGAAGAGACCACCGCTGGGCGCGCCTGAAGTCGTGCTGTTGGCGGTTCCGAACAGGCTTGGTGTCGCTCCGCCAGACGAGTTGGTCGCAGCGCCGAACAGCGGCTTGTTGGGCGTGGCGCTGCTGTTGTTGTTGTTGGTGAAACTAAATGATGCCATGATGGTGTGGTGGTGGTGGTGGTGGTGGTGGTGGTGGAGAGGGACGGTGTGGTGTTGTTTACGGTCTCGAAGGAATAGGTGAATCGGCGCACGAGGTGCAGCAGAAGACGGTCTCACCACGCGCAAGGGATGCCGAGAGGCGTCGCAACCACGCAGGCAGGTGATGTAGTAGTCGCGCAAATTACGGGCTGTGTAGAATGTGCGAGTTGGTTGAGGTGGTCTGGGTCGGCGCGTGGTTGCAGCTGCCAAAAGTTGTCGCACTCTATGTCCAACATGGACATGGGCCAAACAGCTGCAAACACTAGCGCCGGCCAAACTAGAAGCCAAACTCCGCGCTGGACCTCGCCCCGCTAGACCCGTACCGCCGTGCTTGAAACCCCACGGCGACACCTCACACTATTGGAGGCGCAGCAGACCGCTGCATTGCCTGCGTCTGTTCCTCCCCCTCCCTGCCTGCACACAAACTCGCCATCAAGTCAATCCTGTGTCGCTGCTCGCCCCCACACTCAGCGTATCCATAGACGACACTGCAACCGCCCGCCAGCATGCCCGACGAGCTAGCACCCCCGCGTAAGAGCGTCGAGCTCGAAGACGCCGGTGCGAGGGAGCTCGGTGAGTCTCTTTATAGCCACATATCAACGTCCATATCTGACCATGCATGTAGCCGAGTCGAGCGACGAGCACTTCTCCGACGCCTCCGAAGGACGAGCCCTCAGGAATGAAGCCACTTCTCCAATCCCAATTACTCGTGTCGAGCGGGTAGACGATGAACCCGCCCATGGCGAAGTCCCAGGCACAGAAGCCTACAGGATGCGCACGCAGGACGCTGTGCCCGACGAGGTCGAGATTGTCCCGGATGGCTCGCGAAGTCGTAGTACCTCCAGAGTGAGCGTGAGCGACCGGCCTCTGACACCGGGCGGCACTCCTATTCCAAAGACTATCGTCGAACGCGTAGACGACGTGCCAGCCCACGGTGAAGTCCCTGGTACACTGGCGCACCAGCAACGCCTTGCCGACGCCGAGCCCGATGTCATTGTAAAGATCCCCCAGCCGCCCCAGAGCAAGACTGCAGGTACGTAGGGCATCTCCTTGGTGCCTCCTGCGTACCATTGACGGAAGAAGGGTCGCCAACTGCCTCGCTTGATAGGTCTCCCTTGATCAACACCACCGACGGCGCATCCGAAGCCTCCCTCAATCACCTCGACGAGACTGACACGGTACATGAGCCATACGACGAGGAAATGGATGGAGATTCACCCGAAGACGACGACGACGACGACGATGGTTTTGGAGACTTCGACGAGTTCGAAGAGGGCGGGGACGAAGGTGACTTTGGGGACTTTGACGATGGGTTTCAGCAAGGCGAGCACGAGGCAGAGACTACGTTTGATAACCCCCCAACACATCATCTTCCGGTACCTGCCCCTTCACCAGGTCCTGTAAGTAATGACAAGGCTAGCCCTAACATACCACTCTCTCTTCTTTTGATTTGATCCTGCTACTGTGACGAAGCACAAACAAACACGTACTGACCATCCCCCTTTGCAACAGCCTGTCCTTGACTTCGCCACCCTCACCTCACTCGACTCCATCACTACAGCCACACAGCCCTACATCGACTCCATCTACCCCGCCCAAGACATCCCCAGTATATCCACCGACCTAGAAGCCCCACGTTCCATCTTCCTCAGCGAACGCAGCCACTCCCTCTGGACTCAACTCGTTGCGCCCCCGCCCCTCCAACCCCCAGACTGGGTCCGCTCCCGCATCCGCCGCCTCTTTCTCGTCTCCCTCGGCGTCCCCGTCGACCTCGACGAGATCCTCCCTGCCTCGAAACAAAAGAAACTCATACTCCCCTCGATCCACATCCCCGGCGAGCGCTCACCCCGCCCCTCCGCAGACGGCCGGCTCGGCCGCGTCAAAAAAGAAGGCGACAACGCCTCCTCCACCTCCCTCGACTCTTCCGCCTCGAAATCAGAAAACAGAAAACGCAAGGGCCCGCCGCCGCCCCCAGAACTCGACATCAGCAGCACGAGCATGCTATGTGCCACCACTGATGCCGCGCTGCAGAACTTCACAACGGAGGAGCTGGAAGCGCATGTCCAGAGACTCGGGGAGCTGGAGAAGAGAGCAAAAGAGGTGTTTGAGTATTGGCAGAAGAGACTAGAGAGTGCGTTGGGCGACAAGGATGCGTTTGAGCAGGTCATTGAGAGTTTAGTAGCGCATGCTAAGAAGTTGAGATGAGTTGGGCTGTTTTCTTTGTGTAGGGGCAGGGCAGGGAGTCAAATACGATGTAATGTTTGTCACGGTACACGTAGTATTATGCTTCTTCAGGGCCAGTTTCCTTTTGGTTTCAAGGCCATGTGTTTTTGACTTGCTTGTCTCGTCTCGTTTATTCTCTGGTCGTCGTTGCATCACGCAATTGGGCCGTGGAAATCATGGGTAGAATTTTGTGACCACAGTGGAGGAGAGATGTAAGAAGACCCATGGAGAAAAATTCATATTTGGAATAACCATAACCACTCTTACAATGATTAAGATGATTTTAAATCACCCTGTACACTTGTCTACGACGCACAAACCAAATTCTAACATCGATTTTCACGCAAGAAAACATAAAAACAATGATTCATTCTGGAAGCACTGCTGCGAAATTGCAGAGTACAAAGACACTCATCTTTTATTATTCTTTTGTTTTGTTTTGGAGCACAGGATCCAAGGTCGAATTCGGTCGAGGTGATGCATCTTCCGTTTAACGACGTTTTAAATGTGGCTAGATACGAGACCCAGAGGTCAGCTGAGAGCTGTCTGTCTACCTATTCCTCTCCTTTCTCCTATATATACGATGTTGCAAACAAAGAATAGCAGCGGCACTGGGAAGTGTGTGTGCTTACTTCTGCTCGCCCTGGGAGCTGCTCTCGTTGATCACATCGTCGCTGGGGTGATGTTAGTGTTGGATGTCTAGTGCTTGAAATACAGCAGGAGGGGTGCTGAGGCGCTGGGAACAATGGTGGTGCTGGTGGTGCTGGTGGTGCTGCAGGAAGAGAATACGAGGTGGGGCAGAACTAACATGTGCTTGTCAAGATCCTCAATGTGCTTTTTCTGCACCTTGAGCTTCTCCTTGATTGCCCTGAGCCTGTGGGAAATTGTGTTAGTAGTGTTATTCGTACTCTCTCATATGTTTCATGCGTGGCGCGCTCGACGAGTGTGGGTAGGCGTACTTGGCCTTCTCTTCCTGGCGGATGTAAAGCTCCTCGGCGGCGGCCTCACGCTTGGTGAAAGCATCACTGTCCACAAGTCAGCCCTATCCATATAGCGCGTCTATCCATTGGTATTTACCCTCCAGCGACCCCGGTGGGCCTTGATGTACCCGAGCCGGTAGCACCCTCGGCCATGCGAAGGGCAGAGGCTGAGAAGTAGCGAGGAGCGGCGAAGGAGCGCGCGCTCTTGATGAACTGTGTGCGAAGCATAATTTTGATTTGGGTTGGGTTGGCGAGGAATTGGGGGACGTGAGGGGCGGCTATATATCAATTGCTGGTGAAGGTGGAGTGATGGCTTGGTTCGCATGTCGAGGAAGCTTGGACCGTCTGGGGCGTCATCGCTGGTAGATCATGTGACGATCTGTTTACACAGTGCCTGTTGCTAGTTGTGGCAGAACTGCGAAACAACGAATTATGAGATGTTTACTGGCATTCAATGCTAAGTGACTTGGTGATGCTTCATGCAGCATTCGAGAGGGCTAGCTGCATTGCAAGTCTCATGCTGGTGCAAGGTGCAAGGTGCACATGTGTAAGCTGTGCTTGCATTATTCGGCCACCAAAGATGGGTCAGAAAGGAGTCCCTATGTAGGTTTGTATGGGTATAGCAAAGGATAATTCAGCACTACAATGGCTACAATGCTCAGGAATCCGCAGCCTAGGCATACAGCTTCACCCGCACCTCCGCAGCGCGTCCCTGATCTCCACAGATATCAAGGTTGTTTCACAATATAATGAACTCATGCCGCAAAAGTCAGTCACTCGACACCGCAGAACCAAGTAAAGACGGTCAAAAGCGATGTTTGGTGATGCTGTAAGGCTCAAACCCTGTACATACAGTTGTCAAGGAACGCATGTACCTACTGCGGGGCAGCATCCGTCGGGCTCAACACCGGATTCTGGACGTTGCAGCCCTAGACACAGAGAATGAGGCCACCATTGGGCAAAGCTAGAGTCGTTGGCCGCCATGGGCGGTGACGGGCGGTGCCTGCCTGTCGAAATGAGTGATCTGGGCTGTGTGAAACGATCCAAGTACAGGCAGGCGTGATCTGCGCCAAGACTAGTCGGGTCCTCGAAGCAGAGAAGTCCCCTCCTCTTGATAACTCAACCACACAAGCCGTCCTCCGACAAGTGATTTCTTACTGCAGTCTCTTGTCAACCGTCCACCACCACCCTTTCATCGCTCACGCTTCTTGCACTCCTACGCCCTCACCCACCCAGTTCGCTCTCGTAAGTACCCCTCCGCATTTCGTCACTCCCCCCCTTCCCCCAGACCGCGGACCGACTTGCAATCTGCGCTGTAGCGGCCCCAGCCTACGCCTGCCAGCACGATAGGCACAGCGAGCCCATTGAAGCCGCCAGCGCCGACCCTCCCCGCCGTTGTTGTGGTCGGCGTTGCCTGCGTGCGACGATGATGGGGCCCAGCAACAGCAAAGCCGCACACGCCCGCCCCTCCTTGCGCCGTCCTGCTTGCGTGCTCAGAGCACACGCAAGTGATGGATGCAGCTCGGCTCACCGCCCAGCCGAGTTCGCTCCGCAGTCTGCGCTCGATGAGCAATCGGCGGTGACGGAAAATCGCACTTTTCCTGCCGACTGCAGCGAGCGCGTGTGAGGGGCGAGCAGCACTGTTGAGACCCTGAAACCCTGCGACAACACACAACACGCATCATTCGCGCGCTTACAATTCACGCAAAAACAATGGCTAACAGCACCGCAGACCGACGTCACAATGGGTTACGAAGATTCCGTTTACCTGGCCAAGCTGGCTGAGCAGGCCGAGCGCTATGAGGGTGAGTTTGCCCGCTGCAGCCAGCTGCAAGCCGCGACCGCCCGTGCTAACCCATGTGCGCAGAGATGGTCGAGAACATGAAGGCCGTTGCCTCTGCAGACCAGGAGCTCTCCGTTGAGGAGCGAAATCTCCTGTCCGTTGCGTACAAGAACGTCATCGGTGCCCGCCGCGCGTCCTGGAGAATCGTCACTTCAATCGAGCAGAAGGAGGAGTCCAAGGGCAACGAGACCCAGGTCGCTCTGATCAAGGAGTACCGCCAGAAGATCGAGGCCGAGCTTGCTAAGATCTGCGAGGACATCCTGGAGTGCCTTGACGGCCACCTGATCCCCTCAGCTGAGAGCGGCGAGTCCAAGGTCTTCTACCACAAGATGTATGTCTTTATCGTGCTCAATTACCCGATTCTTCCACTGACCACCCGTCTTCACACAGGAAGGGTGACTACCACCGTTACCTCGCCGAGTTCGCCGTTGGCGACAAGCGCAAGACCTCCGCCGACAAGTCCCTCGAGGCATACAAGGCCGCCACCGACGTTGCTGCTCAAAACCTCGCCCCCACCCACCCCATCCGCCTTGGTCTCGCATTGAACTTCTCTGTATTCTACTACGAGATTCTCAACTCGCCCGACCAGGCTTGCCAGTTGGCCAAGCAGGCATTCGATGACGCCATTGCGGGTACGTCTCGAAATGAAGCTGTTAGGTTCAATACTAACAAAATTGCAGAGCTCGACACTCTCTCCGAGGAGAGCTACAAGGACTCCACTCTCATCATGCAGCTTCTCCGAGACAACTTGGTATGCCCATCGGATACCCACACTTGTCAGCCCTTTTAGCTAACCCATAAAGACTCTCTGGACATCGTCCGAGAACGAGCCGTCCGCCGAGGCACCTGCTGATCCCCCCGCGACTGACGCACCCGCTGCTGAGGCTTCCGAGACTCCTGCTGAGCCCAAGGCATAAATCATCTGGACCTGATCCCAGAGGCAATAGTAAGGCGGGTAGTGACAATGGCGCGCATCCTGCAAGGAAATATGATGCCTACTCAATCAATCCTCACGGTATGAGGGCTACTTTAGGCTGCTGGCTAAAGCCACATGTGCTTCGTTAGACTCCTGAATTCTCAAACTCTCCATATCCTGCCATTATCCCCCTTTCTTAATGCCAGCCCCGTATCCCAGACTTGTATGACACTTTCTGTATGGTTTCTCTGGAGGCTTATGATTTAGACACTGACGTCATTTACCCTTGTTCACGGAGTGTCTGGAGGCGCCCTTGTTTGTGCCGTTCTCTACATTCCCTCAAAAATATAAAATTTCACATACGACAGTAAATGCTTAGCTGACTGTACTTGGGCATCTTCTCACGTTCTCCCTTTGACTTTTGACCTGTCATATGTCCATCACCTTGGTCTAGCAAGAGTATAACAGTGAGCGCAGGCACAAGTATTGTGGTCCAGTCTCGATTCTTCTTATGGAAAGATCCAAGATATAACCACCAAAACCGCGTCGAGCCGAGCCTAAAGCGTGGGTGCAGCGCTTTCTGTCGTTCCATTTTTTTTGGAAGTACACCAAGTGGCTCCAATTCTCTCGGAACTCTTCGAACTTGAACCACATCCATTCATCTCGCCAACACCTTTGCACAATACCTCTCGACGGCACCGTCAAGTCCATCAAGCCGCTGTTCAAGCGAGCCTCTGTGGCGCATTCACCGGCGGCGGCTCCACAAACGCTCTCCCCGGCCTTCCTGCCGCAGCCACGAAATCCGGTCTTGTGAACTACACACGCTTCAGTACATCTCCCCACATCAACACCAGTCCACCACCAGATTAGTACTAAGACCAGTACACGGGCTTGAACTTACATCAGCAAACCACTGCCAAACACCCCTCATCCACCACTTCATTCCACACCACGGGCACTTCTGACCGCGATGCCCCCACAAGCACTCCCTATGGAAGCTACACCCACAGCGCCTCACCGTCAACATAGTCCTGCTGAACGACGCCCGCGGCGCATCCGGGTTCTGGACCTCGAACACCGCGCGGCAAATGCGACACCGTTCGCCAATTGAGAGCGGGTACCGCGCTACCTTGACGCCCTTGGCGAGCCAGGCCCCGCGTCCGATGTAAAGTCTGCAGTGCGGCGATTCATGGAGTCTGCATTGGAGGATGGGGGACTGTGCTGAGAGTGGGTTGGCGTCGGCTAGCGGTGATGATATATGATCTGCGGCAGGGCCGGTGTTGAGATTCAGGGTTATGGGTGTGGCTTGACGAGTTGAGGCTCCAAGGGGACTTGGGGGCAGAAGAGCGGTGTTGACATCGTCACTTTCGTCGTCGTCGTCGCTCGTGGCGAGGGTGGCGGCGTTGTGTGGATTGCCGCCTATGGCGTTGTGTTGAAAGGGGTCTGGGATCACGCTTGCGCCGGGCGTGAACGTCGCTCCGGACCCGAAGACATTTTCGTTGCGAGGGTGGCCTAGGTTGGCGGCCGGACGGGAAGCGTTGGTGTAATAAGCAGGCGGGTCATCAGTGGGTATGGCTTGTGTTGAAGGGCCAGCAGCCGAAGATGCAAAGGGGGACGAAGTACTTGCAGAGCTGATGGCTTGGCTTGGTCTGCCCGGTGCACTTGAACTAGAGTGGTTCCTTGGGCCATTATCTGCGCCTATGAGGTTGGGGTAGTTGTCTGCTTGTTGTTGGGCGGCGGCGGCCGTAGTAGCTGCTGCTGCTGCTTTCGCAGCTTTCGCGTTTGCCACGCGCTCGGCCATTTGTTGCTTGTTCAAACGACCGTATCGGGGAATGTATAAGGACATTCGATGTGTTTTTGAGGATGCAGGGGCAGATGGGTGTGATTCGGCGAGGGGTGGAAGTTGTGGGATCTTGAATGGGATGAGAGTGGTGGTAGTGATGGTGTATGAGTTACCCACCTGTATAGTGACAGACGGCTTTGGTTGTAATGAGTATATGGGGTTAATGACGGGGACGGTAGCAAATGTACTCGGATTGATCTGATCTGATCTGGTTTGAAGTGATGTTATTGATGGTTGTGGGTGACATGGGGGCAGCAGACCTGACTTCCTGGATGGGGCCAGTCGCCAATAACATGAGACGAGCCTGCTGTTCATGTTTGGGTTTGTCAAGTCATGGAGGAAGTGCGAGGTTGTGTTGGGAGGGACTGCTCTTTCTTGACGCGGGGACGATAGCATGCACGTCTGTTAACGTTTGGAAGGAAGCATTTTGTTATTGCTTTTTGAGTGCTTGACAGCTCGCCAATCTCCCGTTGACATTGTGACGATTCTTGACATTGACATGAATAAGAAAAGCGTGTGATGCCCTGGAGAATCTGAACTCGTTATCGTGCAGTTTGATTCTCAACGAGGACTGATTTTTTTTGCTGGCAAAAGCACTGGTGAAGGAGGGTGAAGGCAATGGTTTCAAGTTCTATAACCAAGTCGAGTAATATCGAGAATGACGTGTTTGTGGCCTGCAAATAACAAACTTGGTTCTTTGATAGATACATGTTTGTAAGCAGAGTTTGATGATGAGAATTTGGCACAATATGTATATCCGGATCTTGAGGCGGTATGACATGGAGATTGGCATTACTGATCTTTACCCTCACCGACATTTACCAAGTAATTCTACCTAGGTACTGCAGCTGAGATGGCCTGTAACGCTTATATCCACAAAGTGCAGTACTTTTGTCGATCAAAGGAACATCCGAGGGAAAAGGCAATCGAGCACAGATGGATGTTTAGACCAGGAGGCATCATGCCCAAGAGGCCGTTGTGAACAGGTGCGCCCTGTCCATAAGTGAAGGGTCATGCTCACATTCCAAGGAACCTACCTGGAATGCATCCTGCTCCCTCCGAAAACAAGTACGCAATGCGAATATGTGCAAGGCTGAGATTGGCTTGTGATGGTAGTGTGGACAAAGTGAAGCAGCTCACGTGGAGTTGGCCGATGCTGGGGCTACCAATGGAGCGCGGAAGCAGCGGAATCACGTGCGGGAGCCGGCCCATTAGTGTGGACATTCGCCCGGAAAGGCGATGCCGGCTTACAGAGTTGCAGGCCGCACCCAGGCGGCGCTGAAGCGCAAGATTTACTGCGTTACCGAGTAACAGCTGCACGTTTTACCCCACCACGACGGGACAGGGAGCGACAAGTGCTGGAGATTACCAGCTGGAGATTTCCCCAATAGCGCCGGTACGATGGAGAGGCATCTGAAACAGATGAGAAGACGCCAATTATGCTGTGGTAGCGGTGATCAAACAGGAGGATCAGCCCGGCGCGCAAATTGAAGGTTGCCAGCGCAGTCGATTTCTGGCCGAGTGGTGAATGCCAGGTGAAGGGGTCCAGTGGAAGGAGGGGCAATCACTTGCCGGTTGAAGCGGACGCTTGGCTGCTTAGCACCCGAGTTACCTCGTGTGGCCTCCACCATTGTGGCAAAGACGAGGCCCCTATTCGCTGCTCGGCGGAAGAGACAGAGTTCAGCCGGGCTGGCCTACCGTAAAGTGTATGTACAGACGCCCAAGCATGCACTTGGAGGCTTTTCCCTGAAGCCGTGGTGACTCCTGAGGCATCATCTTATGTGTCTGCAGTAAGTACCACGTCTTATTATGACGCTGGTGGCCGGAGCTAGAGTACATAGGTTACAGTACCAGTTTGTGGCGGGACTTGCACTTGGACTTTGATAATGAAGGGGTACTGGCGCGGGCGATGACAATGACGATGAAATATAATGGAAGTTCTGCAGGAATGAAGTTTTACTGGGTTTTCATGTGGCTCAGAGCAGCGAGTAGCGAGCGCCGACCGCCGTTGCCCGTAACATAGATAGGTTTGTGGTCATACTCGACCTGGCATGGTGCTGTGTGTTCATACATGGACCAAGGATCAGGGTGGAGCTTCTTCGGGCTAGCGCCGTCACTGACAGGTCTATGGAGCGCAACCTTGGGCTTTGTCAGGATAGAGAGATATTATCGGCGATCGCTACCCAGATGGATGCACCACCGTGACCGTCTCTCCGCCGTCTTTCGTCGTCGCTTCCCTTCTCGCAGTGCCCTTCTAAGTTCTGCCTCTCTGCTCCCCCCCACCGCCTGCAGCCGACTTCGTGTTGTTGGTAGACGCCAAATCTCCCCCAAATCTCTCGCGATCCCTTCCCTCGTCACGCCAACCCCGTTCTGCTCGCGCCACATCCCCCCCTCCCCCCATCCCGGCCACCCTAGCACTGCTGGGACAAGCCTGGTCTCCTTCGTCTATCCAACCCTGGCCAAGTCGCGATATATCTCACCGGCGCGCCCGCAACCGCCTGCCTGCCTGCTTCTTCTCTTCTCGCCTGCTGCTGCTGCTGCTGCTGCTGCTGCCGCCCGCCGCCTCCCTACGTGCAATACACCTTCGACCCCCGCCACCGCCGCCGTCCGTCCGCCGCCCTGTCCCATCCCCCATGCGAAACTAGCACGCTGCACGCCAGTCCCACCGCGCCATAGCGATGGCCGCCGCCGCCGCAACCTATGCAGGCGTGACAGCTCTGATCGCCAACATCGCAAGACACCACGACCCGACTCGCGAAGCCTCCTTCAGCGCCCAAATAGCCGCAAATGGCGCCGAGACAGCCGCCAACGCCATCTCCCTGCCTGGGCCCGACTGTGCAGAGAAGACGGAGCTCGAGCAGCAGATTGCCGCCCTCTGTGCCCGAGTCGACTTCCTCGAGCGCAAGAGCAGTGCGGCCCTGAACCACGGCCTGCTACCACCCACACCCGCGCAGGAACCCCCCGAGGACGGCCTGGGTTACACGCCCGCGGGCCACATCCACACCAATGGCCCACCTGGCCATGGACGCCGGGGTTCCACCAAGGAAAGAGCGCAATGGGTCTCCAACTGGCTGGCTGCAAAGGAGCCAAACGGTGATACCGAGGAGCCTGCTGCAGCCCTGACCGAAGAGCAGCTGAACTACCTGCGCAGCCATCTCAATCAGCAGGCGGACCAGGCAAGTGCACACCATCCGCCATCCGCCACTGTTTCCCTTTGTCTAATTCGCTCGTCTGCAGATCAAGAACCAGCGACAGCACATTGAACAGCTCTCGTCCGAAGTCAAGCATCAACTCACTACTCAGAACATGGCATTTGAACACGGCATTGAAGACATTGGAGCGCTCAAGCGGGAGCTGGGCAAGTAAGGACTGGTGCTATGATTCCATTTGCCACGCCCCGTACGCTGACCACCATGCTCCAGACACCAGCAAGCAAACTTGGCCTTCCAGAAGGCGCTACGGGAAATCGGTGCCATCGTCACAGCCGTCGCTATGGGCGATCTGAGCAAGAAAGTCTTGATACATGCCAAGGAAATGGACCCGGAAATCACTCTGTTCAAACGTACAATCAACACCATGGTGGACCAGCTACAGGAATTCGCTAGTCAGGTCACATTCTTGGCCAGAGAAGTCGGCACAGAGGGCAGACTCGGCGGCCAGGCAAATCTTCCTGGAGTTGCTGGCATTTGGGCCGAGTTGACCGATAGTGGTACGTCGTCGTGCTGAGGTTCCCTTATTCGGGCCGATTCCTAACGTGCGCTGCAGTCAATGTCATGGCCAACAACCTCACGCAACAAGTACGAGAAATTGCTGTAGTTACAACCGCCGTCGCCCATGGCGACCTCAGCAGAAAGATTGAGCGCCCTGCCAAGGGAGAAATTCTACAGCTTCAACAAACGATCAATACCATGGTGGACCAACTTCAGTCGTTTGCAACCCAAGTCACGAAAGTGGCCCGAGATGTCGGTACCGAGGGAAAACTTGGTGGTCAGGCCGAGATTGCTGGTGTGCAGGGCATGTGGAACGAGCTCACGGTCAATGTGAACGCCATGGCACAGAACCTGACAACACAAGTACGAGACATAGCTCAGGTGACGACGGCTGTCGCTCAAGGCAATCTCACGCAGAAAGTCGAAGCAGAGTGCAAGGGCGAAATCTTGGACCTGAAACTCACCATCAATCGCATGGTGGACCAATTGCAGCAGTTTGCTCACGAAGTAACAAAGATAGCGCGAGAAGTCGGATCAGAAGGCCGCCTTGGTGGACAGGCCACGGTGCATGGTGTCGAGGGCACTTGGAAAGACCTCACTGAAAATGTGAACGGCATGGCCATGAACCTCACGACACAGGTGCGAGAAATCGCAGAAGTCACGACAGCGGTCGCGCGAGGAGATTTGAGCAGAAAAGTCAAGGCCGAAGTCCAGGGTGAGATCTTGTCTCTCAAAATCACCATCAACACCATGGTAGACCGTTTGAATACATTTGCACAGGAAGTTAGCAAGGTCGCTCGCGAGGTCGGAACCGACGGAATCCTAGGAGGCCAGGCACAAGTCGACAACGTCGAGGGCAAATGGAAGGATCTGACGAACAACGTCAACACGATGGCTCAAAATCTCACGCTGCAAGTGCGAAGTATCTCCGAAGTCACACAGGCGATTGCCAAGGGAGACATGAGTAGGAGAGTTCACGTGGACGCCGAGGGCGAAATCCGCTTACTCAAGGACACCGTCAACGACATGGTGATGAGGCTAGACGAATGGTCTCTCGCTGTAAAACGTGTAGCTCGCGATGTCGGTGTCGACGGCAAGATGGGTGGTCAGGCCGATGTTCGCGACATTGACGGCAGATGGAAAGAAATCACAACAGATGTCAACACGATGGCCCAGAACCTCACGTCACAAGTACGTGCCTTTGGAGATATCACCAACGCAGCCATGGAGGGCAAGTTTACTCAAATCACCGTCGAAGCCTCGGGTGAGATGGACGAGCTGAAGCGGAAGATCAACCAGATGGTGGCCAGTCTACGCGAGAGTATCCAGCGCAACACGGCGGCGAGGGAGGCTGCCGAACTGGCCAACAAAACCAAGTCCGAATTTCTGGCAAATATGTCGCACGAGGTAAGATTTCTTCTTCTCTACAGCTACATTCTGATCAGCGGCTAACTGTGCAAAAGATTCGGACGCCTATGAACGGAATTATCGGAATGACGCAGTTGACGCTGGACACTGATCTGACACACGCGCAGCGCGAGATGCTGACCATTGTGCATAACCTGGCGGGGCAGCTACTCACGATCATCGACGACATTCTCGACATCTCCAAGATTGAGGCCAACCGCATGGTCATGGAGGAAATCCCCTTTTCGATGAGGGGCACGATATTTAACGCGCTCAAGTCGTTGGCTTCACGAGCGAACGAGCGCAAATTGAACCTGGCATACGATGTCAACTACAAAGTACCGGATTACGTTATTGGCGACTCGTTCAGGTTACGACAGATTATCCTCAACTTGGTAGGCAACGCTATCAAATTCACCGAGCTTGGAGAGGTCAAGGTCGCCATCTCCATGGCGCAAGACCAGGAGTGCGGTCCAGACCAGTATGTTTTCCAGTTTGCTGTATCGGACACTGGCATAGGTATTCGTGGCGATAAGCTCAACCTCATTTTCGACACATTCCAGCAAGCGGATGGATCAACGACGAGAAAATTTGGTGGTACTGGTCTTGGTCTGTCCATCTCCAAGCGCCTGGTGACCCTGATGGGTGGCCGCATGTGGGTAGAGTCCGACTTTGGCAAGGGCAGTGTCTTCTACTTCACCTGTAGAGTGCGTCTCGGCAAACCTGAAGTGGCTGCGATTCAACCTCAGCTCATGGCCTACAAGGGCCACTCCGTCTTGTTTGTCGACCAAGGCAACACAAACTTCTCGGAACAGATCATTGAACATCTCCAAGCTCTTGAGCTTGTGCCTATGGTGGTCAAGGGAGTGGATGAGGTGCCAGACACGGCGACCAAAGCTGATATGCCCTTCGACTGCGTCATTGTAGACAACGAGAGGACCGCCAGAGAGCTTAGGATTGCTGAGCGTTTCAAGTATATCCCGCTTGTTATGCTCACACCGCACATCACTGTTAGCTTGAGGTCTGCACTCGAGAATGGTATTTCCAGCTACATGACCACGCCATGCCTGCCCATAGATTTGGGCAATGCGCTTATTCCAGCTCTCGATGGGCGGGCTGCGCCACTGGTCTCCGATCATTCGAAGTCGTTTAATATTCTACTTGCCGAAGATAACGCTGTCAACCAGAAGCTTGCAGTCAGGATATTGGAGAAGTACCACCACCGGGTGACGGTGGCCAACAACGGTCTCGAGGCCTTTGAGCACATTCAGAAGAAACGCTATGACTGCGTCCTTATGGATGTGCAAATGCCTGTCATGGTAAGTGGTGTAATGCACGGTCATCGAATGAACGGCTACTAACAGTAAGCTAGGGTGGATTTGAAGCAACTGCAAAGATACGCGAATGGGAACGTGAGAATGGCATTCCTTCGACATCGGTCATTGCCTTGACTGCACACGCAATGGTGGGCGATCGCGAGAAGTGTCTTGCAGCCCAGATGGATGTAGGGCTATCATCGCTCCCATGTTTACAGTATGCTGACTTGTTCAGGACTATCTCTCGAAGCCTCTTCGTCAGAACCAGCTGATACAGACCATTCTCCGCTGTGCTACCCTAGGTGGCGGTACCCACGTTGCGCGTGATCATTTACCTGACCTGCAGCTGCCTGGTAGTTCGAGTCCAGCCGCTAAGAAGCGGCCGCAACTCGAAACCAGGGGGTATACGGAGCGGGGCGGGGCTGATAGCCCAAGGCTACTAGCTGTGGACCAAACGGATAATAACAGTGTCGAGAGAGTACGTTCCTTGTCCACTTCGTTGTAAGTTAAATTTCCTGACAGATCCAGCTGTTACTTCGCAGCCACAGTAGCTGAACCTCGACAAGGAAGAGGAGAAGGCTGGAGTGAGCCAACTCTTTGGACGACCAGTACCAGACTCGACGTCTGTTTAGCGGATACCCATGCCGACTGCGCAACCAGTGCGCAAGAAGAGGTGTAGCATGTTCATGCAACCAACGTTTGTATTGAGGGAATCGACATTGGCGTTATAAAGCATGCTGGAGGGAACCAGCATGGGGGAGAAGGAGCAGAACAGAGGGGCTTTCATTTTCTCTCATCCCTACTCTGTATCCTTCTTACGTATATCGCTCGTAACCCATTGCATATTCGGAGTTGTTGTCGGTGGCTTGCTATTTTGTGGACTCCTGGTTATCGAGGTTTGGCTTTGCTTTTGCGCCCAGCCGAGAAGGATGTCCATCTATCAGTATCAGCGACGGGGACCCGCCACGGTCACCTTTACTTCACTACAATCAATCTACTGGCCTTTTATGTCGAAACCCTAGCAAGTCTTCAGCGGCCGTATCTAATATTAACGGCAGTGCGCGTGATTTTTGTCTTTGCTGCCATTGACTCACCATGACCCACAGGCGAGCGAGTGGAGTGGAGGGGAGTTCGCGATGCGCACGCGCCACGATTGACGTCGTTGCACCGCAGGTCGCGCTAAGAGGCAGTTTGCTCCATTCACCGGAAGGATTGCCAGAAACCACAGGTATTCATTCAGCCGTGGTGACAGGTCAGCGCAATTCCGCCCAAACAGAGTATTCCCCGGTGCAGCAGTCGCAATAAGCCACCATAACCCATGGCATCTATTGGCTTTCTTGCGCGCTTGACCGCTAGACTAAGCAGTCAGTCATCTCGAGCCTATCGATAATGAAAGGCGCAGCCAGACATGGCGGTCCCTCTACTCGACTTCAACCCCCACCACAAGGCTACCAATGGGTTCGATGGCCCTCTGACGGGTGAGCGGCCCCTTGGTGGTGTAGTTTCTTTGCTCTTCTGCGAGAGTCCCTCGCTTTGTCTATTCTCTGCTCTGTTTCGTGGACCGTCCGTGTACGCGACAAGGCTACGCGTCGTGTCCGTGATTGCGACTGCCTCTATTCACCAGGTAGAGCATTTTTTCCCATCCAAGCACAGCAGGCAAGGTGGCAGCCTGATACATGTGCTCCACTGTTGACTGTTACACTCGTTATTACACTCCTCACCTTCTTCCATGATAGACTCTCCGTTACCCTACACAACAGCGCCGCCGCCTGCCGCCCGCTGCGAAGCCTCGACGACGACAGTTGCCTGCCTCATACATCATCTGGCTGCCGCCCGGGCCAGCCCGTGCCATCACTTTCTCCGTCACATCACCTTCATAGTCACGGCCTGCGTCCGGCTTAAATAACCAAAAAAAATATCGCCATGGACACACAAACCTCAACTCCTCAGCTCACCCTCGCTGAGCTAGAGGGACACATTGAGGCCATTACACTGGTTGTGAATACATCAGATTCAGTCGATACCTCATACTACCAGGAAGTCCTACAAGATCTGCACCGGCGAGTACAAGAGGCGCGACAACTAGAGGCCATGGCGGGCCCGTCCGGTTACTACAACTTGCAGACCCCTCCTCAGGATCTCGACAGTCTGCAATTGCCTCGATACCAACAAAAGCTTCCAATGCTCAATCGCAAGCACAGCCTTGACGCTGAATGGCCGGAGCCGAAGCGAGTCAGCGGACAGCCCAGTCCAATCACGCCCAGGTCTCCAGCTGAAATGGCATATCCGCAGGCACTGCCGACTCGTGCACCGTCGAATGCTTTCGTAGGTCTTACTGGAACCCCGTACTACGATCTCACCGAATCAAACCCATCTACGCCAGATCCGTTCCCCGAACTCGTTAACGCATACCAAGGAGCGTATCAGGGACAGGATGTCGATGCTAGTCATGCAGATAATCGAGCAGATGCGTTTAACCAGGAGTGGATGGGTATCGACGAACTCGCTTCTTTCATGATTGCGCCAACTGCCCCTGGTGGAGGGTATGGGTTCCAGCAACAGATGCAGCCTCAACAGCAGCTACAGCCACAACTTGAGAATGCACTCAATTTCAATCAAGGCGAGGTGCCTTATTTCCCTGGTCCGGGAATTCCACCTTGGGCGGCCGATGCCGACTCAGAGGATTATGGTGAGTTTCCAATCACGGGTATCGAAGCAGATGCCATTGAGAAGCTCTTCGAAAACATCAAGGACCACGGCGAGACCCCGGAGGATCGAGAGCCTACACCGGCCATGATGAGCTGCGTTCTCAAGGAATATCAGAAGATTGGTCTTACTTGGCTACTGAAGATGGAGCATGGCAATGCCAAAGGTGGCATTCTTGCTGATGAGATGGGCTTAGGTAAGACGGTGCAAGCGCTCTCACTCATGTGTGCCAACCGCTCGCAAGATCCTCTCTGCAAGACCACCCTCATCATAGCACCCGTTGCTTTGATGCGCCAGTGGGAGAAGGAGATTGAACGTCACATTCATGCTCGCTATAGTTTCAGTGTATACCTGTATCATGGTACTGGAAAGAATGTTGATTTCAGTCGCCTCCGCACTTACGACGTCGTGCTAACTACATTTGGTACACTTACATCAGAGTTCAAACAGAAGGAGAATCGCAAGGAGTCAACCTATGTTGAACAGGAAATGAATAACCCTCGCTTCCAACGTAAGGCCAAGGACAAGCTCGCATTGTTGGGCCGCGAGTGCATGTGGTAAGTCTAACCCAAACATCTACTCGATCGCCGTTAACGTTACAGGTATCGCGTCATTATCGATGAAGCCCACAACATCAAGAACCGTAATGCGAAGTCATCGAAGGCTGCTGCTGACCTACAGGCACGCCATCGCCTGTGCATGACTGGTACTCCGTAAGTTTTGAACCCTCTCTATATGCAATGTACCTGTCTTAACTGTGCTTAAGGATGATGAACTCCGTTGATGAACTATATCCTCTGCTCCGCTTCTTGAAAGTACATCCCTACAGCGACTGGACTAAGTTCAATAGTGACATTGGCAAGGTATGGAATTAGCTGTTGCACAATATCTTCATCTGAACTAATCTCAGGCATAGCCTGTCAAGCACACGCACCCGGCTACTCGCAAGAAGGCAATGAACCGTGTTCAAATCCTGCTCCGATCGGTGATGCTTCGACGTCAAAAGTCCTCAAAGGTCGATGGTCAAGAAGTTTGCACAATTCCGCCTAAGCACACAGCGACAGCCAACGTCGAGTTCAGTGATGCCGAGCACGAGCTGTACAAGGCGCTTGAAACCAAGTCGCAGTTGCAGATGAACAGGTTCTTGGAGAGGGGGACCGTCACAGGTAAGTAACCCTTATCCTATGTATTTGCAAACAACTGCCATTTATGGAGAATATACTGACCATTCTTTCTAGCGAACTATGCAAACGTATTAGTCCTCTTGCTGAGGCTTCGCCAAGCCTGCTGTCACCCTCATTTGATCAAGGATCTAAGTCAACCCGCAACTGAGGGTATCGACGAGTATGATCTTCTCGAACGCGCTCGGATGCTCGAAGACGACGTCATTACTAGGCTCAAGGCGTTCAACTCATTTGAGTGCCCGATCTGTCTAGAAGCGGATCCCAATCCTACCATCATCGTACCCTGTGGTCACACGGTATGTGGTGAATGCGTCCAGAAACTGGTTGATCCCGGTCGTCGAGAACTGAACGAAGAGGGTGCACTTGCTGCAAAGTGCCCACATTGCCGTGGAGAGCTGCAAGCCAAGCTCATCACTGATTACAGACACTTTTGCAAAATCCACTGCCCGGAAAAGCTGGACCCATCCGACATTGATGACGAGGATGACGGCGAAGACATAAGCGATGACTCCGATTCAGATTCCGATTCCGAGACCGAAGATGTGGATGAGGATACCAACGAAAAGGGTAATCTTGTTGGATTTGTCGTTTCCGACGAGGAAGATGACATTGAAGAAGATGATGGTGGAGAAGAGTCTGACTTTGTCAAGGCGGAGAGCTCTGAAGCGGGCACTCCCCATAACTCCCGTGTCAAGGCCCAGAACGTAAAGAAACCTAAAAGCCGCAAAAGCAAGGGTAAAGGTAAGGGTAAAGCGCGTGCCACACCCAAGAAAACACTTGCCCAACTCAAGAAGGACTCTCTTCGCAACAAAGCCGCCAAGAAGAAATACCTCCGTCGTCTGGAGAAGAACTACGTGCCATCCGCCAAGATAGAGAGGACTGTCGAGCTCCTCACCCAGATTGCCGAAAATGATCCAACCGAAAAGACGTTAATCTTCTCCCAGTTCACTTCTTTGTTAGATCTTGTCGAAGTTCCCTTGTCCCAGAGGAGGATCCAGTATCAACGCTACGACGGAAGCATGAAGATGGACGAGCGTGCTGATGCCGTCAACGCCTTCATGGACGACCCTGATCAGAATGTTATGCTCGTATCTCTCAAGGCTGGAAATGCCGGACTCAACCTCTGGAAGGCCTCCCAGGTCATCGTCCTTGATCCCTTCTGGAACCCGTTCATCGAAGACCAGGCTGTTGATCGTGCTCACCGCATGCCTCAGCCGCGTGAGGTCACGGTTCATCGCGTTCTCGTCCCTGAAACCGTCGAGGATCGCATTTGCGTTTTACAGGACAAGAAGCGCGAGATCATTGGTGCGGCGCTCGACGAGCAGGCTTCAAAAAGCTTGACACGCCTCAACGTACGTGAGTTGAGATACCTGTTTGGCATGTCCTAGGACGTCCCAACGGAGATCTGAACACCACACATTTTCTATGTTCGGTCCCAGCACACAATGCGACCATCACAGCTGGTGCAGTGCATTTTTGCATTACGGCTTTTTTCTACATTCAGCAGAACTACTATATGGCAGCATTTCCTTTGTCTCATTTTGATACCCCGATCTAACATGGATCATGGAGTCTACGAACATGGAGGCGCACAGGGAGAGCAGATACTGGCGCAGGATCGTGGGGTTTTTTCCTTTTGATTACTCGGTGGATGGTGGGCATGGTGACTTTTTTAGTACTTTAATGAGTATATAGATAACTAGCATCGCGACATAGGCGCAAATCGAATAACTGAAAGACTGTGATTGCAACTGGTCAAGGTTTTTGATAGTGATGGGCATACTTTCCAATGAAAGGGCCTACTATCTACTATTGCTGATATTCTCGATATTCCACACCCCTTTCTTTTTCTGAGCTCTTGCTCACCCTTGTTTAGATATGATTTGATGGTATGCGTGTGTGTAAAAATAAGGATAGACAATGTATTCTGTTCTTTTGCTCAGTGGGGGATATTTCTTTTGCGAGGGGGGAAAGTATATATTTTAGTTACACAGGGAAATTACATGGGCTGCTTGAGTAGGACCGAGACTGACTGGGGCTTGTCTGGGTTCAAGAGGGTGGCTTGTGAGAAGTTTGTTTTCTTCTTTTGTGTGGGTGAGAGGAAGGTTGTTAGTAAACACAACAACAGCAACAACAACAACAACTACCACGCCTACTCTTAATGAAAAATTCCATTACACTAACCGACTACAAGCCCTTCATGTAGGCTTTTTGCAAATTTTTCCCTTTCCGCTGATAACATGCCGCGCACTGACCCTTGCATCGATGAGGCTCCATCCGCGCCTTCCCTTTTCTTTCACCACCGGCGGTTCCTAGTACTAGCGCTCAAACGATGGAACCATTTAATCGCGCTCGCATCTACACTCTACACTTTCCCTCGCAACGTTTCACAACCTGGTATTCATCCCCATTACTCAACATAATCGAATCTCCACATACATAACACAAAACAAGGCGGAAAAAGATCAGAGATTCTATTCCGCCACTATCCATTCTCTCAACACATATACACACACGAACACCATGGAAAGCCCGCCACGCACAAGCCCAGTCTCAAACTACGTAACCCCACCCCCCATCCCCCAGGCCATCCAAGCAATCGAAATCGCGCGCCAGCAAAGCCTCTCACTCTACATAGCCCCACAGCTCAACCCCACATATCAAACATGGTACGTAGACGCGCCCCAGCACCTCAGAGTGCGCGCTCGCACACAGGATCTCTACAATGACCGCACGCAGACAAACCGGCAGCATATATCGCTCTTGGATGCCAAAGCCGCGCTGTGGGCGCGCATCGCCGCCGAGCCCGTTGTTCCCGATGCTGTGGGCAGCGAGACTGATGAGATGAGGTTACTGGAAGTGTATGAGCGTGTTCTGGCACTTTATGATGGACAGCTGGGCTATATTCAGGATGCTGGGCAGTGCCGCTTGGATGTCTGGAGCAGAGTGTTGGTGCCGCACTCGCGGCAGGTGCGGGAGGCGTGTCTCAGTACGTTGGAGTGGATGGAGCACGATTATATGCTGAGGAAGGTGGATTTTGCGAGGGAGGTATATGCGGCGTTGTATCAGGGCGATAGGGAGAGAGCGATGGGGGTGTTGGCAGACTTGGCAGCGGCGTATCCGGAGCTCGCTTTGAAGACTGAAAATGGGGTTACTACGTTGAGGTTTTGAGGAGATGACTGATGTTGCGATTGATGTACTGGGAGGAGATATGATTAGGATTGAGGGGGTGGTACATCATTGGTGATGGTTTATACTTTGCAGAGATCAGCGTTTACCATCAAGCTTGGATCATGGAGGGCATTGTATACCTTTCGGTAATTAGTCATGACTACATGATCGGCATAGAACCATGTCAAATGTATTTACGAAATGAATTGTCGCTACCAAACTGGGTTATCTTTTAGACTAGAATGAACGATGATTAACTGAGCTGATGCTTATTACTATATGACAGCTTGTCTGAACGCCTTTTGCTGTGTTGGTATCAGATTGCACGAAAATAGAAACGCTGGGACATGATGCAGATCGTAGAGCGGTAATCTTCAAAGAGCTTCCTGATGGATAGATCTAATGTGTCGTCGGTCCACTCTCAAGCTCGCGCAATGCACTATGAGGACTACCGATGGACGAAGATTCTTCCATGGGCGGCTTGCGGTGGCGATGCTCGTCGTTCTTCGGTGCTGGTGGGGGTGGAAGCTGGGCAACCCAAAACTTAGGGTACTGTCGCTGGATGTTGTTGATCATCAAGGCAGTGACGAGAACGATGGCTGAGGATAACAGTAGGACGGGCAGAAAGTACCACCGTAGAGCCCAGATGTGCGGGTCGAGACACGGTAGCAATGCTGTTGCGCCAGCTGGCGGATGAGTGGTCTTGGTCAGATGCATGGCAACGAGAGCAAAGGCTGTCGCGAGGCTACAAGCAAGCCATTGCAGTCGTGGGAACTCATCTTCCTCAAGGTTGAATTGGAAGATGGTGGCGACAATGACACCCGTTAGTCCACTGAAGAAGTGACCAAAGATGAGTGAGCGAGGTTGGGCAAGTGGGACATCGATGGCTCCATAGCAGAGAATAGCGGAAGCGCCCTGGGGTGAATTAGCACATATCTGCACGGATTGCGGAGTTAACTTACGAAGGAAGCAACGATTGGTGGCACGGCACGACTTCTGAAGTGGTCGGTGTGACCGAAAATGGCGAGAATGACGCTAAGCCCGCAGAAAGCACCAACGAAGCCATACAGGCAAACCATCCATGTTGGGGATGTCGGTGCAGCTTTGGCACGGTAGCCAAGCCAGTGGCTGACAGGTTTTGGGAGGCGAGCAAGTCCACGCTGTATATAGCGTTCAGCAGGAACCAGAGGATCCCATATGGGCATGGTCGGTAAGCAAGAGCGATGCGTGAGCACAATGAAGGAGAGGAAGAAGCAGTTGCAGGAAGAGCCTTGCAGGAAGAGGCGCGTAGGCAAGAGAAGGTGTGAGGCTTGTGAGGGATGGCGGTGTTGGAAATAAGAAGTAGAGGGAAAAAGCTTCGTGAAGCAGCGTAAACATCAAACTAGGAAGGAATGATCGATGACGGGAAGGAACCCATCCACATCGGGCCTTACCATGCACCCCGGACTTAACGGCGCACTTGGCTATTGTGGACTACCGCATTGTGGAAGATCGTGAAGCTTATTTTGGGTATGATGAATGCCGCTGCATGGTTCCTTCGTGAGATGGTTTGTTGCACAAAACCTAATCATGGTATGCTCAAGAAGCTGCCTCAGCCATCAGACAATCATCAGCGACTCATGTCAGACAGAGTGAAGCCTCGAGTGGAAAGCTTCCGCAAGGGGCAGGAAACAATTTGAGAAGATGCGGAGAATAGCGCTAGTTTAGGTAACAGAAACCTTGTAGCCGAGATTTGTCAGAGTTTCGCACGAAGCAATCCGAGATGTCTCCTGCGTCGAGTCCATCTACTAGTATGTGCATAAAAGTGTCCGTGTTATTTTAATGTCCAAAGGTGAATGTTGTTGCACGTGATTTTATGGCGCTCATGAAGTTCAATAATGCCCAGTGTTTCATGGCAGCCTTTTTTCGGCGGTCGGTGTTCAGACATTACCTAGTGCTTGTGGAAATGTCCCAAGACTCCAACTGCAGCCAGAGGCCGTACCTGTATCATAGTGTCTGACACATCTTACATTACATGGCCGTGACATCGTGAAACTCGAGAGGAAAATACCCAATTACCATGCTGAAGGCTTAAACCCGAAGCGCCCTGGTGATGCGAATAGAAAATTCATGTGCTAAGAAAACGTGTCGCTCGTTCAATCACACGGCCAGCCGAGTGTTGCTGTCGTAGGCCTGAAGGGTCGAATTAGAACCTTTCTTACCCAGCATTACGGCTACCGAGTCCACTCGAGCCTTAGCCTTCGTATTCAACTTGCCATCACCACTGCTCCTCGCAGAATCCTCCCCCACTCCGGGCAGGCTGAAGTCGCCAACGAAACTTGGTTTTGCCAATTCGTGCTCTTTTAATAATCCTAGCTTCTTGAGTAGATGCTCTGCTGGACTCTTCAGGCAAGGTAGTGAAGAAGCAATGATGCCTACTTGCTCCTCAACTTTGGCATAGACTGAAGGTACGATGGTTCCTTGCATCATGTCGCCCTCTCCAAAGTTCGTGAATGTTGTGATTTTCGCGCAAGCAATGGCAGTGGCAGACAGACCGAGTGCCATGAGAATACCGATCAGAACCTTCTCAGAAGTGCTGCGATTTAGGGTCCGGATAAGGCGGATTGGCATAAGTGAGAGGACGAGGTCCATGACGATGTAAAATCCTAGGGAACGATTAACTCATGCCTAATTTTTGGACTATAACATGACGTACCAGCAACCACGTAGCCATAAGTAATTGTAGGGCCAAGGTCCCAGCATTCTGCACCGGGCACATTGTCCCAGTTTGCGCTGATAGGCTTACACTGCGCGAATTGCATGATGAAGTAGCTTGAAGAGATCAAGACTTGCAGCATCATGATGAAGTACAATGGCCACCTCCAGAGTCTATCCGTTCCAAACCGTAGTAACGAGCACGCAACGGATAGACGGACAAGGCAAAACGTTACGATCCAGACGGTTTGCAACACAAAGTTGAGTCTGACGGTGTTCACAAGCTCTGTTGGTGTAAAGTAAGCAGCGGGCTTGCCCCAGCCAGAAGCTACCGCCGCGATGGCGATACCAATCGAAGTAATCGAAAGTGGCTATCAAATAGTGTCAGTGACCACAAGATTCCCTGGAAGAGCTTTAGTGACAAACCTCGGCAACAACGATAAGCCAGTCATCAGCGTGTAGCTTCCCAGTCCTAGTGAGGCGCGTGTAGATGCGTGCAACCACAACCATCAAAGCAATCACCCCAAGCGTGACAACGGGTGCTAGGTAAGTAGGCGATATGTTCGAGTACGGGGGCAGTGCCATCGCGTCTGCCATGATGGCTTGGGTTACTAGGTAGGAATGGAGAAGTCGTCTCAGGTCGTAGCAGTCGTCTCGGGCACTAGCTAGAGCTAAGTGCCATGGGCTTTTCTGATTGTTGATCGTAGCGTGCAATGCTGAAAGGACAATCCTAGTGAATAAAATTTCCAAACCAAATAATCTTGTAGTCACAAGTGCGTGAAGTGATGTCTTGAGCCGTCTGGAAGCTTAAAGGTCAAGATTTGGTTTCCAGGTCCCTCCCCTCCCACGGCCCGGACGCTATATGCGGACCGCTCCCTCCGCTTGCGACCTGCCTGATATTTGGCCGATCGTTCGATACAAAATCACATTAGACCCCTCGGTTTACGATACCAGAAGTGGTTCTGCCGCTATACAACGTACAAGGTTCAAACCTCCCAGATCCTCAGGCGCGGAGACGAACTTGCGCCATATGCCATGGAATCCCTCATAAGTGGAGAGAACGGTTGCTCTGACACAACTTCTTGCGAAGCATGAGGATTCGAGTCCGGGATGGGGCCGGCTTCCCCGCGGATGCCAACGTGTTTAGGTCTAGATTTATCTAGATGTACCTTGAGGATTGGATGGGTAAAGACCGAAAGGGGCGCGAAGAGGTGGGTGCTTCCATAGCATGATTCAGGTACCCAGCAAGACTGAGGCGACGGGACGATTTGTCCGTGTTTCGCGACTCGTGTTGATCCCCCTTGAATCGACAAGGCTGACGAATGAGACTAACGACTTCGTCGTTTATGGAGTCTAGATCCGATCCGATGTTGACCGATGATAGTTGTATGCTACTGTAGCAGTCTGGCCGCGCTACAGTTGTGCTTATACAATGTGGGATTGCTTAGGCTGATATAAGGCGCGAAAGCCGGATAATAGCACTCCTGGGAGTCCTGGGAGTCCTGGGAGGAATGCATGCAATAGTGGTATACTCTGTTCCTGCAAGAATAACAATCCTTCAGAGACATCAGCTCCGAGTACCTGCGTCGTCGCTTGCGTGGTACTAACCAATCGGCTAATCAAACTAGATGCACCAGGATCCTGACATGGTGGCGGTAGCATATGCCTGCCGCATCTGATGCGATGTGATGTTCAACGGAAGGTTGCAGCCGAGTGAAGGTATTGGTGGCATTGAATCGTAAGGTACTGAATGCTGGTTGAGACTGATACCATCAAGGTCGAAAAGTCGGTTTTATTGCGAGATGGGGTACGGAGTACACCAAAACGGATAGTGCGGAAGAGAAGGATTCACGGGTCGGAGAAGAGCGGATGCAGTCTTGTAAGCTGAAACGCCCTCGAAGCTAAAGAGTAGTTCCATCCTGCTGGAATCCATCAGGATGGTCCAATCTCGTCGCATTCGCATTTGCAGCATACGTTAACCCGCTGCACATAACGCAGGTAATATGTCTCCCGATCGTGCCTGCATCTGCGTTGGGCACATGCGCCTATCCTTTCTAATATATAGCATGTAGGTATGAATCTTCGTAGGCTTCAGTGAAGGATATCAGTGATGCAAGACAAGCAGACTTCCACGCTGCGAGTGTCTGAGAGACATGATTGCGAATGGACAGTAAAAATATCAATGACATCATGCCCCTCATCTTAGCGAATCTGCTCCTGCCCCTCGTCCTACAGGCTACGAGCTCAGTTACACAGACTGAGCATTAACATACCCCTAGCTCACAAAATTCTCGATCGTATTCTTCCCCAAGAGTTTCATTGTTCTCCAAAACTCGTACAATGGTCAAATGTCCTGAATGTGGTGCTGGAGCTGATCTGACAAAGGATGGCGCCTGGGCGCATTGTGCGTCATGTACGGAACCCCACCCAGCCATTTCACATGTCAAGTGATGCATACGTCTAACTAGATTCAGGCAACACCGTCTTCGAGCCTGGAAAAGAGGGATCGCAATATAAAGGCAGTGGTAGTGGTTCTGGTGACAAAGAAGAACAGAAGGACGATACAGCCAACAGTGGGAAATAGAGTCAAAAAGTATGGGCCGAGAGAATTCGCAATTATGAGTAATGCAAAATCACTCAGCTGGGATACTGCCACATATTTTGATCTGTCCGTGTTCCCTTCCCTCGAGCACACATACAGTAGATAGTGGTTACGCAAGCAAACCTTTATTAGTAACAAAAGTGCTGTCCTTGTCATTATTCGTGATTACCTAGCCATAGTCAGCACCGAGACTAGATATAACCCTATAGCCCTCAAATATCAATAATTGAGTGCTACAAATCTCTATAAATAAATGTACAGTGCCAAAGAGCAAGATAATAGTGTGCTTTAGGTACAAGGTACTAGGTGGCACACCTTTACTGGTGACGAATTGTGATACAACTATGTTTGATGTGTAGGACCGATTCCGGCATCTCTAGCTGTTTGTGTACCTTGGGAATAACATGTTGCTCCATGGGTATTGGCGCCATGCGAAGGTCGAAACTCCAAACAGTTTCTAACCTGGCCGGACAACGCATTATTATCTATCGGCCCGTAACGACCACAAACGATTCTTCGCGAACGCCTTCTGTTAAAAGTTATCACCAGTTGCTGCCATATTTGTTCATGTATGACTGAATTCGAGTTGTACAATAACGCCATTCGAGCAATCATCCATGTCTAGAGAACTCTCACTGCTATCGAAAGAGCCATTGCATCGTCTCATCACATCGTTTCATTCCTACACCATTACTTCCTGTTAGGTCATTACCACATTCCGGTCATTATCACATCATCCTCCACGTCTACTGTACAAATACCGTCCTGGCGATACTTGGTACTCCCTGCGCGCTGACGGCGAAGAGATACCACGCTCCTGGCAGCATGACGCCTGAGTCAGCTAAAATTGGCAACACCACTTCTCCACCCGTCACAGTGGGAGTCAAAGGTACTCTCCTCTGGTCAGTGTTGATGCTGTGAGTTACACTGCCAATTCTGATCAAGGAAAATGTCACGCCTTCAGTGGATCCTTCCATGGAAAGCCTGAGAAGTCCGCCCGGGGCCACTGTACTGGCGACAAGGTTGCTGATGACTGGCCTTGGCGCGTCCGATGTAAGGTACGGCGGCGTGAAGATCTGCCCATTTGGATGATCGACGGTGCTGTGGCACTGTGCTGATAAGGTGCCAGTACCATCATCATAACAGAGCCCACCGCCACCACTGAAGACCCTACCATCAGCCAGCAAGATTGAAACGGAATGATAGTTGCGTGGAATAGCCTCTGGCGCTAATTCGGTGAAGGTCTTTGTGGCGGGATCGAAGATCTCAGGAGCAAAAACTGGCTCCCAATCTGTGAATCCTTTCGCATACTGCTGACCTCCAGTGATCAGGATTTTGCCGTCCGGGAGAACAACAACATTGGCGAAGGCCCGTTTGTACTTCATATCGGGGAGATTCTCAACCACAGCTGGCGCACCTACCTCGCTGATCTCAATCAAATGCGCGACACTGAGACCAGGAGCATCACCGTAGGAATTTGCACCTCCAGCTGTGAATATCCTGCCTACATCATACATGACGTTGACGCCGCACATGGCATCGTTCACCGGATCCCGGACGCCAGCTGGGGTAACACCACCCTCGCCATCAGTAAAGTACCAGTGCATTGCCTTACTAGGGCCAGCTTGGAACACAGAGCCGTTGCGCCATGGGAAGAGCCATGGATGGTTATCAGCATGGAATATACCGCCGTTATCCATTGTCAGCATTGGCTCCACAGCCGCACCAGGAAGAATGCTCCATGTGTTCGCTGTAGGATCGTAGATCTCGCCTGTTTTGCCGCCACGCGCACCACTCCAGGAACCTCCGATGGTGAAAACTTTGCCATTTGAAAGGATACTCGAACTTTGGTACCCCCTAGGTATGTTCCTGGATATTACCGTGGTTAGTATGGTGTAACTGACGACGTGAAGTATTCATACTCACATATCTGGCCCTGGAGCAAATGTGTTGCTCTTAGGATCATATAGGGAAGTTTTTTCCGCGTTGCTACCGCCAGTGATAATCAATCTTCCGTCGGCCAGAGAGTTCATGCCCGGACAAAACATGTCGTGTTTTGTTTCGCTGACCTCGCGCTGCGAGACCTCTCCTGTCATGTAATTGAACTCTGTAAACTGAGTGAAACCGCGTTCTTGTCCAAAGGAATTGGGAGACCAGGCCGAATAGAACATCAGGCGGCTGGCTGAGGGATATTCGGGAACAACATATGCTGCTACAGGAATGATGGGGAGATCGATGACAGCACTCCATGATCCGCCCTGAGCGAGTGTGGTCACATATAAATATTGCCAGACAATGCTGGAAAAAGCCGCTTTGGTAACGAAAGGCATCTTGAGTAATTTCAAAAACGTGTATCACTCAAGATGAATGGCGAAAAAGCGATTGAAGTATGAGACGCTGGCGACCGGGCTCTCGTCCATTGATCAGGCTGTGACTATCTTTTAAGGCGGTCAACTCATCCCAAAAATTTCGTTGAAGAAATTACCGAGCGTCAAATGTACGCTGATGTTTCCCACTGCTTCCTATTGGCGTCTATCAGAGCTAACACGAAGCCAGCACTACGCCAGGCTGAGTTTCCTACTTGGCAGCTTCAGCCACATCAGCGTTACCATGGGACAGCGAAGACTGCATGCACGTTAGCCGGACCGGCGTAATGAATTAGGTCACATGTAATCGCTTGAGAGCAAGAAGAGCTGATCGAGGGCCGCCCGCCTGTCTTGGAAAGGGAAGACGCGGCTTGGTCTGCGGCGTGGCTTGGACCTAGTTTATCGATTATCGATAAGGCCCACAGAGAAGCACTCCATCTTCGGCTGACAACTGCCATACCAAGACATACCTATGTCTTTAAAGAGCTTTCATGGTGGCGTTGGCGTTGGTGATGAAGTACAGGTCTGGGCCAAATTGGTCTGTGGATGTCATGAATCATAATGCAGGGAGGCCTAGGGAGTTAAAAAGGGGTCCAAGCGTAGCGCTAACTACGGCGGAATTTTATATTGTAAAGAGACAAAATTCAAAGCTAGGTAGGAGGTGTCAATCAAGGTGTCAATCGAGCTGACAATCAAGGCATCATGTGAGATATTAATCAAGTCATTGATTATATAGCACTGAATGATATGCATATATATCTACACTAGGTATTAATATTATTACTGTAGTATATAACTTCAAGCCCTAGGTCATCTCTATCGGAACTACTAATATTTGCTATTCTCGTAAACAGAATTTCTAGGTGAGTGCCCGCGGATCTGAGTGTTGTTCCTTCACCTCGTAACAGTCCTCCGTAGCTAACGCGACGTTAGCATCAACAGCTCAGCCCCAGATGTGAACATCCGTTTTGACCACCAGCCACCACCGACCACGCCATCAGTTCGCAACTTGAAATTTCACCTGATCAATTCCGGCTTCAATATAGCGCAAGGCTTTGCTGGCCTTTGGCAGTACCACAAAATCGAATCTCTCACCACGCCTCCACTAGTGCATCAAGTTGCTATCAACCTGCACAATGTGATGAATCATGTTACCATCCATCTACATTTGCATACATGCACACAGACTTATAAACATCAACTACCATCAACGAACGCGCAGATGACACCTATAGAGCAAAAAGGCTTTGAATGTGTGACGTCAGAGAGAAGAAACCGCTCTCACTCTTTACAGCAGGCGACAATAGCTTGGTGGAGCAGACACTGATTGAGGCTGTGCATGCGGTTCAAGCCTCTTCTTGTTCCCTCTTCGCCCACCATTCTGCGACTCTTTCCTTTGCGGTGAGTTTGACGATGTCAACAACAGTGGACTGAGTATCTGTGCGGTCTATTTCCATCGAAGTCCTTTCACCATGCCGCCTTCCCCTCACCTGTTGCACAGGTCCTCCGTGGGAAGCTCTTGTCCGTTGAACAGACTTTGGGAGAGCCCCAGAACAGAAGCCCGAGTCAGCCTTGCGTTTATTGCTTGCTCGAGCATTTCCCCTCTTCAAGATCCGCTCAACGTCTCGAGGAAGGATGGACTCGTCCCCCTCGGTCGCCTCCATGCTGTCCTCTGCGCTCGAGATTCTATCTCGCGCATACCTTTCCTGTTTATCCCTCCAGCTGCGGTAACTGGCGAAGAAATCGCCAGGCAGGAAACCCTTCTGCTGAATGACAGCCTCCGCTAGATCATTCAATTCGACCGTGTCATCTTCAAATTGGTTATTTTCGTCTTGCTCTTCGTTGGGCTTGACGTCGTCATCGTCGTCGAAATCCGACAGTTTTACATCGTGGCCTTCCGCCAGGCGATACAAGGAGCTGTTGTAACCTTTGACACGGGAATGTTCACCACAGCCACCCGAGAGGATTGCGAGCCGCTCTCCGCAACGTTCACGCACACCCTTCCCTCCGCGCGTTCCAGTTACCCATGTGGGACAAAAGGCATGACTAATACATCGTTAGCATTCGATGTAATTGTCTTGAACCGAAAGACAAACTTACTGAAACCGTTCATAACAAGACCGCATAAGTTTACCGGCGCACTGATCGCAATGGTGGCCACGTGCAGATAAGTGCCCTGTAGTCAGATTCCGGGTTTGTGGTTTGAAGTTTGGGGCATTGTAGAGATCTTGTTCTCCGAATGTGGCATACAAAGACTTCAAAATCTTGTCCTGTCGCTCGACTTTCGCTCCTTCCATATTTGTGGTGTTTGGAGGCAGGCCGTCGGATTTGGTCGACGGAGATATTCTCGGTTGCTCAATTCTTCGGTTGAGGTGTTGATTTGTTTGATAGAGCTGTGGGTGTGTGGGCAGTACAGAGATGAAATACAAGGTTGGGCGCTCATTCCCCTCTTCTCACTTTCCATTGCCTCACGCGCCTCTCGACAAACGCTCTATTGTGATCCGCGACGCGTCGATAAGTTATCGCCATGGGTGGGGTTGGTTTCACACGGTGTTGCCCTCACACAAGAGCATTACTTCACCAGACTGATATGACTGGCCAGAGCTTGTCGCAGTATCGACCCTGGTAGAGCAGCCCTGATAGGAGCCTTATGAAGCCACCGAGAAAGATGTACCATCGTCATTCACTCTGAATTGGCTTCTGGAGGGCGTTGATTGGCGAGGAGCCTTTGTGTACCCATACCTCAGTGAGATGGCTCGTCGCCAACCCCAACTGAAACCAATCTATACAGGCTGAGACATTCACTCATCATTTCTACCAGTCTCCTGACCACTATAACCTTGAACGTGGCGTCGCATGCTCAATCTGCACCAGTACCAATACAACCCAGCATCTACAGAGGTCTCTCATCATGTTACAATTCGCCAAGTCTGCCCCCACTACTGATACGCGAAATATGCGCAAAAGATTACATGGCATCCAGCGGATAACCATAGAAGTTGTGGGTACCGATATTCTCGCCACCAGGAAAAGCCACCCAAGTCATGGAAGTCACTCCTTTGGCATGCCGGGAACCATCTACTGCGTTGAAGCGGTTGCTCCGCAACGGGATTCAAAACAGCTCACCTAAATCAGCACACTCGAACCAGCAAGAACTAACTAGCACACTCGAAGTAGTGACAGCCTTCACAAGCGCCCACTTGGGAGTCTTTGGAGCTCGCTCAGCCCATGCCAACTTCTCGAGTCGCCTGAGTCCCACACCGGCCGGAGACATGTGTCACAACTTGAGCCCTTAAACTCGGCAGATCTAGCAACTAAACTAAACACATCAGTGAAGACGCAGTCTATCACTCAAAGTGCAATTGGCGTCGCATAACTTGTAGGATATTGCACATTGAGCACGAAACTGTAGTGACAAACACATCTCGAGCAGAGGGCAAACCCGGAATTCTACCGACTGACTCTGAGCACACACATCTTAGACAAGCAGTATTTTAGAAGTCATACCTTAAGAGCTGCCAGTCCATAGACCGCAGCCACGAGGAGAGTCACTTAGAGATGAGCAGCTGGAGCCATCGCGCCAAATGCTCTCCGACTATTACGACAACGACCAAGACGAAGACCGCAGCGCATCAGATCTAGATGATCTAGATGAGCAACGGGATATCATTTGCGTAAGTGCCCACAAGCCACTTGAGGCATTCCTTTTATTTCTGTACATCCGGAGGGCAAATGCCGAGTCTCACACCTACCCAAATCACACTAGATGGCCACACCCTACAACATCATGAAGAGAACGACAGAGAAATTGACATTGGACATGTGGAATGGGAAGGAATCCGCTCCGAGACTACGGGAGGGTCCCTGTGCCAACGTCAATGAGCTGTAGCCAGGGCTAGAGCAGCAAGTGAATCACCCTCTTACATCTCTCTCACAAAAGAGAATACATATACATCTAAAGTTATAGTAGTGCGAATCCAGAAGCTTCGTCTTAAAAAGTATATACCATACCGGATCTAGCCCCAGCCCCAACCCCATTCACATGTCGACTCGACTGATGAGGCTCCTATCGCATCATTCTTCCGCACAACAACGGCTACTTCTTAGGCCATTAGAAGGAGAACATAAAGAACGTTCGAGAGTGCGGCGAATAGTCAACATACTTCCAAGCATGACGATGTTATCGAAATATACCATAGGCGCCATCTTATCTTCTTACGAGACATTAGTTTGCCACGACGGCCTCCCCCGTTCCTTCAGAGTGAACTATAACTAACGAAGCGAGCGGGGAAATACCCATCGTTGCTTGCCGCACGTCTTGTGTACCTGTTCTTCCGTAGTAGCTTTGCTCTTCTCACCCTTTCAAGGGTCATAGGCCCATTTGCTGCGAGATTTTGGAGATGTGTGATACCTTTGGAGGGTCAAGAAAGAGGGCACTATGAATTGATGACATTGAGGCTGCATCGGAATAATGATTATCACTAATGTTCTGCTTCATTGGTCAATCTACTCCTGTCACTGCCCCACCAACGACGAATTTACAACCTTATTACTGAATACATATCAAGTCGCCTGCTATAATCACTCTCACTGTGACTGTCTGGGGACAGGATCAGCTTCGAATACTGAACACATCATTCATGTTGAACGTTTCTTATTTCTTGTTTTTAACCTACTACTTATTTTTTGCTGAAGTTGAGTAGCAATCTCCACTAACACGTACCTTTTTCCTTTTAGTCCCTCTTTCCATCTCTATTTCGACAAATCCTCGCCCCAGACACTCTTCGCAATTTCCACACTCAGTCTCACCTTTGCCCACTGCTCCTCCTCACTCAATTCGTTGCCCTCGGCCGTACTACTGAAACCACACTGGTGGCTCACACACAATTGGTCCAAGCCCTTTGGTGCAATGGCTGCTGCCTCATTCAACCTCTTGATAATCTCCTCCTTGTCGTCTAGTGTGTTCTTCTTACTGCTCATAACACCCAGCACGACAACCTTGTGCTCGGGTAGGTGGCGCAGCGGGCTAAAGTCTCCAGATCGCGCATCATCGTACTCGAGGAAGTAGGCGTCCACGTTGAGTTCCTTGAACAGGACCTCTGCAACGGGCTCGTAGCCCCCTGAGGCGAACCACTTGGAGCGGTAGTTGCCGCGGCAGAGATGAATACCGATCTTCATGTCGGCAGGACGCTTGCTGATCGCTGCGTTGATCAACTCGGCGTATTTGCGAGGAAGTGTGGAGAGGTCCTCGTTGCGTTCTTGCTCGGCGGCTTTGCGCATGTCGGGGTCGCAAAGATAGGCCAGGTTGGTATCGTCGAGCTGCACAAAGCGGCAGCCAGCTTCGTACAGTGAGGCGAGTTCCTCCTGGTATACGCGTGCAAGATCTGCAAAGAAGATGTCAAGGTCGGGGTATGCGGAGATGTCAATGCTGGCGCGACCACCACGGAAGTGCACCATGGTGGGGGAAGGGATGCAAACTTTCGTTGTCGCTTTTCCGCCATTGTTCTTGATGGCTTGCTCAAGGAATTGGAAGTCTTCGACCTGGATCGCCTCGGGGTGGCCCAGCTTTCCCTTGACCACAAGGGTTGGCGGGCTGAAGCCATCCTTGTGCCTGATGTTTCCGACTTGGCCCTTCTCCTCGATGCCAGCGAGATGCTTCAGGAAGTCGAGGTGGAAATACGCGCGACGAAACTCTCCGTCAGTGATGGACTGGAGGCCGTTCTCGATCTGCTTCTTTGCGACATCGGAGATGGCGGCGTCTTCGATCTGGCGCAATTCTGTGGCACTGATTTCGCCGTTGGCGGCTTTGGTGCGGGCTTCGAGGACAGCCTTGGGGCGCAGGAAGGAACCGACGTGGTCGGCTCTGTAGACTCCGGTAGGAAGAGGCATTGTTATCTGCTGCTACGTTAATTACTGTTATTGCTTGCTCCTGGGTTGCATTACCGTTAATATAGTGTTGCTACTTGAGGCTCAAATGAAGTTAGAGGGTGTTAACATGTAATGACAGGATTCACAGGATACATCGACGAGGAGATTGGAGACAAGGAATGACAATGAGCCGAGATGCAAACAGTTCCACGGCCTCTTCGCATCATCATCACCAAGCTACTTAGACCTCATTCCGAAGCTACCCCACCGCGGCAGTTGTTAGAGGGGGGCTAAGACGGGGATCGATGCAGCCGAAAAAAACCCTGCTTCGGAGGTTGGACCTCTCAAGTAAACATGCCGACATTTGAGACTTGACTTAGCCTTGAAGGCGCCTGAATAAGCACCAATGCTGCAGGCGTCGTACAACATTTACTAGTGAACATGTTGGCATGACGGTCGTAAGTCACAGACAGAGCTCGTGGAGGCGAAGTGGCGTTTGGCGGGGTAGGGATGTCGGTGTCACATCCTAGTCAAGACCGACCCATGATACATCGTCAAATCACATGCTGAAGAGAACGGGGAATACCTATTATTGATTTATGTGCAGACGATCCTCCTTGTGCTGTGGTGCTTGAGAATGCTTTGCCGGTTCAATGTCACCAACAAACATCGATGAAGGACTACCTTCATGCCTCGACAGCCTTCAGCAGCTTCGCCTCCAACAGCTCACCGAATTGACCTTCCCAAAGCCCTTGTTCTTCATCTTCATCCTCCATTAACAATGCATCGGCGGCAGCGTAGATGCGGTTTCCATCTTTATCGAACTTCTTCTCGCGCTTTGGTAAGTCGCGCGCCGCGATTTTGAGCCGTATAGTACCAGCGCCATGACCAGAATCACCCTCTTTTTCCACTACGGCAGTCTTGTAGTCGCTGATCTCAGGCGTGATCGTGATGGGGTTAATGGCGAAGAACTTGCAGACTATGATGGCACCTTGTTTGATATCGGCCGACGTCAACGTTGGTAGTAGGCTCACATCTTCTGGCAAAGATGGCAGATCTGCCTCCTGTGCGGCTGTTGCGACATCCTGACGAAGCTGGTTTTCGATGGCAGCGCTAATTTCTATGTCTGGATTTTCTCCTGCTGGAGCATCGTCGTAGTTCAAGATCATCTTCTCCCCTTCATCCTCAGACTGCAGCGATTCCACAGCTGACTCGAATTTGCTGCCTTTCTTCTTGCCTTTGTGCTTCTTGTCACGCATAAGCTTGCTGGCCGGATCCCAATGTTGTTTGAACGGGAAGGGTGGTGCGCTCAGCTCATACTCCTCATCCCAGCATTCGAAAGCTGACAAGTTGATTCGGGATTTCCAGAAATCAGGGTCTGATGCTCCTTCAAGTTCGGGAGGACCCTGGTCTACAGCTTTTGTCTTTGTTTTCTTGGCAGGGCGAGCCGTCTGACGAGCAAGTATGCGGCTAATGGCAGATATGTCGGGTCGCATGCGTCTGGTCGGTGTCTCCTTTGCAGGCGAGTCCTCGTTTGAGGCCGTGGGTGTTGAACGATTAGGGGCTTCCACCGCATTCTGTGTAACGTCTATAGCAGATTCGGTTGCCTGGGCTGTCTCAGGAGATCCACCAAGCCTCGACATCAACTCCTGCCTTCGCTTCTCAAGCTCACTATGCTCTTCATCCATGCGCTTCCTCTTACCCGACGCCGACGAAAATGGGTGCGCCAGTGCCGGCTCTTCCTCCGTTATACTATTCTTTGCCTCTTCATAAGCTTGCAGATCAGCAAGAGTAGCATTTTGACCCAGTTGTCCAATCTCTTTAAGATGGCGTAGGCGATTTGACCGGGTACGACGGCTATTTCGAAATTTGGTAGCTGCTCGGCCTGCACCTGGAGGCACCGTTTTCGGCGCAGTAGGTTTTGGTGGATTCGGCTTTGCCTTGGAAGCATCTTTCGACGACAAAATGTCAGGTGGTGAGCTTGCGTCGCTATCACTGTCGGATTCGCTACCACTAGAAGAGTCTGAGTCTGACCCGGAGCCTGAAGAATCTGAGCCACTTGATGATGCCTCAGAGTCGGACTCAGCATCGCTTGAGTCGTCTTCTGTATCCTGACCGTTATTTCCTTCCTCGGCCCCGGGCATAAAGTCCTCATCATCCTCATCGTCATCGTCGTCCTCATTGCTGGCTCCCAGCTCTTCTGCAATTGGCTGCTTGAAGTGAACTTGGCTCGAGCTCTTGCGTGATCTACCAGAGTTAGAACCAGAGGGTCCCGGAGCCGCTCCCAGAGACGCGAGATCTGTGTTCTGTGGCGCATCACGGGCCAGCTCCTTGGGCGCATTGCCAGGCGGCGGCCCCAGAAGCTGCATGAGGTATCTTGCCATGTCCATGTCCTCCTCTGACTGCTTCTTCTCCCGTCTTTGCCGTTTGGTCAATGGCCTCTGTGTGGCGGGGCCCTGGCGCATTGGGCTGGTGCCATTCTCAAGTCTACGGACGGTTGTCGTTTGCGCAGGCGGGTCCCCCAAGTCTGCCAAGACGTTGTCCATGGCATCGCGAGCCTCACGAGCTTGTGCTTCTTCCCTCGAATTCAGTCGTTGGCGCTGGTGAGAGGGCATCGAGTCAGCAGGGTCCGAGTGAGGCGCATCGTCTGTGTGGGAGGCATCCTCAATCTGCTGGTAGGCTGGGTCATCGCTCGTGCCTTGCAGAAGCGCATTCATGTAATCGCGGGCTTCCCGAACCTCGTCTGCTTCTTGCTGGTCTGCTCGCTCGCGCTTGCGGGGAGGGATTCGCAGGGCGGGCCGACGTGGTGTGCGGAGATAGGGTCGTCCAAATGGCACGCCATCAACGAGGTGCTGGCCTCCATCTGAGATTTGCACTCGCCCTGTCAGTGTTCGGGCACGGACTTCGGCCGTCATAAGAGGGCGGATGCTAGTAGACGAGGCTCGTTAGCTGCGCACCGAGATGGCCATTCTGCTGCGAGAGTATCACCAAACGTGGTCGTCATCCTTTAGCGCCTGCGTCACGGGGGTGAAATGCAGACACTCGAAGCCGCCTACTTCGACGGCGTAGTCCTCCAGGCCCCAGTTCTCCGATTCCAGAGGCATGATGTGGTTGATGTCCTCGAGCAGGCGTGTAATCGTGTAGGCTGCATTGCTATTTGTATCTGGGACGTTCCAGAGGATGTTCGCAGCAGGCAGCGCATTGCGCTGGACGGTGAGGCGGAGACGCATGTTGGGCGCGTGGAGTCGCGTCAAGTCGCGTGCGGCCGTTGTCTAGAGTTGATGGGCAACTTTTTGGCATGGCCCGCTTGTGATCGGCCGCTAGCTACTTCGGGCCCTAGTTCGAACGGAGATGGTCCGCTTCGTGAACGTCGTTCGAACGGCTCAAATGACGCAATATACGAGACTTCTCTTGATCAATTATAAAGTCTTTAGAACGTATTTAGAGATAGCCCTTCAGCCACTGCTATCCATTCACTTTGGACCAAGACTAACTATTTCAATCGCAATATGCCAGCCAGCCTCCCAATCAACACCCTCAAGGGGACATGGACACGTCTTCTCGACACAGAACGTCTACGCCGCTCTTCCCAAGTCCTATCAGTAATCAATCAGACTGTATGCATATATGGCGGAGAAGTGAAGCCCCGTGAGCCTGTAGACGACAAAGTCGACATTTTCTCTCTGCAGCCTGGTAACTACCGCCACCCCCACCAACATCAGCCATCAAGGTACTCGCTCACACACACAGATACAACCACTCTCGAAACAAAATCTGTTGATGCAGCACCCAGTCCCCGTGTGGGAAGCGCATCTGCAGTTATCAATGGCAAGATGTACATCTTTTCCGGCCGTGGTGGCACCGACATGGCCGCCATAGAAGAGGAGGGTGCTGTCTGGAGCTTCGACCCAGCAGCATCCTCGTGGTCGAAGATTGCTCCAGCAGATACCTCAGCAGCGTACCCACCTGCACGAAGTTATCATTGCTCGACCAGCGACGACAAGAGCTCCTTCTTCGTGCACGCCGGATGCCCTGAAAAAGGCCGTCTTTCCGATTTGTGGAAGTTCGATGTCAAGGACCGGACCTGGACGCAACTCCCAGATGCTCCTGGGCCTCAGAGAGGTGGTACCTCAATCGCGCATAGCGGCGGGAAGCTCTTCAGGATGAATGGCTTCGATGGCACTACTGAAGTAGGCGGAAGTATCGACATCTTCGACATCTCCAGCAACACCTGGAGCACGAAAACCTTCAATGCTGATGGTAACGACGGACCTGAAGCGCGAAGCGTCTGTGTCCTCCTACCCGTGCATCTTGCGCGTAAAGACAAGCTCTTCACGGTATTCGGGGAACGTGATCCTTCATCGCTCGGGCACGCGGGAGCAGGCAAGATGCTGAGCGATGCGTGGATCTACGATATCAGCGAAAATTGGTGGACCAGATTGCACCCAACTGGCTCTGATGGCATGCCTGCTCCGCGTGGCTGGTTTGATGCAGATGTTGTCAAGGCCGAGACTGGTAACGACAGTGTTGTAGTCCATGGTGGGCTGGGTGAGAACAATGAGAGGTTGACGGATGTATGGCATCTTACATTCTAATCTCATGTGCGGATAAACAAAACAAAGGGGTACGTGTTTGGATTTGTACATGCAGTGAGCGAAATAAAATCGAACATGAGATGTAAGACCATTTCAGACAATAAAATACAACACGAATCATGATCTCACACAAAGCCCCATCCTCTCAGTCCCCATGATGTACGCCTTGTTGCATTCCACGCACAAAGAAGCAGACCTTGATTGCTACAGTTATACGTACAGAAATTCCCGGCATCTATGAGCTAACATCACCAGGCCTCCGAGGTTCAAGTGCTCGAGGCCCAAATTTATGGGAATGTGGGCATTTCGATAAGCTAGGGTTGTAGATCGCGTCTGTGTATGTCCCGAAGATCGTCGGACACGATGCAATATATTGAACGATGAAGTGGTACGGTAGGGATAAAACTCACGATTCTCGTCCGAACAGAGCACTCATCTATCGTACTGTGCCTATGACAGCGTCACAGGAGTGCATTAGCGCAATTTACGTGCCAGATCCCTGAGCGAAGATCATGAAATTCCTTTGAACAACTCAAAAGCAAGGCTGAAATTGAGCGCCTTAACGTTTCTGCATGTGCCAATACCTAAATCGGCCAAAACATCTGGGCATACTTCCCCTTAAGGGAAACTCGGAAACAGTAGTGGCTTGACGATTCCTTGTACCTTGTCCTAGTACCTTGTCGGCACGGAACAGAACAATCACGAAAGTTTAACAATCGTCGATCAGCCGTGAGGCTCCGCGTGAGCGGCACGCTACTTGAGCGGATGCTTCTAGCAACCCCACCAATGCAGGTGCTACTTGTAAGGTATTTGGCATACTCATCTCTTAAGAAAATTCTAGGAAAATTGCATGGTCTAGGGCTCATGGCGCATACCGACGTATCACTACAAATTCAGCATCAATTTCTTGACGCCATCGATCGTACAAGTGACAGCTTGAACAAGAGGTACAGTTCATGACGTGCATCGAATCGAGCAACAACGCTATTTCGAAATAACTCTCAAACACATTACTATGGTACACCAAATTATCCCCAAGCAAAAAAATACGGGGTAGGTGTGCACGAACGTATCGTTCTCCTAGTGTTTCATCACTTAGAGGATTTTGTCACCGCGAGTACTTCTGCACAGACGTCACGGCCGAGACTCAACACTCATTAACGATACATGGCCGCCCATGCTAACAATGGGGCTACACGGACTAGAACGTCACCGTGCGCCACATCCAGAAACCTCGACGGCGCCAGCCGTGCGCTTGTAGCCTCATGACTGCGCTATCAGGCAGCTAATAATGGCCGCCTTAGAGCCGTGGTATTATGGTATCTAGGTAGCTTTCACTCCAGGCGTTCGAAAGAAAGTAGCTTTTTTCGGCCAAACTTACTCCCTTACAAAGTGATGACGGGGCCCGATTAGCTCGTATAATGTACAGTGTCTGCGATCTCATTGACATCATATACCATGCTACTACACTTGTCCCGGAGTGTTCTATGGTTTGGTCCTTATTGGCCCTTATAAACCAAAGAGGTCACGGGATGACAAAAGACATGAGATTATGATAGGAATTATACCTACACCGTCTCGGGATCAGAATTTTGCATAGTCCATGAAGTGTGTACGACTCAAATCTGGACACACAACAAGTAGTTTCGCAGTTATGGTCTTGGTGACAATTACTGCTCGCGCGGTGTGCACTATGAGATGACATATGCCAAACTCTACAGCGGCTGATGAGAGTCAAGAACAAGTCGTGGTAACCCATACTTCAAATTTAGATCTTTAACAATCTTTGTACCAGATTCCCAATCTGTGGCTTGATGCGATGGTTGATATACCGAGTTTTGTAATTCTGCCACAGCGGGATACAGGTACCAAATACTTGTAGGACAGCCATGAGCCAAAGTTATCTAAACAATCTTGGCGAGTCCTCGTCCTTCAACATGACTGTTCTTCCGATGCAAATGACAGAACATTATCCCGATTCTGCACTATTCTGGAAAGTATGCTACCAGGGGTCTATGGTCTAAATTGGTGGAAAGACTGCATAGGTACTTGCAATGTTTGGGTGGCAGACTGCTCGAGGTCCTACGCCGACAACCGAAGAACATCAGCAACTTACAACAACGCACTACTTCCAATATGGGAAGTGCCACCAGGGGCACAGGACCGTGCTAGATTTTGCCTGTGCTGCGAGTACCAAAATCATTGCATGTCGTGTCTGCACCGGCGGGGAGCTGTCACTGATGTGAAAGGGGATGCGAATGCGAGGCTGATTGGGACGCAGCTTCCGCGGTACTATAAAATTGACTAGAAGGTTTTTCGTGGATGACATGGCCAGGCCTCAAGGAGCGGTATTGGCGAGTGTCGATAAGTTGTCAGCAAGGGTCGATTGATGTGCCGCAGGGTCTAAACTCGTGTATCGAAGTAGACTGTATCTGTATGCATCGAATTGTTGGGTTTGCCGTTTCGTTGAGCACTTCAATCTAGATGCTTGCCGTGGGACAGCGTAGTCGTAGAGATCACGGTGATCGCAACCGAGCTGCATGCTTATCTTTCGCCACAGTCCCTGAAATAGCAACAACAGCAGGGATACAAGATTGCTGCGCATTGACATTCCATGAGTAGACATGTGCGTTGCAGTGGCTGGTGACACAGTTGGAATATGTGTTGGATTAAGATAAGGCCTCTACTTTATGTATGCATGTACCTAATGCAAGTGTCCAGAAAATTGCGCCCAGCCGCTATGTAGTCTATGTAGCCAATGATGAGGTTTCGACGCGCAGATACAAGTAGTAAATCCGGCTGATTATGATGCGGAGGAATATTTGAATGAAGTGAAAACGTACGGAGAGAATTTAGCACTTGCCTGCCTGCCACATCTTGACAGATTTGACAGTCATTCCACGCGACACACCATCGCCCCATGTTGGTAACCAGTCATCTCTCGCTGTATTAAGATTAGCGTTGAGCAGCATGAACTTGGTGTAAGATCGCAATGTACCTTTCCAAAAGTCTCGAGCCGCAAAGGCACTCCCGTCAACCCATGGCTTACCCTCACCATCCCAGAACCATCCATTCTGTGCCCCAACAGCAACGTTAAGAATAAGATAAAACTTTTGATCAAACGGCGCATTAGCACCACCGTTCTTCCAGGGATCTTCGTATAGCGTTCCATTGCTTGTGGTCAAGCTAGCAAACCCGCCCTTCTTCCACAGCCGGTTTTTGTCACTGTACTTGGTATACAAGACTTGCTTTAGCCGGTTATCAAGGTATGTGAAGATATAATTTTCCGTCCACTCGAAGCCGAACGTATGGAAACTTGACGCAAAATCTGTACGGCGAAGGAAAGAGGTGCTATGTGTGGCGATATAGCCATCGTGCTTGTAGTCTGGACCCCAGTGTAGGGTGGAAGCGACAAAGTCTCGGCCTTCGGGGTAGGTATATGAGTTGCCTCGAAACTCTGCGATATCGATCTCGCCGCTTGCTGGCCAATCTCCATAGACTGATTCCTCTGGCATCATCCCTGGTCATTATTAGCATTGCTAGTGTGTGAGAGGAAATGTTTATTGCGTACAAATAGCAGGCCACAACCAGTCACCTTTGGCTGCTCGAGCAACAACCTCAATACGACCATATTTGATGGACTTCTTGCCCTTTGTGGTCATTCGTGCAGATCTTACGGGCGGCAGAATGGTTCCTATTGTCGCATTGGATCGGACACCGCATGCCTTGTAATCACTCGAGGTACAAGACCCGTCGCCCTCAGAACTGGTGATGTTGAGAGTGTAGTCGTTTAGTAACTGGTCCTCAGTAATACCAGTGGACTCAGTAGTGAGTGTTGGTACGATGTGTAATCCTTCCTTATCGACGAAGCTGTTCTTCGAGTCATCCGTAGTCCAGTCGAACTCTCCATTTCCGTAACCGCCGGTCTACACGTGGTGGTCAATGATTTTTCTTTTGAGACAATCAAACATAGAACTTACTTGGATCTCATAGCCCCAGTTGTTACGATCAATCGTTTCAAAATTGTCCTCCATGATAAGACATTGCTGCAAGTGTTAATGAAATCATCATCATGTATGAAAGTGTAAGGCCTCTTACATCCGGCAATTTCGCATCAGCAGCACCAGTATACACGATGTAACCGCTGAGTAACAATCCAATGGTGATGAAGCCCAATACTATCCAATTGCCTACTTTCGTCCGCTTCATTCGCGGATCTCCAGCCCATGATTGTACATAGCTTGAGACAAAGCCAGTTAGTAAAACTGATAGAGTAGCGGTAAGTGGCGACTTACTCTCCCCGTAATCTGTAACTTTTGAACTGTCGTGGCTGTTGCCTAGTACGGTTGTCTATCCTCGCATCTTCCTCTGGTACCGCAGCAGTTATAGACAAGGATGAAGGCTGTAGCGGTGGAAAGTTTCGAGCTGGGGACATGTCTGGACGCAGTCTGTGTGAGAGGCCATGGGTGAGTTCAGGCTCGACCTGAGTATTGGAAACAAATTCAGAAGATGCCATTTTGCAATTGAAACTGAAAGATATGTTCGAAAAAATGTTGGATTAAGCGCTGTCAAGGGCAGCCTGTTGCTGAAGATGGAACCAAGGAGAGGAATGTTGGAAAGCGGCGCGTTATTGTTGAGAGATGATGTGCTCCAGTCAAGCAAGCCACCAAGCCGAAGGAGTCGACAGTTTACTGGACCCGGCTTTGTGACGAGCGTTGTCGAAATGCCTGCTTACCACTGTTGAAAGTGACAAGTCTAAATGCGCTGTTGTCCTGCTCTGACATTCTGGCTCGCTGCATACATCAGGTCGAGAACCACGGTCTCAACCCAGCCACCACACACTCCCAGAATAGTATGGGTTAGCGTTGAGTGTACCATGGTGCCTTAGCAGATGCCGGACACGGTCGCCAATGATAAGGTTCCTTTAGTGAACAGCCTCGCCGTCATTGCATCATGAATCTCACGCTATCACCCTTTGAGACGAAGAAAGTTTGAGCACCGCACCAAGTTCCATGGAAGCTTTTCGAAGGATCACACTGTAACCTAAGCGTCCGGTCGACCCACTTCAACCACGCGACATCTGCAGTCGTTGTAACTGGACACCATGGTTCAGTGTGCGACATGCTTCTCGACTCCTGGAGCTTATCACCTGCAGGTCGATATCTCGCAACGAGTGTAACGTGCATTGACATGCTGCATGCAGGTTTTCGATACTTAATCCTTTTACCCGTACGATTCTTTGCGTCGATAGGAAGGATTTCCAACACCTCGGTTGCGAGGCTAAAATTTCGCCAATCTCACAAGTCGGTCGGGCACGACGCCATTCCCGCCGTGATTGTAAAGCCATTGACGTCCACAAATACGTTAGCTAGTTTCCAAATTGCCCCAAAAAACCGAGGTTGGTAGGGAGTCTTGGACGAGTTTAAAGTTGAAGCTTAAGATAGCGCCGTGGCTTGTGGGTACCTAACAGCCTCGTGCTTGGCTGGATCGGCGAACGTTGCCATTAGCGTTGCGATAGCATCCGCCCACAAAACTTATGGCCAAGTTCTTGAACTTCTAAAATCGACAATGGCCAAATCTTGTCCAGGCGAATACTGAATTCTGCTGTACAGTGGACCTTGGCTACCACATGTACTGTGCGGCTGTCAGGGATAAATCCATTAAATCCTTAGCGTCATCCAACACATCCAAGACGCTGCCGGCTATTTTGCGATGCTATGCTGAACAGGGAACATGAACTGTGCCTCCGGATTGAGGCTATCAAATCGTCATGATAAGAAACTCAGTATCGGCTGCTGGCCATTTCTGGCCCGGCAGTATCCAGGTGCTTGGATTTGGGGGCCAGGATGTGGATTGAGTTCATCCGTGAGAATTGCTTAGGTCACCTTAGCGTGAAAGACTGAAGGTTAAACAGGGCTATTGTGTAGAGTAAAGAATGGTTATCGCTCGGACTCCGGAATGAACAGAGCAACTGCCAAAAACTAAGCGTTCCATCATCACAACGATATCTCTCTCCAAGTGCACCACATAACCCAACACCTAGCGCCAGGTACCCGCCCCAGAGAGTTTGGGATCATACTGTATGAGGCCCAGATGAAGTTGATAGCTTGTAGTTTAGGAGTTGTACCGGCATGAAACATGGGCGTTGCTCATTTGCAAGGGGGTGGCACCGTCGGACAGGGTCGTTCAAACGGGACGGCGACCAGGGTTGATACAGCCCAGGACAACAATAGAACTCCTGAAAGCCAGAAACATGCAAGAGAATCTGAATTTGCCGGCTCAGTTTGCGATCTCGACTAACATGTCTCCACAGCGGCGTACGCACTGGTCTCAATCGAGATGAACAACTCGGACTGTCGTTGACGAGGACTGTCCTAGATGGGTCGATGCGAGATATTCGATAGTGTGAAGCATAGGTGTATCTTTACCCATGTAGGGGTTCTTGATGCCAAACCCCTGACAACATAGACAGCAGCAGTAGTCTAGAGCACTGTCAGTTCCTGCATGTTGATATCTACCCCCATGTCCCGCTTCTCAATCCTGCCATATCTTCACCCCTGTAATCGTTGACCTTCGCTGCCGACCTTTCGTCGTAGGGCTACATTGCCCATCACCTTCCTTTGTTGGCTTCAGCCCAAGTTCCATTCATTTCCCAGTAGATACTGCGTCCGACACTCGTTTAGTTCATACCTTATATCACCCATACCGCTAATTCCAAACTCTTACACGTACCCACCACCAAGATGTCTAGTAACAATTCTATTCAGTACGAAGGGTCGAGGCTAGCCGCATCCTCTAGGAGGCAATCCTTTACCGGGAGTATGGCCGACTCGATCTGTTTCGGGCAGTCACAGACATCTCTTGGCCGCCCATCCGTACTTCGGCCGACGACCATGAAAATTGATGAAGACAAACGGTACCGTGCAGTAAGTCTTCTGCATCTGAAGTCGCTTTGCTGTCCACTGATATCTACCAGATCATCAAACACCTTCACGCCAAAGCATGTTCGTTTCGATGGATGACACCAGAAGCATCATATCCGGCATCATGTGAAGGCGTCCTCATTCGCAAGGCGGCAGGAGAATATGTCACAGAGCCGCAAACAGCCGATCAACTTCTTCTCCACGCAGTGCAGCGCATTAACCCAGGTGTTGCCTTGACGATGTCTACGGACGGAACACAGGCAATCTTCGATGTCCTGGAACCCTTTGAAACTGAGTTGATGTTTCAAAATGGATCGCAGATCCAGATTTTCGACTCCATGGCTGACGTCACTACCTGTTCGACAATCAAGAAGTTCCAGTATGCAGCTCTTATTCGACAAGAAAGGCTTCTACTTGTATGGCACGACGACCTCGGAGCCATCTTGTCTCAAGCAATGGAGATTGAATCAAGAATATTGGCCCTCGTCTGGGGAACCTCGAAGTCACCTTTCAGTGGATTTGATAGCGCTATACAGTCAAGTGCGAACTCCACCCTTGGTAGCTCAATGGTGGACTTTGACGTCTCGAAGGAGAAAGATGTCAATGTCGATGCGGAAGAGATTGACCTTGATGTGGAGAAAGCCGAAGGACCCAAAGAGTCACTTGCACGGCCACTTATATTTACGAGCTCCGTCTTCGTTGGCTTCGCCATGGTCCTCATCATAGTCTTGGTATTGGGGCTTGGCAACCGTCAGCTGATTCTCCAGACCATGACCGATCACTTTTATCCTCGTCTTCTTCTGGTCCTCACGGAGCCTCTTTGGATAGCCTTGGGTCTTTTCTTTGTTGTTGTTGTTTTCGGTAACCTGTTCGAGGTCATCGGTCCCATCGGAGGTGTCAAGTCGAACAGTCGCTTCCACAGCGCCATCAAACCAAATTTAGCGCAAGCACGCTCTCTGGGGTTCACACCAGCACCAATCACGATCCAAATGCCCATCTATACAGAGTCGCTTGAGGGTGTTGTAAAGCCCACCGTTGCCAGTCTACAAGCAGCCATCTCGTATTATGAATCGCGTGGTGGTACGGCGCGCATCTTCATGAATGACGATGGCATGGCAATTCGTTCTGAAGAGGACAACCAAAAGTTCCTGGAGTTCTACAAGAATAACAATATCGGTTGGGTATCCCGCCCTAAACATAACCACGAGGGTTTTCTGCGCAGGGGTAAATTCAAGAAGGCATCTAATATGAATTTCGCTCTGAATATTTCGAACCGCGTGGAGGATCAACTCCAGGCACTGGTCGACAGCAGGTACGAGAAGGGCAACGCATCCATCACTGAGAAGGAAGAGCTCGAGCTTTATCACCAGGCGCTTGATGCTGTCTTGGTGGCCGACCCACGCGCGAAGGCTGGTGGTAACATTCGCATGGGGGAGATTATCCTCATTGTCGATTCGGACACCATTGTACCCGAAGACTGCCTCATGTATGGAGCAGCGGAGATGTTTCTCTCTCCTGAAGTCGCCATCATCCAACATGCAACCGGTGTCATGCAGGTATCACACGACTACTTCGAGAACGGTAAGTACCTCTTGGCTATATGTGTTGCAAGTAAACTAAAGCAATATCAGGTATCACGTACTTTACGAACCTTGTATACACTGCCATTCGATTTTCCGTTGGTAGTGGCGAAGTTGCACCGTTTGTTGGTCACAACGCTTTTTTGCGTTGGCAAGCTGTCCAGTCGGTCGGTAACCCTCCAGAAGAGGATGGCTATGTCTGCTTCTGGTCCGAAAGCCACGTCTCCGAGGACTTTGACATCGCACTCCGCCTTCAAATCGGTGGCAACATCGTTCGATTGGCCAGCTACCATGGCCGTGGATTTAAAGAGGGAGTATCGTTGTCCATCTTCGATGAACTGGACCGATGGGAAAAGTACGTCGAGCCCATACTAATGTAACGACATATACTAACAAGTCCGGCAGGTATGCCTACGGCTGCAATGAACTCGTGTTCAATCCGATTTACACCTGGCTCTGGAAAACTCCCTTTACAAAACTCTTTCGTACCTTTTTGACCTCCAACATTCAGCTTTCTTCGAAGATCAGCATTTGCGGTTATATTTTCTCTTACTATGCTTTGGGATCTGCCGTGCCTCTGGGCGCCCTCAACTACTTCCTCGTTGGATGGCTCAACGGTGACCTTGATAAGTACTACGTGCCCTCCTGGCAGAGTAAGTAGCTCCGTGTTTGCTTCCTGTCCCAGTGTTGACGTTAGCAGTTTTTGTTACCTTGATCGTCGTCTTCAATCTAATGTCGAATATCTGCTTTGCTGTTATGCGGTATCGTATCGGCGAAGCTGGACTTTTGCAAGCGCTTTTCGAAAACCTCAAGTGGATGCCGTTCTTCATGATCTTCTTCGGCGGTGTTTCCTTCCACATCCTTTTAGCCATCTGCGCGCACATGTTCAGCATTGACATGAGCTGGGGTGCTACAGCTAAGGAGAAAGACAACTCTAACTTCTTCGCTGAGGTACCGAAAATCTGGAAGAGGTTCAAGTGGATGTACATGATGATGTTCACCATGGTCGGAGGTATGATTTACCTTGGCAACTATGCGCCGCATGGTTGGGAGATTGATGGCTTGACTGCCGTCCTTCCGTAAGTGGGATGATTTCGAAACTGAGTTTTGGATACTAACTTCGTATAGTTGGTCGGTTACCGTTGTGATGCACTGTCTCCTGCCAATTGCGCTGAACCCCTCCCTGACGGTCTTTAACTACTAGGGCAATGCCCGGATTGCTTTCTTTTTGTTGCATAAATACACAGAAGGCGTTGGTGCTCCGCGGTGGAAATCGATGCATTTTAATGGGTGGCCGCAATACCTGTCTCTATAGAAATAAGTCTATTGTTTGTGATTAGCACGTAATAGACTCGAACGAATGACATGATTTACAATGAACTCGGACATGGAAACGTACTTATTTGGCCTTACAAATCTTCACAGAGCCTAAGTGTGATCGCCTACAGGAATCGACGGTGTAAATTGTCGGTGGCGTTCAAGCGATGACGTCGACGCGTACACATGACTGTGGAGACGCGTTCATGACTGAGCACGTCCGACTCCAACTCTTCCATCAACCCTCCAGGTCTTCCGACATTTCTCTGATAGGACTGGCATGAGGTTAAAGAGTGCATTGAGACCGAGTTTGAAAAATTGTAGGATCTCAAATTCCCCATCTTCTTTCGAACTCAGGCCACAAAACGAAATGAAGCAGTCCGCACGGCTTTTCCCAAAAAAAGGAACAGAAAAAAAACACCTTTTTCCATTAGTGAAGCTCTACAATCGAGCACACAGCCGTCGTAGTGTTAGACGGGAGATGATAGACTTGTAATTTTCTAATTGCTCGGAGGTCTCAGGGAACACACCCCACGCGATGACCTCGACATTAGGCACACGACCTTGCCATAAAAGCTCAATAAGTATCATTATTTGATAATTTTACGTCCAAGTATGACTGAGATGTGAACAATATACATCAAATGACAACTCCGGTAGCTTTCCTGAGTAATTCAAAGCAATATCCAATGACGGAAATACACAATGAGTGTGTAGAGAACAATGCTGCATGCTAATGCTAATTTTGGAGTCATGAATGTTCAAAGTCTATCCCAATTTCCTTCCTACCAATGCCTTATCATAAGCGTCCATCTGCACGCCCATATTCAATGAGTTCCATCTCATTCAGATGACTTCGAGTTCGAGTGCTACTTCTTTTACTGTCGTAACCCGCAGTGCTTTGCCTCTGAAGGACATTCTTCCTTGGGTCCGATTTGGGAACATGATATACGTTTCTTGTGCCGCTGTTGTTACCTGGACTGACGTAAGCTGGATGTATAGGTCGTTTCCCTAATGCACTATGTGATGTCGACCCGGTACGCTCGGCGTGGGTACGAGAGTATGCTCTTGACGGACGGGTAATTAGCGAAGGCCATTCATCTTTGTCCGAAATTGCATATTTGATCGATGAGTCTGGCGTATGCATATCCCATTCTTCGTGCTCCCAGATGGGGTCTGAGTATGTCGACGAGCTTGAAGGCTCATCAATATAGACAGATGAGAAAGACGTCGTAGCTGAGGTTCTTCGGGGTGCATATGGCCGTGGATGACGCATCTTTTCCATCTGAGGATCGAACATATTGCTGGAAGCCGTATCGACTTGTTGTTGATGGTTTACTCGAGAGCGAAGCGATAGCATACGAGCCGGGTTCCGTGGTGGTGGAATGCGCTTTTCAAGACCAAGCATCTCATAGTATCCTTTACCAATCCACAGCATCTGTTCATGCTCCCGCAAATACCTTTCGCCGCCAAACGACTTTTGCACAATGTTTCGAGCCATCATTCCCAATTTGCGCCGGTGCTCGGATTTTTCGTACATGCGACGTGTAATGAGCTCGACGTCTTTTGGTGTAGGCTTGTGCGGCAGCACTGGCGCTGCAACTCCGGGAGCATCCTCTGCGTACTGTGCCCACTCATCTAACATGGCGAGAAGGTTGATCTGTGCACGAGCAAGACCATAAGCATCATTTGGTGCGACGACTTCGCTATAACGCTTTCCATCGTCAGGATCGGTGAGGACACGAAGCGAAGCGCCAACGTCAGTACACACAACGGGAGCACCAGTGAGGGCAGCCTCGCCGAGGGCGAGAGGCAACCCCTCTGATACGGAAGAGTTAAGGAACAGCCAGGTATTAGCAAGAACCATGGCCGGATCAGCAGTACCTCGCATTGCAACCTGTTGCCCGAGACCTTTGCAAGCAAGGATCTCCTGACACTCTGAGGAATAGACTGGTGATTTGTTTAGGGCGCCGTAGATATCGAGCTGGTAATCTTTGAAGCCCCACTCATTCGTGATGATGTCCGCTGCGAGAAGAGCAGTTTTAATGTCTTTCGCAAACCACACATGGGAAAGCATAGTTACGGTCGGTTTCTTCGTCTTGATCTCAGTCACCGGAGAAAACTTTTGCATGTCGGTAATGCCGTTGACGATGGGGTCGACCTTCCGACGAAACACATTTCGGTGAGTCAGTTGACCCTTCGAGCTGCCTATCTCCACTTCCCAACCAGGGTTAAAGAAATCTGTATCCTATGAGCTTGTGCTGGTATGACGTGGGACTGGAGACTGACCTGCGCATGGAAGAATTTGATCCGCGTGGTGGAGGATGAGGCATGAAGTGAGCTTCATTAAGCCCAGGAGCGAATTTCGTATAAATGGAGGTAATGTGCACATGGCGGAAGAGAGGTAAAGATTTGTCTCGCGCCATGAAATCGCATGGTCCCAGATCTGCAAGGTGCAATTACGTTTCAGCTTGCAGACAATGCCATAAGATGCCGAGACACTGTGGTGCGATGCTTGAAAAACATGTGGGATCTTCTCAGGTATCGGAATCGAGAAGATAAACAGATCTAGCAAGGTCAGCTGCGTCGAATCATTTGTTGAACAAGAGCCTACATCGGAACCACAACTCCAATGCGGTATCGAAGTGGCCTAATGTCGGAAGTTCAGTACGAAACCATTCCGACGGCGGTTGCGCATTAGGCATATCTTCAGAAAGCCACAGTTCTCTCCAAGTGTCCTTGACAATATCGCTTGTCCAAACTTCCTTCCAGTGACGCGAATCTTCAAAGTAAGTGTTCAGGTTGATCAAGGCTCTTGTCGCTTGCTTGACGTCTGCAGCGGTCATATCAATAGCCCTTGCACCGCGTACCAAGGCTGTCAACGTTGGTATGAAGTTGACCTTAATGTCTGTCATGGTGGCTCCTTTCACTAGATGATCAACCTCGCTGTCCAGTTTGTTGGTGAACATGCCATGACTAGGATGCATGAAATCCAGACCCCACAATGGTATAACTTTAAGCGAGTCAACATTCTCTTCCGTTTGGTGTTTCGGCAGACCGAAGTCGTTCGCAGACTCAACAACCATATGCCACTTGATAGTGCGCAGATTGTTGATAAGGTCGCGTCGACATGCTGAAACACCACCACCTTCATTAGGCCAGGTGCCCGTATCGACCGCGATGACATGCAAATTGCGATCAGTGTCACGCTGTAAAGTTTTCGTCCTAGTGAATATCACAGCATCACCCCCTTGACCAAAGCTGAAGAGATCACTAAGTCGAATAGCAAGCGGCGTCCAAGCGCTAATATCGCTTGTTAGATCTGAGCTCGCCATTATCGCATCAGCATGTAGAGCGAGGTAATTTTCTGCCTTCAGTAAGTTACCGCGGTCACGGCGCCTCCAATAGGATTTCAGCAACGGTTCTTTCCGGATTAGTTCTTCGTCTACCCACCGGATGACAACGCCATCCAAATCGTTGCGTTTCTTCCACGCTTTCCAAAGCTGTGATCGAGCTCTTGAAGTAGATATTTCCTGTTGTTTGACGTTGTTGCGAAAGATTCTGCTCATAAAGCTTGATGTAGGGGCTTTGAAACCTAAGAGTGGATTCTCATCGATGAACGTACAGCGCGTGGGCTTCTTGAGGACGCCAAGCCAATCATGGCGAATCATGTCAGGGGTGTTTACTGTACTACCATTCAGCTTGGTAGTGATCGTAGGATGGTACTTGTGGTCGTAGAACCATGCACATTCGTACACGTCAGCTCCTTGTACGAAGGTAGCCTCATGTACACGGGGTGTCGGGATCCATCGTTCCATTTTCTCTGCATGCCGAACTGGTGGAGCGCACCAACTCACATTGGCCGACATGTGAGGGAGAACAAACTCGGCATGGAGCAGTTCGTCGTCATACTTCGCGTTCTTCCGGTAACGATACTTGAAGCGGACCAAATTGCCATGGCTTATGTAACTTCCGGATTCTATATGCCCCTTACGATTATAGAAGACCTTCGCGCCTTCCTCAGCACCACTGAGACATGTTCTGCTCATAGGTATCCGATTATCCTTTACTTTGGATATCTTCACCCTTCGGCGGGGTCGCTGCGCAGCATAATCGTAGGCGTAGGCATTCACTGCTTTACCATTCTTGAACTCCTCGCGCAAGGTCGTACGCAACTCTTGGTCGTAGTGCGATACTCTGATGTGACCCCAGTCGGGCTCTTGCTCAAGCTCTCCCGTGAAGAACACCAACTTAAACTGGCCAGACTCCATAGAATGCACAAAAGCTGTCTCAATATCTCCATGACTTTTTATGATCAGTCGGTTCTTCTTCTGAACGATCACTCTCCCTTTAACAGTTCCAGCGAGGCCGGCAATGTCCTTCCGGCCATGGTATAAAAAGAAGGGAAGTGCAATCGACATCATGGCCCGGCTGTAAATCCATATGCCAGTAAGAAAAAACATTGCAGGCTTTGCCAGTATCTTGGGCGTTCGATTCAGGGCCCCGTTTAATTCGCGCTGATACTCCGGATCCGCCATGCACGCCAGGATAAAAAACTTCACCCAGGTACCAAAAATATGATAGACATATGCAACAGGAATTCGAATGTATTCAGTGAAGACTGTGACCATGGAAACAGCAGAGCGATTCAGCACGGGGTGATATTTCTCTTTTATGTCGGCTGTGACCTGTCGATAATCGTTTTCCGTGAGAGTTTGGATCTTCTGGCTTAGGAAGTAGCCGAGCTTATTGATGGCGAGGAAAGCACCCAGGTCGTAGCGTGCGATACGTGAGAGGATAGTGCAAGACTCTTCTGCTGGGACATTCGTGTTAATCCAAGAAAGCTCATAGTTGGTGTAGGTGCCACGCTCGCCGAGACACCGTCGTAAGAAAAGCTGCCGTATCTCGAGTGGAAGAGTATCCCATTGGGTATCACAATCATAGCCCAGGCATAGGTGGCGCAGAAGGTCTTTGTAACACATGCTTTCGAAAGCAAGTGCTTTGGCCTTCGAAGCCTTTGCAGGCATAGCTCGTCTGGTGCATTCGGAAACTATGTAATTTTCTTCAGTAATGGTTCGAAAAGCCAAAATCGATTCTGTAATGGCAGCTTGGTGCGGAGAAAGACCGAACATTGTTTCCATAGACGCATGGAGGAGAGTCTCGGCGATTGCTTGAGTATTACTGTTGACATTACTTTGCTCGGATGATGGATTGATCTCATCTGAAGCAATGTATAAAATCGTACGCCCGCCTTCGTAGCGAGATATTGCTCGAAGATCCGTCCCGACTTCTGCGAGTGTTTGCATTGGGACAATCAGAACTTTGATCACATCCCGTTTCCAGGCCTGAACTACGCGTTGCACCAAGAACGGTAGCGCCGGGTAGGCCTGTACAGCTAATCGCGAGAGGCTCTCATGTGTACTCCCCAATAGGAGAGCTATAATCTGCTGGCCCGGTTGGCTAGTAGGCAGCACAAGATATCGACTTTCTTTCGGAGCAGCTCGGACCTTATCACAGAGAGCTCCAAGCTCGCTCTGGCTGAACTCTTCATCAGACCCTCCGGCATTGTAGGCGTGATACATCTGGTCTGATGGCCAGTGGGCTTTTTTCGGAGATGACGCACCTGCGATATTCACAAAGCTCGCGGGGCGACCTGTTCGCGGCGATCTTCGAAATCTTGTTGAGATCCATCTTCGGACGTCGTAGGTGTCGGGTGCGCCTAGCTTGGCTGTCCGAAAAGAGAGCAACGCCGCTGTCCAGGTTGAAACTGCTAGCGCTATCACTTTATTGTAGGGAAAGTCTTTGCGAACCTCCATAAGAATACTTCCAACACTGACACCAAGCAGAACAGCCGCCAGCAAAGGCATTAGTACATGAGGCCCAGAGAATATTTTGTTGTATTGATACAACAATAATCCGCTGTATGCTCCCACGTACGCCAGAAACATGACTAGCCCAGTCGAGGAGCCATTGAAAACCCAAATCAACGAAGCACAAAGAGCTAGTGCCCAGACGTGGACTCCAATGAAACGGCATAACGTTCCAAAATACAGATGGCGTCGAAACTTTTGGTCGTTGGCCTTGGCCTGCTTAATTTGTGTTGCGTTCTCAATGGATATCGGTGACATCTGCTCTGAGAGAGTGTGGAGATGCTGTGCTTTGTAATCGAGTAAAACCGCCCCTATCAGGTAGTATGCAAGACCAAATCCAACAGAAAGGCGGAGCGTATCATTTGTCGAATCTCCACCCAGGCCAATCTGCCTACCTCCATGTACTAGATTCAGCCAGCGATCCATGAGAGCGACCACAAAGTACAGGACGCCACAATAGATTTCGTCGCCCGCTGTTCGCCAATGTATGAAAGAATTGTGAAGGCGTATTCCTTTCTGGGATTGTTGCATGCTTTCAAGTGCAACTTGCGTTTCGAGGTTCCAGGTCGAACTGTACGGAATCGGCCGCTTTGTATCTGTGATGCGACAGTACCAATCCAGAAGAAACAAAGTTGATTCCCAGCAGTCCGAGAGACGTTTCACAAGAGTGTCACTTGTTGCCTTATGCCACATGCGACGGTTGTTTTCTTCCATCACCGCATCATACAGCTCTTTCCGGCAAAGTGATAGTATCGCAGGCTCACTTAAATTTCGAAAGATTTCAGGTTCCTCATTCATCAATTCGGGAGACGGTTGGTTTGAATGACCTGTCGACATGACGAATTTTGGTCCCTTGCTCAAACGTGCCGCTGCAAAAGCTATTAGTACATGTTGTTCGTCGATAATATACTCCGATAACTCACATTTAGATACGCTGGTATGCAACGCTTGCGTTTGCTCTACATGCCGTCGAATGTACCAAGCTTTGACATCCGTGTCATTCAACGTCTTGATATCGTGGTACCAGGTAACCCATCGAGTTGCTACTCTTCGTGTGCCCAGGATTAGGAGGAGAACAAACACGTAGAGAACACTTAGATATATGTAAATGTCACATCCTGGGATGAACATGGTCAATATCGGCGAAATTACCAAGGTTGGGACGACGACGATGATAACTTTGCGACCGTTGAGGAAACTAGATCCGGGAATCTGGTAAGTTGATAGTACGGCAAGTACTGATAAGTATGCTGTTAGCCCCAGAAGGTAGAGAAAGAAAACTAATCCCTGTTCGGACCCTACCACAGCGGATACGACGACAAACCCTAATACGCCCCCGGCCAAGGTCAATGCAAGGCCACCTATCAAACGGGTAAGGACGAACATGTTGGCGGCAGAGAAGGCCATCGAGATGAGATAGTAGGTGCCTCCGATAGAAATCCAGGTTCCTATGGCGCCTGAGAGGAGCAATGAGCACATGAGAGCAAGTGTCGCATATTCCAGCTCCGCTTCGCTCATACGCGTGCTTAGATAAAGCCCGCGCCCTATAGTAGAGAGGAGAATAATATCTGCATTCATCAGCAACGCCCCATCGAGTTATGGTCCCACACCTACCAACGAGCGCTGGTATCGCAAATACACTAAGGAAGGTGAACCGACGATACGCAGGCATGACAGACGCTTTTTGCTTGGGGTCGATGTCGGTTTGAGCCGCAGCGTAGGCGGAAGCGTATGATGGTGCGTTGAAGAGCCACATCGGAGGTTGATTTTCCGTCTGATTATAATGATCCCGATGCTTCTTGGAAAGCAGCACACCAATATCACTGGGTTTGATATCGAAATACGCTTCACATCGTGATCCAAGCGCAAACAATTCTGCAAATGCCGCACTTTGGTCCGAGTATTGATTGAACAAAGGATTACGATCCGATACTTCGATGTAAACCTCTTCGAATGCTGCTCTCCTAGCCGCGCAAAACAAAGAGAAGAGCACGAAGTCGGCCGCGGAATCCAGACTCTCGTGGCTGACGAGGACTTCGATGGCGGAAGTTATCGCGTCTAACTTCTCGTGATCTCGCCACCACAAAATGTTATAGAAGGTTTCAGAGATGTGCCTGAAAAGATCTAAGGCATCGTCCCGTTCAAGTGTGGGTAAGCCAGAAAGGCGATACCACTTGAGTTTAGCGACTACCAGTTGTTCGGTAGTGATCGCGCCACTGATATAGTCCATATTACTCAGCTTCTTGAACTGGTGATATGTAGGAACTTCAATAAGTAATGCCTCGCATTGTTGGCGGATTTGTGAAAGTAGTGGACATCTGTGATCCCATTCGGTGTACCGAATATGCTGGAGGTAGAGTAGAATATCCGAGGTCGAGAGTAGATTGAGATCTTGCTGCAATCTATGTGGTAGTGCACTGGCTGTTCTTGAACTGCCCTCATACTCGCTCAACCCTTGCTCTGCTAGAAAGCACTGATACCGTGAGAAGCCCAACCGGCTTAAGTGTGTGTGAAGCAACACTGCGTTGAGGTCCTGGACTGACTTGGAGATGTACACTATGAGAGAACCAGAAACCGATTGTGATTCCCAAACCGACCAGAATTGACCCCCGGTAGGGGTATGGAAGCCCGAGTCAAGTCCAGTATATGCCTGAAACTGGTAACAGTCTTCAGCGTCATTATTAGTCTCAGTCAACATCCTGGCAAGGTCCGATATTGCTTCCCGTAGAGTTGGCATAGTGTTCAAGATGTCGCTGTTGTGAAGCCCGTAGCCGCTAAAAACACTCGAAGCCTGGTGGAGCTCCTTAGTGGAAAGTTTGCTGAGCAGCTTCAGATCTCGCAACCTTCTCTGCGATGTAAGGACGTGATCGAAGTCTGTTTGAGAGGCATTGAGTCCGATGGGAAAGCAACCCAAAGCCTGGTACATGGTCCCATCAAATGCGCATGACAATGGGTTGCTGGTTCGGACTGAAGGGACCAAAGCCCAGTCCAATGCGCTCGTCCCCGTGAATTCTGGTGTAGGAGACACCAACACACCATTTTCATCTACTTCTGGATACTCTACGGTAAGTGTAGACGTGCTTGAAGTGTCGTCCTCGATGCCTAGTCCGAAGCTGTCCAGACCAGCAAGTGCATTGCTTATCAAGGGGAAAATACTCTGTAGCGGAAGATAGTCGTCGATGACACTAGTGAATGCTGTTGAGAGCTATATGGTCTCAGTGTGAGTGGAAATATTGAGGAGTGGCGAAACTTACTGTTCGCGTTGTGCGATACCTGTCATGCACACCCATGACTTTCCGGCGTTTTAGCCATTGGAAAGCTGACAACGGTTCTTCACAAGACCGGATCTCGTGGATATTGGTAAGAGCGCATTGTCTGGAGAAAAAAGGTACAGCTCCATGATAGTTGCACCACATGTGAGCCCTTCTGACCACTGCGTGTGAAAGTTCGACCTCATCTGCGATAGTATCCCACATCATGGTGATGAAGGGACGCTGGCACGCTTGCGAGACAAAAGCTCTGGTGGTGGTCTTCATCTTGTCCATGTCAAAATAGTCTCGTCGTTCTCCGCTCGCCAGAATCGTACCATTCCGAACAATCACACCAGCGAATCGGTGAAACTCGAGGTTGTCAATTCCGTCCAAAAAGTCCGGGGGGCTGATCTCAAGGTAAACATCCAGACCATATGCAGCAATGAGCTTTGCAAGACCATTAAGCAATGGAGTTGTTATCCGCTCCCGCCAGCCTGCAACCAGAACACCTGTGAAATATCGTCTCTTGCCCTCCTGCCGCAAGGTCCGTTGAATCGTCCATGACAAGATGTATGCGGCACGAGACATATCCAGCTCATTTTCCTTGGTCACAAACGTAATGATCTGGAGAAAATCTAGCCTCGCGATGATTTGCGGTCCCAGCGGCATTTTTCCTTCACTGACGGCCTCCAGGACTCCTGGCTCGCAGTAATCCAACACGACCGCCTCCCATTGTGATAGTATGCTGACTTCTTCTACTGTGGGGGGACTGCTAAGCGGTCCAAGATATACACCGAAAGATGAAGGTTTCTGGGGGCTTGCGTGTTTCTTACACACTACGTTCGAGCTGTGTGAGAGGAGGTGAACTCGTTCTTGCACCGATCTCGGTAATGTATGCTCGTCTTTGGTGGACTATAGAACGTGTTAACCCTGCATTTCAGGCTTATGGTGTTGCTTACCTCGATAAATCTGTGTATTGAATGATACGAGTACCAGAGAAAAGCAAGAATCCCTATTAGTCCGCTCGAACTGATGATGGCCACGAGTGCCCACTCCCACCACGCTTGCAACAACGAATCCGCGCTGAAAGCCTGGATTCCTAGTATGTCCGGTCTCCGCATGATCTTGAAATCTTGCTGAAGCCAATGCCTCAGGAGCCCGACACGTTTAGACCGTCCCCAAAGTTGATCTTCACTTCGGGAGTGGTGGCTGAGAGAATGTTTGCGCTCTCCAAGAAACTAACTTCGCCCTACTGACGGGCTATGGTAGTCATATCGGCAACAAGTGCAGTATGCAGGCCGTAATGCTTAGTGGTAGTCTGCGTAGGATCCGGCAAGTATAAATGCAGACTGTTGGTAAGAAACTAAATCGAGATACTGCAAGATCACTACAGTGCATGAAAATGTTTCGAATCATTAGGTCATGTGTTATTTGGTGGTCTGCGAATCGAATCAACACACGCGATGTAGGAGCCGGAGCGCAGCCTCCACCGCTGTAGGGTCAGCGGCAGTATGAGGAGCATCGTCATCATTCCAGAAGCCCGCTATACGGAGCTCGGTCGTCCCTAGATGGCAGTATAGCGGCAAACACCAAGAACAACATGCAGTACGGGAAGCCTTCTGGCCGACAATGGCACTGATTATGACAGGGGAGCAAGGGGTGTGGAGCCTAGCGCCCATCTATTCTGAACGGCGAACGAAAACCATTGTGGAGTCTGGATATATTTCCACTTGTATCTTCGGCATGTTCTTTGAACAAGGTGGCGCAAAGACGCGTCGAGAGTGGTGGAGGTAGGAGGATGACAGACAGGAGGCTGAGATGACAGGGTCCAGGAGGTGGTGTGGACCGTGCTTTCAATCCTTCGACGCGTTCACCCGGCATGGCTTTTAGCCTAACGCGCATTACACTGCTCTTTTAATATCGATTTCATTTATCGCGGCTTTGCACCCAAGTCTCTCTCCGTGTCTCGCGCGATGCAATGCACCTCCCGCATATGATGCTCGGAACCGATATTGAGTGCACTTTACCGAGACTACGGGACGACGTGTGCTTGCATGTAGGCCTATACAAGCCGCGTTGACTGCCAATATTCTTACATGCCTACGGTCGCAGTAGCTTTGCCAGGCAGGGCAAGTGTTCAGGCCTGCGGATGTGGCTACTACGCTTCTCCCGATTTTGGTTGGCCTTACCCTAACTTAAGTTTGGTTCGGTAAATGCAAATCCCAAATCACAAGTCCCATTGCTATTCTTTGTAGATTGACGATGTGTCGCATCTGACCTCACGTGGTAGCGTCTTTAGTACCATGACCTTAAGAGCATCAAGATCTGCCAAGAACCTTGCTGGCTCTATGGCTTTAACAGCCCGTTACGTGTTTAGTTATCTCTCCAGTGAGCGAGATTAACATCAGTAAGACGTTGAAGTATAGCGACGCGTTGCTCCGTGAACTAAGTCCAATGCATATCAGAAAATGTGATGTGAGGCTACATGGGGAGAAAATCGATAGTTCCCTGAAGCCTACGATGCGTCTGGACCAATCCTCTCACAGTGGCTGGCTAGACGACTTGGTTCTTCTGCCGGAATTCCTTATTAAGATGTTTGGACCGCTGGAAATTTCTCGTCGTCACGCCTTCACTGCCTTATTTCACAATGGCGTCTTTGTCTTCTTCTTTTCTGCGAGCATGCATACTATCATGTATGCTTCTCTTTATGCGTGGAGCTTCCGCGTACGTTGGTAGCGCGACTGTATCGAGCACCGTCCTTATATTCGCACGCGACACAGCCTCTGCTGAGAATGGCGCTGCACTTGGACTTCGCGGTTATGGCATCCCTTACGAGATCGCGCTCGTCCCTCAAGCTGGCGTTTCGAATCTTCCCCTCTTGAACTCTTCAGCGACACATGGCAACTATGGTGGAATAGTCATGATTAGCGAAGTGGGCTACAATTACGACAACCAATACTATAGCGCGCTCACCAGGAGACAATGGAACGACCTGTATGCCTATCAGTCCAATTTTGGTGTACGAATGGTCCGTCTTGATGTTTACCCAACATCCGACTTTGGAGTGTCTAGCCTTGGGGGCAACCTGAATGATGAGCCTGTAATATTCACCAATACCACCGGCTTCACTACTGCAAATTTGAAAAGGTGAGTTTTGAGGACTTTAGGGTCTCAATAGGTGCCTTTGGGGCTATCGGTCTCCCTCGAGGAATGCACCTGGCATAAAACTAACAATGTCCCCAGCAACGTTGGCATCAGTATCGCGAACATCTTTCACTCACCTGCAACCATCACGAATTCATCAATTGCATGGGAAGTAGCCAAGTTCTCAACCGCGGGCACTGCGGCAGTCATTAATCGTATCGGTGACCGTCAACAGATGGTATGGTTCATGCCATTCGCGCTGGACTGGGCAGCGCCAAGTAACATTATCCAACATTCATGGATCACTTGGCTCACGAGAGGTCTGTTTGTAGGCTTCAGGAGGATATATCTGAGCACTCAGGTTGATGACATGTTCTTGGAGACACCCATGTACCGTCCGCAAGGCCAGAACTATCGAGCCAAGCCAGATGATCTATCGTTCCATGTTGACTGGCAGGCAACCTTGAACTCAAAAATGCCTCGAGGGTCCGAATTCTTCATTGAAATCGGCCACAATGGAAATGGTGACATTGAAGCTGCCACTGATACGACTGAGGGCGAGAGGACCTGCAGCCCCAGCACTGCCATAGAGTACGCAGATCAGCCAGATGGAAGTCCGGAGTACACTAAGCCACCGGGGACAGGGACCAATATTTGGCCGGCTACACCCACAAAATATAGCTGGAGTCTCGAATGTGCGGAAATTGATGAACTCCAAAATTGGTTTGCAGTGGAGGAACAGCGGGATGCCTTCGCACACATCTCGCATACATTGTGAGCAAGTCCCAGCTTTCATAAGAAGTAGTTACTAACTGGTTTCAGCTCTCATGCTGACCTCACTAACGCTACTTACTCTGATACCGCAAAGGAAATCTCGTTTAACCAGGCATGGTTGAAGCAGGTTGGTCTTGATGCTGCCTTACGATTCAGTCCAAAGGGCATTATTCCACCCGCTATAACTGGTTTGTACAATGCGGACGCCATTAAGGGATGGATGGATAATGGCATTGTTAACGTAGTCGGAGACAACACACGGCCACTGTTACGCAATACGCAGAACGTATTCTGGCCATTGACCACTACTGTTGCAGGGAACGGGTACGCTGGTCTCATCGTGATGCCTCGGTGGGCGACAATCATCTATTACAACTGCGATCTACCAGCATGTACCCTGCAAGAGTGGATTGATACATCTGCTGGTAGTGGTACATTTGACGATTTGCTCGCGAACGCAAGGGACACTGCGATTCGGAATTTGATGGGACTCCATTGGGACCCGTAAGTTTTGTTGCTTGCCAACTCGTAATCTCCGCTAACGACTGGATAGATACATGTTCCACCAAGCCAATATGCGCGTCAATGACGTTCCCACGACTACCGTCAATGGCGTGCGTGGACAGTACTCCCTCCTCATGACCTGGATAGAAGTCGTCACAACGGAAATGATGAAATAGTAAGTACCATATGAGACACTTGTTCGTTCCTGACATTTGTAGCACGACCTGGCCATTCAAGACTCTCAAGCACGACGACCTCGCCCAACAGTTCGTTAATCGACAAGTACGCGATCTCTGCCGACCTAGCATGACATGGACAACATCCGCCAATGGCGTCAGCATTGAGAGCATCAATGTATATACGGCTGGCGGTAACAACTGCAAGTCTACTATCCCAATCACTGTGCCAGGCACCGTAACTTCTACGACGGGTGCAACGAAGGAACAGCTTGGTAGTGATCCTTTGACCCTTTGGGTCACAATGAGTGGAGCGAGTCGGTCGTATCAGTTCACCAAGGCTATCACATTGTGATCTACCTACAGAGTTGTATGAAAACTGTTACATTCTCATAGTACATAGTTCAGATCATGTAATTGTGAATACACGAAACATGTAGACTATCTGGTTTGCATCACAACAAGACGATTCCTCCATCCTCTTGCCAATGCTGAGAAATGTCTCGTGAAGAACCATGATATGACCTGCCAGGGGGTACTAAGCCTGTTGCACCGCCACGCTACACTCTGGATAAATACCCAGAACCAACCTACCGGGACTCCCACGCTCACTGCATCTTACATGCACAATCTCCTCGGTCCTTCCTCATTCTCAAAACCATCGATTTCACTTCTCCACATCGCTTCTCCACATATGCACATTCATCCTCCTACCGATGTATGGCATTGTGTGAAATTCCACCAATTGCTCGCTTCCTCAACATTTCAGCTAGCCTGCACGATCGAGACACGAAGGATTCCCGTCAGCCAACTTTTCGCCTCGGACGGACCGCGACCCCTGTGCACGCCACAGCCGCAATCACAATGTGCATTAGCACTAAGCTCGGTCCGGTGTCTCCACCCCTGATTATACGAGGTGTATAGTGACTACATGGGCACCGCCTCTTGGGATGCGTTGTTGCAGGCTAGAGAAGGGGCGTCGGATAAGCGCTTCTTCGCAGCGCCAATCCGATCTCAGTCAATATGAAATACATGATCTGTGCTGAAAGCATGGTTGTTTGCGAAAGTTGACCCACAACTGAATCCTGTGATCGAGAGCTACACATTGCGATTCTTTTCCCGATCCAGATATAACGCCTTCTCGAGCTTCGTCTCACATTGTAGCCCTCCAAAATGTTGGACAAGTCAACTCCACGCCGTCCGTGGTCTCTCCGGCGCAAGCTCCTCATCGGAGGCATCATCGCATTTGTCCTGCTTGCGCTCGCCCTCGGCCTAGGATTGGGTTTCACACTTGGCGAAGACCACGGCGAGGACGACTCAAACCCTCCAACTTCTACACTAACACCACTGCCATCACCAAACGCCACATTAGCTTGGATACCAAGAGTAAACGACACCTGGCAGATCATCCTCTCACATCCTCCCATCCTTTCAGACACCGACACTAGCACGACGCCAAATGTAGATGTCTTTGACATAGATTTGTTTGACACACCAAGGGAAACAATTCAGCGCCTGCATGATTTGGGCAAAAAGGTTATCTGCTACTTTAGCGCTGGAAGCTACGAGGAATGGCGATCAGATGCTAGCGAATTCAACCCCGAAGATATGGGTCATGCGCTTGATGGCTGGCCGGGCGAGAAGTGGCTGAAGCTAGACAGCAGCAACGTGCGTAAGATCATGAAAGATAGGGTGAGTCTGGCGAAGAGCAAAGGTTGTGATGGTGTGGATCCAGATAATGTTGATGGCTATGTAAGTCTATCTACCTGCTCAGTCTTTTGAAAAACTGACAGGACTGCCAGCAAAATGACAACGGACTGTCTCTCACACAACAGGACAGCATATCATTCATGTCTTACCTCTCTTCGATAACAGCGCCTTTGAACCTGACGCTTGGTCTCAAGAACGCAGGAGATATTATACCCGCCATTCTACCACTAGTGCAATTCTCAGTCAACGAGCAGTGCATTGAGCACGATGAGTGCAGCACTTTTCAACCCTTCATCGCTGCGGGAAAGCCTGTGTTTCACATCGAGTACCCTGACGGTGCTGGTAATGGCGACTCGTTAGCGAGCGGCTTGAGACAGGATACAATGAGGAAGTTCTGCTCAAGTAACGGAGATGCAGAGGGAAGTGAAGGGTTCAGCACAGTACTCAAGAATATGGAGCTCGACGGGTGGGTGGAGTACTGCGACGGTAGTGTTCAGACTAGCGCTGTGGATGAAAACGTCGGAGACCACGGGCGAGGACGCTGATGAGGTCGATCACCATTCATTTGCCAATCGAATTCTAACATGCTCGCAAAGTTGTCGAGTATACACGTATGAGCACGTTTTACATTCTCCCAGCTCATCGATTTACCGAGCAGATCAGCCTCGCATCGCAATCTACGCAAAGGTTTCAGACATCACCTGCTCCAAGCCTTACGCAAGCCCTATCGAAGCTTACACCCGGAGCGAGGCTGCATGGCTCCCTAACGCAAAATTTTATAGTCCGGCTGTTATGAAGTTGGCATTCCTGGGATCGGCGGCTTTTACCAAGCGAGGTCTTGCGAGGCGGAAAAGTCTGGGGTGCATGCTTGAGGCTGTTAAGCATCTCGATATGAGCTGACGAAGCTCAATCAAGCAATAACGGTCAGGGACATGACTGATTTTCTCGACTCTAACAGCGCGGCACTTGCGGTAATGAGTCAGTCTATGATATACTTTGTTGTCCTGGTCATTGGGTGTGGATCGGCTAGGATATCAATCTTAGATTATATCCTCGCGGAGTTTTCATTGGTATGTGACCAAGTGAGCTCATGTGCCGTGAACTAGGGAAGTCATGTCGTGAAATAACAACTTCGGGGCTCGATGCCCAATCTCTTCCATTTCCCCGTGATAGCATCCTTTTGTGAGAGGAAGAGCAGTGAGCAGCCGCGGAATTTTCGGCATTTCGGCCACGATAACTGCCACGGAGTCAAGTCTGGGGAATCCTTGCACCACAAGCATAGACTTGGAGCTCTTTCTGGGCCCAGAAGGCTGACATAGGGTGCTTGAACCTGGTGGCGATCAAGTGGCTGATGGAAGATGGATTTCCTTTCTCACTGTTGGATGTAAGCCTCGTTATAACGCCGCACCCTAAATGAAATGAGTCATGACCCCACCGGTTGAATACAAAACGCCAAAGGCACATGTAGGATTTTTTTTCATTGGCATAGCTAGTGGAAGTGATGTCAATGCTGACACTGAGATTTGTTGCAAGACCTGCGACTCGGTGTAGTATAGTGGAGCGTTCTTGCACACAGAATGATGACTGCGCCTCCCAAAGGCATTGATAGCTAGGAAGTCCTGCACAGCTCGGATGGGGCCCAAAGTCGACCTTTCCCGGGCCCAGTGCCCTGCTACAACTTGTATATTGCTCGGCGAGAAATATCTAGTCGCCATGATACAGGGCTTGGTACAGCATCCGGTCATGATCAGCGGCAGTAGTCGACCAGAAGTGCAGCAATATCTTGTTGGTTTCTGCGAACACATGCATAAAAGCTTCTAAGTATAGAGTGACATGACAGAATCACTCGCTGAGAGTGGAAGGTGTGACTGCCTAGACTTCTGATCCTACAGTTCAACATTAGTGAAATAGGCAAGCGCTGTGAAGGCTTACTTGAAGGCCTGTAGTGTTCGCTGTACAGAGCTGATGCGAAGTCCTTCCAAAGCATCGGGTACATACCCAAGCGTTGGCAATACCCACGAACATGCCCGCATGCATGACAAGATCCGTGATCCAGTAGTTATCTTGGACCTTCTGTGTTGAAGCACGGAACGACGTCTCCGATGCCGAAATCCCCATACACTGTGGAGCACATTGAAGAAGTAACTCCAATGCCCGGTCAACGATGAGTAAGCGTGCAACATGCTAAGCAGGTCAAGGCCTTGTTCCTTGACGAGGACATGATGTGTGACCAGGAGACTATGGAGTATGCCGGGATTGAGATAGGCGATAAACCAGCGTTTACTTCGGTGTGTACATAACAAATGGCTATTGGGTAGACCGACTGCATTTGCTTAATCTCGGTTCTCCTGGGGTCCTGGCATGGCATTCAGTCGTGGTTCCGATCTTGGGGCTGGCCTTGACAAGCAGAAGTCCAGGACTGCACCTTGCTTCCCTATGAGAATAGTATGATGGCAAATGATCTTGCCACGCTCGTGCAAGCCACATGTACAGGGAAAGCTGTGACTTGCACATTTAAAGTGGAGAATCAGCCGCGTTTAATCTCAACCTGGTACATGCAAAAGCAGGATCGCATCCGTGATGTGATGTAATCCCTGGACCCAAGATTTGCATCTAGGTGATAGGGTGTAACAAGTATATCCAAGTGTGGAGTCATCGGCGATCAAAGATCGATCAGAGACGGCAGAACTGCGGGCCATACGGTACCGTATGTATTCGAGGACACGGCTGGCGAAATGCGATGCAGATTGACATCCGTAGGCTTACAACTAAAAGAGCGAGCGCTGACCTGTCAGATTTCCTTGCTGCGATAGTTATGCGCCGAGATGAAGAACAAGTAGAGTGAGTGGTCACGCATAATTAGTTCGCTGACAAGAGCTTAGCACCTTGCTCCGGGGTAGTGGTGCATCTGCCGCCTAAAAGCAGTGCGGCTGGTTAGTGTATGAGCGAGGCTGGGATTCGGTAGGCTGGAACATTTATGGAACCTGACAGTGGACATGCAATGTGCTCGACGACTTTTGCTTGCCCGGCGACATTTGCTTCAGCTTGATAGGCCATCGTATGGTTTTTCTCGCGGCATATCCACCCGACGGACTGACGGTCCGTTCGCATCGTGGTGCACTTGTCACTTGTCGATCGTTTCTGACAGCACTTCGCCATCGCATACCATCTATTGTATGTCTCAATCTCCTCAGGCCCGAGATAGCGTTGCAGACGACCATGGAACGCCTTCGGCTCATTACAGTGGTATCTTGTACCTGAATAGGGGTTTAGGGCCTGACTTCATGATAGAACGTAGATAGAAACTGATGCTGATTGCAAAACAGATATTCTGCGCGAGGGAGTTGATTAAAATGGAGTGCTGGGGAAAAGTGGGGCTCGTCTCGTCATGTATCTCGAAGTGGGTTTTGTGAGCGCGATCCTGGATCCTGCTCGTCCCGAGCCTCAATGTGCCTATACTGGACTCAACAAGTGAGTCAGACTATCAATGAATGACAGTAGCACTGCATCCAATTCGGTGTAGGATGTAGTTCCCGTCATCCACACACATTGGCCGACGGCTAGCAGCTGTCGTAATATCGACTCCGTCTCGCTGGTAGTTAGATCTGGTACTGAATGTACGACTAACGCAAGTTTTCCAGGATCATATGACTTCGCTGCATTAGCAAGCGCGATTCCTTCGTCCGTCCAATTTGAGAAAGAATTCTCAAAGATAATAGTGAGATCTGGTCCTGCAAAGAGGGTGCTGTCGAAGTATTGAGGTTCCGGAAGAGCCCCAGGATTATGAACTGCAATGTGCGGTTAGCATTCCAAGCCGACAACTGCCGAAATGGCATGCGCTGTGTTCGGCTGTACGAGAGTAGCATATCAGTTCTTTGGTAGAAATAGCAGACTATGCAGTGTGCAGCAGCTTTGGCAAGGATTATATGGGATTCGAGGATGCGAACATCCCCATACGCCACCTAGACCGATTTGACAAAGACTCACTGACCAATGTAGCCGCCTTTTAGCCCGGTGGTGTCCTGAATAACCTGCGAAATGCTCTGCAAGTACGACGCAGAATCTAGCGAGTACTGGGTCGGAGTTTCGTCAACAAAAATGCCATTCAGAGCCAATGATGGATCGTAATCACCCCAGAAGCTATACATGTCAGCATAGCTAAAGACTGGTCCAAGTATTGCTAGTAAGGTAAACTCACGCGTAGGCATAGATGTCGTCGAGCACGGCGCTGATGTTCCTGGTGCACCACGTGGTAGATACATAACCAATAGTGCGCACGTTGTGGAACGAGTTGAGAGATTCGATGGCTTCTGAATACTCATGATTCGGTAGAACGCCGGTTCCGGGGCCGCTCTGAACATTGACGATTGCGGTGAATTGCATTTGAGGATGTGAGGTCGCCCTAGTATGATGAGGCCATGCTCTGTACCGGGATCTTACTTGCATCGAAGCGCGATACATACATCTTATAGAACGGGTCCCATGCACCGAGCGAGGGATAGACATAAAGCGGAACTAGTACTGATGCAGTCATGGCGTTTTGCTACAACCTTTGGTGATGGTAGGCAAAGTGAAAGTTATAGCCGAAAGCGATCGTACGCAGATGGATGCCGGAAGATCATTGAAGATGGACTTTTACGCTCCACAGCGATTCATTACACGCGAAACGTACGGTATGGGGTATGTGGATAGAATTGCACAGTGAGCGATATAGGACGTCTCGTACCCAGCGCGCGCTGGTAAACTTACAGCTGCCACATTAACACCCGAGGACTCGGGGTATGCGGCATTGCAGTCCATACGGAAATTGTGGGTAGCCGTGTCGCTATGCAAATTGGACAGGGTTCCTTAGCGATGCCTGTGTCTATTCGAAAGTGCTTGGACCTGACGAGACTCCGGACTGAATGAGTCGGAGACAGGAGGCTGGAGCATGCCAAGATTATAAACAATATTGTGCGGTACAGGTAAAAGACTTGCTTGAAGTGGATGCTGCCTGATATGGCACAAGGCTGTATAGGTGCTTAAAACCTTGATGCATATAAAAGAATTTTCAGCGTACCTCTTCGTGGTCCCACAACAGCAACAACAATTCGCTTGACTTCCTCTCTGCAACACGCAATGGAGGCACCCTTACATTCTGGTAGCACATCCTCTTCATGTTCCACCTTCTCACTATCGCCATCTGCGACACCTGCGACAGTCAACACACCAGGCACACAAAGATCGGTTCTCTTCGACGATGATGTGGCCGCAGATCCACTCGATATTAGCACATCGGATTCACCTTTCATTATGGTGATTGGTGGCCTGGGGTATATCGGTTCGCATACAGTACTAGAGCTGTTGAAGGAGGGATATAACGTCCTAATTATTGACAACCTCAGTAATTCATATGAGAATGTTCTGGAACGAATCAGGCTCCTAGCCAATGAATGTCTACTGATGCAAGGGAAACCAATGCCGGATCTTCGATTTCGACAACTCGACTATCGCAGTGCGCTCATGCGATCCGTTTTGACAGAGTACTCGACGCATAGCGTTGAAAGTAAACCGGCACCGGCCCGTAGGGGATTTCCGTATTCAGCTCTCCAGCGGATGGACTCCGGTATTGATATGGACATGGACGACATACAAGAGATGCCTACTCAACGTCGATCCAGGATCTCAGGCGTCATTCATTTCGCAGCTTACAAATCAGTGGAGGAAAGCATTCGACAACCATTGCGGTATTACAGTAACAATGTGTGTGGTCTGGTGGACTTCCTCGGTTTGCTAGAAGACTTCGGTATCAAGAATTTTGTCTTTTCATCATCCGCGACTGTGTACGGCGAGGGCGCGAATTGTGGAGTACCTCTTCGCGAAGAACTATGCGTCCATCATCCGGAATCATTCCTTGGTGATGATGGGCTCGAACGTCGCGTACTGCCTGGCGTGCTGGGCCTCACATCGCCATACGGGCGGTCCAAGTTTATGTGCGAATCTATTCTTGCCGACCTTGCACATTCGGATCCCAGCTGGGCCATAACTGCCCTGCGTTATTTTAACCCAGTGAGTATCGGTTGTGGATCATAAATATGCTGCATCTAATCGGTCTTCCTAGGTTGGTTGCCATGAGTCAGGTATTCTGGGTGAGGATCCACGTCAAAAACCCAGCAACCTAATTCCGGTCATTGCGAGCGTTTTAACAGGTGCGAAGCCGATCTTGGAAATTTACGGTACCGACTGGGACACACCGGATGGAACGGCAGTGCGCGACTTTATCCATGTGGTCGATTTGGCTCGAGGACATGTCGCAGCTCTATCAGCTTCCTCAGCTGGCCGAACAAGGACTCCTTTCCGCACTTATAACCTGGGTAAGTCGCGCCTAGTTGTGTTCCACCAAGACTAAGTGTGCGCTATGACTGACGGATTTTAGGGACCGGTCGGGGGCACACTGTCCGAGAAGTACTTCGAAGCCTGGAGCATACCGCTCAACGAGCTATTCCAGCTCGTGAGGTTGGAAGAAGGGCAGGAGATGTCGGTTTCTGTGTGGCCGAAGTCCGGCGTGCAGAGGTCGAGCTACAATGGCGGGCGGAGCGGTCTCTAGATGATTGCTCGGGTGACGTCTGGAATTTTACGAAGGCTCGGTTTCCCCAGGTATGAGGCCCTGTAGTTGGAGTGTTGGCCATGGCCGTGGATGTTTTCTGGATATATTCGTTCTTGTTCGCCCACTTTCGGGTTCTTCATCGACGATAGTCTCAAGGTTGCCACCATTAGTAATCTGGCGTCCGGTTCGCGGGACGATAGCAAGTCAACAGCATGCATTTTCCCCCTTCAGGTAGATCATCGCCCATCGGAATAATAGAGTACGCGATCAGGTGGAACCCTCATGCATCGAGTTATGATTACCTTGTGATTTTTGCTCCGGATGCTAGGATTTTGTTGGTGATTATGATGATGCTTGACCAACTTTGGTGCGCATAGCTTGGTGATTCTAAGTTACTTCAGGGGGCTCATTTGATACGAAAGTTGGCAGTCACGTACAAGGCCGATGAGATTGTTACTGTGTTGATGAAAGGTCCGAAAACAAGAGTGGAGTTTGTAACACAGTCAGAATGTTTGAAGCTCCAACCGCGCATCTCCTGTCTCGACCATGATAGATATTTGGGCCACAGCCCATATATCTGAATGCCAACCAACTTGGCTAATCTCCAAACCTGCGGTGAGATGTGAGTGAGTGGACGTGCTGGTGGCATGGTATCTGATAAGACAAAGTCAGGTTGAGTGTGAGCCAAGGCCGGCCTGCATCGACACTTTGGAGGATATTCAGCATGTGGCTGCCATGCCACGCACGCTCTGCTCATTTAGGAGCTAGCTGGACAGTGGGCATGGCTTAGTGGCGGAGGCGCCGTACGCATCTCAGCTGGGCCCGTCCCGTGCAAATCCGAAAGCCAGCCAGTGAAGGCACACCGACAGACTTCGGAGCCGAATGACGAAAGTAATAAAGCCGCTCATCTTGCGAAAGGGCAAGCGGGAGGCGTTGCTCGCTAGAGTCCTGTCTTCCGATTTGCTGTTGGCGTTTCAAAAGCGGTACAAGCGAAGCCCAAATCTCGACGGTGTGGTAACGCAAAAGGGTGAACCGACCATTTCCACGGTGCGACGACTCGCTCAGGTTGCACTGACTGACGAACGAAGCGATAGCGGAAACGGAGGGGCCGGTCTTGCACAAAGAGAGGTGACCGCAAACATCGGCCCTTGCGTACTTTCAGAGAGTAGTGAGAAAGTGATTGGACGAGGCGGCTGTGGAAATCTTGTGGCGATCATCTCACCTGGGCAGCGCTAGCTTGGCACGTGATTAGCGGCTGTTCGCCCATCAGCCCGCAGCCGTTGGACCTCAACGTCTCTCTAGATCCTCGTATCGCAAAGCCCACACGACTCAAACTCTGAGAAATCGCCATCTTCTATGTGCTTTTAGGCCATACCATGCCCCCTTCTGCCATGGCACTGCCGGCCCAAACGATGCAGGGCGCTCCTTCCCTTCCGGCTGCCATGGATCCCGCATACTGGACTCAACAGGACTTCTCGTCCGACTCCGCATCGCCTTTATCGTCATCGCGGGGCCTTCATCTTTCACCGACAACCAGCGTCACTACCCATGGAAGCCTCAGTGGAAGCCTTAACGGCGGTACTCCACCGGCGCAAACCCCGCAATTTGACAGCGACAAGAGAGGGTCGCAGAATAGTCATAGGAACAATCAAAAAGCGCCAAATGACAGTCAATCAAGAGCTTCTGTCGCCGTCGCATGTGTGCCGTGTCGAAGTAGACATCTAAAGTGTGACGGTGGCGTTCGCTGCTCAAGATGTAGGGCCGATAATGTAGAATGTACTTACATCAAGTCACGAAGAGGGTGGAAGGGCAAGAGGAAGAACAAGGAAGATGCCAGTGCACCTATGGCCATCAATGGTAAGTTGTTTGCAGACTCGAAATATTGCTAATCTAATGACATCAAGGTCATGCCTCAAATGAAGTTGCTATCAACAACAGTCATCTTTCATCACCAGATTACTCATATAACGGCGATGCTGTCACGATAAATCAGCTCAGCCCAACCAACGGCCTTGGTGTACGACCAGTTGCGCCTCCCGTTGCGCAGATGAACCTCAATGGATCTGCGCGCCTCAATCGCTTTGGTCACATGGGACCCGAGACGGCAGTCCAGGCCTTCTACCACTACTTTTACAATTCACATCCATTCTGCCTCCCTGAATCCAGATTACTAGACGCCTTCCGCGAACGGCAGGCGCCACTTCTTGAGTATGCTGTTCAATTCCTTGGTTCGAGTTTCGTTCCCTCTATCCCAACAGAAATGTTCAAGGAGGCTCTAGATCGCAACATCAACAGCGGGAACTATTCACGGGACGCCTGGTCGGTACAAGCCCTCTTGCTCTTCGCCATCGGATTACACGCACACAACGAGGTCCCACGAGCCGCCCAGATCTTTACAATAGCGCAAACTCTCTGCTTAGACATCGGCCTCCATCGTATGGACTTTGCAATCATGCACGGAGAGGGTGACCCACAACTAGAAGAGAGTTGGCGAAGAACTTGGTGGTCCATGTTCACTGTCAACGGCATGATGACGGCTGTCAACCCAGGTGTGCAGTTCAGACTGAAAGACGTCGTGACAGATGTCCCGCTACCATGCGAGAATGAACACTACTTCTCAGGCGTAAGTCATACTTTTGATCGTCTTCCTGTCTTGGCATGATTGCCTTCGCTGTCAATGGTCAGCACCTGACATCGGGCCGTTGCCTGCATTGGCACACGCCGAACTGGAATGTTGATTGCATCAGCATCAGCATCTCGCTGAGAGACGTCGAATGGATGGCTTGTGAATCAAGGTTAATCTTTTACAACTCTTGCTAATCTATACTGCAGCAAATCCCGTATCCCCACACCCTCCAAGACTACGACGACTCCGCCTTCCTTCCGACTTTCCCCATCTTCAGCTCATTTACCTACCTCATCGATGCCGTTCGGATCCTCGGAAAAGTCTTTGAATGTGCACGCCTAGACTCAACTTTCGAATACCACGCTGTTGACGTTGTGGATGGTTATCTTTGTAACTGGCGGCTCCACCTTCCCCCATCTAAGCTCGACATTGTCAACAATAACGGCCATGTCGATGAAGTACTATTCCAAGCCCACATGGTCAACGCTGGTAGCACAATCATGCTACACCGACCGCGCAGCAACCTCGGCTTTGGCAGAGTTGAAGGCGTGAATATCTGCGTGCAACCAGGCCAAGTTCTTCTCCCCACTCAAACAAGGGAAATCCACACAGCCAAATGTCTCACCTCGGCCGAGAACATCTCCTCCCTCATCCGTCTTCCAGGTCAACTCCTCTACCACACCCCCTTCTTTACATGCGTCGTGGTAATGGCATCCGTTGTGCACCTCTCATACTGGTCCTTCCTCGTCCCCGACGGCCAAGACGACATCATCAAGCAATCCATCCGCCTCGATGTTGGAACACTCCAGCAATACTCCAACACCTGGGCCATTGCCAACGTGGTCCTAGGCCAAGTCCGAGGCGTAGCCCACACTCTCTTCAACAGCAAGAGAGCCATGAGTATCCATCTATGGAGCAACATCGATCAACACGACGTCATTCGCAATGTCATCGAGGAAGGAAGTCACGTTCCTCAGCAACAGTATGCACAGCTGATTGCTCCGTAAGTAGCCCTACCATCCCTTGTCCCTCCCTTCTTTCATCCCAGTCCTCAAAAACACAACTAACAACCACGCCAGCATGCTCAAATCCTAGCTTAAACACGCCCCTTCCAAAGAAAACTCCCCATACAACAAGCTCTCTGGTCCAGTCTTCCTTTTGACCCAAAAAGCACAGCTTGTATCCCCTCTTCACTGTATTGTATACCTTATACCTTTCCCTCCCACCCACATACCCAAAATCATTCTCTTCCATTTGCTTTTTCTCTCACGCGCGCTCGTCATCCAAGCAGAAGGAACTTTGCTCGGTACTATTCTTTTTTTCTTCGTGTATTAAACGGGCTGGAATATCTTTAATTTATTGTCTTTGCTGATGATGCAGCGGCGTATCTGGGGGCGTTTTTGGGGTCACGTATGTTTTATTATTTCTATGTATTTGGTCATGTCAATGATATTTAAATGGCGAGCGTTCATGCCGCATTAGATAATGAGGGAACGGGAAAATTTAATTTCAACGACTTGTTTGGCGGCGAAAAAGATATTAACTTGACAAATCACAAAATGCTTTCTCTGAATGGCTTTTGATGTCGCGCATGTGGCATCGAGTTGAAGTGAGGTCAAGTGCAGTAGAACAGTCTAATCCTTGTTCATTCAATCGATCCGTTAGAGAAGAAGAGAAACGGCCAGCTAATCCAGCACATTCCTATCCCTTGTCTCGATTGCCCAAGTGAGAGTGAGAGACAGATCCTCCGCCCACACGTCTAGGCCCATTTTTGCTAACAATGTTCCGACAGCATCGTGATATTGCTGTGCCCTCGCTTGCCTTTCCTCCTCCAAATACCATGTCGTGTTCATATGCCCATTAACAGCGCCGTAGCTTCGCAGCCTAGAGGCGAGCTGTTGCGTCGTTATCTACAAGTCACCGTCGTCCTCGTCGGGCAGGGGCATCTCGGCGGCGTCCTGCATCTCCTTTGCGTACTGGGCGAGCACAGCCTGGTCAACCTGGACCTCTGGGGGTGCAAGGGCAGGGGCAGCGACAAATTCCTGTTGGGTCATGTTAGCTTTTGTGACGCGTACGAGTGTGCGCGATCGTGGGAGAAAAACGTACCAGAGTCTGGTTGCCGACAAGTTTCCGGGCAAGCCAGAGGAAAGGCTTCTCAAAGTTGTAGTTGGACTTGGCGGAGATGTCGTAGTACTGGAGGTTCTTCTTTCGGTGGAAGGTGATGGACTTTGCCTTGACCTTGCGCTCCTTGACATCGACCTTGTTGCCGGTGAGGACGATGGGGATGTTCTCGCAGACACGGACCAAGTCACCTGTGTGTTTGTTGTTAGTGAGTGAGATGATGAATCTGCTAGGCGGGGACAACATACGGTGCCAGTTGGGAACGTTCTTGTATGTGATACGCGAGGTTACGTCGAACATGATGATGCCGCACTGGCCGTTGATGTAGTATCCATCACGGAGACCTCCGAACTTCTCCTGGCCTGCAGTGTCCCAGACGTCGAACTGGATGGGGCCGAGGTTCTGTCGGGCGCTGTTAGTATGGCGCATGGCGCGAGGGGGGGCAGCGGAGAACGTACGGTGGTGAAGCCGAGCGGGTGAACCTCGACGCCGAGCGTCGCAATGTACTTCTTCTCAAACTCTCCCGTCAAATGGCGCTTGACGAAGGTGGTCTGTGGAGGCTGTCAGCTGGCTGTCATGATGTAGTTGCAGTGCGCTTGTTTGTGTTGGCGGTCGTATGCCTGCTGCCCACTTGGCCATGCGAGTGTGCACAGAGGCGCGCGAAAAGAGGAGCTCCCTACCTTTCCAGTGCCACCATCACCGACAAGCACAAGCTTGAAGGTGGGAACGTTGCCTTGTGCGGCTTCGGCCATGGTGGTGACGATGTGTTTTGTTGTGGCGGGGTGGTTGCGTGTTTATTGCGCAGGGACTGCCGTGGGGAGAGAAAGTTAGCTGCAGGTCGCGCACAAGAGCAGTATTTGTGCTGGTGCTGGGCGGCGGCGGCGCTGGCGTACCTTTGGATGGTGAGTGGGGGCGGTTGGCGGGCTGGACGGCCTTTTCAGAGGGGCAAGAAGAGGTTTTGTTGTGCAAGGTGAAGTGTTGGCCGGCGGTGTGGATCCCTGCTTGGCGCTGCCCTCTGCTGCGGCCTGCCCGCGATTTGCACCTTCGATCGCAGTGAGCAGGCAGGCAGAGGCAGCGCTCTAGGCAGCCACAGGCAACGCTTTTGGTCTTAGAAATCAAAGCACCAGCGCAGCAATCGTCGCCAAGGGGGGGAAACGCAGCAGGGAAACAGCACGCGCTGCAGCCTGCCGTGAGGGATGGACGACATGGTTTTGCATTTCCTTGATCATGATGCAACCAACTAACGCCGGGTATCATGCTTGTTGACCCAAACCCAATGCGCCACGCAGCAAGCTGTCGACTCGTTGTTCACTCAGCCTTGGGCTCACTGCAACCATGGAAACCTATCTTGATGCACTACTTACTATGCATGATGCTTGTCCCGCCTGATGGGACATCCATACTGTCGTCATTGTCACGTGCTCTCTCTCTCTCTCTCAGGTATTGCTCTTCCTACACGTGATGTAACTCCCTGTTGGGGAAGCTCCCGAGGTCCTTGACAGCGCGCTGTGGCTTGATCATAGCGGCAGCAAATGGCAGCCCAGAAGTCCTCGCCCGCCCCAGTTGCGCCGTGGTGTGAGCTGCATCTGCACCGTCTCTGCTGGGCCGCCTGTGGCGCTGCCTCGCAGCACCTTGACCGTGAGTGGAATCTATAGCTCGTCAGCACCTCTCTTAACGATCAGCTGCATCGAGCTGCATCAAGGCTCGATGCAGCAGTATGTGCTGCTCACCCCCTCGTTCTGCGACACGGCCTCTGCTACACGCGACAGCCTCTCATGATTTGTCCAGTCCACCCAGCCAAACTTGGTGATTGCGTCTCCCACTTTCAGACCCGCCGCCTCGGCTGGGCTGTCGGCCACAACGCTGTTGACTTTTGCAAAGGGCGCCTCGAGAGCTGCAGGTGGTGCGCTGGAGGCTGCGATGGCCTGACCAGCTGCGTCTGGGTTCTGCGCCTGCTCTGCGAGTCGCGCATGATGCTCGTGGAGGCCCTTCTCGATGCGCGACATGAGGTCCTTGTAGTCATTTTTGAGGCGTATTATACGCGCGCGTGTGGTGCGGACTGTGTCACCTCGTCAGTCACGGTGAAGCCATCGCAGGCGGTAGTAGACGCCTACTCTGGGCGACGTCGATATCACTGCGTGGGAAGCCGTCAAAGGTGGTCAAGCCTGTGTTCATATGGACGCCATGCTATGCCCAGTGTTAGCTTACAGCAACGCTGCACCAGGGCAGCCATGTATGCGTACAGAGTCCAACACCTGGCCCAGAGCCTTCAGCTCCGCCTCCACCCTGTCTTTCTCTGCCATGAGCTCTTGCAGTGTGAGCTGCTCTTTCGGGACGCCATTGGAGTAGCCCGATGACGTAGGACCCGACGAGACCGTTGGCGCATGTATATCGTCCATGTTCAGCTGCACAGTGCGTGCACGGCAATCTTCAGATGCTCACAAGCTCCCACCGAGCCAAGTCGAGCGCTCTAGGCAAAAGGTCGAATTGGCTGTGCAGAGCGCGGATGTGGGGTAGGGGAGAAAGCGCGAGATGCGGCTCCAAGGCAACGGTGCGGGGCAATTCCCGCCAGCCTGGTCACCGTGCCGTATCGCCCTCAACGCTCACTGCATCATGCTTCTTCTCTCCACTTTGGCCTCCCTCATCCACTCAACTAGTCATCCTCTCACCCAAGCTGTGACTGGTCTGCCCATCTCGCCCTCCCATATACGCCTATCATGGGCTGGCAGTGCCCATAGTGCAACCGTGCCATGTACCGCCGGCGGTGTTTTGCGACCACCCACCCCTCAGACGCTCCTTCCCATGATGGTGATCTGCAGCTACCAAACAATGTACCAGCGACGCACGCGTTGTGCTAACGCATCGCCCTCGCTCGCTCTTATCGACGGCCATCCATGGCGCTCGGAGCTTTAGATATACATGTGCAATGACACGCCTCAACCCTTCTTCATTTTCGCGGTATGCCTGCATTCCATGCTGAAAACGGTGCCTCCTGCTCAACCCCCCCGAGACTGCATGCGCTTTCCAACTCAACGTCCATCACTTCCCACACGCAATCATGTTTCATTGCAGTCTTTTGACCTTCTTCACCATACTCGTCTTTCCTTAAGTCATCGCCGTTGGATGCAGTAGTATTTATCTCATGCCGCTTCAAAATCCCACACTTGCCCAGCAGTCCTAGTGCCAGTGGCACTTCCAGCTTCGCCATGGCATATGTGCTGTCGCTCCGCCCTCACAGCCCGCTCAAGCGTTCCTTTAGCGACAACCCATACCTCAACTCCTACTCGCCTCGGAAGGCACCTTCGCTACTGGGACCACTAACTGACATCACCACTCGCAACGCCTCTGCATGTTCGCTGTACTCCCTCGGAGCCAGCAGACCTGGTGACTGGCCACGCGGCAATGAGAACACACTACCCCTCACGTCCCAATCACTGCTCGACCTTGCTTCCGAGAACAGTGGATTCTCATGTGGCTTCAATCACATCAGCAATCAGCCGCGCAAGCGCGCTTGTGGACCTGACCGACCACCGCCATCCTTCTCACGAGTTACTGCACCAGCGAGTCCATACTTAAAAGTGAAAAAGACTGTGCGACATGACGCAGAGCCATCTTCGAGCGCCGAAAGCTCTCCAGAAGCTGATGTCGTCGATGACGATCAACTCGAGGAGCCGGAGATGTTCAGCCTCTACGAGCCTAGTCAAATTACATTGCCAGAGGCTACTTCGCCAGATAAAACTGTGAACGAGACACCTGAGGAGCAGATCACAGAGATTGCCCCCGTCAGAGTCACCTCCCAGCCTTTTCGTCGATGGATGAGCACTTTGAGACGGCGGCACGCCCAAAGACGCAAGGAGCATATGACCGAGAACCCACGCCTTTCTTTTGACACAGTGGACCATGATTTTGATATGGCCTCGTCGCAACTACTACTGGAGTCGGAGGGCCGAACCTCAGAGTCAATGTCCTCATCAATGGGCTGCGTGACTGCTGTGAAGTCGGCCTCAATCACAATCGCCGGGACGAGTATTGCTCCTCGATCTGAAATCGGTATTCAGGGGAAACGTCCGGACAACAGAAGCAGTCACTACTCGGAGGCGCGCAAGTCTGGTGAGAGTCATCGTGGTACTTTGGGGCCTATCATAGACGAAAGTGCGTGGCTTCGTTCATTGCAACGTCGCAAAGTTATCGAAGAGCTAGTTGCTTCAGAAGAGAGCTACGTTGCGGATCTCAAGGTTTTGATCAATGTACGTAGCTTCCTATTCCACATGACATTGTGCTAACTCCTCAGGATTACTTCATGATTCTTACTGCCCTTCCTAATCTCCCAGGTCAAACGAGGTCATCAATACAACAAAACATATCTCAGATACTTCAGTTGCACGAAAACCTGCTCGCGGATCTTCACCAAGTTGTGCCACAAGCAGATTTCACCAAAAGCGCACATCAAGAGAGCTACCCTGTAACCAAGGCAAAACATATTCGTTTCCACAGCGCAGACATCATGCCAGGACGTTTCGCGGAACACAAGACGACTCGGAGGCTACGGCACTCTCTTGAGATTGGCCGATCACCAGACCGCAGGCTACGAGGCTTGGTAACAGACACCAAGACCGTGGAAGATGTTGCAAAAGTCTTCAATAAACACGTGCGTTGCTTCTGATATAGTTGATTATCACCGCTAATCAGCTCTAGATGAAACGGTTCTTCACGTACGAAGAGTACGGTGCGCATTGGACGACCATGTCCCAAGATCTTACTTTGATGTGCAAGGGACTGCATGGCTGGCAAGAATACGAACGAGGCGTGGAGGCTTTACAGAAGGTTGTGGCGTCCGAGAATAATCGCGATGCAGGAAGCAAGAAGGCACTAAGCTTTTCCGATTTGCTCATCAAGGTATGTATTTGAATCATAAGTTGCGATTGCAGTACCATTAACACCATTATAGCCAATACAACGCGTCTGCAAATATCCTCTGCTTTTCGAAGACCTTTGTCGTCAAACACCAGTTTACGACGACCCGGAAGCACATGCTGAGCTTGAGAAGGCACTCTTTCGTCTGCAAGAGACGATTCGCGAAGTCAACAAAGCCAAAGACGATCCGAGAACCAGGCGACTGATCGAAATCACCTGGCAGCTACAGGATCGCCTTGCTTTTCAAGAACAGGTCAGTAAGAGTGTCAACTGTAATCATCTCATGCTGATAGCTCAAAGCAAATCTCTCGTGCACTCGTGTTTCGCCTGCTTGGTCACGTTATTCTTTGTGGAGTCTTGCATGTTACTTATCAGACGCCTGAACGCATCAAGGGACAGTACATGATATGTGTCTTATACAAGTCTTGTCTTGTACTCGCGACCACGAATCGATTCCATTCGCCATATACCGTTGTGGCATCAATTAGTCTCGCCAATGGCAGTATTGAGGACTCGGACAATGGGAGAGGTACGCATGTCGCTATACTATTGAGACCTTCAACTTACGCCTGCAGGTATACAATGTCATTCGGCCCCTCACACCTGGAAATTTGTATTTGAGCACGGCCACCGCCTACATGAGATCATGCTCAGCGGGTGCTCTATGCTGGAAGAGGAGGTTTGGAAGAAACAGCTACGCGATCGTATTGTCTACGAAACTCACGACTTCGTCGAAGGCCAATCAACAATGCAGGACATGTTTACATCTCTATCTCTGGACATCAAATCACTTGGGCCAGTCTTTGGGCATGCGAATAGCATCGTCCGTCGGATGTCGGTCCACCGGGCGGCGACTCTGGGGGCGAAGACACATATGAGTCAAGTCATAATCAAGAACACTCAGGCGCAGAAGTTGCCAGATACACCCCCGACATTTTCCCCCAGCATGATCACACGGTCGCAGTCGCACATGTCTTCGAATTTTGTGCCTACTTTGGCTCCGCGGAGAGCCGAGCGTATTCGTCTCGAGACTGTGCTGGAAGATGTGTGGACAAAGGAGGCGTTGCCATTCCCTGGCATGTCGAACCGAAGGGTTGAGAATCAGATTCGAGCTTCGGCCAACTCGGTCATGAGAAAGCTCAGCATGGCCAGCCTTGCGAGCAACTTTTCACGACGCTCACCGAGCTTTTCTAGTGTCAGCAACGGTCGGTCCGAGGACTCATATGGAAGTAGAGTCCAGAAGAAGTCGCAAGCGAATCTTCGACCACAGTCTGCGGTAGAGAGACAATCAACCCCAACAGTCGTTGACTTCCACACTGCGCCGGCTGCTTTTTTGCCTACGGACTTTGAGCTTGAGGATGTGCGACCCACAAGTCGGCGTCGCCGTCTAGCAAATCGCGCTGCAGGTGCGGAGCGCTCTAGCGAGAAGGTTTCTCCAAGCAAGCCGAAGAAAGTGCGTCGATTGTCAGCGCACATCATCAGTCTGCCAAGATCTGAGTCAATTGCCCCCGTTGCGGAAAGGTCGCTTTCCCAAGGATCAGAATCGACAGTATTACGTCTATCAGAACCTCTGGCGGATTTTGTTTGGCCCAAAGACGTGAAGAAGGAGAAGAGGAAGGAAGAGCGACGTAGCGACTCCAAGCCTACATCCACAACTGCGTCGCAGAAGTTTTTGAAGAACAAGAGCAGGATCTTCAAGTTTTGGGTCTAACGCCCGCAGTAAATCCTTATGATTGAATACGCACATTTGGGCATGAGAGAAATGTCTTGGGCTAGGTTTCTTGGATCATGGAGGATTTTTCACGAAGTCACGAATCACGCGTTATTGATGCGACCAACAGCAAGTATTGCGAGCACACATAACGGCCTGTTACGACGACACACTTTGAATATTAGGTCTGGAACGATTCGTAGGACATGATTTTCTGATCAAGACGGCCATTACTGCAAGGCACACCCGCAAAGCCACGTTTGGCTTATGGAGGGGGAAACACGGGAACACGGCATGACGTCATAGGATGGAGTCCCATCTTGTTCGATGGCACGCGATCGTACGATGAGATGATGAATACTCATTGCAAGCAAGCGTAACATTCGGCTAGTAGCAATCAAAACTTAATGATACTTATGTCCTGAAACCTGGCAGTCTCTCTGGCTTCGTTGTCTACGAGGCTTGCTGGCAAGGTCAGATATACAGTGCGTGTACGCGAGACATGATGATGCTTCGCAGCTTACTCCAGGATACCGCGGCAGTCCCGCCCGCAACGACTTTGGTACAGCTGCAGAAGAAAGTCCCAGAGCCGCACTGCAGCCTTGGTTTTCCACCTGCCCTAATTAAATGAGGGAAATGGCTCCAGCCCAGCTTGCAGTCGTGGGTTGCCGCAGCCCAGGATTCTTGGCAATGACGTAGTTGTCGTAGCTTACCAGCGCTATTAAGCCCCTCACTTACAAGAGCTTCCCCTCCAAAAACACAAACACAACATCAGAAGATTGACGCCTGATACACAAACCCTCACAAGCATAAACTCAACACCAAACACACATACACATATCATTCGATAAGATGGCTCGCGGCAACGCCCAACAAACCCAGGTCTTCTACAAGGGCAGCAGCGGTGACCAGTTTACGGTATTTGTAGAGAGCGAGGAGGAGGTGAGGAAGTGGAAGGCGGACTCTAGTATCCCGCTTACCCGCGTGGTTGCTGGATGGAAGATTTTGGTTCCAGAGTACGTGGTGTTTACCCCGCGATGTTCAGATTCAAGGGGACAGATGAAGGTTGGGATACCGAAGACAAGGCTGACCATACGATTCTTAGGCACGGCAAACAGGGTATTCTGAACACCGCCAGCAAGCAACAACTCGAGAACGAGTTCGGCACTTCCAACGAGGACGAAATCATCAAGAAGATCCTCACCTCCGGTGACGTGCAGTCGAGTGAAGTATGCATCCTCCAACCCCCTCGACTCATCCAGTACATGCTAACATCATGTACAGAACCCTGAGCGCATCGGCAACACCAACGACTCCAAGGGCACCATGATCGGCCACTAAGCGTCTCGTTCTTTTCATTTGACTCGCCATGACGACTTCGACACGACATCATGAGTAGGATTTGCCGGGCCTGAAAGATTGGCCGGCTCGAGTGCTTCTGCTGGAATGCGAGGCTCCTCCACACATGAATTATATTATAGGAATACTTGAATGAAATGAGTAATCTCCATGACAAACCCATCAATCTCAACACTAGACGTGATTCGTGCAGGCGTATACCCACATGTGAAAAGTCCCTCTTGCCATGCTAGACTTATCCAACTCGCCGTCGTGATATTAACATGTCAACATGTTCCACGGCCACAACACCCGCCCGTCACACCCAACCACCCATCCAGCCATAACGTATGATGGGGTGGACAAGCCCGCAAATCACAAACCGCAAAACAGAACCCCCCAATCCCCATCCCCAGAAAAAACAAATAAAAACCAAGTAGCACAAAATCAACCATGACATTTCCCACCCATATAATCACAAATGCCTCGCTCTCTCTCGCCCCCCCCACCCCCCTTCTCTATCTTTTCTCTCTACTTCCAAATCACACATACACCCTGCCATGCCTCCTCATGCCTTGCAGTATGCATCATACACCAAGACGCATAAATGCGGCATCGATGTAGAGATATATTCGCGGTTGGTGTTGTGTACTTTGTTGATGCTAGACGCTAGACACTAAGTATTTGGGGGGGGGGATGGGTGGATGGATAATAGGGGGGAGTATATGAGGTTTACAGGACGATTTGCTGGATTTGTGAGTGTGTGGGATGGAGAGGGAAATTGGTATAGGTAGGAGCAGCGGTTGTGGATATTTGCGATAGCGCGCGAGAGGTGTCTTTTGCGTGTTTTTTCTATAGAGAGGGGGTTAAAGAAGGTGAAATGTAGCTGTTGTTTAGGGGAGGGGGTATTGTGAGGTGAGTTTTTTTTTAAAAAATATGGTAGGTATCTTTATTCTCTTCATCTTCTCCCTTTCTCTCTTTGATTTTTTTAGGTGTCGTAGTACGAAGATGGTGTATTGATTGGAAAGGTGATGGAGGATGGACATGGGGTGATGGGTTTACGTATCCACTTGATTACATAGAGTACGCTGTTCTTCCCGTTTACTGGACACAGCACGGCGCAACGACAGAGTATAATATAGTAGACGCGTCTAGAGTATTTAATAAACCAAACGATTTAATAAAAACAAGATGAGAACGAGCGAATAGAACGAGGCACTATCACGAGTAGTACACTGCATTGATTGCACCAAGAGCTAATCTCGGTACACGCGTATAAATCTGACTATCACGTACAGATGTACGAGCAGATACCCTGTGTCCCCAAAAAATTTAGTGGAGTTAGCGACAGTTGCAAATCTTCAACTACGATGCAGGAGGCGGTAGACCCTGTTTGCTAGCTCGGCCTCGGTCGGGTAGGGCACCAGCGCTCTCCACAGCTCGTGTGGGAAACTAGGTTCGGCGAACGTGGGACCGGAGATTGCATTACCCAGTCGTACAGTACGTTGTATTTACTGTACAATACTCTAGGGAAACCGGAGGATTTTTGATGTTGTGTTGGTGGACCGTGGTGGTGGTTACGCAAGGACGTTGAGCGGCTTCCTCTTTCGCTTGTCTCGCGAGTGGGGGTGCTGCGTATGCGAGTGCGTATGTACTACGTATACACATGCACGATTGCCAGCCACGACGTCTGTCAACCGTACGGTAGGTACTGTACCATGTCACCGTACGTACTGTGTAGAGTACTGTACATACCAGCGGCAGGTGCCTCGACGTCGAATGCAAAAGTCTCAGAATAGAAACAGAGTCAATGAATCGCAAAGTGTGTTAGCGCAGAGAGGGAAGCACTATCCAGCACCAGCGCCGGGGCAAAGACGGCGGGCCGAAAGGAAAAAAGGCTTCTAAAATCTTTTCTGCTCGTCCTAGGCGGAGATAGGGTACTAGGTAAAACTACGGTAACGTGCAACCACAACCGTCATGTTTAATCTTGCTAACCTTTTGCGACGACAATTTCCCATTGGTCGTCCGGTTGCTGCTGCCGGATTCGTGCGCTGGCAGAGTTGGTGCAGCAGATGCCTACATGGAGTATTCAGGAGCCGCGGAGGTCAATGTCGCCATGCGTTGCTTCCAAGCGACCCGTGGCGATTGGAGGTGTTTGAGTGCAAATACAATTAAGAGGTTGCAGTATCGCACATGGATGAAGATGGGGATGGATGAGAGATCAGAAACCTGCTTTTCCTGTTCGCCTTGTCGCAGCTCTTCAATGGCCTGTGTGTACTTTTATACTCTATAACACACCTACCTACGCGGTTTGCCACAATGCGCCATTGCAACAAAGTAGAGGAGAGTAGAGTAGAGTTTAGGAGTAGTACCAAGTACTGTTGGTTCACGGAGAAGACGGAGTGGCGGCCCCGATTGATACCTCTCCCACATTCCGCAGCCTTGATTCGGTGGTGCAGCCGTGGGTACGAGGCATTGATCGACAGTCAGAGGTAGTACGAGGTGGTGCAGCAGGCCGGCTAGTCCGGTTGGGGAGCAATACGGATGCTAGCGCAGGGACGGCCTCAGGCCAATGACCTCACCGTGACCGTGCTCCCCTACTTCGGCAAAAATCCAGCACAAAAGCTCGCACGACAACACGGCTACGGCCTACCGAGGGGGGCCTACCTACTGTAGTTGCCCTGCTACCACATGACACACTCGTCTCATTGGCTGTTTGCGAGTGGGTTTGCTGGCGGAAGCCCATGTTCATTGTTGCGTCTGGGGGTGGACAGGGGGGGGGGGGGGGGGGCACAGGAAGAGAGCCTGAGACGGAGAGGGCACGCCGGGTGGGATCGCGCGCAAACGGTGCACGCTGCCCTGCGCATGGGAAAGTCGCCGGTGCGATCATCATTGTGCACACTGCAGTCGAGTTTGCTTGCTTGCTACGAGTGCCCTCCTTCTCTCTGTACCCGAGAGTATCCCTGGCCTGGTCCTGTCACCCACTTTTCCTGTGCTCGTTCTTACTTGATCGAGTCTACTCTCTGCTTTCTGCTTTCACTCTCTCACTTTGGCTGCTGTCCCTTACTCTACCTGCACGCCTAGATCCACACCAGTCCGACGCTTCACCGTCTTCCATTGCACGGATTGAACGAGCTCATCGCCACTCCACTTCGTCGACCGAGTCCTTGATCGTACGGTCGCGCGACATGTCTTCTGGACTCATGTGGCTGCGCGCTGCTGCCATCGCTGCTGTTGCGGTCCAGGTGGCCGGTCAACAGTGCTGTATGTCGCACGCACATGTCGTCCTACCGACTTGAGAATTGACCGTCACAGACTATCCTAATGGAAACCGCGCGCCAGACACAGAGAAGCCATGTTCTTCAGAAGAAGGATCGGCCTGCTGTCCCGACAATTGGCAGTGCCTCGACAATGGCCTTTGCTACTATCCTGAGACCAGACTGTATGGACGATACAGCTGCACCGACGAGAGCTGGGACTCGTCAGGATGCGCTTCGAACCTGTGTACCTACGGTTGGTGGCCATGATGGTGCTGCGTGTCGCTACGTGAACTAACTGCTACAGGTGGTTCCGTCGGCGGCGGTGAATCAATAACACAGTGCTCGAATCACGACAATCAATGGTGCTGCAACGCCGACGCACAAAATGTCAACTGTTGTCAGGAGAGTCCGTCGCCTCGCCCGTTCTTCTCACTTGCATCAGGTTCGGCATATGCAACCATTGGTGCTCGTCAAGCGTCGTCTGCACCTAACCTAGAAAGTATCACCGGCCTAGCTACCTCGAGCGGAGATAGCTCGGCGTCACGAACGTCAGCAGGTACTTCGGCCACATCAGCAGGTTCCCGCCAACCAAGTGCGACGGCCAATTCAGTGTCCACAGCGGCACCCGTCACATCAGTAGGAACAAGCATATCTTCTGGATCCGCCGGTGTTGCTACTATTTACGTCACCACAGTCCTAACGCCACCCACGGGATCACCAACCGCTGCCCCTGCCTCATCAGGCGGCGGAAATAGCAACCTCGGAGTGATAATCGGCTGCGCCGTCGGCATCCCTCTTGCCCTTGCCGTCGCAGGTATCCTCTTCTGGCTCTGGCGCAAACGTCGCAACCAACAGGCTGGTGCTTACAAGGAGACTCCCGAACTCAGCGGCGACAGTCCCACTTCGCCTAGCTTCGCCGGCGGAGCCGCAGCGAAACTCAGCAAGAATCGACATTCACGACCTGGTACTGCAGAAATCGATGGCAACCCCGTAGGCGTAGGACGGCCCGTATCAACCGTCAATGGCCACGCAGAACTTGCAGCTGGACAGGGCTTCCAACCTGGCCAAGGTACTCCCTACGCGCCCGACACTGTTGGCTTGGGAGGAGGAAGCGGTGCAGAGCGCAACACATGGGACAGTGTTCCGCCACAGTACTCGCCAGCGCACAATCAAGCGGCGTTTGCCAACGCGCATCCCAATGCGATGGAGTTGGATGGCACGAGCGTTATGCCGGTAATCAATGAGAAGAATGAGGGAGCGCAGCAGTATCAGGCATACAAACCGCCACACCCTGTTGCAGAGCTGCCTTCGGTCAAGACACCACCGGAGGATCTGGAGAAGCAGCTTCAGAGGTAGAAAAGTGACTTCGTGACGAGGATTTAGGGAGGTACATAATGATGTCTACATTCAGTCGATGTTCTGAGAGCATGAGCGGATTTCCCCAAGTCGACATGTACATATATTTCATAATGACGGTGTTGATCACAGAGGGATAGTCGAGATACCATTTCAGCGTACAAATGAGCATACATGCATTTTTTTTCAATCAAAGGTTCCCAGGACTACCAGAAACGATGAGTACCCAAGTACATTAAAGAATCAGACAACAGCGGCTTTTCCTTTTGCGCCCTCGTAGTGCGATTCTCAAAGCAGCATAGTGAGAGTGTGGGGGAACCGTCGTCGCGAGTCATGTCAGGTCGGATATGTCGTCAGCCCTTCCGCCCTCGGCCTCACCACACTCGAGAGAAGCCAGATCGCATTGAGCAATACTCAAGACGCACATGACATACATGTCTATCGCTGCCCCCAAGCAACCATCCATGCATCCTCTTTGCTTCATAGAAAATGGACAAGCTCCCCGATGAACTCATCCTCCACATTGCCGCATGTACGTCGTCCCCTGCACCACCACCAACACGAACCCCACGCCATCTAACCCTTCCCACTTCATAGTCCTCGAACCCAGCGCCCTATGCAACCTCGCACTCGTATCAACACACTTGTTGCGCCTCTCCCGCGACTCAAACATCTGGAAACATCTTTGCTTCGCGCACTCTGCGACTGAACAGCGGCGTCGCCGTCTGGCCTCGTCGCCAAATGCGAGTGTGGCGATTGATCCGCGCCTTGCCGAGCTGATACGCGCTGCGGACACACTAGCGAGTGAGTTCAATGCTGGCGTGAGTAATAGTAATGCGGTGGGCGAGGAGCTGCAAGAGGATGTGAACAAGGGGAAGAGGGAGAAGGTGTTGCTGGCGAATTGGGATCCGAGCTATAGGAGTGAAAAGGTGGATTGGTATCAAGAGTTTGTGGACCGACATGCTGAGGTCAAGGTGCGTTGGTTCCAGGACGCTGGGGAAGAGACAGAGGACGAGAGTATTGGAAGCGGGGGTTTGAGGAGGGAAGCTACGGGTGCGGGGATATTGTTTGGGCAGGATGGGCAAGCGGAGAGATTGGTTGCGCCTGTTGATGACGGGAGTGTGAAGATTTGGGATGCACGGGCGAGAAGCGAAACGCTCGGTCGATGTTTGGGAACGAGTGAGATTGGTCTTTTGTCGGGCAAGGGTTCGGATCTGGATATGAATACGAGACTCGAGCAAAGTCGGAGTATCATGACGGATACCGGGGCTGTGGAGTGCGTCAGCATCGATAGTATGACGAGAAAGGGGTTCTTCGCGGTACAGGATGTGTTGAACGAGGTGGACTTGAATACCCTGCAAATCGTCTCCAGGACACCTTTTCCGTTCCCCATCACGGCGTTGTCAGAAGCGCAGCACAGTACACCTCTGACCGTTGGAACAAACTGGACCCTTCATCTCCACGACCCCCGGAAGCCCCCAAGTGTACCCTCAGCATCGCGCTGCGAGCTCATCGGCGGAGGAACAGATACATCCTTCTCGCGCCTCGCAACCAGCGACTTTGGCGACCACGTCTCCCTCTCCCAGCCCGGCGCACTATCCATCCTACACCTCCCCAACGGCCAGACATGGGACAACACCGGCGACATCTGGGTCGCCGGCCGCTTCACCTCGATGCTAAACTTTGACCGACGTTTCTTCCCCCGCCTTCGCAGCACCCTGCATTCCGGCGCCCGCCTCTCCTGCATCGCTGCACTCCCCTACCCCTTTATCCCACCGCATCTGCGCACAACCACATCGCCGTCGCTTCTGCGCGACGCAAAAGCAACAACGGGCTACACTCTGATCGCAGCCGGCGAATACAAGGGCAAAGGATCACTCGAACTGTACGGACTCGCGCGCTCCTCTCCCGACACAAAAACAACGACATCAACACCGACATCGACATCGCCAACAAGCACCACCGCACCCGCAGCCTATCAAAACCGCCAAACAGCCAGCCGCTCCAAACTCCTATCCGTCGCACCCCACGGCACAAGACTGGCCTTTAGCGATGGCGACGGCATGTTGAAATGGGTCGAGCGCGATGCCTCGACCCCCGTTCGCAGCTTTAATATAAACCACCTTGATGCAAGGGGGAATCTGCTCTCGGAACAAGACCGCGCGCGTGCTTGGAATAGCAGCAACAGCAGTAGCGAGCGCGTGCTCGTGAACCCTCTGTCTAGCCCGAGTTCTGCGCGCGATGATATCGTGCTGAAGATCTTGCCGATGATGAATGGTAGTTTGCTGGCTTCGTCTTCGTCTTCGTCCTCGTCTTCTTCCTCGTCGGCGGCGGAGACGCAAACGCGTCATGGAGATTTGGTGCTGTGGACTGGAGATGGCAAGCTGGGTGTTGTGGGATTTGGGCGGGCGCCGTTTGAAGAGGAGGTTTGGGTTGATGCGGTGGAGAGGCAGGGGGGCATGGGGGATGTGGAGAGGGAGAGGGAGAGGAGGTATGAGGGGGAGATGAGGAGGGCGTTGGAGCATCAGGCTAGGGAGTTGAGGTGGTTGAGGGGGTATGGGCTTGGTTGAGTGGGGTGGATCGGAGGATGGGTGATGGGGAGTTTATATACTGAGTAGGTCGATTAAACATCTTCTGGTGTGGAAATGCATATATCATAAAATTCTCTAAGTATTGATACAACCTTTCTATACCATATCCTTCCTTTTATTACCATACCACACAATACTTTTTACAGGACATGATCGTACCTCCCCTTTGAGAATCTCACATCACACTTCGACCCTCTCCCTCCTCCCTCCTCCTCCTCACCCCAACCCTTCTAATTTACATGTCCCCAACACCTAAAAGCCCTCCCAAAAGCCAAACTAAACCAACCAACCAACCAACCAACCAACCAAACCAAACCAAACCATTCCTTCCCTCCCCCAAACACAGAAGCAAAAAGAAAAAAAAAGAAACAAGCAGAGAAACACCCATCTACTAAGCCACAGCAGTAACAACACTACACACTACACACACACACCATGCAGTCTTGCACAAAACCCAACAACCCAACAGCGCACAACTTCCAATCTAACCAAACCAAACCAAGAAAGAAAGAAAGAAAGAAGTACAAGACCAATATACTATATTTTATACTTGGAGTTGACCTTGTATTAGAGTGATGAGATGGATAAGAAAAGAAAAGAAAGATGGTAAGAGAGAGAGAGAGAGAGAGAGAGAGAGAGCGGAGGAGTAAGGTATATACAATCACAAGTCCTACCCAACGTTATAAACACCAGTTAATACCCAAATTCAATTTAATTATTTTTTTTTAAAAAAAATGGGGGTCAGGGCGTGCATGAAATCCCGCTTGTCTTCTTGCAAATAACAGGGATGGGAGACGGATCAAGGGTCGCATTCCGCATGGGGTCCTCTTTCTTACGTTTAAAAGTTTATAGAAATGAAAAGTAAATAAGGAGAAGATGGATAGAATGGTACTAGTTTAGAGTGTGAGTATTTAATTGTATTTATTGTGTCTAGTCCTGTAGGCAGAGGGGGGGGATAGGGAGAAGACAAGATGAGGGGTAAACAAGCCATAAGTTATATACTTTCCAAGTCTAAAATTCCCCTATACCTAAAATAAAAATAAAAATAAAAGAATGTATAAAAAAAAAAAAAAAAGGGGGTCTGAATCATTCTCTTCTATGTATAGTGTTGTAGTGGTGGTGGGTGTGATAATTCCCAATAAACTCCGGGTATCCTATTTCAATCCAATCCCAATCCCATGCCAATATCCCTTCCAATCTCGAATAAACAAAAAAAAAATCTAACCAACCCCCCTTCTCCACGCTCTCACTGCGTCATTTCCTCCGCCAACGCCTCACCAAGCGCGTCAGCATCGTAGTCTTGAACTACAATGTTGGTCGGTGTCTCGGGAACGTCGAAGAAGCCCCGCATCGGTCCTGATTGATTCACACCCGATGGTCGGAGCTTTAGCTTATCGGCGGCTTTCTTCTTGGCCGCTTCGGTTGTAGTTGTGCTCTGCGTCGACTGCGTCTCCTGGGACTTGATGCTAGCAGGACGAGATTCAGGTGCAGCAGGTGTTGCTCCCCACTTGCCAAACACCCAGCCCCCGACTTTCTTTCCAAGACCGGGGGTGCTGTTAATAGGAGGGCCGTCGCTTTTTCGAGGGCCGCGTTTTTGGCTTGCGGTCGAGTTCAGCAGGGTGCGGTTGAGAGCGCTGCTGTCCAAGTTGTTGCGTGACAGGGTGCCAAAGGCAGTGGCGGTCCATGGAGTGAGTTCGGGCTCCGCAGACCCTGCGTTGCTGGGCGTTGTAAGGCGGGAGGAAGATGAGTATAAAATTTGCGATGGCCGTGATTGTAAGGTGTGGATATCCATACCCGATACTGATATAAGAGATTCGTGAGAAGCGTGACGGCGTAACGTGGGTCTCATGGGCGTCATAGGAGAGACGAAATCAGAAGTCTCGACCTCGTCGGAAGCCAGTATCGAGGCTTCTGGCGTAAGGTGAGGCGTGTCTTCGTTCTCTTCTGGTATAGCTGCTTGAGGTTCCGCGGGAATCGAGGGTGAAAGTGCAAAGAAATCGTTAGACAAAGAGTTGGCAGGACTGACGGCTGAGACAATGGCTGTAGCAGGACTGCTCTTGAAGACCATGGGAATTGGCGTACTAGTGCTGCGAATGGTTGATAGACCAGGAGGCTTCAGACTGCGTGAAGACCGTCGTCGGTGTTTCGATGTGAGATCTCGATCCGAGCTGATATCAGACTTTGTTGGTCCGAACATGGGAGAGTGCATGTCGATGGAGTCAGGGGGACTAGTCGGCCGCGATGAGTCGTATGCAGCATCGCTGAAGACTCGATCGTACATGGAGCCACGGTGCGAGTCAGATGTTGGTGAGCCACAGAAGGAGCCAGGAGTCAGAGTCGAAGCTTGGGACCAGCGATGGGTGTTGGGCACCGTGACAGCGGTCGAGTTCAGGATAGCGGCTGTAGACGAGCGATCGAGTTGTGGAGGCGGATCAAAGTGAGAGGGTCCCAGAGAAAAGCGTTTCTTCTTCGGTCTGCGCGGTGCCGCTGGCTTTGGTAGGTTCTTGGTGATCTTGGGTCCGTGGTAGTGGTGGTGGATGTGCAATTCTTGGTTCATAATCGCATCTGCTTCCAGGCCCAGCTCTTTCTGCAGTGACGGGGTAGAGGCATGATCTTGAGGTGACTGAGACACGGGCTGATGTACTTTGAGTTGGTCACGTAGCCGTTCGACCTCCTCGTTCGAGTTGGAGAGCATTTCGCGGAGTTCCAGTATGCCATGTTGTAGATTTGCATTGTCCAGTAGAATATCCTTGACAAAGTGCGAGACGACGTTGGTGCCTGGCTTGTCCTGTCCTGCCTTTGCCTTGAGTCTGCTTGCTGCCGTGTTGAGCTCGCTCTCGACCACCATTCGCCGCTCCATGCGGGCCACGACCTCGACATGACGCTTGCGCTCTTCGCGGGATTCCTTCTCGATGCGGTCAATCTGGTCCTGGAGGTTGCCTATGGTTCGCTCGGCCGTCTTCCATCGCTGGATGGCGGTGCGTTCGTCGATGCACTTTGCGTCTAGATTACTCTGCAGCTGCGACTGTTCCCTCTCCAGGTCCAGTAGCTGCTGTTCAAGCTGGTGGGTGCGGGCGGCAAGTGCAGTCAGGCGGTCTACTTCCTCTTCGGTGGAGCGCAGGGTGTCGCTGAGGGCCTGAATATGGGCGTCCGAGTTGGTCACGGCCTCGTTGAGGTGCTCGAGGCGGTCGAGCAGGTCGCGGTTCGCCTTGATGGTCTGCGCATTTTTGGCCTCGAGCTCGAGCTTCTCGCGCTCCAGCGTCTCAATCGTGGCGAGCATCTCCTTGCGCTCGCGCTCCGAGTCGGCGACGTAGGCCTCATGGCGGACTAGAAGGGCCTGCAGGGCAAAGGTCAGCGGCATGGCTCGCAGGTGCGGGTAGTTTGCGAGCGGCGTGGCGGCCAGGCGGGGGCAGCAGTCGCTGGAGGAGCACATACTTGGCCCAGCTGTGCAGCCTTGGACACGTCGCGCTCGAGGCCTTCGAGGAGGCGGCCATTGTGAGCCAGGAAAGCGCAGTCAGTGCTGCCACAGCAACATCGCGGCCCAGGAATGTGCTGCTTGTTGTTGGTCGACATGTGTGCGACCCCAGACACACGCCCGGAGAATCGGCGCCCGGTCAGTCGGCCGCGTCGAGGAGAGATGGGATGGGGCGGAGCTGCTATTGGCGGTGGGCATGCCTGGGCGAGCAAGCACGGCGACAGACAGAGGGGTGCAGTGCCGTATTAACTGTGCTGTGGGTGAGGTAGGACAGCAGCAGTAGTAGCACCAGCAGCAGCAGCAGCAGGGAAAATGGCGGCGACGCACGCACGGCGCGTGGGTGAGTAGTAGTAGGTAAGTGAGGCCTCTGTTCCTGACTTGACGGTGAGGCTTGATGGGTCCCCGCTAGCTGTGCAGCTGTTGGGCGGTGGAACCCTTGCCAGCGTGGTCTTCCCCGCCGCCAACCTCTTCCTTTGTCTCCCCTTGCCTGCTTGCGCTGATTTGCTGCACCGTCCTCTCACCCACTGCCAGACGCACAACGCTTGCCATGTGTTCGCGCACAAGTCGACCTTTCACGGCCCACTCCCATCCATCGTGTCTCACTCTCTGCTTTGGGCCGTCGACGTCAACCGCGGTCCGAGCTCGTCCCTTTTAGGAACCGAGATTGCACCTTTTAGCTCGCATTTTCACGCCCAAAGCGAATGTTGCATATCTTGGCGGCTGACTGTGTATCAAGCCACCCGTGACCCGTCGCAGTATCGAGCAGATGAGTTGAACGACTGCGTGAAATCTAGACATATAGGTACATACAAAGTAACAAAACTACTAATAATCCCATATCATCCATCTTCACGCCCACTCACATCCACAAAACCTCATCCCTCCGTGCCACTGTCCACCCTTTCCAGAGCAATACTGTACAATCCCCATCCCTTCATCGGAAATGACCATACGAGCATTTCCCAAAACCCCCCTTTCAATCTTGATCCAAACCCACCCCAGAGAACACGCCATCACATGCAGTCCAATAATACACCACCTACCAACACACTGCCAACGCTTATTGCACCACCCCACCCCATCCAACAACACACAGCCATCCCATCCAACACCACCCAACACCTCCCCATTCACCCTCTACCAGCAAATCCACACAGCCAGGCCAGTTGTCCGCTACACCGTCTACTTCGGCCTCGCACTCATGGTATCCGTCGAGTCAGCATTCTGGCTCCACGTTCTGAAAGCCAAGTTTTGCACCGCTGCGACCGCAGAGTCTCGGCAGGCTTCGGCGCTGTTCTTACAACGTGTGAGTGGTGCGCTGGAAGGGTATAGGGCCGTGTATTTGGGAAATTATAAGAGGTATTATTGTGCTTATATTTGGGGGGTGGGCTATAGTGGCTTGGATGGACTGGATGAGGAGGGAGATATAGCTGTGGTTGTTTAGGCACCTCATTTTCGTTTTTCACTAGTGAATTCAGCAAACAGTCCGATCAGGTTGAAAATGCGAGATGGGTGTATTTGGTAGTAACAATCTTGATAAGTATATGTTGAGCAAGGCGGGTAACATGCTATTCGTGCCTCTGAACCATCGACTGCGAAATCCCATTTCATGATTCTTGTATCTGGCCATGTACCACGGAGAGGAATATGCACGACCTTGGAAGACGCCAGCCAGACCTTAGCGCCGAGCGAAATGAAGGATAATAGGGAGTGCAGATGTGACAACGTCTGTCCCAGTAGCGCCATCGCTATGCAACTTGATGTCATAGAACGCCTAAACAGAAAAAAAAAACTCATGCATAGTCTATGCTCATGTGTCATTGTGCGTGTCGTCTTGCGATGCGGTCTAGTAAGACTTGTATTTCTGTCAATTTGTTAGTTTCAAAGAGGACATGATCGAAATGCATGGTTGTTGCACTTACGTCTTCCACCTTCCGCTTTGAGCCCTGATCAAGCGCATTTCCAACCCCAAGCAGCGCATTGCTCACTGCCTTCGTCGCACCAAGTGCAGGCTTAAGAATGATCGTTGGCGCATGTCTCGCAATGGCCCTAGCAACACCCACACCACTGCCTTCTTCCATGACCTCTTGCGGTATTGCTATCACCGCATCGCGAGCCATGAGAATGTCGCGCTCTAGGTGATGCACAGCCGATCTGAGACCAGCTCGCACGCTAAGAGGCTGGTTGGCATAATGCGACACAGCCCGTGGTTCTTCTGTGTCAGAGTTGGGATCTTCGCCATCCCAGTCTAGTTGCTGTTGTCGCGATGATGATCCGGTTTGCGGATTGAGGAAAACCTCGGCGCCTTCTAACAAATTCTGCGTACCAATGGCCACTTTCGCTCCTAGACGAGCAACTTCGGAAGTCGTATTCTTTGCGAATGCATACATGCCTTTTTGCAGGCTACGTACGATGCGACCATCTTTCTTATACTCACGAACGGGTACAACAACAAGATCACGGACTCCAGAGCCAACGTTGACGAGCGGGCGAATGGCAGCAAGGCCTGCGAGCACGCCTGGAAGCTGATTGTTTTTCACGTCTGGAGTCCATATGTCATTCAGAATCTTATGCAACTTGTCAAACGAAGTTATTCCGTAAACGATAGCATGGCGTAGCGTGATGTCGGACCCGTCCAAGATGAGAAAGTTCATGAACTCGGTAGTGTGACCTGAGCGCAGACCACGGTAGTCGACACGCTTCGGTTTGTAATCAAGCTTCATGGAAACGGCCATGACTTCCAACCGCTGGATGAATGGCTGTTCAGCAGTTGGCGGTGGTGTAGGTATAGAGTCATCCTTGAACTCAAAAAAGCGGGTGATGAAGTCCAGCGCATCTTGATCCACATGAAGTCGCAGGGGAAGTACGGTGACCTTGATGACGAGCTCAGAAGCAGCAAGATCGGTCACCGGTTTGACAGTCACCAGTTCCAGATTGATCATAGGCCGGTTCAATTCTCTCGCGGCTGGATCGACTGCGCAGGTCACAAATTTCTTCCATGTTGATGTAGGAACGTGATCGAAAACTTCCAGATCCCGCACGCGAACATCAACTGAACTGATCGTCTCACCGGAATTCGGAGGGAATACAATCAGGTCTACCGCTACACCCATGATGGAGAATGCGATCTTCTTGTGCTTGCTGCGCTCGAGCTTGAGACGTCGTCGAGACTTCGTGGAACCACGTGGCCGCGCCGTGGCACCAGTCGTGCGAGTCGCTGTTGAAGTCGCATAGCTGCCAGTTTCACTCACCAGATCATCAATGTCGTGATTGATGCGGCGAGCAAGAGCACCTTTCTCGTCCTTGACTGGGACCCCGATCCAAACCGAGTTAAACAGGAAGTCCTCTTCGACAAAGTCATCGTCCTCGTCTTCATCTCGAGCTTGCTGCCGACGCTCCTCAGCACGAGCTTCCACGTCATCTACGGCTTGGCTGATGATACTTCGTGTTCGTGGCCAGTCATAGCCATCGTAAAGATTCCATATGACGTTGACGTCGCGCACTCGAACCTTGAGTGGCGCGTCAGGAGCTTTGAACTCATTGGAAAGGTGGTACTGGTTCTTGGCAGAATCCCACTTCCGCGCTTTGCCCTTGCGCTCAGAATCAGACTCAACAAAGTAAGTTTCATTGAACGCGAAGCCGGGCTCAGTCTCAACCACTTCGTATCTTTCTTGAAAACTCTCTAGCAATGCTCGATCATCGCGCTGTCGCGTGACTGGCGGTGTGGCTAGAGCGTCAAGGTTATCCTCATCGAGCAGGCTATCTCCCATCTCTTCATCCGTAGGCAATGACTGGGAGTTGTAGAAACTGCCAACAAACTCGAGATTGGTGGGCACCTCATCCTCAACGAGATCAGCATTCTGCATAAAGTCGTCGGCTTCGCCATCGTCGTCGTCGTCATCAGGGACAAACGCATCGCCTGTGAAAGACTCCATCATCTCTTGTAATGGCACAACAGTCCGGTATTTATCCGCATTCGATGGAGGAGTTGGCGGCTGTAGACCGTTCAGAATCGAGATTAGGGTCTGCGTTGAGTCCGCACATGACTCAATAACAAAAAGCTCGTTTTTGAACTCGACGTCGACAAGCTGTGGGGTATCATCGCCATCTCCTGTAATGCTAACGTGGACTTTGGCCGCAGAAATCGAGCTCAATGATACATAACCAAGCTCACCAAGCTCCCGGAGGTAGCGGTTTGTAACAACAGTCTTGGACAGCGGGCTCAGGTCGCGTTGCTCTTCCAGCCGGGCAATGTCGTCGATAGCATGCATAGATGCCTTCCGAAGCTCCAGGATGATAGAATAATCGTGTTTCATCTGCTTTCCGGAAACGTGTGCTTCAGTAAGGACAAAAAGCCCTTTTGATGACACCTTTCGAGGGTTTAGGCCTATCGCACAGTTCCGCAGTAAAAGGTCGACTTGCAGCGGTTTGACCGTGTTGGTTGTTGGCGAACTAGCTTGCGATGGTTTCCTACTGAGAGACGCAGGTGTTGCAGCCCCAGTGATAGTTGCAACGCTTGATGCAATACCCAAAGCTATCTCGTCAGCCGTCCCAGCCTCAGATATGCCCAGTGCTGCCATGATAGTTGAAACGCGGTACTCGATGCAGACATTAAAGAGTTTGGCCTTTGCGATGGGTTCCATCTCATCACCCACCATCCTCACCATGATAGCCGGTAGGTGCTCCGGTGACCGCAGCTTGACGACTTCATGGACAAGAATCTCGTCATCGTGACTGACAATCGCAGTTCCAATCTCTGCAGCCAACAAGGCAGGCACTCCAACATGCGCCACAGCTACATTCTCCAAGGCTACTGTGACATCGCCGAGTTGCTCGTTAATAGCGATTCTGGCGTCGAATCGTTTCACCGATGCGAGTGTGAGCAATCCGGGCCGATCGTCATCTGGAAGATACTTCGTAACCTTGGACAAGCTTGCTAGTTCAGCACCAAGCGCCTCAAATGTTCTCATCTGCTGTAGATCCGATATTCGAAAGCCAACTTCAGCGACTTCAACTCGAAGAACAGAGCCTTTCCTGCGCTGGCGCAGCAAAGTGTCGATCAAAATGTCGTCATTGTTCTCGTACGGATCCTTAGAGGGCGTGATCAAAGATATCAGTCGAGCAAGATCTGTCTCCTCCGGTGCGAATAGGAAATTGATCGTAGTGCCTCGGACTTCCACTACTAAGGGCGTGCCCATCTGGCCAGCATCTACGTACGGTCCGAGGAGCTGAATCTCAGAGATCTTAAGGCGAACATTGCTTTCACGTACAGCCACACGAACTGATGTAGTCTGCAGTTGCACGGCACATGCCTTGCTTTTGAGTGTCAAAGCTACTTCGCCAAACTGAACTTGGATCTTTGGACCAGCAGAAGATATCGGAGAAGCTTTAACGGGTGGTGGCAGGCCATCTCCAAAATGTACTCCGCGAGGTCGCAGCTGCGGTGACACTGTAGCATGGCTCTGCACATTGCTGTTAGAGCTGATGGAGCTGCTCAGTTCTAGCATTCCACTAAAGCCACCAAATGCGCCCAGAGCATCGTCCAATTTCTGCACATCAAACATGACCTTTACGGGCCGGGTGACCACTGTAATACGCTTCTCTTTGCCCTGTTCGTAATCAATCTCCACATCATGTTTCAATTGTTGTGGCAAAGTGCTGACGGAACGATTCGATCGGGGCCGCGAATGCTGAAAGGAAATGATGTCGTAGTCCAGGGAGCCTACTACGCATTGTTCAATATGCAGCTTGGCATACAATCCTTGTTGACTGGTCCGATTTGTAAGGTGCAACTTGGCCAAATTGATTCTCAGTATCGCTTCTACGGGATCAAGCTTCAACAGCCGCGTTGAAGTTGGGTCCAGTACTGAGTCAGCTAGAACGTTCTCCAACCAAGCTATGCCAATGTGCTTGATAGAAAGTTCGAGGCTACTATTTGCATGATTTAGCACCTCATCCGGCTTCGCTGTGGGCGTAGACTGGGGTGCGTCACCAGTGAAGGCTTGTAGAGCCCGATTGAGCATACCGAACATGATACAGCCAAGCGAGAAATCCATATGCACTGATACTGAGCCAACGTCAACGCTAACATGTGGCGGTGGCGGTGGCGCCCCGGTCCTCGTTTGCTCCCTGGGTGGATCTGCTCGATGAGACTTCGGCGTGGAGCGCAGTCGAATCGAATCCTCTGCCGAGAAATTTCGTCGATGGGACGAAGAGTGTGCATAGTTGGAGAAGGAACCCGGCATCTCAGCGAAGATAGAATCTTCTCCTAAATTTGGTGGATTGAAATTCAAGTTCAGTGGCTCTGCGGTGTTTGTGTTTTCCGCGCTCAGTTCCTCTCCTGTATCAAGTCCCAAAGGGAACCATACCGTGATCTCATCAACTGTCAGGAATAGCTTAGACTGTTTTCTTGACAGGGAGTCCTGCGGAGTGGGTGTCTTTGTGCGCACCAATTGCGGTGAGGCCGTTGATGTTTGGCGGCTGCCCGGTCGAGGAGTCTCATAGCCATCATCGATTTCCGGAACTGGATTCAGTATACTACCAGATATCATTTCATCCGGAATCGATTTTGAAGACTCTGATGACCCAGCTCGACTAGAGGCTGATGAAGAGGAATCCCATCCACCAGGAATTTGGCGCTGGGAATTTGCATCTGGATGCGCAGCACTAACCGCGCTCATGTACATGCTCTCTGCATCATCATGAGTGAAAAGCTGCGATTCCGCCAGCTCTATATTTGATGCTGACGGTGATCCAAGTTTAGGAGTTACGGATACCGAGCCCTGGTTTGGTTCATCGACGTACTCGTGGGCAGCGACTAGGTTGTCAATTTCAGGCTGATGGTCTTCGAGATTCCTCGATTGAAAGGTAGAGTCAGCTGTATCCAGAGGTATGAACGACCTTCCGAGAGCTGATACAGTCGGGAGATTCGAAGTCGACGCCTCACTTAAAGGTTCGGACCTGTGGCTTTGATGGCTGGTACTCGAGACTACCAGTCCTTGTGCACTTACATCCTCGGCCGAATCTTCCATTGCAGGTGCGTCGTCAAATCTCGAATTCAAGAGACTATTCTGCATTGCATACTCCAGAAGACCCTCGTCATCATACAAAATACTATCGCCTGGGTTACGATGGGGTAGAGATTGGTGCGAGTAGGTAAGCGGAACATCAGTAGTGCTATCAGGATCACCTTCGTCAGAAGCAGCATCCGCAAAACGGTCGTCGTCCACTGTGTGCACTGACTGAGTGAGGTCGGGGTGGTCTGGTGATGGCAATATGTGCGGAGGGCTCCCGTGCTGGTTTAGGCTCGAATCGGAAGTTTCCAGCTGGACGGAAGTGTTGATTGGGCTTGGAGGAAGAGTAGACTCAGTCTGTGCCTCCAAATGCTGTTCAGCCACCAGCTCTGGGTGTTCTACATGCGTTGTCTCGGGAGGCTGAATTGGTATGTCCTGTTCGACCGAAACGTGGGATCGGGTTGTCATAGGCGAATGCGGCTGGGATACCCGTGATATAGAGATCAAGCTATCGACATCTGACACCATCCTGGCGCAAATATTCTCCACGCGCAGCCGTCGCTTGCCCAGCTTCGAGTCGGGTTTCTCCATGGAGTTCGAGGATTGTACATCCACGCGAACATCCTGCGAAGTGAGTGAGTCGATAGATATGCGCTCGATATGGAATTCGATTGAGGCTGGTGATTCTTGACCAGACTTTGTAGCGGTCGGAGAAGGCTCTGTGAAAGAGTCCTCCATTTCAATGTTAACATCGTTGATCTCAATCTTGAGCCGATCCAGCGCAGTATTGATGATGCTCCTTAGGTAGCTTGGAAGTGTTAAGGGTGCACCCATCCCCGCTGAGCCCTCATCGCTGTCATCACTGGAGGAAAATGACTCTTGCATGTAGGACGGCCGATTTTCCAGTTCTTGTTCCAGCTCCAGAATCTCCTCATCAGGTTCTGCACGCATGAAAGACTTGGCTAGCTCGTCAACAGTCGGGACATGTTCCTCGTCGTTTAAACCATCATCGCCAAGGTTGTCATGGGCGTTCGATGACGGCGATCTTCTAAGAGAGCCTCGTGAATTTTGGGGTCCCTGTGAATGTTCGGGCTCCGCCACACCATCCAAGAGCCTAGCCTGTACCTGTATGCCATCTACCTCGATCGATATCTGGGGTACGCCAAGCTCAAGAACGAACGTGACTCGAAGCAGAGATGCTCGAGCGCCGGAGAGTTGGATTTCGGGCGGCAGTCTGAGGTGTAAAAGCGCGACAAGTTTCTATTGCAGTGGCTTAGTATAAATAGGTTCTGCGTGGGAATCGCCTTGGTCTTACCTTGACATGTAGCCCGACATCTCGAACCTCGACTGTCGTACGCTTTCCAAGGTCAACACTGACAAAGTCCGCAGGGTCTTTGTCTAGGATGTCAATTTGTCGTAGCCCGTAAAGGAGAAGCCTCTTGCCGATAGAGCTTGAGAGTCCAGAAAAGAAGAAGGCCATGTTGCTTGTGTCGACGGTTCTGTCGGCGGTCCAGGCGGCGACTAGGTTGCGGGAGGCAAGTCGAACGCCTACCAAAGTGTGGAGAAGGGCTCCATCAGTAGTGTGGGGGGCGTTTGAGCAGGCCCAAGGAAGTGTTCGAGAGCCGTGCGTACGTCACTGTCTCCCCAGAGTTTTAGGTATGAACAAATGTGAATGTAGGCAGGTAGCGTTGGCCTGGTACACAGGCCGCGGCTCCAAAGGTGGAGGATCTTGAACCTGAGGGGATGAGCGTTTGGAATGCAGGTTGTTAATGAGCTGCAAGAGTTATCAAAGGTCGAGTGCGTGCCTTGTCTAGTCACAAGTAGGAAATAGGTATAGAGGACAAGACGCTGGCAGGTGGAAAGGCAGATGGATGCGTGATGCGATTGCGCAGGTGGCCGTGCAGCGCACCATCACTCGACCAGGGTCTATTCGGCCCCCGCAAAGCTCCCACGGGACGCTAAGTAATCGATAAGGCAAGGCGCGTGATAACGCGCAAGTGACCGGAAGCAATGACCATGCCAACCACTTGCATTATCCCAGCGAGTGCGCTGGAAGAGTACGGGGTGCAGGGAGTGTTGCTGCCATGGCGTATCGAGGTTTGAAGCTGACGTTTGGCCCATGTACAATCGGTTGGTGCCGCATGAGGAAAAGGCGGAGCTGGTGGCATTACGTCAGCGGCAGCTAGTGCCTTTACGGAAGGAGGTGGCGGAAGGCACCGATGTCAACTATCAACACCAGCTTTTTTCTTCATTTGCTGGGTTTTTGCCATTTTTAACCAAGTCGACTCTTTGGATATTCTAGAACTATGGCTGCAAACGGGGTCGTGGAAGACAAAGAGTGGGAGCAAGCCGAGGGCGTTCCCAGTCTCACTGACCCATTTATTCAAAAGTATCTCCAAGGTAGAGATGCGCTTGTACAGCAAGAAAAGAGACAACGCAGTGGTCCGTGCTACTCTTCTATCAAAAGCTTATATCATTAGCAGAGTCTAACTGCTCTCAGACTACCTCTTCAGGCAAAACCTCTCGCCCATGGCACAGGAGGCAAGCGCCATCGTCTCTCAGATACGATTCGAAGAGCAGCAGACCTTGTGGACGAAAGAGTATGAGGACAGCCTCCTCACCGATCATGTTGATGTCTTCCCCGGCATGATGTTTTCGCTCGCCAAGGAGCGTATGGAGAAGAGCAAGCTTTGGCAGATTGTCCAGAAGATGCCAAAGGGTGCGCTGCTCCATTGTCACCTAGAAGCCATGGTCGATCTTGATTGGGCACTAGAAGAAGCCTTCAATACAGAAGGTGTCTGTCTCATGGCTAATGGCCCAATCACCACTGAGCAGGAGAGACGGAAGACTGGCTTCTCCTTCGTGTACTCCAAGTCACCAAGCAGTGATGCCTCGATATGGTCCACAGACTATGCGGCAAATACGCCCATTCCCATCAAATCCGCCGCAGAAAACTTCCCCGATGGCGGCAAGAAGGCTTTCCTTGACTGGATCCGTTCTCGTGTCACCATCACTCCATCAGAACATCTCTCGCATCACGAAGGCCCCAACGAAGCTTGGCGCAAGTTTATATCCTGCTTTCCAATCCTTGGATCCTTGATCTACTACGAACCTATTTTCAGAAAATTCATTCGCAGAATGTGTAAGCAGCTATTGGATGATGGTGTCTACTATGTTGACATGCGATCTGCTTTCTACACACCGTACCGCAGCATTGGCAAGGCCGATTGGGATGAAGACTGGTTCAACATGTTGGATCACATGGCCGATGAAATCGAGAAGTTCAAAGCAAGTGAAGAAGGCAAAGATTTCTGGGGGGCCAGAATGATTTGGACAACAGTCAGGCAATTTGGGAAGAAGCAAGTCATCGAGAGTATGTCGTCTATATTCACAGAAAGTCTACAACCACTGACAATTGATTGCAGGTATGAAACGATGCATTGAAATGAAGATTGAATTCCCCGAATTAATAGCCGGCTACGATCTAGTCGGGCAAGAAGATCTCGGCCGCCCGCTCGCAGATATGGCCCCAGAACTCTTCTGGTTCCGCAAAAAGTGCGCAGAAGAAGGCGTCGACATCCCTTTCTTCTTCCACGCTGGCGAGACGCTCGGCGACGGTGACTCCACCGATGAGAATCTCTTCGATGCAATCATTCTCGGCACACGGCGCATAGGCCACGGATTCAGTCTGTACAAGCACCCGCTGCTCATAGATATGGTGAAAGAGAAGCGCATCTTGATTGAATCATGTCCTGTTTCCAACGAAGTTTTACGGCTGTGTGGGAGCATCATGTCGCATCCCCTTCCTGCGCTTCTCGCTCGCGGCGTTCCTTGCTCACTTTGCAACGACGACCCTACAATCCTCGGTCAGGGTGCAACGGGCATGTCGCATGATTTCTGGCAAGCACTACAAGGGTGGGAGAACCTTGGCCTAGAAGGTTTGGGTTCACTCGCAGAAAACAGCGTTCGCTGGGCTAGTTTGGACGACTACAGCGCCAAGGACTGGACGCAAGATATCAAAGATGGCATGTTTGGCAAGGGCATCCGCGCAAAGCGTCTCAAAGAGTGGGTGTCAAAGTGGGAGAAGTTTTGCGCATGGATTGTGGAAGAGTATGGTGTTGATGAAAACCTTGATCGGGTGGATGACGATGAGTAAACATGATTTCCCGTTTGGCCCGTAGTGAACCCTAGACAAATTGGTCAGATATTTGGCATGGTCTGCAGACTGAATTCAACATTACACGCCATTTATTGTACTCTTACGCCCATCTGCGAAGTCATGAACACATTATTCAAATTTCTACATAGTGATGTGCGCGTACCGCACCGCACCGTACCGCACCATATTAACTGCTGCAAATAACTTCAGGAAAACATCACATCCAACTCTACCTTACAATCCCCCCATCCATGCATCAGGAGTGAGAAATTAGAACAATAGTAAGTGAGAAGTGAGCAATGCCAATTATCACCCGTCGGCGAGTTAAATACCATACGTGGTACCTCAACTTAGGCCAGATACTAGTACCTACCTAATAAATATACAGCCAATTCATTAGTTCCGCTACTAGCGTGCGGGAGGGGAACAGAAGGAAGGAAAGGGGGAAGTAGGTGCATCTTGTATGGATACGGTATTAATCATGAGGCGAGGAATACTATTGGAAGTAGAAGGATGGGAGCTATGTGCAGGCAGGCAGGCAGGCAGCCAGACAGGTGGGTAGGCTATACGGTGGAGTGAATAGAGGGTCGGATGATTGAGTGACAGGCATAATACCATATCGATGGGGCGATTGAGTGGTCTTTGGATGTCTATGGTATGCTGTGGAATTCAAATGACACGGCGGACGTCTGATGGTTCCTTAGTAGCGAGTGAGAGGAGGTCCGGTAGAAGGTCGATGGTTAGTTGTACGAGGTTGATTTAGCGTGCATCATGATTTAGCATGCGTTTGGATGTTTTACATGTATTTTCTTTGTCTATCGAGTAACATACTTTTCTTAGAACAGACTGGCGATATGCCCTGGTTTCGACTCTAATTATATGTGGTGGTCGCTGGTAGGACACGGGGTATCAAAGTGCTTTCTCGTCCCTCAAAATGGCCATAGAAGAACATGTCATCGCTAAATATATAAACCGTAGAGGTAGCTTCTCTCTCGGATACTGGTATATGAGTCGTCGCATATGTGTTATGCACCGCTAGGCAAGCTGAAGACGAAGGAGCTCGCAGCCTTCGTTTTTACGACGTAGGTGCCCTATGATTGCACCAGCCGCAATGGTATTCCATCCTTTCCGTGCTTATGATGTAGTCGCATAACGAGCAGGCAAGCATAGTAAGTATGTTGGAGAGCCATAATATGACATCGACATTACGCTGTCCGTTTTGACAGCGTGGTCACAGCTGCTCGCAAGGAGATGTACGAGACTAAGTGGTGGTTCAGTCATCAATGACAACCTGGACGATGGGCTTCTTCTTCCTCTTAGTAGCAATATCCTCGACCACCACGGTAGACTTCCGGAATTCATCATCGACCTCTTCCGCTTCTTCGTCACTTATGCTGTCAACACGCACCCGCTTCTGGCCCACTTTCTTGCCTCCCTCGCTGCCGAAGCTGCTTGTAACATTGCTGCTTCCGCTGAGAGTCCTGATTGCAACGTCCCTGCCGGGTGTCGGGGGCAAGTTGGGGGCCATAAAGCCACGTAGTCCTCGGCTGCTTGAAGCCGTGGTGGTGACTGGCTGTCTCGAGCTCGATGCAGATTTCTTATCGGCTTCGATGATCTTGATTTTCTTTCTTAGATCCTTGATGTCGCGCAGCTGATCGAATTTAGCAACGTCAAGACCGTTGATGGTCTGAAGACCCAACGAGTCCGCGCGATTGTCGCCCCAGTACCACGTAGCGTCATCTTTTACGATGCGTTGATCATGCTTGCTGGAGAAGGCCCGAGCTTTGATCAGGCCAGTACGTCCAACATCCAAACTTGGCAGATTGTCATCCTCCGCGCCAAGGAAGGCGCCCATAGCATCCAGTTCATATATCCGTCCCATGCACCGAGTGTGGGGTATAGCAAGCTCTTTCGATGGAGGATGCAAGGGATACCAACTGGAATACTCAGCCGCAGCTTTCAAGGATTCTCCATTGGTAGTATCAGAGAGCCACTGCTTATCAGAGCGTGATGCATCATTCGTGAAAGCGGCCCCATATAACCATACTGTCGAGTTGTACGGCCGTCCCTCGTCATAGTCATTATTTGAAGCTTTGTCAAGATTGCTCCACTTGATCCGTATCGATTTGATAACCATGACATCGCAGATTTCACCGTGGTTTGAGGATACGCTTGGGAGAAGACGTACCGTGTCCCCAACAGCAAGCAGCTCATGGCCGAGGTACATGGCATGGCAATAAATAGAAGCATTTGGCCAGGTGCCTCGAAAACGGTATTTTCCGACAAGCGACAGAGTAGAAGTGACTGTCAGCGCGTTCTGTACAGTCGGGTGCCATTTGTCCTGTGGAAGCTTGGCCAGGAAATGTTCCCACAGCATGAATGGCCGCGTCTGTTTTAGCGGAACATATTTATAATGCTTGGACATTGACTTGTCTGAGTCATTTGGATTTGGCAACGGTTCAACGCGAACACCGGAGTTGACGACGTTATCCAATGTGTTGTGGCCCTCGATGGGTGTTTGTCCAACGAGACCAGCCTCCCAAACTGGCGTTCCCAGGAACTCGCGGGCATTTTCGTTGTATACTCGATACTTACCCGTCACTTCATCCATGACAATCTCAACATCTTCTGGGAGGTTCCTAGCGAACAAGAGAATTTCCCCTTGGCGCGGTTTCCACTGCTCGTTCTGGTGTAACTCTTGTAGCAGCTTCGGCAGAATCTCACTTTCCGCCCGCCAATCTGGACTCAGTGGCTCTTCGATCTTTTCGTCGATCGTTCCGTGTCGTTGGAGCTTGTCGATGAGATTGCGATAGACATCAGGAGTGCCTTCTTCGTCGACGTGAGTGGTGTCGTAGCCGGGATTGGTCGTCTTTGGACGTCCTTTGACAGGCTGTCCAACAGGCAAGGTCGATTGCTGAGGCGCAGTGGGGAAATAATGAGATGTACGGGGCGCTGGATTTTCAGGGGTCGGGAGTCGGGAGGAAGAAGAGATACTGCTTGAGGTATGGTGACTACTACTTGATGGATTCTTCGGTAGCAATCCTGTGCTACCAGCACAGAGCGTACAAGGACACCCTATATTACTGCCACCATTGTCCATGAGGTACTCAAAATGGGGATAAAAGCGGTTTGGCGAGTCGAACTTCTTGTGGGCGGGATGACCGAAGAGATATTTATCTACGACGGCCCCTTTGCCTGGGCGTGGGCGCTGCCACATGGTGTAGCCGGTTGGCAGACTCTCGAGTATATACTTGACTCCAGTGCGAGCTTGTCCTCGGCGCTCCATCCACTGCTGCGCCGTCTTCTCGAGATAGAGAGTGGGCGGATCCACCTGCGTATGTACGCCAGGTGCCGGTACATGTGTAGCATCACCGTCAGAGCCTGACTTCAGGCGAACAACTACATGGCCTGAAGACATTTTGATGATGTACAAAGCCTTGTGTTCGGACGAGGCTGCTGTGACGGGAGCTGCAATGAAGCCGGAACAGGAAATGCAGGCGATGTGTTAGTCTGGCAACGTTCTCAGACGCGATGTAGTTGACAACATATGAAATATCAACCGCAGGTGGCAGGTGACTGTCAAACTTCAGCGGGCAGGTAGCTGCGTTAGTAAAGGCAGTTGCGTTTGTCGCGTGAACAGGGCGCGTCTACTTGACGCGCGGTGAAGTGCTGTGGGACGAGGGCAACGTCTTGGATCAAGACGTTCAGTCCCGTGACGCCATCGTGAGCCTGTACGTTGGCGACTCGCCACAGTGTCGCTGCACAATCAGTGGGACGGTGCAGCGTGTGGAGAGGTGAAGGGTGAAGATGAAGTTGGGGTCTTGGCACTGAAGCCTGCCCGGATGAGTACCCAGCAAACCCGAAAATGGCCTGATGCCTGTGCCTGAATGCAGGAACGCGTCTCGTAAGCGAGTCACAACCCCCTTGAGGCTTCCTGCACCCGCCAAAACAAACAAACAGGACAACAACTCGCACTCCCACTCCTCCTCCAAACAGCCAATCAGATCAGGCTCTGTCAGATCAGGCTCTCTGTCACGGCTAGACCACTTCACCACGCCAGTGCCATTGCTGTGCATAGGAATATGTATATCTGTCTGTGATGTGGGCTTTATCCGATGCTGAGCCCGTGTCACCTTAACTACAGTACATATATAAACCTGGCATCCTTCATCGGCCCCCCGTCTCGTTTCCAGGAGAAGACCGTCGGCATTGGATCAGCATGCGGCGCTCCCGTTCCCGTTCCAGCACAGTGCGTTTCCAGTCTCCACAGACCCTAGACGGCGAGTAATGGCCTAAGCCAGAGGGAGGCTGAAATCGATACTGCACTGGACTCTAGCGTGTGATGGGAGCACATGGCTCTGTGCCCTAGACTCGTCTCGAATCTCAACCATGGCCTGAGCCGGGTGGAGTGAGCTTTCCTCCCGACTATGTTGGCAGCTCTTCCTGATTCCTCCCGTTCCATGCAGTTGTGAAATCGAGCTTGCTCATCGTCACCATCCCTACACTGCCGCCTGAAGACCGACCGGCGTATCCGCACGCCAATCCAAAGGCCAAAGAAACGCTACCCCGGGTCATGGACACGGCCTGAGCCTCGACACTGCGAATCACGCACAGCTCCAGCGAACCATTGGCGTGCCTGTGCAATAGAGTTCGTCGCACAGCCCCTGCGATTGCGATATGCCCTCGATGGATTACCTGCGTTCTACACGCTCGAGCATGCACCAGCCGCTCGAGGGAGAACGTCCTGCAAAGCGCATCTCGACGCCTGCCGGCCAGCGTCTCTCCGTCATCCTCGACAGCAAACGAGCCAAGTCGCCTTCAGCGCCAGCAAAGATCAGTGTCACCACCACCAGCACCTACTGCAATGACCCAGACCACACGCACATTGGACCAGCGCAACATGGAGTAAAGGCCCCCAAAAAGGCGGGTGTGGTGTCCCTGTTGACGGGTGGACGACTTGGCGACACGCCACGGGAGAGCAGTGAAGAGCAAAGCCACAATGGCAGCAACCTCAGTGTCAGTGTATGGAGCGACAAGGACGCAGAAAAGTTTGGGCACATCAGGCAAAGGCGGAGAGGCATCGCAGCATGGTCTCGTACAAGACTCGCCATTCTCGCTGCTATCATCCTCGCCTTGATCGTGGCCTTGGCTGTCGGCTTGGGCGTAGGGCTGAAGAAGAAGTCAAGCAGCAAGTAAGATTGATCTTTCTCTTGGGCCATGCACACTGCTAACATGTTAGTAGCAACAACACGACGCCAACACCCACCACCGGCGATTCAATGCCCGCAGCAAGCGACGCAAGCAGTAGCACCGAAACAGACGCGCCCATGCCCTCAGCTTCCTCAACACTCTCTCCATCCACCCTTCCTCCTAACTTTCCCCTCGGCGCCTACTCCATCGTCACGTTCCTCGATACCGTCACAACAGGCTGCACCTCCGCTAACAGCACATGGACATGCGCGCCCTTCACTCATTACTACGACGATCCACAGAGAGCCCTCACAATTCTCAATTGGCAGATTAGTGGCACGAAGGGTGCCTATAAGATCTCATCAAATGGCGCAGACAATGTGTTTGGCACATCTTTCCAGAATGAGAACTTGCAATTACTGGATGCTGGGAAGGACACTGAACGGTACTCATTCCAAATCAGTCGGTCAAAAACGGTGAATGTGACTGGGAGTTTAGGGGATGAAGAGGGTAGTTTCGCGTGTGACTATGGTGCGACAGGTATACAAGGTGTCTTATACACCAAGATGCAAAGAACGTATCCAGACGACACAATAGTGGTCGAGGGGGCCGATAGCCCCGCATGGCCATATGGTACGTTTACTCCATCCTTCGTTTTTTTGCTAGATTACATGCTAACCAGGAAACAGCCGCGCGTATTGAGCAAAACGTAGCCGGTGGTGAGGGCGTCCCCTCGTGTAGAAAGAATAGAGGCGACCAAGTCAGACTGTCATCGCAAGATGCTGGTACACTTTGTTCATGTCTTTATAAAAACTGGACACCTGCGAGAATTGGTGGATAGTTCATTTATTTCCTTGCGTTGTCAGTGCCTTTTAGCGTTGAACCACATTGTTGCTTTATATCCACTCTTTTGTCCTGGTGTGTTAGCGAATGGTGAAAAAGGTAGATGGGGATGCGTTAGATGGGAGGAATATAGGCAGAGGTTGGAGGGTTAATGATAGTGTCCAGGTAGCCAATAGGCAACTGCTGTTCGATGGGCCTATACCTGAAATGCTGCTCTGGAGCCATGAAGAGCGCTATCGCCTTATCACTGTGATGCTACGATACACGGAGATATCACCGCTAGGTACCATTCGACCATACGGATGACAGATTTTCGGTCAAGCCATGCTTACTCGCGTCTACACCACCAAAGGCTAAGAATCTTAGACCAGTAAGCTGACAGCGACAGCTCATCATAAACGCCAGCGGACACCCAAAAGAACAACCCCGGGCTGTTGAAAATCAAACTCCCCAAAGCATCTAATGCATTCTCGACAGCAATATCCAACACCAAAGCATCGCAAAGTGAAGAGCGGTTGTCGAAGATGCAAGTAGGTGATTTATCCTACCATGACCAGACTGCGAATCCTCCAGCGAGTTTCTTGGAAAACGACGAATTGAATGCGACGAACACTATCCGTCATGTACCTGCTGTCTCTTAGCAAAACACGTGTGTGAAGGGTACGGGATATAGGGCGGCGGTGACAACGCTATCTCATCATGCACCACCATCACCTTCATCGCCAGTACGAGTACCAGCACCATCCCTATTCACACCTATATTCAATTTGTCGCCCGGAATCTACATATCCCCTGGCCAACATCGCTATCTCGACTGGCTAATCAACGCAACACCGCACCATACCCCACGCACCTTCAACTCGCCCTTCTGGGACCCAGTGATCCTCCAACTAACCCTACACGAACCCAGGTCCTCCTCGCCCTAAGCGCATCACACTAGCAATACACACTCTACCCTCGTCTCCTACCCAGTAAACCCTCCCCTACAGAAATCTTCACCCTAACAAAATACTGCAGCACCCTCTCCGGCCTCCGTCTCCACCTTGCTCCACCCCCGTCACCGCGAGCGGGCATTCAAAAATGCTAATCGCGCTGGTAACATGCAGTCTATTCCTGTTGATGTAGTTTCTACGCGGGGGGATTTGAAACCAGCGCCACGCATTCAGATAATGGGGGTAGATTGTTGCGGCGCCTGAGACGCGCGGGGGTGTGGTGCTGGCGTGGAGAACGGGGGCGAAGGAAGAGCAGGATAAGGGGACAGCAAGGGGAGGATATGGAAACTATGTATTTCAGAATCCTACATTTTTTTTTCTCAACCGCTTTGCGGATCAGACTGCTGGTTATAGACGGTGAAAAATAGACTTTGGGAACTCTGTCGTTGGACGGGGAAACTTACCATCTGCAAATGTCTCAAGGAATACTATTATTGAGTTCATGCATTTTATCTACGACAGTAATTCCAAGCTACAAGAACACTCTTTCGGATAGGTACCCAGAACCCCTGTACGGGAGATATCCCCCAGTCAAGATACTAGACAAGGATCATGGCCTGGAAGCTCTCAGATCATTTTCATACATGATATAGGTATACGATGATGTAATTAATGAGGTAATGGACAGTGATATGGGCAGTGCTAACTAAGACTCTCTTACGCCCAGACGCTTTGAGCAGGTAGGTAGTTAGGAAGACGATGCGAGCGTTTCTAGCGACCACGGTGAGATTACTTTGAATAAACTAATCTGAAGTTGCGAATGTCGATTGATTATACGTTGTAGTTGTCCGTATTGTTGAGAGTTTCGCTGTTTTAAATTTGACTTTATTGTCTAGATACCGGTATATACTTTGTGTTCTGCGCTTTGCGAATCTGTTGTGAGTTTTTGAAATAGAAATTCAGATTGGGTGATGATGGTGATTTTTTGTTTTTGCGATCAGCTATAATATTCCCGGTTTTATCTTACGTCTTGACGTGTCCTACCTTACATATGGTAAGTAGGTGCGTAGCCTAGATACATTAAGCATTCGCAGTATTTTGGACAGCTAAATCATGCTGATTGGGTACATGGAAGTCACTTAAATTATACAACTATGTATTAGCACCCCAAACTATTTTGAAAACTTGAGGATTCCTTTGGAATTACAACAGCGTTTAGTCTGCATACCTCTCCAGGCAAAGAATTGCGAAGAATGAACAAATATCCGCGACTCAAACCGCGCATTATATTTGATATTCAACTATATACAGACTTCTATCTATTCCTCAGGAGGGTACACAACTAGACGGTCAATATCAGCGCCCTTGACATCCTTGCCGTTATTGAGTCCTCCAATGGTAATTGTGTTGTTGCCCTTCTCAAGGTTCAGCATGAGTGGCGTGCTCAAGATGATGCCCTTGTGGGTATCCCTCTGATACAGTGTCGACAGCTCCTCGGTCTTGTTGTTCACGATGACGCTCGCGATGCGGCGGAGTTGCCATGTGCCGTTGATACGATCTGGTGTGCCACCAGGCTGGTCACCGAAACCCATGTCGTCGGTGTTCTGGTAGTAGAAAGAGACCCATTGCGGCTTGCCCTCGCCTTCGATGTTGTGGAAGGTGACTTTGCTGTCGTTACCGTAAATACCGGTTAGAATGACGCCGTCGCTACCGAAGGTGGCCTCTTGCTTGAAAGCATTGCCAGTGGTGGTGGCATCTTTGCCGCAGTAGGTTGTACCGTTGATGGGGGTAACTTCTCCGGTCTTGACGTCAAGGTCGTAAACATCGTGCCACTTGACTTCAAGGGACTTCTTGTCCTCATCGATCTCGATGGGGAGCCAGATGTAGCGCGATTCCCATAGAGAGATGGAATCCCACTGATCACCGAGGTATAGGTATGTAGTCTTTTTGGTGCCGTTGATACGAAGGGAGAATCCAGATTGTGAGTTGTAGGTTCGTGTGTTCAAGGGGGAAACGATGAAAGGTTGCGACCAAGGGCCGCTGAGCTTGTCTGCTCGGAAAGCAACCACATCTGCAAACTGTCAGCAACTGAAACGATTATACTTCATACCAAAGAATAGACGCACTGTTTGGGCGATATCCCGTTTTATGACTCATGAGGGCGAAGTAGCTCTTGTCGGTCTGAATGATTGTGGGGGCTTCGAGATCGTACTTGTCGAAGCGGTGGACAACCTCTTCAAGCCCAGTAATGTTCTGGTTGAACGAGGTAAGGTAGACATCGCGGCCTTCTCTGCGGTCGCCATTCGAGTACAGGGAGTAAGCACGCCCATCCTTTTGGTCCACGAAAAGTCCAAAGTCCTGACTCCAGTTGCCTATTGCGCTGTTAGTCTTACTTGTTGTTCACGAGGAATTGCTGTCATGTACCTAGTGGTGCAGTAGCATCGATAAAGGTATATGGTCCAGTAATGTTGTCTGACTGAGCAAGACCTTGAAGCAGCTCTCCATACGTGGAGTTGTCGGCATGCCACCACATCTTGATCATCGTCAGCAAGTATATAAGTAGCCATTGCAAGGTCGCTTGATACTCACATGATACTTTCCAGTCCCCTCGCTGTACACCACCTTTGGCCTCTGGATAATATCCTCGTTGGAGATATAAGGATGTCCCTCAATCGGCTCCAATGCTAACCCATGATGTTCCCATGTCGCAAGATCATCCGAGCTATACACGCTTATACCACCACCCTCCACCAGCCCTTCAACCTTGTACTCGCCAAACAAGAAGAACTTTCCCGTCTCTTGATCAATGGTAATGCCACCCGCGTGCGCATTGACAAGTTCTCCGGCCGTATCCCGCCATCTTGCCCCAGGAACGATCCATTTGGCCGATACCGAGGTAGCTGCGAGCAGGAGCTGCGAGGAAAGCTTCATGATACCCATTGTACAGATGCAGCCTCAAAGAACAGAGAACTTGGGTGACAAAAAAAAATCTTCGTCATGGCCACAAGTACCCTCATATAGCCATCCTGCAGCTCACAAGGATAGCTTTACCAGCCAAGCACACCCCGGTACATATTGGCCCGAACATCATTCAGGCACCCAGCTGGATCACATGTCGAGTTGCGGGGCTCCGCACCCCGTTGAAGTTACGATCGACGTGTTTCTCCAGGTTTGGGGATGGTGCTAAGATTGCAACATGGTCTGTTTGGACTCGGTTGGCCGGAGAATCCAAGGCCCTGGCTTCTTGAGCCGCGGTGAGGGGACGATTATCTAAGGTGCGCGGAGGCTACTGGATACGGAACTAGATCCGTGTTATGGCCTTGTAGGATGGCATGGACAGAGAGCCATTGAGTGGAAATTGTGCAACACGAGGGATCTTGGGGTTGCGGAGAAGCTGGAGAGGGCTAGTGACTTGTTGGTCAGTGCATCTGGGCAACCGTCATCCTCTTGGCCTCGTTCAATGCCAGCCCGAGTTTCTTGTGAGGCCATCTCTTTGTTGACCTGGAAATTTCAGCTAACAGTACCGGCTTATCATCCATGTTTTCCATGCTCCTCTAACCGAGATTTGGGTTCTAAGCGATCTCCTGTTAACCATTGCAATCGACATCGATCTCACCTCCTGAGATGCATTTTGCTGAGATACTTGATCTTTCTTTCCAGGTTGTTCCCTGCTGGCACTGTATCTACGGAGTCTTTACTAGGCCCCAAAAAGTGATCATCGGGACAGACTTTCGCTGCTTTTACCATCCAATTGTTATTGGCGAGGGCTCCCGTTACAATGTTGCACGATCGTCACCGGTACTGAAGTATTGCAAAAGAGCGGATTTTATGTCATGACGATTCAATTTTTGGAAGTATATACAGAGCAAGTAACAATATTCACAGAAGAAACAATCGGATCCAGCCACCAGACTACATCCAGCTCCGCATGTTCGACAAACTAGTGTCTACAAGCACAGAGGGTAGTGCTGGTATCCAGCAGTGCAGTCTCCAGACTCACAAGTAGTCTCGAGACTCACAAGTCGTCGCCTAAGCGTATCCAGAACCACCACAATGTCCATGGCTCTAGACGCTGCGAACAGCAGCTGCCTAAGCTTAAGTCGACCTAACGACGCGGGTAAAGCCGGACTCAGCACGAGCAGCACGGCGCGAGCAAGCTGGCAGGCTGTTAAGCTTGCCCTGGGAACCAGTGCAATTGGCGTTTGTGTCGACCTTGGAGCTTGATGCATTGTTGCCCTTGTTGACGCCCCTGTACTCTTGGCAGACCTTCTTGGTGGAACCGCACGATCCAGTGATACTGGCTGTGTCGCCAAAGTTGCTGTTGATACCGATGAGATCCGAGGTGATGCCGAAAGCTCGCACGTTCTCAACGACGACGTTACGGGGGCTCTTGCTGGAGTTGTCGGTGCAGTCACCGCAGGAGCGGTATAGCTTTCCGGCGTTGACGACGGTGAAGTTGCGGATGGTGACACGGCCAGAATGGTTGTGTTGGATGACCTTGTCTGAGGCGTCCTGAGCACCGCCGCCGACGATAAGGGCGTCGCCCCTTCCGAGCAGGGAGATGGCGTCTTCGCAGACCTCGCGGAACCAGACGTTGGTCAGGGTACAGGCACCTAGTGGGCTATTAGTGATATTCAAAGAGAAGGAATATGGGCAGAGTGCCCGTGACTGACGTACCAAGGCAGTGAACACCCTCGAGTTGGTCCTTCCCGATGATGACGTTGGAAAGGGAAGCACCATTCTCAAGAATGAAGACGGCGCTGTCGCTGCCGGTGTCGGCATCGGTGTCGCAAGGTCGGCCACGGCTGAACTCCCTGTTGCCCATGTCCTGGCTGCCACTGATCCTGCTCGGGGATGGGAGAGCGACAATGGATCCCGAACGAGTTGGGATGTTCAGAGTCTGAGCAGATGCGATGCTAGCGATAAGGGCCACGACTGCGACTTTGGAGATCATGTTGATGATCTTGGTGAGGGGAATCGGTGAGGATGTAAAGGTAATATGAAGGTGAGTAGTAAGAGTAGGTAGTCAAAGACTGGAAGTGTGAGCTGTGATATTGAAGCTGTAGAGGAAGGAAGTCGACTGTTTTATATGCAAACAATTCCTCCAGAGTCATGCCCCTTTGCATCGGACGAACACCACGATAACAGTAGGCCCGCCGATAGTACAGGGAGGTACAGTACAGGGAGGCTGGAGGAGACTACCACACGTTGGAGGAATGGTGGAACACTCCGCACGCCCGGCCAAGCCGCTACCTGAGAGGGTGGAGAAATGTTTTCCACCGTTATATTTGCGGATTGAATCGTGCAGTGGCGGTTGTTCACATGGAGGTGGCTAGAGTCATGCACACAAAAACCTCGTCATGGCTACCTATGGTACAGAACGCGGTTCACTGTTACCCCAATCCAAGCCGCATTTCATTCGCAGCAAAGTAGGTTGTTATTTTTCCATGCATCTTTTTTCACGTCTGTTAACGTCTTTTTTGTTTCTATGTGTGGGAATAAAGGGTGGGTTTGGTGTTGTTGTGTGGGTCTTGAGTACCAGTACCGGCATGCACAGCCACATACATCGGTAAATAATTCTCCGCTGTTTAGCAGCATCTCTGGGCACGAGGGTTGGCCAACTTGGCGTTTCAGAAACAGTTGTTGGGGTATGTCTGGCTTCCGCTTCTGAATGGCGGATAAGAAAGCCGACACAAACTCTCCGAGATGCCCATAAGGTACGTGCTTGTCAGGATGCAGACCACAAGTCATGCTCCTGGGAAATCTCGCAGTCCAGACGGAACTAATCGCATATAGACATGGCTATATTGTCTCAAGAGATCTCTCTGAATCGCATGTAGTCTTGGAGTTGGTCTGTGATAGGCCCTGATGCATTTCCCATGTGGAGGCAACTTTCGGACAATTCATGCCCGCCACATTAGGAACATGGCGCTCTCAGAACTTCCTGCGCAAGTCTGTAGGATTTTCCGTCCCCCTCCATGGAAAATATATTGAGCATGTGGCATCAGTGTTGTCTGTCCAGCCTTGGAACTCTGCTTGATGCGCATTGGAGGGATTTTAGGTAATCGTCATCGTGACAAGCCAAAGGTTAAGCGCGGGTACTTCAAACAACAGAATCAGCCTTGCAATCGCTAGTCTACGCTGAGCCTTCACAAGCGTCTTCACATTGTCTGGACTAGCTGATCAACGTGCTCACTAGGCTTAGCTCTGTCGCTGTAGAGTAATTGGGCGGCCGCTCACCGGAGGCGAATTGCTTGTCGTAGTTATGATCAGCCTAGCGCCATTACTCCAATACTTCCTTCCAACTAGACTGATATTTAGCTAGGTTGATCAGAAAATATACTTTACCAAGCATCATTAACGTACCCTGCCCTACAGTACTCACAAATGTGCCAGGTGACTCTTTTAGTGCTTGAGACTCGTATTGATAGGCTCACGAGTCACGACAACCCTACCGCTTAGCCTCTACTGCTCCTTCCTACCAAGTACGAGAAACGGTAAATTGAGTTCTATCTTGAAGGTTACTACTATGTTCTAAACGGATATCATTAGGAGTAGCAGGTTCCCCGCCATGTTTACCCCATTTTTCCAGGCTCGCGGCATGAGTTACAACATGCTTCAGTCTGTCACAGAATTCGACACAGTGATTAACAAGTTCTGCTTGTACTTGAAGTGAAATCCCGTACTCTTGCTCGATAATGCCGCTCTAGGCCATGGGAGCCAAGGGAATTGATCAAGCTGCCTAGGGATATGACGCTTTCTAGTTCCGGGTGGCAATTGTTGCGTGTACACGACACTTGATTGTGCACGACAATGCGCGCAACGCTTTAGATGCGCACGACGCTGTCTAGTTCTAGGTGGTACTTGTTCAATGTGTGCCGTGAAACCATCCGAAGTAACTCTCAACATACATCAACCATGATAGTCATGCAGCCTTGGAAGTGCGAGCTAGCTAGGGGGTGTCGTTGCGTGGTGGTTCGATATCGTATGACGCTGTGCCCACCATCTTAGCATCGAGTGGAAAGTTCTATACGGAATTTAGCTTTCTGGAAGATAAGGGACAAGAAGCACAGAGTTCACTCGGAGCTACAATAAGAAGGTAGAATGACGCGGCCAGGGGCCCCGCAATGAGCATCAGTCAACATCAACTACGACTTGCTATCTTATCAGGCCCTTTTAAAGATCCGAACATGAATTCAATATTGGGCTGCAGAGCTGGTTTGGCAGGTATTCCGTTGTTGCGGGGGAACAGAACATATCCAGTGTTTAAGGATGTCTGTTGTGGGCCAAGGAGCCTAGTTTCGGAGGTGCCGGTAGATGGGTTGACAGACCGAAAGTCAAATTCACAGGTGGAACCAAGAGAAGACCTCCGGTGGATTCAGTGCAGTGGAAAGTGCGTGTTGTAGAAAGATGTTCATACATAGCTTTGCAGTATCTTACAGGAGGTCAGTAATGTACTCTAGGTGATGGTTGTAATAATGTTGTCATCTCGTAAGCCCTAAGCTGCGGGTGGCGCAGGCGCAAACTCTTGGCACTCATGGCTCCACTAAAATTATTTCTTGAGATCTTGCCCGTCGGCTGCCATAAGCACAACATCGCACACATACGCCCGCCATGTCGTCCATGCGCAACGCCGTCCAACGGCGCAACCACAAGGAACGCGCGCAGCCCGCCGAACGTGAGAAATGGGGTCTCCTCGAGAAGCGCAAAGACTACAAGCTGCGGGCGGCCGACCACCGCTCCAAGAAGGCCAAACTCAAGCTGCTGAGCCAAAAGGCTCGCGACAGGAACCCCGATGAATTTTCCTTCAAGATGATGTCGTCCAGGGTGGACAAGAAGGGCAAGAAGGTTGCCGATCGGGGGAATCAGGCGTTGAGCGTTGAGGTTGTGAAGCTCCTGAAGACCCAGGATGCTGGCTACATTCGCACCATGTTGCAAATGGCCAGGAGGGAGAGAGAGGAGCTCGAGCAGAGGCTCATACTGGAGGAGCAGGGAGAGGCGAGGGCGGTGAAGGATGAGGATGCTGCCAAGAGGCGCAAGCACCGTGTCTTCGTAGAGAACGAGGACGAGCAAAAGGAGTTTGATCCGGACGCGTGGTTTGGGAATGGAGACGAGCTTCCAGGCCGAACAGATCCAGGCGAACTGCAGAATGAGTGGGAGGACGACGAAGACGACGACGACGACGACGACGCAGAGGAAGACGAATCAGCATCACGGAGAAACACGCCATCGAAAAGACAGCTGGAGAAGGAAGCTTTGGCCAAGATACAGGCACGCAAGTTCCGAAAAGACAGGGAGCGCGCACAATCACGGACTGTAATGAAACTCCACGCAGCAAAGCAGCGGGAGAAAGCGCTTGCTGCAGCCGAGAACGAGCTCGATGTCCAACGGGCAAAGATGAATCACACAGTTGGAGGCGTCAACAAGAACGGCGTCAAGTTCAAGATCCGCGAGAGGAAACGTTGAGAAGCGACCAAATCAAGCCAGTTTTATTGAACATCTTCAGCTACTATGATACCCAATCAACCACATTACAGCCTTGCTGGCATCCTCATTGCACCATCCAACCGCAACACTGTCCCATTTAACATCTCATTGCCCACACACTCCACTACCATTCTTGCAAACTCCTCTGGCAGCCCAGCTCTCTTGGGGAATTCCATGCTGTTCTGTAAGCTCTTCCTAACTTTCTCGCTCATCATCTTCGTCATGGCGCTGTCAAACATACTCGGCGCTATCGTTACAGCCCGGATACCGTATTTTGACAGATCGCGCGCAAGGGGGAGAGTCAGGCTTGCGACGGCACCCTTTGATGCGGCGTATGCGACCTGACCCATTTGCCCATCGAAGGCTGCAGAGGAAGCTATCATAATAATAACACCACGGGAGCCGTCCGGAGTGGAAGGCGTGGTGGTGGTCATATGCGGAACGACTTGGCGAATCAAGTCCAGAGTTCCTCGAAGGTTGATGTTCAGCACAAAATCGATGCTCTCTATGCTCAGTGGCTCATTCTTCTTGTCGATAATCAAGCCTGGCAGACCCACGCCAGCGCCCGCAACTACACCCCCAATCTCCTTTCCAGTCTCCTTGACCCAGGCGACGCTTCCAGCTACGGCCTTTGCGATGGCCTCTGTGTCTGATACGTCGGTTTCGAAGAACTTGGAGCGTGTCCCAAGTTCCGAGACGATTTTGGCGCCATTGTCAGCGTTGAGGTCAAGCAGTGAGACGTATCCGCCTTGTTCGTGGAGGGCGCGAGCAGTGGCTAGACCGAGGCCTGATGCGCCGCCGCTGATGATGAAGGTACGGTCCGCGATCTTCATGGTAGAATGTCTGAAACTCGCTGGAAGTGTTGAAAGTTGATGGACGTGAACCAGACTCGATTTTGCAGATCTTGGTAGCTAGCCTAATGATCCGGTAGATGTCAAAAACCCACACGACGAAATATTCCTCGAATACGAGTGAAGTGTAAACTGAAGACGCAAGAAGTTCGACAAACACCTTTGCATGTGAGATGCGATCGCAACACGGACTAACACAACCTCGGTTCGGCCCATCTAGATCGGTGAATCTGGCCTCCGACCTACCCACCCGCTCCCAATCCAACAATCTGACAGGCCCCGCTCCGAAACAATCCCATCTCACCACACCACCGAAGCTCCGGACGCTCTCCGCATCTTACATCTGCCATCGCGGCTCATTCCACCCCCCGCTCGTTCCTCCGCCCACTTACATACCAAATCCACCCGCTCCGTAACACCAGAACAGGGGTCTTCGCGTTCAGCATCTCCCACGGAAGCCTTCCAGATAGCCTTGTTGGGAATACAGGCAGGACAGGCAGGACAGGCGGGACCGGCCTCTCATCACTCCACTCTACTCCCGTCCACTCTGCTCTACGCATTGCACCTAAACCCCACCCATCCCGCAATGACAGACCGCATGATAGTCGGGACGAATGCTTCGCCCACGAACCCCACGCCGCTCTCCGCCCCCCAAGAACAACAAGTCAAAGACCTCTACTACAAGAACGTGCGAGCAAAATGCGCAAAAGAGATTGAAAGTTCGTTTCCTCCCTCTTCCCCACCACTCTCCCCCACCTCTCTCTCTCTCTCTCTCTCTCTCCTCCCTCCCAACCCTCCCGCCGACCTCCCATAACAATACCCACACAAACTCTAACACACGCCGCACCACAGCCTTTGCCCAATGCGCCCTCGGCCGCACCCTAACCATGATCTACGCCTGCCGCGCCCCCCGCCTCGCAATGAACAGCTGCATGCTGCAGTACCAGAACCAAGACGAGCTCGACGCCGCGCGGCAAGAGTGGTTTGCGCTTGCGGGCGAGCGCAAAGCGGCGCGCGAGGAGCACCAGCGCAAGCTAGAGGATGCGCGGCATAAGCACAAGGAGTGGTGGAATTTGGACGATGGGGGCAGGTTGGTGGGCAAGGCGGCCGAGGTTGGGGGGTCGGGGTTGGAGCGGAGGGAGGAGAATCGGGTGGATGGGAGGGGGGTGACTAGGGGGGGTGTGTATCGCGGGACATAGTGGGGGTGTTTGTTGTAAAAGTGCGTATTATGTGCATATTGTTGGGTGGTCACCCCCCACACCCACTCCCATGCTGAAAGCATTCTTGTACGATGTATTATATTTATTGTGTCTGAGGACTGAGGATTCCCTTTTAGCAAGCGCGGTATTGGATTCAGCGTTGGCGCTGACGAATTAGGGGAAAAGGGGAAAGGAGGAAGAAGAAAGCCCAACTCTGGTAAACATGACTAAAAAGTTCCTTCCACATGTGTGTGCATGGAGAAATGAAATTCCATTGAAAAGGAAACAGAGAAGAAGTGACAGAACGCCGTGGTGATGCAGTTGTTCCCTTAATTATCATACGCCAACACGCCTTGTGTCTTTTCCTTTTCTTCTTCTCCTTTGTGGCGCAACATGACTCTCTGCTTATTTGGCTGTCTCTCTTCCTTTCCACAAACACACTCCGTCAATCACGCACCCCCACCCGGCGCAACACCCATGGCCTCCTCAAACTCCTCGTCATCAATCTCCTCTTCCTCCATTCCCCCCATCGCCGTGTCCTCGCCCGCTGTCGTCCCATTGACTCCCTCGCCGCCAACCGGGCCCCCAAACCCCACCGCATCCCCAGTCCCCGTATCCATTTCGTCATCGGCACGGCCCTCGCCCTCGCCCTCTTCTTCCTCTTCCTCATCATCCACTTCCTCCACCTCCTCCCACGCGCCGCGCACCCCCCACCCCACACCCGTGAAACAATACCGCTCGGGCGGCAGACGAACGCCAAACTCGCGTTCAACGCGCGGCAACGCAATGCGGTTCCTCTCGCTCGCAATCTCGCTCATAAACTCCTTGCCCAGCTGCGCGGAGAATTGGCTCGCGGCGCGCGCGCCCACAGCCGTGCGCAACGCGTTGAGCCCCACGCCGCTTGCATCGTCTTGCTCGGCTTGCTTGTCCGCGCCGCCGCCGCCACCGCCGCGCTTCTTGCTCGTGCTGGTGGAGGTGGGTGGCTCGTAGGATATGGCGTCTGTGAGGATGGAGGAGGTGTAGCGGTAGGCAAAGTCGAGGAGTTGGAGGGGCACGCGCTCCGTGTAGGCGGTTACGCCCATGTTGGCGAGGATGAGGTGGATGAGGCGGGCGTCGCGCGGCCGTTTGGAGGTGCCGGGGTCGAGGAGCGAGGTTGGTGGGAAGGCAGCGTTCATGTTCGCGGCTGGGGCGGCGGCGGCGGTGTTGGTGGTGGTGGAGGTGCCGTTTGTGAGTTGGGAGGCGGTGGGCTGGGTGGTGGGTTGGGTTGATTGCGAGGGGGGGCTTGGGTGAGGCGCTGTGGTTGTGGCGGGCGGGGTGGAGATGCCGTTTTGCATTTGTTCGGCGGCGGGTGACGCCATGGCGGGCTGCTGAGTGTGCGGTGAAGGCGCGCGTCAATGTTGGCGTGGTGAAGTGAGGTCGACGGCGTTCCAAGCTTGGTCGCGACCGCTGCAAGGTGCGCGACTCGGGAGGGGAGTCCGAGCGCTAGCTTGCGGCTCTGCTCTAGTCTGTAGGGCTGAAAGTCTGGGGTTGAGGAAACGTCATGTTCGACATCACTTGCAATGCAAAACATACATGTGACTAATTATTCGCAGCAATCATAAACAGAGCAGAACAGAAATGCATTCGTGACCCCATAAGCCACTCACATCTACAATGGATATCACGTCTATACCTTGGAGCTCTCAGTGAGCACATCCTCCTCATCGCCCGTAGCCTCACTAGCAATGCTCTCATGCAAGCTCGGCGTCTTATCCTTCTTCCCAATGCGCTTGATAGAGCCCCAGCTCAGCACACTCGACTTGTCCTTTGGCGTCCCGATGTTTGGACTATTCCCTACCGATTCTGTGCTACGACCCAGGCCCAAGAATCCACCGTCTTCGTCCGCTTCGTCGGGCGTGTTTGGCACGTCGCTGCCTTTGGTCTTGGAGAAAAGAACATTCTTCTTGCTGAAGGCGAGGAATTGATTTGTGCTTCCTTTGCGTGTGAGCTTCTGCATGAAGGATTCTTTGCCGATGGACCCTGCCGTCTCAGAGGCAGGGTGGGAAATGGTGCGTTCGAGGGACTCGCGAGGTGAGGCTTCCGACATGTCGGCAGTGGAGATGGAGGGAGTGTCGCGGGACATGCGAGAGTCATAAGGGGAAGTGGTATCACGAGAGTCACCAGCTTCAGACGCTGTGTGCTTATTGTCACGTCGTGCTGCCTTCTCAGCCTTCTCGGCCTTCGCTTGCTTGGCCTTTTCCTCCTTCTTTTCGGCCTTTTCAGCTTTCTTCGCCTCCTTCTCTGCGGCCTTTTCCGCGGCACGTTTAGCTTTCTCGTTCTTCTCTTCCTCGTTCTTCTTGAGCTGAAACATGTTGAAGCTTGCTGCTGCGGGATTAAGCTGCTTTGGCGGCGTTGGAGGGATTGGTGGCAGCGATGAGGTTGACAGTTGACCAGGCATGTGCGAGGCGGACGACTGAGGGCGAGTTCCAATAGGTGCCTGGGTAGGAGAACGAGTATTCGAAGGGAAGTCCAACACATCATCATTCATTACGTCTTCGTTTATCAGATTAGCAGAAGACGAATGCTGGACAGACGGTCGGCGAGACGGCATACGAGACCACGAGGTAGTATTAGTATTGTTGATGCTCCAATCAACTCCAAGAGGGCTATTTCTCGCACCAAAAGGATTTGCGTTCCATCCAAACTGGGCTTGGCTTTCAGTCGACGGCCGTGGGAGAGCCATGCCTTCTCCAGACTTTGTCGAGCCTTGTCGTGGCGATGACGGTCTTTCCAACCCTAACACAGATGTCAGCCATGGGTCACCCTTGGTACCAAACATGTTGAATGGGCGCTTGCGCGTAGCCACATGCTGAGAACTATTGGGCGACTCCACAGGCTGGGTCTTGGTGCGAATAAACGAGTCGTACCACGCCCCCTCGGAATGACTACCTCTTCGCCGGGAGCTCCCATTTCCATCCAGACCAAAATCCTGTCGAGGCAGCGACTGACTTTGCGAAGGTTTCAAGGAACCTAGAGCAGGCCCGTCGTCAGAGAAAGTCTTACCACGCGCACGATTGAGGCCAAACAAACCGCCAAAACGGCTTGCCTGTGGGTTGTTCAGGAAACTACTAGAGGTCGAGCGGATAGAGCGCTTGTCGCTATCGACGTTGTTGTCATTGTTTGGGAAGAATTGCAATTCGTTGGCGCTTTCTCGCGGACTCGCAAAGGCACTTTGAGGACGACTATGTGATGAGACTGGTGAGGTAGGGTCCTGCGTGCGATCCATAGTGCCAGGCGCTCCCAAGCCAGGAAGCACATTTCGAAGGTGGGGCGATGGATCCTGAGAAGGTGCTCGCAGCGGTCCGTAATCATCCTCGTCCTCGTCTTCGGTTTGGCCGAAATCATCGCCAAACAGGTCAGCGGGTAGCAGCGATCCAGCTGTCGGGCTCATGGGACCACCACCTGTCAAGCTTTCAAGATCAGCTTGGGAGAAGGACAAGTTCTTCGTGCGAGAAGGGGCTAGCGCCATGCCATTCACCGGATTGAAGTACGGCGTTGTGGTGGCGTAAGGTGGCGGAGCGGTGGTCGCAATGCTATTGAAAGGCGCAGACGAAGTGTGAACGAAGCCTCCTGTGGCCGCTGAGAGGAGCCCTTCGCGCATACTGAGAGGGCGTGCTCGTTGACTGGTATTCCTCATGGGGCCCATTTCTGGAATCAGCGGTTGGGAATAGACTTGGGGCTGGCTCATGCGACGTTGCTGCATGTACTGAAGCTGGTTGGAAGCTTCTTGGTTAGCCCTTTCTGCCTCGGTGAAGAGATGCCAAGCTTGAGCATATTGCTGCTGCAACAACCCCAAAGTCATCTTCCAGCGGTTATCCTCTTCCCTGTCCGCATTTTCGGTGCCATCTGGAGCCTCTCCGCCCTCTTGACCTTCTTCCAGCCGCTGCCTCTCTTCCTCGAGTGATTTGATTTGGATGCCCTTTTCGCGGATGGCCTCTTCTAGACATTTGTTCGCTTGCAGCTCTTCTTCGTACTTGTTCTTTGCAGCCTGAACCCGTTCCTTGGAGGAGGCTTCGTACTCGGCCTGCTCTTTCTTGATGGTTTCGGCAGCTTGGCGTAGTTCGACAGCTTCTCGGGTCCACTTGGCAACATCATCCTTGAGTTTCTGGCGCTCCGCCTCTTTCTGGCGCAGAGCCTTTTCTTGCTGGACGCGTTTTGCTTGGGCGGCAGCATTTTGGCGTTCGAGGGTGGCGACTTCCTTCCTGAGGTCACGGCTGGCATCCTCCTTCTCTTTCAAGGCGGCCTTCTTTTCATCGCGCTTGTCGACCAAGATGGCTTTTTGGGTGACAAACTCCTGGTCCTCGTCCTGAATCTGCCTTTCCATGTCGTCCAATTCACGTCGAAGACCGTCGAGCTTCTCAGTCAGCTGTCTGATGGAATCTATGCCTTCGGCGGCCTCTGAAGCGGAGCGTGCCTGGTCCAGTGTCTGGGAAGCGGGAGAGTTGCGTCGTCCCATGTCTGGCCGTCTGCGGGCGGTGCTGTTGCTGTGCTCGCGTGTCATGACAGGCGCAACAAAAGGCGGGGCGACATCGGCAAGGCTCTTGTTGGGGCGGATGATGGGCGTGGGGGTGAAGTCTGCATCTTCGGTGGCGGCGTGGTGGTCTCGCTGGGGGTTCGGATTGTAGAACTGCTCGGTCTCGGGGTGCAGAGTGCGCAGTCGTAGGGGCACGCTGGGGGCTTGCAGGTTTGACGAGTTGAGCGTGACGATGCGAATGGTGTAGTGATGGTTGGGCTGCAGGTTCTCGATGGTGACGGACGTCTCTTGGGGCGAGATGTCGCCAATGTCGATGCCGTTGATGCGAATGACATACTTGAGGACCGAGGCGCGCTGGTCGGGCGGCTTCCAGTGCAGCAGCACGCCGTCTGCCTTGATTCCGGCGAGCGAGACGAGGGGTGCGACGGGGACTTCGAGGCCGAGCACCTGCACCAGCTTTTCCACCGGCTGCGACAGGACTTGGTAGGCGCGGAAGGCGACCCTGGAGACATGGAGTTAGCATATACGCGAAGACGTGTGGACGTGTGGCTGCAGCGATCGGACTGTGGAGCCTCCATGTTGCGTACCAGAAGAGGGCGGAAACGATGCAGGCAGTGCGCAGCCAGCCCGACGAGGAGAACAAGAGGGCCTCCATGTCGTAGCGGGCGACGTCTGGGGGCCAGTGCAGCGACGAGGCGGGATCGGAGAACATTGTTGCGTGGGGGGTTCCTCACGGGCGCAAGCCAAAAGGAAGACTGGGAAGCGTGTACTCCGTATGCTCCGGGCTCCTCGGTGTTGCAGGCTTGACGTTTGCTGCTGCATCTGCCACGACCGCTTGGCTGGTGGCCGAAGCGGGCCGGGGGGGGGGTCTACAAGCAATTTCCACCCCTCTTGGCTCAGCCTCCACCCCCATCCCGCCCGCCCTGCCTGCAGAGGGACACGGGACACGGGACACTATCTCGATTCCAGGTACCTCCCCTCCCCATTGCTGCGCCGAGCTAGCGGGCGGGCGGAGGGGGCGGTGGAACTGTGGCTGGAGGGGAAATGGCAGTTTGGATAGCGGGACATGTGTACCTAGACCGTCTGAGTAGAGTAGTTAGGCACTGTACTACTATGGGCACACTGCACAGGTACATGACTTGGGTACATGATTACATAGCTACACAGGTACACAGGACAGGAACATGCAGCATGCGCGTGGTGGACCAAGGCTTCCAAGGCTGGAGGCTTGCATGTGATATTCTAAATATTCTAGATATTCTAGAGAACTCTTCATCCCCACCAGAGGCACGTGTGACCGGTAACGTCCCCTTTGCACATGCATGTCACATGTCATGGCTCGCCGTCGTCTGCTCTCCAGGGCTGCTTGCTGCTGCGCTGAACCTTGCACAGTGCACACTACCTCTTTATTCATTCTTGTCCCATACGCACTGTTGCCGCTTTGCTCCGGCTGAGGCTGTAACATTGAACACTATCCAACTCTGCCCCATGACCGCCGCCGACTAGCCAACAACTCGTCGGATATCCGTCTTCCTTCCTCGGCGCACAGTGACCGCCGCCACACCTGGGCAGCAGCCATCCTCGCCTAGAGTAAGCCAGGCCCAGACGTCATCCTGACATCTGCAGCCGTCCATCTGCGTCCACCTGCGTCCGCCTGCGTCCATCTGCTACGGCAAGAGGCAGCATGAACTACGTGCGCTCCATCACCGGCTCCGTCTCCAAGGGCTGGAACTCGATCAACCCGGCCACGCTCAGCGGCGCCATCGATGCCATTGTCGTCGAGCGCGAGGACGGCAGCCTGGCCTGCTCGCCCTTCCACGTGCGCTTTGGCAAGTACCAGATCCTGCGCCCCTCGGACAAGAAGGTCGAGTTCAGAGTCAATGGCGAGCTGCAGGACTACTCGATGAAGCTGGGCGAGGGCGGCGAGGCCTTCTTCGTCTTCGAGACGTCGGCCTCGATCCCCGCCGAGATGCAGACGTCGCCCATTGCCTCGCCCGTCGCCAGTCCCGAGCAAAAGCCCGTCCAGCTGCCTGGCGAACGCGCCTTCGACGACGAGCTCGAGCCTCTGGAGCTCGATGGCGCCAGTGCCGCACCCCGCAGAGGCCGCATGTCCATGTCCACCCCCTTCGACGACGCCCAGTACAGAGAGGCCGACTTTGGACGGCCAAAGTCGGGCGACTGGTCGGGCCTGCAGATACACCGCGCCAACACGGACGAGGTGCTGCCTTCGCAACGCGCAGACTTTGCCAAGACGTTCGAGGAGCCCAGAGAGGTGGACAGGGAGAATGGCCCGCTGCAGGTGAGCAGAGAAGACGCGACTGCCTGGAACAGGACGACGCGCTCAGCAAGCCCTCCTCCCGTCTCGGCCAGCGAGGCCCTCGCCCGCGCCATCAAGCTGTCCAAGAAGCTCTTCACCTCCAACATCCCCAACAAGGTCACCGCATCCGGCGATTTGGAGCTCGACATGACGGGCTACAAGAGCAGTGAGGAGGAGGCGCTGCGAGCTGAAGTGGTTGCGAGGAAGATCCTCTCCGACGAGCTTGCAGGCGACTATGATATTGGCGCCCTCATTGGAGCCGACGAGAACGGGAACCTCTGGATCTACAGCAGCGAAGAAGCCAAAGCGGCTGCCATGCAAAAGACCACCATGAACATGCTCAACGAGGCCGCCCTCCAGTCATCCGACGCCGTTTCAGACCCGGGCTACCAAAGCGACAGCAACCGTAGCGACGACACGGCCGACTACTCCCACCTCCGCCGAGACTCAGACAGCACTCTAGGCATCTCGGCACCGCACTCGCCCGAAAGCCGCAGAGAGAAAAGCCGGACCTACGCCAAAACCCTCCGCCTGACCAGCGACCAGCTCAAGGCCCTCAACCTCAAGCCCGGCGCAAACACCATGTCCTTCACCGTCAACCGCTCCACCTGCAACGCCTATATGTGGTACTGGCACCACTCGGTGCCCATCGTCATATCCGACATTGACGGCACCATTACCAAATCAGACGCTCTGGGACACGTCCTCAACATGATCGGTCGGGATTGGACACACCAGGGTGTTGCAAAACTATACACGGACATTGTAAACAACGGCTACAACATCTTCTACCTGACCTCTCGCTCCGTCGGCCAGGCAGACACAACACGCGCTTACCTCAACGGCGTAGTCCAAGACAACTACCGACTCCCCAAAGGCCCCGTAATCATGAGTCCCGACCGCACCATTGCCGCTCTCCGCCGCGAGATATACCTCCGAAAGCCCGAAGTGTTCAAAATGGCCTGTCTAAGAGACATCATGCAACTCTTCGATAAGCCCGTGCATCAATCCCCCTTTTACGCCGGCTTCGGCAATCGGTTCACAGACGCACTGTCGTACCGCTCCGTCAACATCCCCAGCATCCGCATCTTCACCATCAACAGCAACGCCGAAGTCAGCCTCGACGTCCTCTCCCTCAACAGCTACAAAACGGGCTATGCGTCCATGCGCGAAATTGTCGATCATTTTTTCCCGCCCGTCGGTCTCTTGGTGCCCGCCGGTGGCGAAGCCTACACCGATTTCAACTACTGGCGCGACCCTCCGCTTGACATTGCGGATTTCACCGGCAGCGAGAGCGGAGAATCCGATGAAGATGAAGACGATGCGCCGAGCTTGAGGAGCGAAGATGAAGGCTCGGAAGTTGGCGAGGATCTCGAGGCGAGCTATTTGACGCAGGATTCTGTGGATTTGGAGGACGAGGGCTTGCTGGGCGAATCGGTCATGGAGAGTGTCGAAGGTGGGTATGCGGATGGTGAGGCGGAGTATGGAGATGAGGATGATGAAGAGGAGGAAGAGGATGGCCGGAACGATGAAGGGGCTGAGAGTGAGATTGACGTGGATGTTGATGAGGAAGACGTTGATGAAGAAGGATTTACGCCAATGAGAGAACCTGCCAATATCAATCCCCTGACTGATCGATTGGCCCGCTTGGATGTCGACAACGACGAGACGCCAACGCCCAGGGCTAGTCCCCGGAAGTAGGGTGAAGGAAGATGATCAGCTCATTGAGATTTAGTTGTTTTTCCATTTTCCCCTGTTTCCTTTCCTACACCTCCACCCCCCGCACCCCGTTTTAGACAGGTAGCGTAGCATAGCATTGCGTGGGAATGGCGTTTTTTAAGTGACATGATATTAGTTTTCTGTCTAGTTCTTGGGTTTACTTTGGGCATACTGTATAGAGAGTATTGGATGTGTAGACGAACTTGTTTGATTGTTTGGCTTGATTTTTTTGGGAGGGGTGGTGAGGGAGAGTGGGAGGGAGGAGCATGCTCGATCTCTTTCTTATATATATATGTACATATATAAGAAAGAGAGTTTGTTTGGTAGCTCGCTTTGCGCGCAGCAGTTGTGCATTTTGCATCGAGTGACGATGTGGGATGGGAGGTTGGGGAAAAAGCGGGGACTCGACAAGAGCGACGAGGCAGAATGGTTAAGTCTCGAGGGAAATTGAAACGAAACGAATATCAGTGGTAAGATACATATTGATCTCAGTCGTGCAACGGGTCAGAAGCCGGTGGTATATTATTCGTCGCGTCTCATTTTGACATCTACCATCTATCATCTCTCATCCATCTCCACACCCCCCTCCTCCTCCTCAATACCCGGTAACCCCCTCTCCAAAACCCTATACCCCTTCGCCCTACCACCCCCCCAACAGCGATCAAAATGCACCAAATGGCCCCTCTTGTTCCTCACAAACCCCGCAAAGCACACCGCACTAAGCGCAACCGCGCCCGCGCTGATATACACGGGGATATGGAAGTCCTGGGGCCGCGCCCACAGCATTGTGGTGGCGAAGGAGAGCAGCTCAAAGCCGTTTTGCAGGCTCATTTCGATGGCGGAGAAGGAGCCGCGAGAGGAGGGGGGCGCGTCGGCTTGAACGAGGTATTGCACGCTTAGGTCGAAGCCCCAGAGGCCGAGGCGGCTGAGGCAGACGCCGGCGACTAGGGCTGCGCCGGCGAGTTTGGAGGGTGAGGGTGGTGCTGTTGCTGTTGCTGCGTCTGTGCTTGCTCCTGAGCTCAGGATGGAGAACAGTCCGACGGCGAGGGCGAGAGAGACGACTTGTTCGTTGATGAACCAGAGGCCCGCGCGGACGGCGCCGATGCGGTTCATGAGCCAGGGTGCGGCGCAGGTTGCGGAGACTTCGAGGATCACGGAGGCGAGCCGCATGAGGGAGATGGCAGTGCTGGTGTAGCCGAGGGTGAGGAGGTATGTTGTCATTTGGCCTGAGAAGCTGAGGACGGTGAGGTAAAGGAGGGAGAGGGAGAAGGAGGCGAGGAAGGCGGGGTTTTGGATGTACGAGAGGTATGGGTTGAATGCTAATGTGTGGTGTTTGGGTTGTGCTGAGATGTCTACTTCCTCAGTTGAAATTTCGGCGTGGGAGGGTTGCTCCTCCATCTCCTGCTGCGTTTCTCGCCGTAGTTCTGGGACTGCAGTGTAGACTTGAGCGATGGCGAAGTATTCGATGAAGACGCTGAGAGCATTTTGCCCAAAGACAACCCAGATAGCAAGACGAGTGGAGTAGCCGTCGAGAAGTCCAATACCCACGGGAGCAATGAGTTTACACACCAAATCAATCCTCCTCATGGCGCTGTTCAACTCTTGTCGATCAATCCCCAGACTGTCAGAAACAACAATAATCCAATCTCTTTCTACAGCGACAGTGTTGGCCACAAAGGCCAGCTTCTCAAAGCACGCTAGGACGACGCTAATGGTGAATAGCACGTACATCAGGTAGCTCTTCTCTGCGCCAATGCGCAGCATGAGCACCAAGATGGAGCATGAAATCGCCACGCTGAGCCGTTGCCACACAATGCTTTGTCGGACAACGTAGAGGCGATTCTTGCGGTCGACTTGGTTGCCAATCCATGATCCGAGGAGAGCTGCAGCCGCAGAGCGAAACAGCGCATAGCATGAGGCGAAGAAAAGCGTGCCGGGGAAGATGGCAGCGAGGAAGATCACTGCGCCGAACTCAAAAGTTCGCGCATTCCACGTTGAAAGCGTATGGGAGACGTAGAGCCTCCACACCAGCGGTCTCGTTGAGTTTGCCAATGTCTGCTGGTCGGTCCGGTAGTTATCCAGTGGTGGTGGTGGGGCATCACTTGGGGGTGAGTGTGGCGAAGATGGCATCATGTTTGTGGGTGTAGCGTGATTGCAGACTCCATCTCAGGGGCAAGTACGGAGACACTGGGTACTGGATGCAGGAGAGCGTGATGGCCATGGGACATCGAGTGCGGTAGGTATGCCCGGCTTCCAAGGTTTCCGAAGAACGGGTTTCTTCATCTGGACCCTGAATGGCAACTTTAACTAGCTAACTTCTTTGGTCAGATCTTGGGACTTGCATCATCGTTCACGACAACACGTCCATCTGCACGCATTGAACGCATGATGATGAGTTCTCCAATGCAACATGTGCCGCCACCGTCGTGACCTGTGAGGATGTGTCCTGGTTCGAAAAGCTCAAGCATGGCTCTCGACTACGGGTGACTATTAACTTAGTTAGACACCGAATTGGATTATTGAATGCCGGAAACCCCGAAAGTCTAATATTCAATCCCATGGTAACTTAATAGCTCAGCCACCATGTGTACGAATCTAGCGTTTAGTACCTTGCATGAAAGCGCATATCAAGGAATATATATTGCCTATTCAACAGAACTATGTTAGATTTGTCGTGGTAGAGGTACGGGGTAGGCATACATACCATAGGTAGGTGTGAATGCCAAGAGAATGCAGAGGCACGTGAGAGTTTCGAGCTTAGATATAAACCTCCGATTAGGGCTTACAACGTTGTGCACCCTGGACCGAATTGGATATAGCCCCAAAACTCAATAGATACCTCGAGCTCCTCTGTAGGGTTTACACCTCCATCGCATGGAACGTGGGCGCTACACCTCCTTAGAAAAGTCGCAATGTGGGGTTACAGATAAAGGCCGTACTAAGTACACTAAGCCATGACGGTAGGCTACTAGGTACCTATCCAGAATCAAGTCTCGATATGTTGAATCGCAGGCCAAATTCAAGTCAATGTATATGCCTTAGTCAAGATCATCCTACGAGTATGACTAAGGGCTTCAGATATGTCAGAGCACATTGATATTATCAAAGAACTTCGTCAACTCTTGAAAAGTTGCATTGCAATCAAAGAAAATTTATCATGTAGGTATTCACTTTCTAGCCTGTGATTTTAGCCATTACGCTACCCCGCTTTGACACTCCCCGAACATATACGGGGCTTTATTTTAGACCCTTGGGCTATCAAAACAAGGTTTCAAGGGTCAGGATAGTTCACACAAGGATTGTAGTCAACAAGAGAGTACGGATTCTGGTGCTTCACGCTAACAGTCCGCTTAGGGAGGGCAACTTTAGGTAAGTTGCTGTGTTAAGACTATGCTCGTGAAAGACTACTACCATTTATTGTGGACCTTGGTACAAGTACACTACCTACCCTTAAGGGGCTTATGTTACCTTGAAAGTTAAAGCATTATATAGAAAGAGAGATGTTATCTTCATAGGTGCAATATATCATAGGACTAGAGAATTACCGTAGTTTAGAAGGAAATGAAGTAGGGTAGTAGTCAGAGGCGCATTGTCGTTGAGAAGGGCGTACATGCCATGCAGCAAAAACTTTAATTTCCATTGCAGCAACTAAATCTCGACGAGAGAACACCATAGCGGATAAGATCTGCGCTACAAGTCGGGCCTATGCAAGCCGTACCCTATACATACCTCCAAACCTTCTTAATAGTTAAACTTTTGATGCAGGGCGCTGGTAGGTTAGGTTACACGTCGGCTAGTTTCTATACCATCCAAAGGTTAATTAGTTAATCTACCTGATGTACTCCATAGACCGGAAATAACAACAATATCAGAGCAAAATTGCCTCATGGAGAATAGGATGCCGTACCTATCCGGTTATTCCTGGTAAGGTGCTTGACCAGTGGCAGTATACCATGCTTGCTTCTAGAGCTTCCTTCGCATAGCGACACGTGTAGAGAGATACCTTGTGAGGGCAAAAGTGAACAATTCTACACCCCTTCCTTGGAGAGCGTGTTTGGTGGGATGTTGATATTGCGACACACGGCCCAGTCGAGCAGGGCCATGTATGCTTGGCTGTTGCTTGATTGTGGTGATTCATCCTTGATTGGTCGGGCGTTTATACGTGGTTGCTGTATGAGTTCTACCCCAGCATTGGGGATCCTACTGATCTGATAGCTGACTGGCGTACGTGGCCAGACAAGCGTAAGGTTCAGCGTAGGCCTTGTTACGCCCCTACACTATTTGAACCTACAACCTTCTCGTGGCGTAATGTTACGCCTCCACTATTTCTATGGGCATGGATTGTAAAGAAGTCCCACTGCACTAGCCGGGCTTATAGGTAGCTAAACTATCGCACGAAAAATGGGGGGCACAAGCGAACGTACTGACCTCCCCATCCTTCGAGGGCTTATAGCATTGGTGGGATCTTGATATTGCTACATTTTTACCTTGCATATTCTGTTCATACATGCCTTTGCTAGGTTAATGTAGTAATAGACTAAAAACCCTATAGCGCTCTTCATATACCACAGCGACCTATTTTTGCGCCTTGAGAAGAGATTCGTCGGTTTCTTAATCATTGCCATGCACATCATACGCTATAAGCTATTAGATTAACACGCACTACTACATCCTCGGTGAGACTATAGGTTTGAATTTTAGCTCGCGTAATTACTAGGAGGAAGAACGCATATGATGTCTATTGGTACAGAGGCCTCCTACTTAAGGGCCATTAATCTTATATAGATGAAGAGCTAGAGTAAGAAAGGTACCGATAGCCGTTTTAAGAGTCCTAGGACCCGTTCTTACACATGAGGCCTATACTACTTAGTACTTACAACGTGTATTAGGTGCCTAAGCTTTGTAAATAAAGCGAGAACATTTTATAGCTTAGGTATCATCTACAGGGGCTATAGCTAGTTCCTAAAGTTAGAATTGGTAATGTTCTACGCCATACTTTCCTTATTTTGGCCTATTCTTGCAACACCTGAACATGTAGTGAATTTTCTATTGCCGTTGCAGACGTAGAGTAGTTTACATGTGAGCCAAATAATCAGAGGCTCTAGTTAGGCTTATACTAGTGTTTCATACGGCTAGGAGATGTTCATTAATAGTTACGGTAATTATGATATATCTGTGTTAACGAGGACAAACTCAAAGAAATATGACTAGGAGCTGAGTAGACCTATCTGTGCTAGAAGAAACACTATACCACAGCAATCTTAGTGCTAGGATTATGGTTATTATCCTTTCGCTACACAGTGAATCCCATGGCTTCTCCGTTCTACCTACCCTTTTCTACTATTTCTAACCAAAAACTCTCTCCGCTAAATCTAGCCAAGCCCGTTTCTAGACCGCGAGCCTTTACACAGACAGTAGCTCTACCTACTTTGATTGGCCCACCCTGATCACCTGGATTATTCAATGAATCGTATCAAGGGCTCTCCCCGGGGGTAACACATACCACAGGATTCTTTGTAGGAGATTATTTTACTACTTAAGCTGTGCATTCTCCCACTTAAAAGAACCATCACTACCACCATCACTTTCATCATCACAACATCCAGTTGCTTAAAGATCATTTACAGAGTACCATCCCTGCAACCATACCCACCATTCTTCCAAAATGAAGTTCACCCCCGTCACTGCTGCAGCCTTGACTGTGGCCCTATCTACGGCGCAGACTCTCAACATTCCCGCCAGAGTGGGAAATGTCCAACGTGCCACCTCGCAAGTCATCTCTGCCAACAGAGACTTCCGCATGGCGGAGTTTGACAGTGGCGTTGTTTGCAACCAAGAAGCACCCAAAGGCAAACCAGTTTTCATTATTGAAGATGGAGTCACTATCTCGAACTTGATTATTGGTGCAAACCAGATTGAAGGTAAGGCTTCATTTACGCTATATTCAGAAATCTTACACTAACTCTCCCCAGGGATCCATTGTCGCGGCTCTTGCACTCTGAGAAACGTCTGGTTCAGAAACGTCTGTGAAGGTAAGACAGTGTCCTTAGCAAATTCTAAGCAACGGAACTAATACGTTTAGACGCTGTTACTGCTCTTGGGAATGGCAATGTTCTGATTGAGGGCGGCGGTGCCACGGGCGCCAACGATAAAGTTATCCAGGCAAACGGTCGTAGCCGCGTAACAATCCGCAACTTCACTGTCACCAACTCTGGAAAACTCTACCGCAGCTGCGGTGACTGCTCGAACAATCGCGGCAGGAGCCCACGTCATGTTGTACTTGACAATGTTCGCGCCAGCGGCATGAAATCTGACCTTGTTGGTATCAACCCTAACTATGGCGACACGGCTACTATCATCAGATCTTGCGGTAGCAGCGGATTTGATCCCTGCCAGCCTTACCAGGGTGTTGAGCGCGGCCAGGGTGAATCCCCGAAAATGAAGGACAAGAACGACGGATGCCTTGGCCGTCAGGCACTGGCCCCCTCGCTCCCAGCTTGTTAAGCAGGCACCTACACTTCCTTGAGGGCAATATGCAACAACGCAAATGATGTTCAAGCTTATTACGTGGCTGGAACACAGTAAATATAGTTTAGCGATAGGGACCCAGAGCTCAACGATCTGGAGTCTAGCATCAATTCAATCAATTGTCTCTCAGAATCCCAAGGCCATTATGCCTCTCACGTAGCATTGCAGTGGCTGGTATAAGATGAACTCGAGCTAACTCGACTTGCATAGACTCGCGCTAGATCACTACCCTCACCGTAAATTTTAGTGAATAGTTCACATGGTATGCTTTATTTTCAAATTCTGTATTTACCATATTTCACAGTATGACTAGTACCTAGGTTTACCTCTTTGACTTTCTTCTAGTTTCTATAAGACAATTACTTCAACTATCAATTCACTTTTAATCTTTTATGAGCTTTCATGATCGTTCTTTATAATGCAGGCAGTTGTATCACCCACATCAACAACCCATGATACTCAGATCTGATGCCACGATCAATGAGGGATTCTGCTCGCGGTGAAAAATGATTATGACTTCACTTGTAGCCGACGAGGCTGACCCATTCCAGGTTGGGTTCTCCTCCCCTTCACCAGGCGAGCCACTCGCATGCGAACTTCATCTCTTGTCATACACCAGCCATTGAACACTCCTACCAGCCAACGCAAACCAAATTTAACGGCAAAGACGGTTACAGGCAAGAGCGGAGCAAATGCGCGCGTAGTGTCCTGGAAGGTAGCACCATAGCTCTGATATTGCTCATTGGCCTAGGCCTTAGAGGTTACCTGTACAGTCTCTTCTTTAAAAGCTGTACGAAACAAAATGAAGACTTTGCAATGGGATATAACTCACAAGAGTGCGTAGCTCTTGGTCGAATCTCCTATGACACACAACCCCGCATATTTCAAAAGCTATGGTAGTGGAAAGGAGTACTGGGTCCCTAGGGCAGAGCAAGAGCAGATTCATGATATTTTCAGCGGCAAAACAAGAGGATGATACCATTTGATCATCAGGGAGAGGGGAACCGGTACATGAGCTCAACTTCTTGAGGTTTGGAGGAACGTAATTGGTCATGTTATTGTTAAGCCAGAAGCACATAACGATCTAGACGTATTTCCGGACACAGCTTCACAAGGCCATTGACTACGAGTTTCATCAAGAATATATCGGAGGGTTCTTCAGTATCAAGAGGGCCTCGAGACAATACGCCATTATTAGACATCGAGAGAGCGATGAATTAAATGGAGAAGATAGCTTTGTCCATGCGGAACAAGCGTTCAACGCCATCACTACCGATCATCAACAACATCCACTTGTTCAAGGATAATAAAGCGGGGAAATACCTGGTATATATCCCGAAACAGCGCGCTAAGATTCTGGTCGGAACTTAGCTTGTCACGACAGTCTTCACATCCAACAAATTCTAGACACTTGAGCGACTGACACCACATGCAATCAACATACACGTCATGAAACCCAGAGATGTACTGAGATTTGTAGCTACCACAGCCTTAAATAAGTACTGCGCTCGATACCACAATGAATATATCCTGCAGAGCATTCCTCGAAGAGGTGTTCGCAAAGGTCGGCAGGCGGCTATTCTTTCTGAATCGGGTTGCGAAATGAAAGGACATGCTAGGTACTTGTAAACGAATCAATTGAAGAGAGAAGTCGTGATTCCTTAAGAACTACTAGATTCTTGGTGACTCAATGGACAACGACGTGGAAGAGCAGCAAAATACTATGCAGCAACCATCATACCGGCCAGAGCTCTCATAACGCGTCAACAAAACGTGCCGAACATAAATCAATTCACCCTCCCCCGGATTCTTCTTCACGGAGCTCTCCAGATCACCACTCGTGTGTGTCGACTTCCTGCATCCTTTCACCCACATCATCGTCATTCATATTGATGCGAGCGGGATAATCCAGCCGACTCTGTGCCGATGCAGAACTACTTCCGTGACATTGTCATCGAGGAAGTTTTTGAGGAGCATCCGAAGGCTGTATTGAACAGGCTGGATGAGCTTGAGAGCTTAGCGAGGACAAAGAAGTCGCATATGGAGATCTGCCCTGAGAGGAGTGTAGGAATTTTTGCCTGTACAGACCTACTGCGCAAAATTGTGACAGTGTCCGTCGATAGCAACCCTTGCTTCATGTCGGCTCTTTTGGGACGTGGCTACTTCGTGCCCTCGACCTCCATGCGAGGTAGAGGCTTGGCAAACATCAAGAAGGGTAGGCTCTCCTACCGCGTGCCCCAAGGCTTCTCAGAGAATCCTGACATCTGAGCTATACCCCACTATTTGACTAGGGATCATTTATCACGGATCATCACTTGTCCGCATGCCAGATTCGTTCTCCCATCGCTAATTATCCAACTACCACTTGGGTATTAATACCACATACACGATATGGCACTAGTACAGTTACCAACCGAAGTTGTCGAAAACATTTGCAGATACCTGGGGACTCGTCAAACCGAGGACGTCATCGGACCCGTCCATAACCTTCGCGACTTTCATTCTCTCCGGCTGACTTGCAGAGTATATACCAACTCTCATCCATTTTCATATACACGCGAGGAAAGGAATAGACGTCCTTGATTACTAACAACAGCCAGTTGCTTTATGCACGAACCAGTCATGATGCTTCTATACGCTATGGCTTGCGGCTTAAACCCCTCAGGATTGCTCTCGATGACCGTGGCCTGTGTCATCTTCTAACGCTGTCAAAAATCTCGAATCTTCGCGACCAAATCATCGAAATTACGTTTCATACACTTGGTCTACATGAAAGCACTGGGAAGTCCCGGCTAAGTGGCTTACACGATGTGCAAGCTAAGTGGATCATCCTTCAAGAAGAGAGCCATCACTACATTAGTTCAAGCGACATAGTGTTCCTCTTATCGGAATGCTTCCAAAATCTCCATTCTGCTGGTAAGCTCAAAACCTTGCAAATTGAACACGGACCGTCATACAGATATAGCGCTGGTCCATGTTACACTGCGGTGCTGACGGCACTGCTTCATGCGCAATTCCCTTTACAGACCATGGTCCTCGATTGTCATATACAAACACTTGCAGATGTCACTTATGGAGGAGCCCTCTCCCAATCGTCGTCCACTTTTATGTTCCTGGTCAGGCACGTCAGCATACGTGAGCGCAGATCGAATAATTACTGTTCGACCAAGTCGTACAAAGTCTCAACCAACGGCTGGCTTGAGAACCGCGTACAAGAGGTTTCTGAAACAGACTTGCATTGCCCCCTTTCTGCGTTATCGACTCTACCAGCTGCATTACCCAACATCAAGGCTCTGGAATTGGCGACTTACCAAATGACGATTGGTGTCGGCCCTCCACCAACCCGAACGTGTGGTGCAGATCTGGTGGCGATTCTACCGAATGTCGAGAACTTCACACATCTTACGTCACTCGGGCTTCAAGGCCTTGACATTAGAAGCAGTCATTTACAGCAACTTCTTGAGAGACTTGCAAACACCATACTTACCGTCGTTCTTACTGGAACCACGCTTACCGACGGATCCTGGCATTCCATTGTCAAAGCGCTGCTGAAAGTGGCCAATCTAAGTATTCTTGGTCTTACTGAGCCCTTATATCAGTGTGAGACGGCCGATTGTCCTGAGCACCTTCCAGAGGCGCTGCAGTGGTCCAACAATAATCATTTGCGCATTGCACTCACCATCACTGGAGAGAAGACGATACGTTGGACACTCAGAATGCTGGCTCTGCATCTTCGCACGAAGCCGAAAGTTCCGGGGTCAGACGACGCTGGCCCACATCAAATGGAGCTGTTTCGACCGAAGCCACCAATATTGGTCATCTACGGGGGCACAGTGGAAGTCAGACAAATCCCAGGCGATACGCCGCCTTGATACGGACAACATACTGGTTACCGGGAGGTTTTTGTCAGTGGAAGCTAAGCCGCAGTTAGCTGCTCATTGTCACATGGATGACTGTTGTAGCGACCACGAGTTCCGCCTTCCAGGGATTAGGGTCAGATTGAGTGGCATGCAGAGCTGGATCGCTGGCGTCAGATATTAATATCAATGAATTTTTCGCCCCTAAAAATGTTTCAGCCCTACAAAATGCCACATTGCGCATGCATGTTTACCGTTGTCAGAGTATAGAAAGCGATGGCGATTTGTTACTAGACAGCTTCCAAGTAAAAATAAATGGCATGCCATGTAGACACCTCTGAAGACCACTTAAATATCCTCGTACATGTGTACCCCCAAACATCGCATGGGGCCGAGCACAAGCGCTCTTTCCCCCCGTCGTTCATCAAAGAACCATGATATTACGCTCAGTTGAGTAAGATTTAGGAACTACAACTTTTTGTCTTTGTCTTACAGTTGACTGAGTGAGAACTTGTTGGTATCTGACCCGAGCTGTTTTGAAAAGTTTCAACAAATCAAATCCAAAGGAGATGCCCATGTTCATGTACGAAGGTACACCGATACTAAATACCCGCGCTGTAGATATCACACATGAACACATGAAATTCCAGAAGACGAAGGAAAACATAGACTCTAATTAGCCAGATGCCATGCTCATGATGACGCAGGACACAACGCCAGCTAACCAAGCCTCACCAGCCGAATTACAAAAGACATTTGCATTGTAGCGATACCAAGTTATAATCGCTCCAGGTACACATCATATGTGAAGACTGTATATGCAAACAGTCCTAGTTGGGCAATCCACTCATGCCGGAATCCATAGATGGGAATACCTTCCCCATCGTAGCGTACATGGCGTTGGTGCACGACAGTTGTTCGGTCCAATGCGTATGTATCTCCCGTACAGTAATTGCATTATATCTCATCCGCAATTCCGCCTGCATTGTAAATACATTGTAGTACCAAATAATAGCTAAGACACTGGTAGACACGGCATGCACGTGTGTAACTATTCACCTCGCCTAAGCCTTGATACACGGGGAGGAGTCATGTAGCGTTGTTGGTGATGGGGCTTTGCTTCAAGAATGGAATATGGTACGTATGGTACTGGCGACATTTGCTTTTGATGTGGCGTGCAGAATATACAAATGAAAGGGTATTATGGGTGCGTTTTTAGCGTCAAGATGGGATTTTGTATATACGGTGAGTTGGATAAAGGGGAGAGGCGTATGTGTGAGAAGGGTCTGGTTGGGCTGCGGGGGGATGCTGGGTGGGATGGAGGGGTTTAGGGTTCGCATGTAGGATATAACGTTGGGTTGATAGTGAGATGGTGTGTTTGAATGGGGTAGTGTTTGAAGCGGAGATGTAGGGATTTGCGTTCACGATGCAAAACAGGGGATAATGTGGGGATTGTGGATCAAAGTTGTGGTTCGTTGAATATTGTGAGGAACTAAGGATGTCTGCTAGGTTTTGGAATTCGGTCTTTTTGGTATATTGAAGATCATTCTTTATGAGAAGACCTAAATTAAGCGTGACTGTGAGAAAGCCAGGCGCGACTGAAAGACCATGGTGTTGTTGAGGGGGTTGATGTAGTTATCGGTATTTACATTCGAATAGCACCTCCTCAAGTCTGATTCATGTCCATGATTACTTCCACCCCCAATGCTTCCATATGATACCTGTGGGAAATCCTATTCACACACACATTCACACATACATCATGACCAGATGCAAAATGCGCACCACGCCGCCCTCCCCCGCCCACGTCAGTCTTGAAAATTACCTAACACATACACTTTCTAACCTCGCACCCTCAAACAACACCCTCGACTCCCCCCCACCACAAACCCAGGTCCTACTTCCATAACCCCTCCGCCAACCCATCCCACACCCACTTCTCCGAAAAGACACTGCACAACCCTCCCTCGCTACCAAACCGTGTTTTAACTTTGAACATTCAGCTCCATCATAACGACACGCACGCTAGCGCGCAATTTCCTGGACCTGAAGGTGTTGCCAAGCTTGGCGATGGAGGAGGGCGGACGGGCGGGTGTGGTGTGGTGTGGCGGTTTAAGGTTCTGGGGCTGAGTGGCGCGGGGCTTGGATGTGAGGTGGTGGTCGGGACTAGGCGGGACGAGGCGGGGAGGGAGGGATGGGTAAGAGTGGGGATATGATTGGTGGTGATTCAGTTTGAGCGGTTGGGTCGGTGTGAATGAGTGGGTTGGGATGGGTGATTTGGTGGGTGGGTTTAGGGCATGTTTGCTTTTGGTGGTGTGATGGGATGAGATGGGATAGGGTGAGAATCTTTATGCCTTGTTCGATCAAGGGAGAAGTGGGTGTGCCCAAGTTGGATATTTGGAAGCTTTGGCTACGTCGGCTTGGTGTTAGTCAAGGTATAGGTGAGTATGTTTTCTGTGATTGCACACCAAGGCAGGTTGGTTTGATTCCAGCTAAAGTTGACCTAGTTGATTTTTGAGGCCCTTGACTTTGTAAGCTACCACTTATCAAAGTTAAACAATGGATGCAAAGGTTGCGAGCTGACATGGAAAGACACTCTAATTGAGGGGTAGACTGTCAAAGACTCAAAAGCCATGTTCGAATATTCAGAACATCAAATTGTCACTTCCCCGCGTCTAATCATAGAACCCTAGAATTTTGTTCGCCCGGTCGAGGATCACTCTCTCACCAGGCGACAGACCAGCAGCATCGCTGTCCCACTCTACAAGTCCCATAGCTCTGCAGCCCTCTTCACCAACCAAGTCCATCATATCTGCAGCCTTGACACGGCCTTTGTGCTCACTCTCTCCAACACCACCTCCGAAGTCGGGGCTGGGGGTCCCGTTCACGAAGCTCTCGCGTTGGCGTATGAGATAGTTTGCATTGTCTTCGGTCATTGGACATGCTGGGATGTACAACACGCTCGAATCTGACTTGCCCGTATGAGTCTTGTCAACCGAGTGAATCGTATCACAATGCCATGCTACGTAGTCGCCAGGCCTAACTTTGGGCATATGGATCATAGACTTTTGCAGATTCAGATGTGGATGTAGTAGATGCGATAGCTCTTGGCCGTGCCCTGGAGTCGCACCTTGGACCCAGGGCGAGGGGGTCTCATCCATCTCCCAATTGTCTGAAGCGAGGAATTCAGCGGAATTGGAGATGGCTTCGGATGTTGTCTGTGCTCCCGGATCGACACCCCGTTTTGGTGAGAAGAACGGGCGGAGCAAGTAGTACGCTGTTGCTTTTGCTAGAAGAGGATTGACGAGTAATGTACCCTCATACGGCCCTGTATTAGACATGGACAGCCAGCCTTGGAACATGCGGAATGCACTACACGCTCCTACACCATTATGCAGGTCGGATACGACAGGCAGTCGACAGCTTGCCTCCCAGGGATCAAAGTCTTCCCATTTTCCTTTCCAGATAGAGTCGTAAACTTTCCCTAGTCCGTAGCCTTCTTCAGACCAGCGCTCGACACTCCCACCGTCAACGTGAGGGCCAAGTGCAAATTTCGCATCACCAGGGAGGCGCATACGCAGACGGTCTGCATAGCTTATAGGGTGTTTTGTGGAGAGTGGCGCATGAGGGTTTGCATTGTGCCAGTAGGACATCAAGAAGCGGTGGGTTTTGAGGAGATTGGGATTGCCGCGTGCGAGCAGCTGGATTCGTGACCAGTAGAGTTCGAAGACTTGGGGGTCATCGGCTGGAAACGCTGTATTGTCATGTTAGTGACGTATTAGAGGGTTCTCAGGGGAAGCAATTACCCTTTGTTTGGGGATTTGCTCGTATGTATTCCCTAAGTTCCTGCTTCCACTGTACAACATCCTGCTCCGCTATGACACCTCGGACAACAGCAACGCCTCTCTCCCTCAGGTCTTTGCTAAAGGCTTCTGGCGCATTATCGAGGTCTTCGTAGTCGATCTCGGGTATAATCTTACTACCGAGCTCAACCATAAGCGGGATTTCCGTTCTCAACTCTCGGAGCAGTCGGTTCCAAGACTCACGGACTGCGCCTTCGTTGCCGCGAATCAGACGGGTCTTGAGTTCGGCATATTCGGCAGAGAGTGGAACAAATTTCTGCCCGGAGAGCGAGGCAAAAGCATCCGAAATATCTCCCGCGCGTTTTTGAGTTTGAGTTGCGGCGGTTCGCGATTGTAAGACGGATCGCACTGGGGGTAATCGGATGGCTCGAAGTGCGGAAAGCATATTTAACAAGGTTTAGATGACGCGTCGACTTCGAAGTGCGGATTTGATGGCTTAACGTTAACTCGGTCGTCTCCAGTCTCCACACCAACGCATTTTATATCATCAGCCGCTCAACGATTCCTTTGACACAAGTCGTGGTTCCGACACAGAGTTGAGGCTCTGGGAATACAAGCATGACGTCTGCTTCGGAACCTCTTCTCAACCGAGCATAGCGCGACTTGTCAGCAAGCTCGCAGCTGAACTTCTCCGCATTTGCAGTACGCCACAAGTAAGCTTTCCGACATCCTGCAATGTGGGCCGTCTCCCTTTCCGACTATGGCAAATGAGCGTGAGAGGGTCACTGATCAAGACTGGAGAATTTACTTGGAGGTGTCGGAACGCGGCTCTCTCGTCACAACTTGCCTCAGTACCCCCACCAACCCACCTTTACAGTTACGAGCCTCACAGTCCAGTGACCTCTGCGCCACGTCTAGTGGGATAAAAGGCAGGCTGAATCGACGGCCCGTAGTTCCACTGACCGCCTCATTCGCCGTGAGCCCTTGCTGGCAGAATGGACGCAAGAGTACAGCTTCGTCATGTGCAGCCTCGAACCATCGTGACTATGAGCGGGGGCGGCGTCAAGAGGAGCCATTGAGGGCACGAAGAACTCAAAGCCAACCCGCTTGAGATCAACGGAGCGTTGATAAGTGTCTCATCTGTCTTACTGTGCATCGAATAACCTGTTGTCTACGCTTGAAAACGGTTACGGCGGGACGTTCTCCGCAACCAACAGAGCAAGTCCTAGTCCCCTAGGTATATGAAGTATAGCTGCCCTCTGATGCAAGCTTCTTCTACATTTTTTCCATTGTCAGCAGGACCTGTACTCGATTCAGACTGCCTGTCACTCCCATAATGTCGCAGTCATACTTACCTAAAGATTTCCTGTGGGGTTTTGCTACAGCAAGGTTCGTTGTCCTCAGACTCTCTCCACAAAAAATGCCCCGCTACGACGGTCCTACAAGCACTCGTCTCACATACTGAGCTCTGTTCCTACAGCTATCAAATTGAAGGTGCACCACACGAAGATGGTCGTGCGGATTCCATCTGGGATACGTTTTGTCGTATTCCAGGCAAGATCGCGGGCGGAGAATCCGGAGATGTAGCTTGCGACTCCTACCATCGCACCGGTGAGGACATTGCTTTGTTGAAAGAGCTTGGAGCCAAATCCTACCGTTTCTCACTCTCTTGGTCTCGCATAATCCCGCTTGGCGGCCGCAATGACCCCGTCAACGACAAAGGCATCCAACACTACGTCAAATTTGTCGACGACCTTCGTGCAGCAGGCATCGAGCCGTTGATAACGTTGTTTCACTGGGATTTGCCCGACAACCTGCATAAGCGATATGGCGGTATGCTGAACAAGGAAGAATTCGTCAAGGACTTCGAGAACTACGCCAGGGTGTGTTTCAAGGCCTTCGGATCCAAGGTCAAGTTTTGGATCACCTTCAACGAGCCGTGGTGCAGCTCCATTCTCGGATATGGCACCGGGCTATTCGCTCCCGGACGATGCAGCGACCGGAGTAAGAGTGCAGAGGGGGACAGTTCAAGGGAGCCTTGGATCGTCGGACACTCACTCCTCATCGCCCATGGTGCGGCGGTGAAGGCTTACCGTGAAGACTTTAAAGTCAAGGATGGAGGCCAGATTGGTATCACACTGAACGGTAAGCGAAACGAACCCACATGGATGCCGCATTACGCAAGAGCAAATGCTTCCTGCGGGCGGGTCCCAGCCTCGTGCACGAGAAGAGTCCACTATTGACCTTAACAACGAGTTGGGGAGTAAATTTGCTAATGCTTCCCCTTGCGTAGGTGACTGGACAGAACCCTGGGACCCCGAGGACCCCAAGGACCGTGAGGCATGTGATCGTAAGATCGAGTTCGCAATCTGCTGGTTTGGTGATCCCATATACTTTGGCAAATATCCAGACTCGATGCGGAAGCAATTGGGCGATAGATTGCCGGAATTTACACCAGAAGAGGCGGCCTTGGTCAAAGGCAGCAATGACTTTTATGGCATGAATCACTACTGCGCAAATTATATTAGGCATAAGGACACTGAGCCAGAGCTCGACGATCATGTTGGTAATATGGACATCCTCTACCAGAACAAGAAGGGCGAGTGGATTGGTCCAGAGACCCAGTCTGTCTGGCTGAGGCCAATGCCTTTGGGCTTCCGGAAACTGATCAAATGGCTCAGTGATCGATATGGAGGCCCGACTTTTTACGTCACAGAGAATGGAACGAGCTTGAAGGGCGAGAATGAGTTGCCTCTTGAGCAGCTCTTGGACGACGAGTTCCGTTGCGAATACTTCAGGGGATATGTTGGTGCCTTGGCCGATGCTCACACTATTGACGGTGTGGATGTCAGGGGCTATTCGGCGTGGAGTCTCATGGAGTACGTCAAAACCCTTTCATTATCTCAACTCCTTTGCTTGACCACCTCGTCATGGAGGCATTCTCGGAATGAGCTCGCCCGTGGAGATGCGGACCCGCGCGTAGGAGATCGATCAAGTCCCTTAGCTTCAAACAATGAGCTTTTGCCGCAGACGCCCAGCGCTAACAACGTGCCTGCAGCAACTTCGAATGGGCCGAAGGCTATACGACGCGCTTCGGCGTTACTTTTGTCGACTACAAGGGGGGCCAGAAGCGGTACCCAAAGAAGAGTGCCCGCGAGATCTCACAAATCTTCGATAAATATATCAGAAAGGAGTAACAACACCGACGGGTGTGGCGCGAGAGGGGCCGCGGAAATGTCTTCCGACAAATCATTGTTGAGCCATGGCAGCAGGGCCCAAGGTATGATGCGCTTCCAGCATTATTCTAGCGTATCCTGCGACGACGTGTGGAACTTGTGCGATCCCCTCCCTGGAAGCTCAGCAGCTTCTCCACCTTGGGTATCCATACATTAGTCGGAGCATTGCGCCATCTTGGGGTAGTCAGGATGGTGGCGTATCTCCCGCTCCCGCGTCGCGATTTTGAATCCGACATGCCCAATAAGAGACTTATGGTGTTCAACAAACAGTGTATCAGATTTCCAGTGGTAGTGCAGTGATGCCCATCGAGGGAGCTACTGGCTCCCAAAACCCAGCGTGCATCAGAACATGTGTCATTACGGGCTGCGCATGCGGCTGAGAATGGGTGAACCTCAACCACTAGTTGGCATGCTGCCCGTGCTTATCCGACTGGACAGTACCTGGGTACACTTTAGAGCAGCACCCCACATTCCGGCTTATTGCTGACATCCATCATGACCTGTTGCAGACCGGCCTTGGCTGTAAACGTTCGCACCTCGAATTTCGTGATGCTGAAACTGATGCACGAGAGAGGTTTGGCTCCACCAACCACTTTACGGGACAATTCGGTATTTCGCCTCGATCGTGGTTCAGGCTTGAAGCTTAGACGCACTGCCACGCCACGGCGGCGCCTGATGGCGCAACTAAAACTTCGCTTCGTACAAGCGACGTTAGTCGGACGACCAATTAACGACTCGTATTCATGAGGCAGAAGGAGGTGTAGAAACACAATATGGTGGTGTGTGTATGGCATGTTTGTGTACACATGTGTGTATATGTAGTGGAGCACCCCCGAGTCCTCCCGCAAACTTTAAAATCCACAAGCATGTTTCAGACTGGTGAGCTTGTGGCCGCCAAAATAGTAACCTACATTCAGCTTAGGGGGAAAGAGAAAAGCGGGCTGTTTTCTGGGTTGATTGTTTTTGGCTGCATGAGACGGTGGCTGGATGAATATCGGGTCTTCAGGATCAGTGATGCGGAACTGCTGTTCCAAGATTTGGTAGCGAGCAGGCCGTCCTGTCACACGGCTTCGGCGGGATGCAATGGAACGGCGACAGATCAGGGTATGAGGGAAGGCGCAGTAGCTGGTCCGAGCCATGTTGTTTTGTGCTTGCGCAATCGCGAACGGACGTCAGATCGGGTGGTTTGGTTGGCAATGGTTCGCTGATGAATAACCCTTGGGTCTGGGTGAACTAAGCGGGCTTGCAGCCGCAGTGCCAGCCATGACTATTACTTCAAGTCGTCCGATCGAACTCACCGCGTCGCGTTCCCCGGATCCAGGGAAGGCCAGGAGACCATGTTCTCTGTGGTTACAAATTTAGACTCTTCTACCGCTTCACATGTTGAGCATGTTGGTTGAGGCGTGCTGGGCCGAGAGAATAATGAAATTACACACTCGCTACTAAGCAGAGATTAGCAAAGCGAAGAATTGCAATGTGCCGTGGGCGAACTGCCAGAGTGTGCCGATCACTGTGTGTGGGGGGAAGTCGTTACTGTACATATGTAAGCGTTCGATCTGCTTCGCATGCTAATACGTAACAATGAACCATGAGTAAATGATACAGAGATTTGCTGGGTATTTCAGGGCCATGCCAATCCGTCGGTGCAGCTCAGCAAGTTTTCTCTGGTAGTCTACTGTACTGACTACAACGTATGTATGCTGATGGTGGTTGGCAGGCCTTGCTCCAACGCCACAGCAATGGAGGGCCTGGTGATGGCAAGCACGGTCTCTGAAAGTGGCACCATGTTCGGACGCTACCCCGATGCAGACTGCACTGCACATTTTCTAATGTTCTGAGGATATGGACTAAGGAAGCGACGCTAGAAGCTTCTGCAACAAAGATTGGCCCTAGAAGAGTTGCGCGATTGTGGGAGAAGCGGGCTAGAAACGGCATTGATGCCAGAATAGTGAGGGCTAGCAGGCGTGCGAGTCGACGTCGATACCATATCGAGTGTTGAGTGAAACCAGAGGGCATCCGAACTTCAAACCGTGACGGGTGCGTCTTCCGCATCAGACACCGCTCTGTAGCCGTCTCATGTGCATCCGATCCCTTCCCTTCCCAAGATAGAAGAACGTTTTACTAACTCTTCCGAGAGAGCCGCTGCAAGAAGGTGCGGCGTGGGCGAAGTTGGCCTCGACCGTCGCCCCTCGACTGCCATTGCGGCCCTTCTTTTTCGCGGGTTTGCGGGTTGCGGCCGTCGGAGTTAGCGCTGCCGACGTGCATCGTCTTTCATCTTCAGAACAGTTACCGAGATTCGGCCTGTCCAATGTCAGCGCCAAGTGCTTCGCATGTGGCTGGAGAGACGAGCAGATTGTGCAGAAGGCAGCAAGCACTAGGGACAGTGGACCTTGGCCTACTTTGTTATGTAGTATACGAGCGGTGAAGGGCATCCAGGTGCTCGCGTGGATGAAATGGGGGGGGGGAGAGGGGGAAATGGGCATGGTGTTGCGCAGATCTTGCTGTTGAGGGGCGTCTTGTATGCGCATCAGTATTTGCTCGAGGTCACGAGACGGGCCTTAGCGGTGCCAGCTTCACCATGACCAGCAGACAGTACTCGGTATGTCCAACGACATGTGCATGCATCACCCATCAGAAATTGTCAGGCGGGAACAATTGCCCCCATGCGCACGAGCTTCAGCCACAGGACCCATTCGGGTCATTTATGCGGCCTGAACGAGCGCATCACGGACGCAACGAGCTGGCCCGTGCGCGCGCGCTCATTTGGGAGTCCGCCCAACCACGGCAAAGCAGAGGTGGGAATCGCGGAGCGGATCCTCAACCTCTTCCACGTGCCGGCTGTGTGGAGCGCTGGTTACTGTAGGGTGGGTGTGCAGAGAGGCTGGCCAGGTGCATATGCAGTGGGCAGGCGTACTGTGTATGCAGAGCCAGCACACAGTCTAGAGGCAGACGGGCCTGCGAGGATAGAGTTCGTAGCCGTTGCAAATGCCGTCATCGGCTATGGGCATGGCGGAGGAGAGTGCTGTGTGCGCAGTGCGGACAGGCACGCTTGGGTGAGGAATTGGCATGGCGGAGCAACTCCTTGCAGCCCAAGCAGGAGACGCAACGCACACGCAGGAATGGCCCGTGGGAGGGATGCAGACCAGAAGATGGCTCTGCTGCAGCTGCAGCTCCTCCAAGAGCTACAACGTACCATACTACGTACAGTACAGTGCAGTACAGTACAGCAGGACGCCACCGCTCATCAGATTGCCAGTGATTGGTAACCATGGTCGGCTGGGTGTGGAGGAGAGCGGATGCGTCCTGCTGCCCTGGCCATGATCGCCGTGGCCATGCAGGCGTGCCCCCTTCCATCCGACGGTGCATTGGGTAGCCACGGTACTTACTGGATGGCAGTCGCCGACCAGAGAGGCTCTGCAGAGGCTTCTAGCAGGCGGGACAAACAGACGACTACGACGACGACAACGACAACGATGCTACTGTGCATAGCTAGGTGACTAGAGTCGGATACGTTGTCGATTGACAGGCATGACAGGGCCCCGGCGCACTCGGGAAGAAAATGCTACGATACAGGGGCACCACGTGCTGGCCGCCTTGGCACGACGCTTGGGCCTCGCTCGTCTCTCACGCCGGCCGGTGGCATCCATGAACCCTGCCATCGCTTCACGCACTCGCGGCAGGAGAGAGGCCTCTGTCCACGCTCCTCAAACGTCAGTCTGTCCGCGTCGGCCTTCTCTGTGCCAGCTTCGCGACGGTCCGCTACGTCGCGTGCCAACCGACAGGCACTCGACTCAACCGCCGCCGCCGGCCATGGCATCTGAGTATCTACGTAGTGCTGTACAGGCATGGACAGGCATGGCTGGCCATGGCGACATCAGGAACGTGCCTTCCGCTGACGCGGTCCTCTCCCTTCACCGTACCCCATCTGGTGGAGCCACGGGCCCTCTCTAGCTGCTAGCATTCCCAGGTAAGGTGGGCCGAGGGGTGTTGCGCAGGAACTCGGCCATGCCATCCTTAGCGGGTGCAAGTGTCGCAGCCTAGAGTCCGTAGTGGCTTTCTAGAACCGCCATGGCAGCTTTGCAGACGCAGGGCAGGGCCACACTCGACTGGGCTTGCTGCCACCTCCGCCGTTGGCACTGTGTTTACGTGGAAAAAGCGTCTTTTGCCTGCCACTGCTGACGAGCGGCCTGCTCAGCACCGTGCAGGGGCCACGCCTCACAGTCACTATCGGACGAGCTAAGATGAAACGATTTCCCCAGAACCCACGTTGTGTGGCTACCACCAGGGCCAGGATCAAAACACAGACACTAGTCCAGGGTCAAAGCATGGGCGTGAAGACGCTATTCATTCAGACGTGATAGCAGGTTATAGGCTCATGCCAGCCATGCCAGCCATGTCTGATCTCGCTCAGTCCTGACCTTCGACAACTCTGCTCCGCCCTAGATACTCGTCTTGTCCCTGACCCTCCCTTAATCTCCGCTGTCTCTGCCTCACTCGTTCTCCCCCCGAGTCACGGCAAGCTCACCTCTCTCTTAACCCTCGTTGATATCCCCGATCTTTGGGATTCGGGAGCACCCATCGGTCAAAGTAGTCACATACTTGATATTGTCGAAACGCTTGGACCGCGTTTGTTTTGGGCCCCGCTAACACCGCAACCTCATCCCATATACTCTCACACCGCCTCTCGTGGATCTTCGATGACTTCAATACTCCACTATCGAGACCCCATCGCCTACAGAAGCGACTTCATGAGTACCTCCAGTTTCCACTCCCCTCACATGGAGCAGTCCAAGAGGTCCCCGCCGTATGACGGCCACTCCTCTGGCTCCGAGGCAAAGAATAGCACGCCGGGAATGAAGAAGCGCCCTTCAAGAGCGGGTACTCGCAGCGTCACAACCTTGACAGCTGCTCAGCTGGAACGCAAGAGGGCCAACGACAGAGAGGCCCAACGAGCCATTCGCCAAAGGACAAAGGACCACATCGACACTCTTGAACGCCAAGTCCGGGACCTCACTGCTCAACTAGACAACAATTCTTCTGGGAAGATGATGGAGATTATGCGAAGAAACGAAGAGCTTGAACGGGAGAATGCAGTTCTCCGCGCTCGCCTTTCACATGCAGTTTCTGCACTCGGAGTTCCAGAACAAGGCACAGGTACGTTTAGCATTCTGTTTCTTGATGATGCACAGCCCATATTTTCCGCATGCAACAGCATGACGGTGTGGGTGTTTGCTTTTTGGTGTCTTAGGGCCACAACGTTCTTGCTGCGCCCGAACTGGTTTTCGTCATATTACTTTTCTTTTTCGTCATTTACCATGCTCCTCTGCCGCTCCTTGTTTCGGCGACGCGCAGTTTCTGTAACATCCGCTTCCTCACAACTTCCAAGCGAGACGCAAGAAAACTGCTTTGATTTTCAAGACGATGCGATAGCAGTGCAGCACAGCTGACTTTCTCAAGTTACAGGCGCCCCCTCGCCAAGTGATCGGGTACAGATGCTCAGCCAGCCTCGAAGAGGATCAACAGGAACCGCCAGAAGTGCTCATTCAGTGCCCGAAATAGCGACGCCTGTATCTCAGCCTGCACATTGGCAGCAGCAGCAACAACAACAGCAGCAGCATTCCTACGCCCACCACGCTTCCTCGCCTCATGTTGACACCCCACCTGCCATGGGCGATGTTCAGCGATGGAGTCCTCACCCAAATCACCCACAGCATCACCAGGTATCAATGCCTGTGCAAGACGCTTCAATCCACGCTGGTGAGGCTTCGAACATGGCCTATCCAGGCTCATATGGCATGGAGAGCAACACACGCGCTATGTCATACCCATTGGAGAACCCGCCTATGGTGACCTCGCAGCCCATGTCCATGTCAGGCTATGGAACGCCAACATCCCACCCCTCGCCTCATGCCTCCGAGTACCAGCGACATATAAGCGTGCCGATGCACCACCAGTCAGCGCCTGGTCAAGGACCGCCTCAGCATGCTCAGCAACATACTTCAGCACCGTATGGGTCGTATCCAGTCGCTCAGCAGCAAGGATATCCACCACAGGCCAGCCATGCCAATGATATGCCAATGATGCATGCCCAACACCCGCAAACTCAGCTGATGAACGAACAAGGCCAGCACATCATCTATCAGCATCACATGCAGCCCAATATGAAAGTTGAGCACTGAAGCCCCTGGGGATAAACCAAGAGTGAGGACGTTTGGACCCGGAGACTTGGGCCAGATCTCTTGCCAGAGCTAATTGCATCGCCTTGGCTTCATTAGAGCATGGTTTTGGAAGCGAGGACGCTGCACATTCCAAATTACGCAAGCCCTGAATGAGGGAATACGGTTGGCCGGGGATGCAGCGCGCATAACACGAAAACGGTCTGCGAAGCAGTGCAGATAATACGAAGACACGCAGTGATGCACAGGGGCATGATACGAAGACGCTCCGACGAATTGCACCAGACATCTGCGATGACAGCACGGATTTCAGTCTCGCCAACTTGGGGACCACTGCTCACCGCCAACAAGCAGACGCTAGGATGAAAGCCGTCCAACCCGCATGTTCACTCTTGTTAGTTGGATTTCGCGCCGTCTGCCCCCACGATCGCATGAACCGCAATGAAACGCTAATCTGTGGGCCCCACATGCGTGATGAGAGTTACGGTCGCCCAGGAACAAAATCCCGCCGGAGACGAAAGATGGCTTCAGGCAACCCAGCTACACCCCAGCCAACCGAGGCGCGGAGGGGTTCGAACGAGGTGGATACATTTTCACAGCTGGGAGGCATGGGAGTTGAAGGAATGTTCCGAGGATCCTCGTCTCCCAAGTGTGTGACATGGGCCCATGGCACGCTTCGACTTTGTCCGAGATCGCGACCAAATTGGGCCACACAACCGAACTGTCAGGCCAGCGCAAGCGCACGCCCCACTTCTTGCGAACGTGGCTTGCCGCTCCACACGCGCATTCTCTGTCGCGCTGACGAGGCTTCAGTTGGACGGCTGCCTCGGGCATGGTGAAACAGTGACTTTTGAATCTACGTCGCAGCCATGTCCGGCCCAGCGCCTCATTCCGGCCGAGTTGGGGCGGGAGAACGGCTGTTGACATGCACGTGCAACAAGACGCCGATTTCACCGAGGCCAGCAGAATCCTTTACTATTGCCAAGCCAAGGCTACATACCTCCCACGGCCCGGATACATGGCCCTGGTCTCTTTGGCCCAATCGTAGCCGACACCGCCCAGCCAGGGGCCTGCCTCCAAGCCCAAGCCGACTCAGGAAACACACTCCGCCAGGACAGGTCAGGCGCACCTCTCACCGCAATGCCCGTCCGCCCTACTTGTCGACGTACATGTGTACCGCATTGCATAGGCTGTGCTGGTAGACGTCTGCTGCGCGCTCTTGGACGTGGGGAAAGAATAGCCATGTTTCTTGCGTCTTGGTGGTGCCACGGCAACTACCTTGCGCATGTCTATGCGGTCGCTGCTTGTTGTGCACGGATCTGCTTCAGCAGCTCTGGGCTAAAACGTTGGGTTCCAAAGTCAGCTTGGTTCACCTTCATCTTACCGGGCATGGCTCATAGGTTACGTACTACCAGCGTTCGCCCACGTCGGGATGGCTCTTCACTCTACCAGTCAAGCGTCAGTACATAGCCACAACGGTTTCAATATTGCCATTCGTGTCCTGCCTATGGCGTACACACCTGTTCATAAGCGTGGCCTCGCCGAGATGACCCCATCGGCCCTTCACAAACGTAACTAGACGGGGGTCAGCGAAACGAACCTCAGCACCCAGTCCTGCACGGTACCGAACATCAAGCGAACTCACACTCGACGTCGTCTTTACGCGATGTACGCGCCTCGTCCCGCAGCTGGAGAACCTCTTCAGGGACATCCATGGCCTCGAACTTGGCATCATAGCTCACGCCTTGGAAAAATGGCACTGAGTATCGCGCGCCTTCGCCCTTTCGTGGACTCAGCACGCGATGTGTTGTCGACGCGCATACGCCATCTGTCAAGGCCTCCATGCCCTGGCCAATAGCCACAACAAGCGTACCATCAATAGGTTTGCAGTCTATCCATTCGCCCTTTGCATTCTGCGCCTGCAAACCGAGCTGGTGGCTTGCCTGTAACAAATAACTTGTCAGCATACTATCCTTGTGTGGTCCAACTCCCTGCCGTCTTATCTCCCACTTCTTCTTATCAATATCCGATGCCCCGCTCGGCAAGTCGGTAATATGCACTTCCGGGTACTTGACAATCTTAAGCTTATGTTGTTGATCGTCGTCGAAGAATTGGCTGAAGGCATCTGGTTGCAGCCCAATGGCCTCGGCGATGAGGCTGGTGAAGAGCGTGGAAAGGCGCGACATGCGCCGCATGTAATCTTCAAAGACTGCCCGAAAGTTTGGGAGATGCTCTAGCGACGGCCATTGGTTGGGTGCGAGGAGATTGTGGTAAAGAGGCGCGTCGGGGCCCGGAATCGGCTGTGGAGTCGACAGATCAAGTTGTTCGCGATGATCGGGGTGTAATGCGGTGGTTTCGTTGTCGAGCTTGGGAAATGATCGTCAGCCTCGATACCTTCCCTGTCTGTCGTTTGGCAAGAAAAAATCGGCTTTTAAAAAATAGGGGGATATCAAGAGAAGGACAAGGAGAGATCCTATCAGCGGAACGAAAGCAGCATTGTAGGCGTATCGAGCACGTCTGTATTTTGGAGATACCCGGATTGCATATCCTTTTTCTTTTCTCTTCGGCGCATCGGTAATCTGGACAAACGGCTTGGGCGGTTTCTGCGATTCTTTTTCGTATTTCTGGTTCATGTCCTCAAACGGCCGCTTTCCCTCATCTTTTAATATACGATTTCATTCTTTCCTTCGAACATTTGTAATAGTATTCTTTGCATCGTCTCATCGCCCTCCCAAAAACCTCTTCTGCATAGTGAACAGAGCCATAATATACCTTGTATCCATAGACTCGAACCCCATGATTACGCCTTTGCTGTCCATGCTCACCTACCTGCCGCTTCCTTTCCACGATGAAATTGAAGATAGAATAAAGTAATAAAAATGAAAAGTTCTCGAAGAGCAGCAAAAGAAGAAAAAGAAAGAGGAAGAGGAAGAGGAAGAGGAAGAGGAAGATAGAGTGTGTGTATATCTCTCTCTAAATAATACTCTTTCTTTCCACCTTTGTTTTTTGTAAAAAAAAAACGAAAAAAAAGAAATCACTCACCCTACTCCAACCCAAAAAACTCTTTTGATTCTTCATCTCAATCCTCTCCTTCTCCGCCTGCGGCAGTTCCTCAAAGAAGCGCCTACACTCGCCCACGACATTGGTGAGCAGGTGCTCGGGCAGGCCCGTCTCGCTCAGATACAGAAACCCGACGTTTAGCAGGGCGGAGCGCAGGTCTGCGAGGAATTGCGGTTTGGTGCGTGGATCGAGGGCGTGGGAGAGGGGCAGGATGGGGATTTGGGTGAAGGGGTGGGTCATTGTGTATGTGGTTGCGAGGATGGAAAGGGGGTGCGGGGGCGCGGGGAAGTTGGGAGGGTGTAGGTTTTTGAAGAGATGTTGAGGATGTGAAATTTAGATAGACAATATGGAAGGTGAGAATCAATCGAGTGTATGCTTGCTGTGTTGGAGGAATTGGATGTTCGGGTTCGTTGGTTTCCGTGCGTTGTATGTATGTGATGTATGTGCGGGGTAGATAGGTTGACACCTTATAGCGGGGCGATGACGCCAGTTTGCGTGCTCTCGCGAGAAGCTGTTGATAATGCACGGCTGCTGCGAAGTCGCGCAGTTTCCGAGGGTGTTGATATAGTACAGTGTGATGTTACTGCATCATCCACTTGAACGTCAGACCCAGCGCTGTGAGCTTCAATCCGGTGATGAGGAAGACTCCCACGACGCCGAGGAGGGAGATCATTGCCGGTGCGTCTGTGTACAGTGGTTGAGGAAAGATTCGTGATATTTCGGTTTAGGTGATGGCTTTGTCGACTCTGGGTTTCCCTTGAGTATAGAATGGAAGATGAGAGTAACGTGGGGGTTTTATTGTCTTCTGTTTATGGCTTCTATACCATTGCTTTTGCTTTTACATGGAATCCTCTAACAAGTACTACCTACACGCTACTACATCATCAGGTGCGGAGAACTTCTCCACAAGACCACAATTTCTGCGCTCCAGAAACGGTACACATGCGCTCATATCGGAGATCTTTGCAATGTCTGGTGTGCGGTTGGATGGAATGTCGGGTGGGTGACGTGAGTGTGTGCAGATGATGTGCACGCCGGGCCCACTGATATGGGAAGTGAGGCTGACCCAGTGAACACGGCAGGTACATAGGTACAATTCTTGAAGTTACAGTACTCCTCCTCAATCAACCTTTCTTTGAAACCGTACATGCGACCGCGTTGAGACATTGTTACAGAAGCCTAGCATTACTTGTCGTGCGTTAGTATCTAAAAGTCAAAATTCACAAGTACATACTCATTCAGGTGGAGTAGTGCCGGCATGAAAGACGATGATCCATCCGGTCGTACATTCTTCTTTCCACTAGGAAAATAAGTACTAGATTCTGTACACAAAGCAACCATGTTCCCGGCCACAAACACCATCTAACCTCGGAACCTCACACACAAATCCCCACATCTCCGCCACGTTTCACACACCAAAGCCAAGATGAAATGAGGCGAAAGTCATCTTACGCGTCCTCAACCCATCCCCCTCTCTCTCACACACATACTGTACACACACACACACAAGTCCCTCTCATTCCCCTTCCCCCCCACTCCCCATCTCCAACCCAGAGTTCCAGATCCCCCCGATCTTCCCCCCACCTATACTTCGCGTTGATAAGAGCAAGCGCCGCATCCTCCCGCACGACTCATGCAACAAGTCCAGTCCAGTCCAGTACGTACCCCTCGCCTGTACACATAGCCCACCTAGTCAAAGCACCAAGGCATGTACCTGGAGTACTACGTACATATGTACGTATAAGGTACCTAGACAGTATGCCAATATAGGTAGTTTAAACCCTAACAAGCACCCACACACCCACACACCCACCCAAGCCATGCACATAATCCGGCGAACCCGCCCCCGCCCGCCTACTTTACCCCTGCATTAGCAAGCACCCCAAGCACCCAAGCACCCAAGCAAGCAAGAGCAAAAAAAAAGAAGAAGAAGCTAAAGCTTTAAAAGCTCAAAAAGTACCAAATGAAGCTCATCATGCAACGTCGCACAAGCTGAGATCTACATGCATGGCACGTACATATACGCACGCAAACGCACAACGCACACGCAACATATGCACGCATGCATGCACATGCACATGCAAGTATGCACGTACTACGGCACCAAATCCCTACTCTTTTTCACCATGTACACCACACTATCCTATACTTACTGTACATACCATGTCTATATCACAACGGCAATATACCTCGTTTTCGGTACGGTATAGTGCCTAGTTGCGTACCTGTGGCCTTGACCGGGGAGTTTATCATGGGACCGTGCGATTGTAGGTGGGGGGTCCCCCCCGGCCTGGGCCGGAGAATTCGACTGATTTGAGTGACGGTTGCGAATGTCATGCATGTGTCGGGTAATGTACCTACGCACAGTACGGTAGAGTGCATGCCATGGTGTGCTGCGGGTTGCGATGCGACGCGACGTGGACGGTGCGGCCCACGAACATCATATTACAGCGAAGTTGTCTGATAATTCTCCGAGTGAAGCACCGGAAACGATCCAGGGCGAGGAGGAAAATTTGGCGTGTTCTGGAACGAACGCGGTAGGGTGGGGGTTGGACTTGTGGCATGATTTGGAATAGGATATCATATTTCATCTAGGGCTATGGCGATAAGTGACTCCTACATGAGAGCGCAATTTCTCTGCTAGTCATATGAGCATTTTTCGATTCTCACGCCCTGTCTCGTCCCCAGCCCTCGACGTATGGTATATTGTGCTGCAAGATTGCTTCGTAATCTCATGCCTCGTAAAGTCCTCGTGCGCCATGAACCACCTCACCTCTTCTCCTGCGGGTAGTACGCCGGCTGACCCTCAATCGACTCGCCAACGCCAGTGCGATATGTGGGAGGCGGTCCACCAAACGAAATCTGACTTGCTGGTCCAGCATTGTCGATGTTGGGGCCGACCCCGGTATTGGTCGTGCCATACTGAGGGTTCAGATCGCTGGCTTGGACTGTACCGCCGTCACCACCTCCGACCATGACTGTCTGCTCTTTGCCATTCTTGTCCTTGACCTTGCCAACAACCATACCCTTGGCTACAGACTTGATGATAGCCCGTCTGCTGACGCCTGTAACGTCAATGTATACGAGACCAACGTTCTTGACGCCACCCGCAAGATTACCGGTGATGCTACCAGCTTCCTGACCGTACTTGTGACCCACTGCTGCACTGGCCGCGGCACCGCCGGAAGTGAGAATAGTCTTGCCCGAGTGCGATATTCCATCTGCAACGGTGGAGAAGGCAATGAGGGACTTGTTGAGCAGGCCGGGCTTGTAATTCTCGTTGGGTGTGCCATCAGGGTTCCGGCTCTTGTTGTGCGTCTTTTTGTGGCCAGCCAGTCCTGCTGCAGCGTTCTGGGCATATTTTGTGAGTTGCCCGACGGTCTTGGCCGAATAGCCAGCGACACCAGTGGTGAGCGTGTTGATCTTGCGAACGCGATCGTGAGTCGTGGGCTGGAAGACCATGGGCTTCTCGTTTGGCTTGGTCTTGTTGATGAAGTTCTCCGCACTAGATACCATCATGTTACTGAGATAGCTAGAGCCCGTGACGATAAGCCTTGAAGCAGCCGCAGCATTCTGTACGAGGCCCGAGTCTTTGTAGGCGGGATGGCGGGCCATCTCGAGATAGTCATCGTCTAGGGGGCGCACATCGATGCGCTTGCCGTCTTGTGATACTACAATCTCGACGGGGTCTGAGCCTGTGTTAGTATGAGTGAACTGGGCGCGCGCTAGGAATGAATGTGCTGAGCGAAGGTATACTCACTCTTGGAACCCTGTTTCAATGCGGCGTCTTCGTAGATCTTGGCTCCGCCAGCCAACTCGCCCACTACGCTGCCATTTTCCTCGTCGACGAGCACCACCTCACCGCCCTTGCCGGAGCTGTTGACATAGCCCTCGCCGGGACCATACTCCTGGGGATTGTACGCCTTTACATCGCCCTTGCCCTTCTCATGTGGCGGCGCCTGCGCACGCTCAAGGAAGGCGGTGCATTGTGCCAAAATGGTCTCGAAGGTGTCAACGTCTTCCTGCGTCACAGAAGTCGAGCCCTTGCCGATTGGGGGGAACTCGATCCTCGTGAAAGCACCGCTCTCGGGGCCCAAGTCCCAGCGAGGTATCAGATAGCTCCGCGGCGGCTGGTGGTAGATCTGTGTCGTCGCAGGGAGCGGGAGGTCGAGCTCGGGAGGAAGGTTGAGGTGTAGGTAAAAGTCTTCCTCGGGCGCTTCGTTCTGGCCTCGTGTGTTACTGAGGTCTGCAAACGGCGAGCTGGTGGGGACCATCAACAGCGACAGCGTCTGCGGGCCTGAGGGGGTGAGAGACGACTCTTCGCCTTGCTGGATGTGGTAGGCCTTGATGCCTCCAACCGTGTAGAGCAATCGAGGATCACCACGGCCGCTCATGTTGGCGGGTAGCGCGGTGGCAGAAGTTGTGTGTATCTGGAGAGAAGAGGTGGGTAGCTTTCGCAGAGGGAGCAGCGGGGGGGTGGGTTGTCAGGAAAGGGGGGGTGTGTGCTGTGTGTGCTGCGGCGGCGGCTATCAGAGGAGAGGAGAGGAGATAGCGGTGACAAGGAGGGGGATGTCGTCTATTTTTGCCTACCGAGAGCAGCAGAGAGAGCTTTTTATGGAATGCGCGCACCAGGAGCCAAGCTGGATGGTTGCCAACCTGCTGGAGTCGCGGCGCTAACCACTCTACGTCACGTCCATCGCGCCCGCCTTGGGCTGTGACGGAGTGTTACGCCACACTGTGTGGCGCAGCAGCCGAACATCTTGGCCCCCTGTCTGGCCTTTGGACTCCTTTCCCTCAAACCAACCACATCACATGCGAACGACGCCATGGTCTTGGAGTGCGACCCTCTACATCTTCGCTAGCGGATCTGCATAGTCGTGTACTCGGTGTATTATGATTTATCTATGCGTTGCGTGCCGCGTAATGCCAACCTTGGGACATTGAGTATCCCCGAACAATTTGATCACGCAGTCTCTGGGAGTCTGAGTACTGGCCGCCAGCTTTATATGACACGTTGTTCGGGCAATCTTGACAAATTCCTCTCCTTCTCTGTCTCCTCATCACATGTCCTCTTATACATTCAGCGCCCAGTCAATTCTGTTGCACTCACCTCCCTCACTTGCATTCTTGTTAACATGTTTCCTGTGGCTCGATGCGAGAGCATAAAGAGTACACATGCAGGCCCATATGTCACTTTGTAATTCACTCTTCAGAACATACCATGTACTTCCTAGTTGTGAAGGACACTGGTGAGTATCCTCATCTATGCATGAACCAAACATTCTGCCTGATGTTGTTGGCGGGGTGCCTTCCTGTGACGACAGTCGCGCCTGCACCTTTACTGTCACCCTATCCGCATTACAAGTATTCCCTTCTTGGCAAGACTTTCGTATCCAGTGTGCCTACGTTTACACCACGATTGTTAGTCTCACTTGACTTCGTTCTCCATTCACCCGCAGCATTATCTGAGCTACGAATAATCCTCAAACTCGCCATGGCGCTACTCAGTCGAATCAAGCCTGCCAGTGAGTCGGTTATACGAATCACCCTGGACTGTCATTGCGGAACAACAAATTGGACAAATTCCTCTACGGCATCCATGGCCACACCACAGGGACAAGTTCTGCTGGTTCTTTCTAACGTCGTATAGTGCACAGTATACGGGGAAACCTTGTGCACGTACTTCCTAACGTCTTGATCAATGCTGAGGGCATGATTATCGGGGCTTCCCCCCGCAAGATGACGAGACACACAATACAAGCTAGCGCACTCAAGAAAATGAAATGAGAATCTAATTGCCATCAATCAAACATGACTATTAAGTGAAAACACCAAACCCAACAAACAATCCCATCACCCCATGGACTCAAAATGGAAAGAAGGGAAAATTAGAAAAGAATCACATAACAAATTCCAACCCCCATCCCCTCTATCCACGCACCAAGCTCCCCATCTTAGGCCCATCCGTACTCCTCACACTCCCGACCCTCGTCACCAACGGCGCCCTCAAAACAGTCCTCTTAGTAAACATGCGCAGATCCGGTCTTTGCGCCTCACTCGGCCGCGGCGGCCTAGGCGGCGCCTTTGCAAACCGCGTCGGCAGCAGGACTTCTGGCAGAAGAATGCCGTCATCTAAACTATGCCGCGACGGCGCGGGGGAGTTGGGATTAGACATTGAGGCTTGGATGGAGGGGAGGGGTTCTTTGGTGATTTCGGTTTGGGGTGGGGGGTGGATGGATGTGTAGGAGGTGTAGGGTGTGCCGACTGTGGTTGTGATTGTGGTGCCGGACCAGTGTTTTGTGTGGCGGGAGTGCTTGGATGGCAGGGTTAAGTGGGGGTTGGGTTTGTTGAGGAGGCAGCGGAGTGGAGAGAGGATGAGGGTATTGGAGAGGAGGGTGGCGAGTGTGGTATGGGTTTGTGTGATGATGGCATAGGGGATGTAGGAGAATGTTGGATCGGAGCTACGGGAGAAGGCGCGGGGAATGTAGATGATGCTGAGGATGGATGCTGCTATGAGACTTGGAAAGTGTTAGCATGGAAAGGATTGAGGGTTGTGGGTCATGGATTAACCATACAGCAGGCGTAATGAGAGCAATGAGGTCGCGAATGTCTTTTGGCGGTACTCGATGTGTAATTTCCAGACGATTTGTAGCGAGAGGAGGAGCATTGCAGTGTCAAGGGCGATATCAGCAATTGTTGCGGCAATCCAGACTGCCACCTTGCAGGCATTAGAGATCTTGAGACACAAAATGGCAGGTGTGCGGACTTACCAGCGGAATGCATTTGCCCGTCCATATTGTCCAAGGCTGTGGCATCGCACACTGGAAGACAGTGACTGAGATAACAGCGATGGTCCAGAGTAGTATCAGGCAGCCTATTGTGATGATCCCTACCCGCTGTATTGTTGTGTCGAGCAGCCGAAATAGGAACAGTAGCAATGAGCATTTCCCAATGCTAAGCGCTAGTACGGATAGTATCTTCGCAACAAAGATCTTTATCTGCATCTGGTCGATACTGGCTGAGTCTAAAAGACATTTCCGTTTTCCAAGCCCAGAGTCTACGGCTGTCGATATGATGAGCGTGCTTGCCAGAGCACATAGCGCGGCTGTGACAACGAAAGCATCGTCACTTATAGGAAGTTGAGGATGCCGTTTTGATTTACACCGAGCAATGATTCGGATGACTATACAAAGAGCCTGAAAGCGTTGTCAGTGCTCAGCATACAGCAGCGCATCTTTAGCCTTACGAGTATGCAAGCCAAAAACCAAGCCAGCATCACCAGAATAGTCCCCTGGCTCTGCGAGGAAATGAGTGCATTTGTGTTCTGAGGTTGATGGTCGCACATTATCAATGATGCTCAACAGCAAGCCCCGCGACCGGAGATTGCATTGAAATGAAATTTTGATGGAGGCTTTATCGAAAGCGCATTTTGGGCGGCGATTTGAACACTTGAAGAGGCCACATCATGCTCGCCCATCGGACAACTGCATGTGCATATTCGTAATCCCCATTTCAAGTCCGGAACCTAGGCTGTGGCGGCCCGGCAAGTACTGCGAATTATTACCATTTGCTGCCTTAGGGGAGACTGCGCGGCCTCCTTCGGTTTCGCGTACCAGAGACTGGAATAGAGCACAAGGGAGCTGAGAGAGGCGCATGAACGAATGGGAAGTTGGAACGACTGGGCATAGATAGGGGTGTTGCAGATCTGTAGCACGCGTACCTGGTTCAAGGCTGCATGCTTGTCGTAGAGCTGAGCCCAAGTCCGGAGTTTTGGGAGGTGCGATCCCCGCCACAGTGGTACAAGATGGTCGTACGGATTCTGCGAGCCCCTCCAAGATGAAGACATGAAATGATAAAAGGGAGTAGTTTCAGTGAGGTCTTCGAATGCATGAACTGATCCAGTTCTTGCCTCCTTGATAAACCTGAAAGAGCGTATCAATGTGTCAAACACCAGTGTATTCCTATGACAACAACTGTTTGCCTTAGTTCTAGTAGATTTCGTATTCTTCGCGATAACAGAGGTCTGGCCAAGCATGTTAGCAGTGATGCCTACTGAAGTATGAGCCAATGAGCCCTGCTCCACAAGCGGACTGTATTAGCGAAGTCCGATATTCGAAGACTACGACGAGAATGCTCGGGAGGTGACTGCTGATCCTCCAGATTAAGACCAAAATGGCAGATGCTAAGCAAATGGTAAGTTTAGTTGCTTTTGCTCCTATGTAGGTTGACAACAGCATTGTGCGATCTTGACACTCTGACTGAGGTTCAACAACATCGTGAACATTGGATAAAAACGGCGTTGAAGTCATGATCATAGATGGTCAGACCCTGAAGTTGAAGACATTTCGAATTATATCCACCATTTGTGTGAAAAAAGAGTGCCATTTGCATAATCTGATACCTACGGTAGATGGTGCTTCTACAAACAGGCTCGTTCGGACGTGGATGCGTGTTGAGGTACGGGTAGAACGGACAGCACGGCATGGACATGAATAGCGTGCTGACACCTCTAAGGCTTTGCTCACCGAAGGTCCGAAAAGCTGTGTGACATGAGCTTGAGGCCAATCACGGATGATTGTGTGGTGGTGTGTGGTACATGCTTAGGGGTGCAGCATCTGCTTATCGATAAAGATTTTCCGAAGTCCAGGTCGTGATCGCTCCACATTTGCGCATTGTATTCCATTGCCTTGCACGCGCAATCATGGTAAGATATCATCATGTACTCAGATGCATGTACAAATGCTGACCTAAAGCTAGGCTCCAATTAAGAAGCGTACAACTGCACGCGCAAAGTCGGCTCGCGCAGCGCGGCCTGTCCTCAGCACAGCTGGCCTGTCCAAACCAGACGAAGCTTCGTCCTCATTCTTCACTTCGTCGAAGAAAGACAAGCAAAAGACGAAGCACTCATCTTTCATCTCCAAGATCGAGAAGTCTTCTACAAAGACGCTGAAGCGGCGGCGACCCAATAAGAAGCTTGTCGCGAACCTCGAATCCCTAGCCGATGCGCTGCCAGATTTTGATGACGAAGGCGCCGACGGGGAGGTCGAAATAGGCCAGGCCAAGATTACTCAGAGAAGTCCTATGAAGAGTATGAAGAGCAGACCCGGCGCGCTGAAACGGAAAGAGAAGCTCGAGAAGCTCGAAATGGATAGATTCAACAAGAATCTGGTACAGTTAGCGACTGCGAATCCCGGGGCGGCTGTCCAAGATCGCTGGGCAGCGCTTAAAAGTCACGTACAAGGCAATATAGAAATCAAGCCGGAGTTTGTCAAGAAATGAAGAGCTGGGTGATCTTTGCGAATGATGTCGCAAAGTTGTCCCATGGGAAGAAAATCTGAAGACAGTAGATCAGTAGATCTGGAATATGATAAGGTCTACACCAAGCTCGCATGACTGCGGAGCTGGACATAGCCCTTTCAGGTACAAATCGCTGTGAAAAAGTTTGTGGACAACCATCGGTTGCTGCGGACTCATCATGACTGATGGCATTTGGAGTAAGATTAAGCTCTGTGTACAAGGTATTGCTATCCAGTCCAGTGTGTATTTTGGGCCAAATCGATAGCAAATCACGGTGGATTGAAGGTCAAATGGTATCAACCCAGGCTATTTGCACATAGTTTCATACATTGATTAGGCAAATGCGATGTCGGTAGAGTCTTGTTTGTGACCTCTCTACAATATGTGGTGATTGGTAGTGATGATCATACTGAGATATCATACGTACAGTGTGTTGTGTCTGGGACAGCATCGGAGCCGGAAGTTCAGGGCTTGGTCGAGCCATGACATCACACGTGTCGAAATAACGCGAACCCATGTCCCTCCTTAGTCTTAGGGAAACCCGCACAGTATATTGACGCGACAGCGTTATAACAAGAACTTCGGCGCTCTCAATCATGGCGAAGGCTTTTTGGCTGTCATCCGCCGCGCTTACTCTACCAACCGCGGCGCCTTGAAACGCGTCTCTCCTGTCTGCGAATGCTTGCCTCATTTCGTCTGCATCTTTGCCAATACCCCAATACGACCTTCTCATTTTTGTTCCTCTTTCCATTCTCAATCTCCTAAATGTCCTTCCTCGAGCGCCAGAAGAGTCGCATAACAGGCGACACGGAAGATGGCCGTCGAAATAGCAGTCTTCCTCGGTCCTCGTCTGGCAAGGTCCCGAATGCAAAGAAGCCTCGAACACGTCCCCCAAGTTCACTCCGGGATCACCTTCCTTATCCCACTTCGGTGCTGAATCCCTCCTCTGGGCCATATGCGGTTGGCAGCATGGAAATCGAGGTGCCCGTGGAAAGGCCACGAGCAATTTCCGATATAACGCGACATGGAAGGCACATGTTGCAATTGGAAACTGTCTTGTTCACATTGTATTACCCCGCAGACTTCGACAGTGGGGCGGGCAATGCCCCAGGTGGGCAAAGGAAATGGGGTCGAGAGACTTGGCTACCACGACCGCGATTGGAGACGGCGAGAGGTTATGCACATTTTGCGGGACTGCCCGACTGGGCTGGAATCGGTATCTTCGGTGCGACTACAATGCTCAGCAAACTGCGGGCATATCGGAACTCTCCCGTCGCAAGACACTGGCCACCAGAAGGCAATTCGAAGAACTGTGGACACAAGATCAAGAACAAAAGAGGTCCAGCCCCTGAGGGAATGCCAGAGGAGCCAACATTCCCTCTGTTGATCTTCAGTCATGGTTTGGGAGGCTCAAGAACTGCCTACAGCAGCCTTTGTACCGAATTTGCGAGCTATGGGTTTGTTGTGTGTGCTGTCGAGCATAGGGATGGGAGTGGACCTCGTTCATTCGTAAATCATGCGAAGTGCGACAATGATAGAGGGGATACCCAAGGAAGAGCCAAAATGGACGGAAGTAACAGCGGTGCACCGATGCACGGCACGAAGTCGCCACCCCTGGGTGGTCTAGATCATACCGAACAGGAGATCAAGCAGGGTTATCACTACGTGGTAAGTGACTCTTAGAGTTTTGGGTTGGTACATGATTGTGATAGGCTGATTATCCAGGACTACATCTTCCCAAAAAATAATCCGAAAGACACCTCACCTAACAATGAGCGTGGTATTGATACGGAACTCCGTAGCGCCCAAATTGAGTTGCGTCTTAGCGAGCTAGAAGAGGCTTATCGAGTCTTAAAGGCCATATGCGCCGGAGACGGGGAGGAAATCGCGCGACAAAACCGACGTGGCGAAGGCTTCATTGGTGGCTCATCGCGAGGCCTGAAGGGTATCGATTGGCAGCGATGGAAAGGCAGGTTTCATATCGACAAAATGACACTGGCTGGGCATAGTTTTGGAGCTGCGACTGTTGTCGAAGCACTCAGACATATAGACCGCTTCAAGAACGTCCAGGCTGGAATCATCTACGACATCTGGGGGTTAGTATACGCAAATGGCTTATGTTTCCAACGCTAATAGAGGTGTAGAGCTCCTATCAAACCACCGGTCGACGATCCAAAGCATCGCATCAATTTACCCCTGCTCTCGATTAGTAGTGAGGCGTTCATGTACTGGGAGAAGAACTGGAACGCCGTTATGAGTCTGATGAAGGAAGCGAGTGAACATGGTGCGCCGTCCTATCTGCTTACCGTGAGAGGCTCAGTGCACATCTCGCAGTCCGACTTTTCAATAATGTATAACCATGTCACGTCCTTCCTCCTGAAAGCGACAGTGCACCCACAGAGGGCAATCGACCTAAACATCTCAACCAGTTTAGAGTTCCTTCGGTTGGTAATTCCACCTACCGGGGGTGGAAAGTCGATTATTGATCGTTGTATGACTGATGAGAAGATCTTGGAGAACCCCATTCTAGAAGAGATGCCAACAGATCACCGCCCAGATGACCAATGGATCGCTGCAAGGCTCCGTGTTGAACATGAGTTCAGGAAACGCGTGGCATTTGGTGTACAAAGGAAGCTTCACTGGAAGACAAAAGAAAACGCAGTAGTTCGCACCACTGCGGATGAGATATGGTGCCATTTCAAGCCCACGGATGAAGAGCTACAGAAGTGGGTAGAGGTAGAAAACAGAGGAGCGAATCGTATAGACAGCGATGATGCAGTTCATGGAAGTGGGATTGAAGGATATTACAGAAGTGGCGACGGCAGCACAACCCTTAGCGATTCTGGAGACAAGAATAACCATGCTGGCAAGCATTCCGTCGTGCATGCCCATGAGTATGAACGGAATTATCAGAATCGATCTCAGCAGGTACAGAACAAATTTCCGGACGAGACGAAGAGTAGGGATGACACCAACACTACGTCAAGCGATGCAACTGCGATCGATTCAGCATCAAACAATGCACCTGCGGACACGTTGATGAACGTGCTGCCATCTCTTAAGGATGGCCCACAGCAAGCCTGATGAGGCTGGCATTCATTGTTTGTACCCGAGACTTTTGCTTCAGGGTTTGTTGGACCGCTGGCCGGATGGGGGTTTTGTAGATCCTCGGTAGATGCAGAACAAAGGTGGCCAGTCAGCCAACCATTCTAGGGTTTAGCGGCCTCCTAATGTGCAGTCGATACGAAAGGCAAATAAATAACCACCAGATCAATAGTTCATACTAACCCAAGGGATTGGCTTACGTTTCTTGATGTATTGCACAAGATTTCTTTGGCGTTGTAGCCAAACGCTTCTTTCAAATAAACACTCGAGAATCAAGCGAGACGTCCTATGTAGATGCGGCTAAGCGATTGAGACACGCAGGCGCGGTTTAGTCTGTAATTGTGATATACATGAAGTTTGGGAGGACACAAGCTAAGAGTGGGTCGTGCGATACATGACGGCCGTTCCGGTAAGGCTGAACCACGTGACCGGGCGATTTAGCCGGCCCTCATACCTACTTAGTCGACCATGCTCCGCTTTTGCGATCAGTAATCATCCCACATGTCGTCGTCCTCAACCTGACTGCTTCACACACGACACGCAAACGTTACAACAGGTGGTTTTCGGCTTCCGAAAATTTATGCTACAACCGCTCTCGTTCGTATGTCCTATTTCTCCAAAATCAAGCCATGATCCAAACAGAACGTAAGCTCACAAGCCCGCATCTTGGATTAGACCCTTAGAATTCTAAAGTAACATACACTCGCTGTACTCCACTTGCGCTCCATATATTCATCTCTAGGTTGACAAGCCTGCCAATTTAAGTCTACTACCAGGACCCTTGTTAAATCACCGTTCGAGGGGCCCTGTTCTGTAATCTGACCACGGCGTGGAAGCAATTGCTTTTTATTGGGGCCGGATCTCCCCTTGGCTGTGGCTTCCGACGTGCCCTTAGACGTGCTCTCAACGCCCTATCACCATTCTCCTCTCGACTAATATTCCATCACGGCTAGCCTGAACATTCATGAGGTTGTTGCCAAGTTGATCAAGTTTCCGGTTCATCCGACAAGCCACAAGTTCACCTTGCCAGTCGCTGGTCCAGTGCGAACTGCAGTAACAAGGCCTGCTCCCTCCAAATTGAGACTGTAGGACGTTATGACGAGTTCGGAGTCGGAAGAGCAGGCACCTCGAAAGCGGACGCGGACGAGGAACAGCGATGATGATGGAATTGCTGGCGGGAAAAAGGCCAGAGGGAGACCCAGAGTGGCCACGCAAGATGCTACTGCTGCTGATGTACGTTGCTCCACAGTTTCTCAGGTCCGTCCACTTATAACGCAGAGCTGGATTTACTTTGCGACAGTGATCTTGAAAGTCTCCCTTACTGTCTGCACATTGGAACTCGTTGAAGAACGGTTGCCCGATGTGCTCACGTTAATTTTGTCAAGCTACACTTTTACTGTGTTTCCGGTTATTCACTGCTGATGCTGCGGACTGGGAACAGCTTTTTGTACGTGTGCTAATTTGCATCTTAGCGACGAAGAACGCAGATCCGTCTCGCACAGCGGGCCTATCGCCAACGCAAAGAGACAACCATAGCATCCTTGAAGAACCAAAACTCCCAGCTTTATTCAGTCATAGAGCAGATGAACACAACTTTCAGTCGCTTGACTGAATCGGTAGTAAAATCCGGATTACTGCAACTCAACTCCGAACTAGCACAAGAATTTGAAAATGTCACGTACACCTTTTCCAGTCTCGTGAAGACTGCCAGTAAAAGCAAAGACAACGGTAACGACGAGCAAATGGAAGCAGCCGATGGCTTGACAGAGTGCCACGAGGAGCGTCCGCGACATACACCTACTGAGACCGATTCCCATATAGGCTGGCGTTACTCAGTCCCGATGTCCTCTGCCCAGGTGAGCTAGTGTCTGTCCGACGATGATCCAAGGTTTCTTGGAACTTCATCGCACTATCCACTTGTTCCTATGGTTCGCTAACTTCTCTCGAGCCCCTGCCACATTCTGTTGAGCAACCACATACAGGCAGCTCTGTCTCGAATGAAAGCAGTACATTCGGTCAGGATGTCACCACATCGAACCTCGTTCGCCATCGACAGTCCACTATTGGCGATATCCTTGATCAGCAAAGAGTTTCATTACCACAAAGACAATCAGTTGAAACATTAAGTCGTTCACAACAGCTTCCTTTTGGTTTTCTCGACCTCCTTAGCCAGCAACAAGCGTCATACACGCCATCAAATTCGGTAGGTGATGTTCAAGTGTGTATACAACTCAATCCTCTGTGGAGTCGATGTCCTCCTCCCACCACAAATAGAGGGTGAAGGAAGCCATTCGAAAATTTGATTGTCCACTCAGCGTGTTCACACGCTGACAATCCTGTAAAGGAACCTCAAGACTGCTCCGTCACCATTCCTACCCCCGATAGGACTCCACCAATGATGAGAATACCGACGCCGCAACTACAGTACTCGTTATCTACAAAGATGAATGGGACAAGAACTTATAGCTTCGAGGAAACCAACTTTGCGCGACGATTGACCAGACGTGCGCTCGAGACCGGCTTCCAAATACTTAGCGCTACGAACGTTCGCCCCGCAGTCCTAAACCATGTGTTTAGGCTTTCACTGCCATTTTTGACGCCAGACCAGTTACGCACACGTTTCAAGCTCATGCTATCGAGGGGCCCTGGAGAGGATCTTGACTGGTGGGAGACACCGTTCATCCAACTTGGTGGGGCAGGCACGCACTATCCCAAGCGTGATGCAGCTGGTCGGGTTGTACCCTTCAAGAATGCATGGAAAATAAGACCGCCGGGCCCTTTGGATGAGAAGTCAACGCAGTTGGAGCACGCTGTTGATGGACGAATAGAGTCTTTAAATGGCGTCGATCTTAGCGGCTTCGAAGGAGAGTGGTTTGATGCCCATGATGTCCAGGGTTATCTAGAGCATGAGTATGCTTGCAAGCTAGATCCTCATAGCTCGTTCGCAGAGTGCTTAGTCGACGACGACTTTAGTAGAAGTACTTCTGATCAAAATGCTCTATCGCCTCGCTTCGCCACAAACACACAACGAGCATCACATGAGAGCGGGAGTCCAGGCCTGATAAGCAGCTCTGCAGCCTCGTCGACCTCGTCTGTCTCCTCAACGTCTGCGAATCTGCCACCGCGGATGAGTTCGCAAGAGATTCCAGGCCTAGGCCAATTCGGCTTGACTATGAATTGCACTCCAGAACCTACGCCGACAGTTCGAGGCGGAAACTTTCAGAAGCTGATGGACTACGATATCTCATTTGATCAGACACTGGGTCTCGATCTGGCACCTGGGTTTGACTATGGCTTCTCAAGTAACAATGGCATGGAAATTACATCGGCAGAGCTGAGGCTTGATATGATGAGTGACAATATGCTGTCGGCGCCCAGGGTGAGACAGAAAGGGAAGAGGATTGTTACTGTTGACGTGGGCCGACTGATTGATGGTGAGTGAGAAATTCGGTGGTGATGGACAATTCCGTACTGAGAAAGTTTGCAGAAATGATTAGACATGGTGTTTGTCTTGGACGAGCCCCAGGCTTCAGGCGAAAGGACGTAGATGCTGCTGTACGCACAGCGGCGATTTCGACATGCTGAGTATCTCAAAACATGAGGACAGGTGAACGAGGCGGAGCTTTAGCACTGACGGTCGAATGGCGTTATAGATGATACAACTAATGCAATACTCTATAAGTGTTGACTTTACTCAATACGATGATATATTGAGAGGGTTCCAAGGTTGATGCGAACAGCCTGTCACGTGCACGCTATGGGTGGCGCTAAGGACCAATGGCCTCAATAACCGCCGAACACCCGCGGTCCATCCCCAGAACACCCGCGACCACCGAAGTGAGGGTACCCGAGCACGTCGTACGAAGCCTACCGTTGGGCATCCTGATATCCGTAGAGCCTCTTTTGAAAGCGCAGACGCCTCTTCGAGCGCGCGCACATTGGCTTGTGGCCTTGAGCGCTGACGCCGTCCGTCTGCCTGCCTGCCTGGACTGTCGCATCCCTCAATCCACTGCACGCGAGCACCCATCGCAAGCGTCTGAGCCGTCTGCGCATCGCCAACACAGTACCCTGGGCAGTCGAGACATACCCAAGCAGTCGCCATGTCGAACCAGGTGGTGGTGAGTATTGTCCCAAGCGCGAGCGGTGTGGGGGTGCAGTCAGCCTTGCTAACAAAGACATCCAGGGCGTTGTCTACCAGCAGATCATCGAGAAGGTGATTTCGGTCTCCAACAACGACTTTGAGGAGTTCGGAGTAGACCACTCTACGCTGGACGAGTTGAAGCAGGTACGTGGCAACCGTCGCTCCTTCCCTTTCCTACTGCACATCACCCCACAGCCGCCGGAGCGACGCATCCTCCTTGTTTCCCGTCTTTTTCGTCGCCAAACATTTTCTCATCCGTTTATTCGACTGTCTTGTCCGATCGCGCGATGCTGCCTGGCTTGGGTGGTCATGGGCGGCCGAAAGCGGGGCTGAGCTGCCGGCTGGTCTCGCAGCTTCGGGGGTGCCCTCAGTATTTGGGTCACCCTCTTATAGCCCCTGCGCAGCTCCCCACCCGCCAAGCCATGCACATCACTTCCCAACATGGCGTAGTCGGTCATGTGACTGTCACCTTCACCTCATCCTCACCCCTTGTACCCATTCTGTAAGCAGACACTAACATGGCGAACAGGGTTGGCAAGAGAAGCTATCTGCCCTCAAAGTTGCGCAGTTCCCCTGGGATCCGCAGCCCGAGCCTGTACGCCAGCCGCCAACGGTGCCATCCAATGTCAAGGTTGATGTCGAAGTGCCTGTGTCGGGACCTCAAGAGCCGCTCAACTTTCCTAATGTGCCAATGAAGGCAGAGGGCAGTTATGCACCGCCTATCACCAACTATCCCGCCCAGGCACAGGCTGCTGACGGGTCTGGTTACAATGGTGGATATGCGCAGACCACACAGCTGGCCCAACAACGTGCCGCAGCCCTAGTACAGCAGCGTGTGCTTCAGCAAGGTCACCCTCAGCAGCAGAACTATGGTCAGCAACAGCATATACCTCAGATGCCTATGCAGGGCCAGCAAGCACCACAACAGCAACAGCAGCAGCAGCAGCAGCAGCAGCAACGCATGATGGCTCAACACCAGCAACAGCATCCTCAGCAGCATCCCCAACATCCCCAGCAGCAACGCCCACAGCAGCAGCAAATTCCACCACAACAACGTGCTCCTCAACAAGGTCACGTCTACACTTCACAGACTGACGGTTCTAGCGACGCTTTGGCAGATTGGGAAGCATTCAAGGCTGCGCGAGCTGCCAGTATCGAAGAGCAAATAGCTGCTGATCAGTTCATGCGCGCTCGTGTTGATGCAATGGCCATGCGCCAGGACAGCGGACTGATGATGCCACTCAACTCCATGCCGAAAGGCAAGAAGCGCAAGGCAGCTGTCCGCGTGTTGCAGTCTGAAGATGCGGAAGCTCCATCAAGTGCACCTGCGCCAGCTCGCTTCGATGGAGAAGACGACGTTAAACCCGAAGAGGATCCAGATGATGCAATCAACTCCGACCTCGATGACCCAGAAGATGACCTCAACGATGGCGACAACAGTGATGACGACATGGTGGACTACATGCTATGTACCTATGACAAGGTCCAGCGTGTGAAGAACAAGTGGAAGTGCACCCTTAAGGACGGGATACTTACGACAAACAAAAAGGAGTAAGCCAATCTCATCGACAAAGATTTGACCCCATGACTAACAACGCGACAGATATCTCTTCCATAAAGCAAATGGTGAATTCGAATGGTAGTGACATTCGCATAACTCCCGCTAAACCCACCTAGCTGAACTCGAGTTCTGAAGCGGCCTACGATCGCGATGCGACATGATGAGTTCAGCATACAATTGTACGATATGATTGTTCCTTCCCTCCCATTATTTCCTCTTACGGTATGACCACGGTCAGAAAGGCTGCGGCCCGACTTGGTGGGCTGTCTGGTCCGATTCAGGGCTTTGGCTGGCTTGATACTGACGAAGGAACGTCGAATTGAATATTCAGAGTAAAGAAAAATTAACAAAAACATTCAACGCGATACACGCAAAAACATTGGTATGTATATTAACTCGATCGAAATTTCCCTTCTTTTGCTCGAGAAATATACAAATTGTGCTTGGGATAGAGGCCGGGGACAGCGGGAAAGGCATGTCTTCTAGCGCTTTCCATCTCACCTCATCATCTCATCTCCTTTTACATAACTCCAAAACGCGAGTTATCAATTTCTCGGCTTGGGAACGGTGAGCCATGCGGCGCAGGATGTTTGGGGTGAGCAGCCTATCACGTTGGTGTTTTAAATCTCCTTCACTCTCTCCCCACATTATAGGTAGATAGAGAGCTAGTCGTCATCACACTCGAAAGAGGTAACACAGCAATTGTAAACAATTGAAGTCTGGCACTTGCTAAACTATCAACTCGCCTTGCTGAGAAGTGCCTTATAATTCCTCGTCATGCTCGTCGTCATCATCCAGACCACCACCCACCATTATCGTCTCATCAGCGCCTTCCTCTTCCCCATCCTCATCGATCAAAGGCACAAATTTGAAATGCACAAAATTCACCTTTTCATCCGCTGCACTACCGCCCTCCGCCGCTGCTGCCGCCGCCGCCGTACCTCCTCCAGCACCACTCCCACTTCCACCTCCCTCGACAGCAACCATGAAATTCAGACTCAAGACGCCCTGCAAATCAATCCGCATGCTAACTTTCTTCGCGACACTCATCGCTCTCGCAGCCTTTTGCACAAGACTAAACTTGAATGTAGCTTTGAGAACGGCCTCCGGGTCAGAGAGTTGAAAAGTTTCGAAGAGATTTACCGGCAGCGCGGTGGCAGGGCCCATGGCAGCGTCTTTGTTGGCAGCAGGCCTTTTAAACTTGGCGTGGGGGTTGGGCTGGTTATTAAATTCGACTCGTGCACTGCCAAGTGTGCCTTCTGCGCTGAGTGCTAGGAAATGTTTGCCGTGGACGGTGCGCGCGTAGAGGACTAACTTCTCCGGGCTTGTGGCGCCGAGCTCGGAGATCGCGTCAAAGAGGTGGGATGCGGGCATTATGATTTTGCAGGCTAGGGCGAGGGGGTCGAAGGGTATGTCGACCCAGTCTGCGGATTCGTAGGTTGTTAGATTGCATTGGGTTCGTACGCTCGCTTCTGTTAGGGTTACGGATAGCGGTGCACCTATTGTGTTGTAGGATATCCGGCATAAGTTGTTCATTCCTAGGACGTTGTTTGAAAAGGCGGTGCTGGTTGGGTAGGGGTTGTCGCGTGCCCAGGGTGGTTTGGAGGATGAAGGGTCAGTGAGACCGAAAATTTGGAGGGTTTCGAGGAGGGCGGGAAGCGAGATTTGAAAGGTGGGTGTGGAGTTGGTGGGTTCAGTGTCGTCTTCGGAATCGTCGGAGTCTTGGACGGAGTCTTGGGCGAGGGGCGGTGGATTGTAGGTGTAGGTCGTGAAGAGGGATTTGTCGAGGAAGGCGGATGCTAGGGGGGTGTTAGTTGGGAAAAATTGGAAGTAGAACGGGAGATGTACCTCCCATGGAGCTCGCCTCATCAACGGAGACTTGAAGTCCGACTTCGCTCAGCTGGATGTATGCTTTTGTGGAGAAGGCGATGCAGCGGAGCAGTAGGAAGAGTTGACGGGCTGAGCTTGAGACAGCCGTGAGGATGGGCGGCTCCTCTTGGTCCATGTTGGCGATGCTAATTGTGTATGGTTGGTGGTAGGTAACGTGACGGCGGTGAGATGTTTGGGAGAAGAGAGGCGCAAGTGGAGGGCAGAGGATTCGTGGTCTTGAACTTTTTATTGTATTTCCATAGATAGTACAGACAGTGCGTCCCAACGCGCGAGGGAGAAAGTAAAGAGATTAGACGTAGACGCCAACTGCGCAGATCATGTAGACTGCGCCGAAGCTGTGTGGTGTTAGTACATGTGGAGGCGAGGGTCTGTGTACATGGTGGCTAGAGGCGACGTACCCGAATGCTAGTGAAGCTGGAGCAGCGAGGATTGGGAGATTGACAAGCGAACGGTCTGTGGGGAATGAGCAAAGTGATGGCATAGGGGTGAAGGTGTGCTGGGCATACTCAGGCCGAAGATGGTGCTCAGAACCAGAGCTGCGCGCAATGTTAGCATGGACGGGCTACAACAGGCGCGCGGGATAGACGTACAGATGGCTAGCAACGCGAACCCCACGGTGAACTGCGAGTTCTTTCCGATGGTCGGGTGGAAGGGCGAGGAAGCAGCAGCCTCCCAGACGTCTAGGAGTGGGCTCGACATGTGGACTGTAGCGGCAGTTGGCTGTGTCGTTGTCTTTGCAGCCTCTCTGGCCCATGAAGGTGCATCGCTGGCCTCTGGAGCAGCGGACTTGGCAGGGCGGCGGACTTGGCAAGGGCGGCAGGCTTGGCAGGGCGGCGCGGCGATTACCAGTAGACTTCCCCGACCCTTAGACCTCCGCATTGCCTGGTGAGTCGCGACTGGAGGCTACACACACAACGCCGTGCACGCTGCAAACCATGGCGGGCGCAATCGAGGACAGTAAGTGCACTCCCCCTCCCCATCTCCTCTTCATGCCAGGACACCCCCATCATGGACGCTGCGCACCCCCCACCATGTCGGCGCGCAAGAACGTGGCCTTGCTCCGCAGTGTCGTGGGATATCCCACTTCGCCAACGAACTCGCCCACGCCCACGCCCGCGCCGCCCGTCACGCGCGGTCATTCATCCCCAGATATTTCGCTCCTCACGCTGTCCAGCCGAGCTAATAACGCCCCCTCCCCAGTCAAGCGCAAGGCAGCCACCGACCCTCCAAATGGCTCCCCCAAGCGCGTGAAACAGTCACCTGGCTCGACACCCTCAGCCGCTGTCGATGAGACCCCTGCTCCCGCTGTCAAACGGATAGTCCCTTTCCCAGAGAAGCCTGCCGTCATCGAAGAGCGAAATGGCGAAATCGAATTTCGCGTGGTCAACAACGACGGAAGACGAGAGAGCACAATCATCTTGACGGGCTTAAAGTGCATTTTTCAGAAGCAGCTACCCAAGATGCCCAAGGACTATATAGCCCGGCTTGTCTACGACCGGACGCATTTAAGCATAGCCATTGTCAAGAAGCCCTTGGAGGTAGTAGGGTACGTATCACCATTTCTCTCAACTCCACCAACATGACTAACACACACGTCCAGTGGCATAACCTATCGCCCCTTCGACAAAGGCCAGTTCGCCGAAATCGTCTTTTGCGCCATCTCGTCCGACCAACAAGTCAAAGGCTATGGCGCACATCTCATGTCCCACCTCAAAGACTACGTCAAAGCCACCTCTCAAGTCATGCACTTCCTTACTTACGCCGACAACTACGCCATTGGATACTTCAAAAAGCAAGGTTTCACCAAAGAAATCACACTCGAGAAGTCGCGCTGGATGGGCTACATCAAAGACTACGAAGGCGGCACAATCATGCAATGTAGCATGGTGCCCAAGATCCGCTACCTAGAAAGCGGCCGCATGCTGCTCAAGCAAAAGGAATGCGCAAACGCCAAAATCCGCGCTGTCAGCAAAAGCTACCAAGTCCATCCCCCGCCTGCACAGTGGACAAAAGGCGACGTCAAGCCCATTGATCCCTTGACCATCCCTGCCATCAAGAACAGCGGTTGGTCCCCTGTGATGGACGAACTCGCCCGTGCACCCCGCCATGGACCGAATTACAACGCCCTCCTCCATCTCCTTAATGACATGCAAAACAACAGTAACTCCTGGCCATTCCAGCAACCCGTTAACAAGGACGAAGTCCTCGACTACTACGACGTCATCAAAGAGCCCATGGACCTCGCCACCATGGAAGAAAAGCATGAAAAGGATCTGTACCCGACGCCAGAGGATTTCATCAGGGATGCCAAGCTTATCTTTGATAATTGCAGAAAGTACAACAACGAGACTACGCCGTACGCCAAGGCTGCGACGCGAATGGAGAAGTTCATGTGGCAGCGCATCCGCGAGATTCCGGAGTGGTCGGTGAGTTGCCCTTTGTCCCCTTTCGAAGCCAGTTAAGAGAAGCTAATACATGATTACAGCATCTTGAAGGTGAAATCACTGGCAAATGAGCCATTCGCACACTTGCCTCTGTTCCGTTTTCCATGCTACTATCGCAATCTTTGCTTGTTTTCATCTTGGCTAACCCGAGGTCTGTAGATCTCATGGGGTAACGTGCGTTCTTTTCATTGCAGCGGCATTAGGTCATCGGCGTCAAGGTGTTTGTTCAACTGGACCTTTTGTATACCCTGGTGTTTGCATCACTATAAATCACGGAGTACAGTTTATTTCTGTGTGTATTGAGGGGGAAAGGGGGGCGCCGCTAGGCGTTTGGTTCTTCCTGGGAGCTTGGGAGCAAGACCTTTTGCTCGCTGATGTGGCCAACGAGTACGTGCATGAGATTTCTCTTGCACAAAGATGATCGTTGGGGCTTTGCCACTCATTTGACATTCATATGGCACGGGCGTAGTCTACAGATGCAGTAGAGGAAGATATGGGGCCATGCCATATGTACTGTAGATGCACAAAAAGCATACCGTTGTTAATGATTGGCATTTGGTACCTCGTATCCTCACATACATGATGTATTTTCAACATGCACTCAGGAGTCTCGTCCATATACACTACTTACTCATCGTGGCTAGACGTCTCTACAGAGTGTGATGCGAGGTATACTTGTGTGGAATAATCACATCTGTTTAATACTAGTGCACACTTATAATTGGGCGTTCTCGCGCGGTTCGGCCTCGATTAGAGGGGAAGGATCTAATTGCACCCACAGAGACGAGAGAGCTGATAAGTGACGGATAGATAGGATTACCCACATCCTGTTCGTAGCGCTGAGCGATAAGAGTAATTCAGTGATTGGAGTGGGAGTAACGTTTCAAGAATTTTTCTTGACATCTGTAAAGTATGTATGTTTGTGCTGGTCAAGGTATTGAAGCATCGCGATGAGGCGGGGGACCGCGAATCGGATGTGTTCGGATAGTTAGTGACGCGATGGTGTGGTAGAGGTACCTAGTACTGTGTGTACTTGAGCATGAGTAGATAGACTTGGACTGCCGTGTACGAGACTTGACGTAGATGGTGGACATTGCTTCGCAGTCATGGCAGTCAGTGTGTATGTACATAAAGTGAATTTGGCGTGAAAAAAAAGGGTTGATGAAACAAGGATGCGCTACATAGTTGGCTAGAGTGGTGGGTCTTGAGATAACGCAGGATACTATTGCAAACAGTGAATGCGTGCGTGGGAGAAATTGCTGATAGTAATTGCCCGCGGTTGCAACAGGGCGTGCTCCATGGCAATGAAAGGGCAGTGCCGAGGGCCGTGGTCAGACAGGAGGACTCGGACATGAGGTACTGAAATGGATGTGGAGCCGAATCGGGGGTGTAGCGGGGGCTTGATAACCTTACCATGGCGGCGTTTTAGACTTGGAGCAACCTTGGAAGTATCGAGGTGTTAGATGCCGAGAGGACGTGTCGTCTTGAGGAACGCAAAAAGCTGTCTTGGTTCAGAAGATCAATTGAGTATTTGGGATGTTTTGAACATCGACATTGCGCCAGCCTTGATCCACACGAGGAGAGCTTCCGTATGGAGAAGCGTGGCTAGCCGGCTGCGGGGAATGAGTGGGTAATGGCAAGGGCCACCCCCAAACCCTACCTGTTCTGCACTTCATCTTCTGGGACATTGTGTGCTAGGTACTGTATCCAGATGTGCCTTGTCACGGACGCTCGGCATGTGTCAGCTTTACAGCAGAGAGAGTGCAAGCAGGCGACCTCCGCCCTGGAAGCTCGGTGCGTGCGTCTGGAAATGTCACCTCGTGATAACGTGCCCGCTCCTATCATGTGCGAGGCAGGCACAAGCGCGCTTGGGTGTACCATTGAGCTTAGCGCTTGACCTGGCTATCGGATTGCTGGTACATGGTGGGCATGGCCAGACCCGGCAAGACGACCCACGGAGGATGGAGTTGGAGAAGCACGAGTCCAAGAAAGAGGAGAGGTACAGTGGTGGCGCACGCCGTTGGGCACGATGGCGTTGCGGTGTAATGCAAGGCGAAGATTCTGACAAGGAGCCGCAATGCTGGTCCGCTCGTGTCTAATGGCCATGTTCGTGCTTGTACGTACACAGGATCAGCATGTCACTGTGGTGTTAGTACTAAGTAGCCAAAACAGTGTCATGGTGTCTTGAGGTTCTGCAATCCATACTGTCGGTTGGCAGTGCATCTGGGGAAGTGTCGCTCAAGTCTTGATCTGCATGCTGCCCCAAGGCGCCGGGTCTGTCAAATGGGAGGTCCGCCGGAGTTAAGGATGGGGGGTCTACCTACTCTACGAGTCTACGCTGTACTCTACTCGTTGGGCAAGACGTCGGGGTGCTGCTTCGAGAACACGATGCGATTCCCAATCGGGAGCGTCAACCGAGGCGGGGGCGCAGATTCGCCGCCGCTTGTGGCCGCTACGAGGGCGCGGCAGCACGTTCGCGGTTGTGATACGTCCGTGTGCGGGCTATCAGGACTGGGGAACGATAAGAGGCCCATGGTCAGCATGGCGCGCCCGCGGAAAGGCCGTTTGAGGCGGGTGAGCATGGCGTCCAACCAGCCATCGTCGAGCGTGCGGACATGACCGTGGGCCAATCGAGCCTTGTACTTGTGCTAAGTTGGCCAGCACCGAAGAGGCAGTTGCCAAGCGTCGCTCCGTCGCGCATATCGAGCTTGTAGTCTGGCCACGGGCGAGGACAACCCTCCGAATTTGGTGGTAGCGCGATCCACGGTGCGAAAATATAATCCCACCCTGTCCGACATGTTCCTGGCGGCAGTTCTCCCAACTCGTTCCAACCCATCCTAGGCATTCTCCTCGTGTGCTCCATTGCAATCATGGCTGATGTGCGCGACCACAACAGCTCGCCTATGCCAGGCGTTGCGCACAACCCCGACCCGGCTCTAGATATTACACGCGAACATGAGCACCAGCACGTGCACCACAGTCCACGTGCCGCCCACCCAGACAACATCGTCTACACCTCTGGCACAACTGACGACCGGAGCACTGTTCCCGCCCCAAGCGCCCAGGACAGCAGCCACCTGCACTATCGCCATCACTCCGACGAGAAGCACGGCCATGAGCAAGATCTTGAAAAGGCCGGCGGCTACGACTATGAAGTCGAAAAGGCCACTCACAGCTCGGGCGAGCATGAGCGAGAAGCCGAGAAGAAAGCCTGGTATTCTCCCTCCGTTCTGTACAGGCGGTATCGATTGGCAGCCCACATTCTCATTGGCGCCTTCTTCACTGGGTAAGGCGCTTCTCCCATCTGGAACTTGATCGCGTGTTCCAGGCTAACAGCCGTAGATGGTGGATTGCCAGCTTGGTCCTACATCGCCATGACAAGAACTGGGTCATCCCGTTCTTGATCTATCTCAGCATCATGATCCGCCTGATCACTCTGCATGTGCCCATCACCATCGTTACCAAGCCCATGCACTGGGTCTGGAACCAGACTGGAGTTCGTTTCGCCAGTCTGATCCCAGAGAAGATGCGAGTGCCCGCCGGTGCAGCTCTTACCATTGCTGTCATCATCGTCGGCTCCTTTGTCAGCGAGGAGAGTGAGGACAACACGCGTGCCAACCGTGCTGTCTCGCTGTTCGGCCTCGGCGTCTTCATCTTCGGTTTCTGGGCCACGTCCAAGAACCGCAGCAAGATTGTTTGGCACACCGTCATTGTTGGTATGCTGATGCAGTTTGTCATTGCACTTTTCGTCCTCCGTACCGGCGTCGGCTACGACATCTTCAACTTCATCTCTGAGCTTGCCCGCGAGTTGCTGGGATTCGCAAAGGACGGTGTTGTCTTCCTTACCGATAAAGACGTGCCTAACCTGCCATGGTTCTTCATCAGCGTCATTCCCGCCATCATCTTCTTCGTCTCATTCGTCCAGCTCTTGTACTACTGGGGTATCCTCCAGTGGTTCATCGGGAAATTCGCCGTCTTCTTCTTCTGGGCTATGCGAGTCTCCGGTGCCGAGGCTGTTGTCGCATCCGCGTCTCCCTTCATCGGACAGGGTGAATCGGCCATGTTGATCAGGCCATTTGTAGCTCATCTTACCATGGCTGAGATGCATCAAGTCATGTGCTCTGGTTTCGCTACCATCGCCGGTAGTGTTCTGGTCGCTTATATTTCCATGGGTCTCAATCCCCAGGCTCTCATCTCGTCTTGCGTGATGAGTATTCCAGCATCTCTCGCCTTCAGCAAGCTTCGATACCCCGAGACCGAAGAGACCCTTACCGCCGGCCGCGTTGTCATTCCTGACGATGACGAGCACAAGGCCGCCAACGCGCTCCACGCCTTCGCAAACGGCGCCTGGCTTGGTTTGAAGATTGCTGGCATGATTGTCTCCACGCTTCTGTGTATTATTGCTCTTCTCAACATGGTCGATGGTATCCTCACATGGTGGGGTCGTTACCTGAACCTCGATGGTGAATATGATTTGACTCTGGAGCTCATCCTTGGATACGTCTTCTACCCAGTCGCCTTCCTTCTCGGTGTATCCCGCGAGGGCAAGGATCTCCTTTTGGTCGGTCGTCTTATTGGAATCAAGGTCATCACCAACGAATTCGTTGCGTTCGCTCAGCTTGTCGCCACCGACGACCCGACTTCCGAGTACCACACCCTATCTCCACGTTCGCGAGTCATTGCGACATACGCGCTTTGCGGCTTCGGTAACATTGGCTCCCTTGGTACCCAGATCGGTGTGCTCAGTCAAATCAGTCCTGGTCGCAGCGGTGATGTCTCTCGTCTTGCCGTGTCTGCCCTTGTTTCAGGTGTCTTCTCGACCTTGTCAAGTGCCAGTGTTGCAGGTCTAGTCATTGTTGACCAGGGCAGATTTTCAAGTGGCGCGTAGATTTCGTAACGCGAGAATGACTGATGTTTTGTATTGTTTCCAAGGAGACGCTGTTTGGTGGTCCTAAAATGTAATGTTAGCTATTCGGAGCGCAAGATACCCAATGGATCTAAAAGAGGAATACTATCGTTCATACATTTAATCTCTTTCGATCTTGTGATGACCAAGTACGTTGCAACATGTTCGCTATAAGTTTTGAAATGATATCCTACAGCCGCCCTTTTGATTGCCGTCTTGGCCACAACGCCCTTTCGGTAACGACATGTTGACCTAATCGAGTTAGCGGCCCTAGACAGTATTAGGCAAACCCGGGAACGCATGTATTCCTGTTGTGCAGTCGTATAACGAGTTGCATAATGCGAATAGCTAGCACCAAGGGGCTAATTCGAATCTGTTCCATATACATAATAGGGATGGAACAAAAAAGTTGAAAAAAAATCGACGATAAATAGCTACATTGAAGGTACATGAGATGTTCCCACCACACCAAGCTTAAGACCAGCAACCAAACATCCGCAAAGGAAAAGGAACTATCATGAACAAGCCTATAAGCGGTTGATCGAATATTTAATCTCCTGGGACCCCTAGCAGTTTTCCACCCAAAATTCCATCACCCTCCCTCTCAAATAGTGTCCCTGAATCGATCAGTGAGGTGGCTCAACATTCATGCCCTTCTTTCCCAACATCCTACCTAAATCGCGAACTCATACCTAAGTAGTCACCCTCGACACAGCACCACATATACAAAGCACCCTCCCCTCCCCCCTCCCCCCTACTCTAACCTTTTGCCCCACAGACCCAAGTGCGTGGATTTAATGCCAGATAGACACTTCAGTGGCCCCGTCATAATCACAATACCCACGACTGGGATCGATCGGATCATCTTTGCCGATGCCGCCTATAATTCCCGGAAAAGAACGTTTGAGAAAGCCGTTGAGATGGTGTTGCATTTTGAAGTGTAGGGAGTGAGTGTGGTTAGTTACACACTTACTTTGCTGGCACAAAAAGGCCAGAAATGGTAGGCGATGTGAATGGCGACGGTTGTTTCTTCGTGGGGATTCGTTGACCGCTGGAGTTGGTTAGGTCTTGTGTTGTATCTCGGCGTGATGGGTGTAGTACAGGGTAGTCGAGGGGAGTGGGATTTCAATCAAAGTGATGTCAAATATAAACCTATATACCGTCTCACACAACCAACCAGCTTTAAACACCCGAAGCGAAGGCTTGACCAGCTTGAAACCATGTGTTTGAAAAGTACTATTTATCCTTTTATCTTGCGTTTCCGTTTTCAAAGCCTCAAAGTTGTGGCGGTTTAGACGCATGGTGAACCTTTTTACTCCTTCTTTTCCCCATAATTACAACTAATCTAGCGGTATCATACAATTATCCTTCATTCTCTATTTTCTTCACAAACTCCGTTTTCAAAACCTACACATCAACACACAAACTCCCCCTCGCCCTCCCCATCCTCCCTCCAAAAAACAAAAAAAATAAACTTCAACAACCATGTACCCCATAACCAGTACGCCAAACCCCCCCCCTCTTACAAAAGCATGTGCATGATAACAAACACACCACACACCACCGCCATTCTTCCATCTCCCCCTCTCACAACCTCTCCATCGCCCGACTAATCGCCAACCAATCACTCAATTCCCGCCCACTCTCGCGCCTCCCCATCCCCTCCACCACAGCATCTGCATCGCCATCACGCGTACCTTGCTCCCTATTTAGCGCCAGCGATGCCGTGAGTCCTGCGGTGCTGTCTGTGCGAGGTGTGGTGGGGGGCGGGTTGGTGGCAATGGGGATGGGTTTGAGAGTCGGGGGTGGGGGTGGAGGTGGGGGTGGGAAGGGCGGCGTGTTGATGCGGATGCTGATTATTGAGGAAGGTTGTTGTTGTTGTTGTTGATGCTGTGATTGTTTGGTGGGCTTCGTGGTAGATGGTGAGGTTTTGTTTTTGGGGCGGGAGAAGAAGAGAGATGGGGTTTTGAACAGGGATGGTGATGAGTGTGGTTTTTCTGTTGGTGGTGGTGGTGGTGGGCATGCTGAGGATTGGGTGGGCTTGCGGAGTTTATGTGTTCGTGTTCGTGTTTGTGTCTTTTCTTGTTCTTGTGCTTTCCTTTGATGCTGGGTATTTCGGTCTTGCTGGATTTGAAGGCGTTCTTCTTTTTGTCGTTTGTGGAGTTGTGTATCATCGTTATCATCACCTGCATCTTCTACCTTCCGCTGCAATATTCTACCCTCGTGAGCAGCATTCTGCTCAGACTGCTGCTTTTGCAGTTCCGCTTGTCTTGTCTCTTGGCTCATGGAAACTTTCAGCATGCGCACAATTCTTTCCCTCTCTTTCTCCTCTAATTCCTCGGAGACACACGCAAGTGGTGTCATGTTCATGGCATTCTCCACATTGCATTTTGCGCCCGCGCGTAAAAGAGCTGCGACGACGCGTTTGTTACCACCCATAGCTGCTGCATGTAACGGTGTGTTGTGATCAGTATCTACAATGTCAACTTTGGCACCACGGCGCAGTAAGACATCAGTGACTTCCCAAGAGCCTTGCTCAGCAGCGATGAATAGTGGTGTGCGTCTGGTCTTGTCTTCACTGTTGATATCGGCGCATTGCAGTAGGAACTCGTCTACAATGTCGATGCGATTAGCTTTGGCCGCCGAGTGCAGTGGAAGGCGACCACCGTAGAACAGAGACGCGGTAGATAGCTTCGCCCCTTTGGATAATAGTATTGTAATGAGATTGATATCTACCGAGGGATATTCCTCGAGCAAGAATATAAGCGGTTGTACAAGTAGTGGTGAACTTTCTTTTGAGTCCACTGGCGATTGTGAATGTCTGGAGTCGCGTGCTGTACTTTCGTTGGGATCGGCACCAGCGTCCAACACCAATTCCAGTATATCGAATTGGTAACTCGGCGACATTGAAGGCTCCAGAGGAATTTGTCGCAGAACAGCCCAAAGCATGGACGTACCGAGTGATGATCGTGGGAGAGCATTGACTTGGAGGCCCATAGATAGCATCTGCCGAACATCCTTAACTGAAAATACCGAGTTAAAGGCGATGAATTCCGCATCCGGAGCCCCAGGCTGTCTTCGAAGTGACCCTGCACGCCTTGTCCACTCATACTGGGCCAGCATCTTCAGAATCTGCTTATCATGTGGGGCTTTTGCGTTGAGAGATCTTTTGGTCCAATCCGTGAGTGAGAAAACAGCTCCATTTTTGAGCAATGCCTCCACGAATACAATCTTCTTGAGACTAATAGCGTAGTGTAGAGCATCACACTTCATGTGATCCTCGTGGCTGGCGCAATTCCAGCTTGCTCTTCGGTCAGGTGTCCGCACCAGCAATGTTTCAATCACTGGTAAGCCTTCTTCAGGAAGAGTTTTGACAGCTTGGATCAGCGGTGTTGCCCCTGAGCGGTCGCGCATGCTCCGGCTGACACCACGCTCGCAAAACGGCGCCGCAGCTGCTGCGATCTCCAACCATGTTGACGAGCTCGATGGACTGCTTCTGGCAATATGGTGTAGTGCGCTCATGCCATCTTCGTCCCATGAGTTTACACTTGGAGGGATGGTGAGAATTGGTACGACAGACCATTGCTGATGCTTTACTGCGAGCAGCAGTGGAGTGTTCTTGCAGGAGTCGACGATGGTAGTCTCAGCACGAGCTCGTAGGAGAAGGCGGATGGTCCTCTCAAGTCCATTCAACGCAGCCATGTGCAATGCAGCTCGGGCATTGGAGGTCGTTTTACGAAGATCTGATACCTTGATCAGAGACTCGAGATCTGGTTCTCTTGCTTTGTCGTTATGCGTCGTTGCAAACAATAGAGGCGTGAGCCGATTCACATTGGCGTGTTGCGGATTCGCTCCATTCTTGAGCAGCAGATCAATGCAGAGTTTGTTGTGAGTCGCAAAGTGCAAAGCAGTGTTGCCTTCAAAATCTTGCGCGTTGACTTTCACTCCCGCGCCGATGAGCAGATACGCCACCCTCGTGTGACCGAATTCTGAGCTCACTGCAAGATGTAGTAGTGTTTTTCCATCTGGGCAAGTTACCAAGGGATCAGCGCCCTTTCTGAGTAAAGCATCAAATATAGCAGACATTGCGATTTCATCCTGCGCAAATGGCCCTTCAAAAGCAGCTTGCAACACAGTAAGGCCCTTGTACCGAATTAAAACGTCCGCATTGTGTTTGACAAGTGCTTGAATGACCGATGGGCCAGCGCACGCAATCGCAACGAAGATGGGGATATCTCCCCTTGCTGTTTGACGATCCGGATCTGAGCCCTTCTCCAGGAACATTTCCACCAAGCTGTAGTCGTCTCTCTTGATTGCTTCCACGAGCACGGTGGAGTCAGGATCGCATGCTGCCGCGAAAATATCAGCGATGAGATCGTTCCCAATGGAGAAACGCCCTTGGGTCTTTTGCACATGCTTCAATAACATTTCCTTCTCTTTCACGAGCTTATTACGCTTTCCATGTGCAGCATTGATAATAGCAACGGCGCCATGCAGGTTATTGGAATCCAGTGCCACCTCAGCTGGCGTTTGTCCGCATGTGTTCAATGTGTCGTATTTCGCTCCCATTCTCAGTAGAGTGACAATCGTGGCTAGCGATCCTGGCTTTGCTGCTGCGAAATGCAGTGGTGTCTCGCCGGTCTCGTCAGTATGTACATCCAATTTAGGCCCAGCTGCAACAATAAGTTCCACAATGTCACCACGGCCATTCTTGATTGCTAGATGCAAAGCAGTCTCTCCGCTATCCCTCGTCTTGGCGTCAACGTTAGCACCTGCTTCCAACAGACTTCGTACGATGTTGATGTTTCCATTTGCTACTGCGATGCAAAGAGGGGGGTGTCCCGTTCCTGTGACATCGTCTGGCGATCCACCGCTTTGCAGAAAGTGAGTGAGGGCCGCCTCACGTTGATGATGAACAGCATAGTATATCGGTGTCCATTCTTTCGACGGCAAGAAGCTTTTGTCGCCCTGAGACACCGCAACCGGCTTGCCGAACCTGCACTTCAAGACCTCTACTGAGGTTTGCAATGTAGAAGCCTTCCGTTTCAAAGTTCTGGTAGCGACTGGGTCCTTCTTTAGCTCTAGGCCGAGGGGCCGTGGTAGCGGGGCTTCCATGGAGCCAGGACGAGAGGAAGAGCAGGTGCAAGACTTGAACATCTCGACAAGACATAAGAAGGTGTGAAAAAAACTCCCAAAAAAATGTCAATCTAGAAGGAGAGCAGATCAGCGTAGTCAAAGACCAGTCCAAATCCAATGTGAATAAGTGTGACCCCTTCCCGTCCTCAAAAAGCATATATCACCACCCAGAATCCTAAACGAAATTGAACAGGATGGCACTAACCACAACGTTCCGCACCCGCAAAAGGAAAGGCCAGTGAATGGCGCACAATTCAATCAAGGCATCCATGTCGTACCGTCTCCCCCAATTCGAGACAACTAGCCGCAAACCTCAACCTACCAATACCAGCCAGCTTCCGAGCCTCGTGCCCAATTGGGCCAGACTCTGCGACCTAAAACCGTGATTGTGAACAATGCCACCACGAGTCGCGTTTCGCCGGGGTGACCAAAAGAGGAAAACAGGTTTGGAGAAGACGGTCGCTAACTAGATAGCCACACGTTCCAAATAACAACCTCTCAGCTCGTGGCTCCCGAGATCTCAGCTCCGCCTTTTAGGTAGTTACGGCACCATATGCGAGCATTCTGCCAATGGCGCAGCATTCGCGCCCACGCACGGCACACGTCGCGTCGTCTCCTCCATTGAGTTACTACACTGTGTATGGTACCTAAAAGGGGGGGCTGCATCTCTCTTTTTTTTTCGTGCGGCCGCAAGAAGATTGTTTACCGTTTACGTTGCGCTAGTTGACTTGACGTTGTTACATCACGATTCACGACGACCTGTCAGTTCAAAGGCTGAGCGAGCGCGTGTGTGCCGTGTGTGCCAGGGCCAAGCATAATTGACAGTTGTTGCGCGCGCGCGCCCCTCCCACTCGTTACGCGCTCTGCGGGGGGAGGGGATAGGATTGACACGCGCTGCGCCTTCGGAAGGAGGTGAGGCCGGGTTCAGCGCTTGAGGCGCTCGCTACCATGGTCCACGTGTTTGTGGCTTTGTATTGGCTCAGGGGGAGGGGCAAACATGATTGTGCAAATGGAAGGTTGTTTGCCGATTTTTTCTTGGTCTGCGGCTAGGTGGAGGTTCTACGGATGTGATGGTTGCCGGCTTGGGGATGTACAGGTGCTGCGGTGATGAGAGTGCGAGGAGTGGTGAGTGGATGGTGGTGAGAATACTAAGATTTGGTAAATGCACGTACTCATTGCGAATTTGCTGTTGTCGTCTCCTGATACGGCATTGCGGGAGAGACATGGTATGGGAAATGCCTCGCGCTATTCGTAGGCGCCGCACAGCGCCACTGGCGGGAGATGTTCTTCTTCCGATATTGCGACAAGGTAGAGTTTAGAGCCTCACGATAATTGATTTCTGACTGCCTAGTGCGGAGATAGGGGAAGGGGTAGGGAGAAGCGAAAAGTATGTTTTCCCTGTTTTACTGTATGTACTCTACTACAACTATGCAGGTCGTGAAATGAGTGTAGCGAGATGCAAAAGCTAAGCTAAAACATCTCCAAAAGTCAATGCAAATTACAAATCAAACTGTGCCATGAATATATCCCCTCGCATATCCGACAGCTTGCTGAAAATTTGAAATAAATAAATCGGAAATTTTTGTCTGACGATCCTCAGAGCTGAGTGCTGCACACCCAACAACAGCAGTGGAATCTGTCAATCGCTGCTTCCTAAAACCTGATACCCAGTTTCCATCCAACCTGAAGCGCTCGGCTCCACACAAAGCATGCCGATGCGAAGATGTAACAAACGATTGTCCATACAACGACGCCCCAGTATGATCCACCGGTCGATTGAAGAATACTGCCGGCGATGGGAATGCCAGTTAGCGTACTGAACGAGACAATAGTGTAGCATGTTGCGTAGTAGCGTCCATACACGCTCGTGTCACACAGCTGCCCGACGCAGACAGGGGTCAGGGAGATGTTGGATCCCGATGCAAAGCCAAAGATCACTGCGTAGGTAATCGACAGGGCCTTGATAGCCATGGCTTCTGATGGTGTCGTTGGGGTGAGTAAGGAGGCCGGCAACCAGAAGGTGAGCGATGAAGCTGAGCAGACTGCAAGCATGGCGATCATGCTGTTGAAGCGTCCTAGCTTGTCTGCAAGCATGCCTGGCACCCATCGTCCAATACAGCTACCGGCGTTGAAGATGGCTATCAGCTGGTATGAGAATGCCGGCGTGAAGGCGCCAGTTGATTGCGCGAAAGTCGTGAGGTAGGTAATGGGTATAAAGAGCGCCCACTCCATCATGAAGATACCGATTGTGAGCAGCAGGTAAGACTTGTGACTGAAGATGCGGAAGTCGGGCATGATCGACTGTCCAGGCTTGGGTGGGAGTCGCGAGCGGATCAACAGACAGGCGACGATGCAGCAGAAGATATCGATGAAGCCCACGATCCTAGTCGCCCATGCGAAGCCCACTGATGGTAGCAGTTTCTGTAATGCCAAAGGAAAGATGACACCCCCAATAGATCCACCAGTAGCTGCGAGACCAGTGGCATTACCGCGCTTCTGGTGGAAGAAATGGCTGACAGCTGCAAAGGCCGGTGTGAAAATCAATGACGTTCCAATACCACCTAGAACGCCAAAGACTAGGAAGAACTGCCAGTACTTGGTGCATAGACCAAGTAGGAGGTTCGACAGGCAAAGTAGAATACTGCCTGCAAGCACGAGAAGTCGCGGTCCATGGGCATCGAAAATCGGCCCAATCTGAAGCCCACAGAAGAAGGACAGAAAGACATACATGGAGAAAATCCAGCTGATGGTGCTTTCGGGATAATCTTGCAAGAAATGCTCGGCGATGTACGCATGGTAGATGCCGACCGTGTTCATCATACCCAGTGCAGCAACAAGGCCCATGAAGGATCCTAGGACAACGGACCAGGCTCCAAGGCCGCCTTCAGGGTAAGTGACCTCATCATCGTTGTGAGAGGTTGCGGAGGAGGAGGCTTCTTCATCGCCAGTTGCAGTGGAGTTTTTTGGATTCTCCTTCCATTTCTCCGATGCCGGGCGTGCGGCAGAGTGAGTTCGGGCACTGAGGCATGGTTGAAGCGTGTCAGCTGGCGGGATGGTAAATTCGGCGTTGGGGTAGGTATTCACTCTGGTGAGTGTATTAGGATCGGTAATTGGTCCTGGCGTGCTGCCTTTTTCGTCGCCGCTCATACGCAACGCTGGCTGCGTGACGTTTCGAAAGATGGGGTTGATGTTGTGGCGCGCTGTGCGCTCGAATTGTTTTGATGGTTCGTGGGTGTTGGAAAGCTGTGGTGGTCTTCTTTGGATTTTTCCGGGAATGTGCGTAGTGCGCTACCGTCTTAAACCCGCTGGATCTATGACGCGAGCGGTGAGCTGGCTGTGATGTGTCGGTCTCCCCCGAGAGGAATTTATCGAGAACTGTGGTCTCTGAGTGGTATAATTCTGTTCGCCAAAGCTGGGGATGTCGTGGGGTTAAATAACTATGATGACCCACAGATTTGTCTGTGCCGTTTCGAGCTACTGTTGGAGCAATTGGCAAAAAATAATGACTTGTCGGCACCCTGCAATTGGACGCCGAAAGGGCATCGGATAAGGGTCGGACTGTCGCCTCGGGCGGTACCAAGCGAAGTTCGCTATCTCATTGCGAGTCAAAGATGATTGGTGGTTCCACCTCAAAAGCCGGAGAGCTTGTTACATAATTGCCGTTTTCCGTCGGTGATGGGAACCACAACCTTGGTGAGCTTAGGTAATGACGACGGCAGCATAAAGCAACGCAAGCCGGAAGATCCTCGATCAGTGCTGGATGCGCAAGGCGACATCAAGCCCTGGCAAGAGGAGCACTTGAAGCCTCCTTCGAAGCTCGGCGGCATCGAATTCGAAGAACTTCTCATACGGACTGCCAATCAGCTGCAGCACTTTCGCGGCGTCGTTCTCAGGCCAAACATGGCGCACAAGCGCCTCAGCGACGACCTCCGCCTGGTTATGGCTCGTGGTGGCCTCCCAGATGGCCTTCCACCAGTGCTCAGCACTGAATGTGACGGTGTCGAGGACCTCGTCGCAACGCTGCGAGGCGTGGAAGGTGGCCGCCGTAGTGTGCTCTAAGGTATACACGTTAGTTTCTAGTATCTTCAGGATATTCTCAAAGACTCACGGATTATCTTGGCGCGCACAGCAGCATCAGCATCAGCTGTCTTGCCGCAACCAAGAGCCTCGTAGAGAGGATTGGATGGGAAGTACTCGACGGCCATGTGTAGGAGCAGCCAGCAGCCGAGGAAGTGCCAACGCTTCTCGTTGGGCGCCTGCTTGTCTCGGGAACCCTTCAAGACCTGGAGGTTGTCTCTCATGGTGCCGTAGATAGTCTCGATGACGGCTTTGTCTTCAGCTACTGGATTCTAGTATAGTGTTAGCGTGATAGAGCCTAGAGATGCGTATGCTTTCAACTCACAGCGCTGGTGTCGGTGACTGGCTTCATTATGGTCTTCTGGAGGGGCTCGCTGACGCGCTCAACCACTTCTGGCCTGACTATGCTGGTCTCCATGCTGTCGTTCTGAAGGGTGTTGCCCTCCTCGCTCGCCTGTCTCTCTGCTGACTTTGAAGTGCGTACGGTCTTACGTCTGAACATGGACTTGACCTTGGCCATGGCTTTGGTCTTGATGTCCTTGCAATCGCGGCGGATAAGTGTAGCGGTGTGCTTGGGGTTGTAGCCCAGAGCATCTTTGGCGGCCTGTTTGAAACTCATTGTGATGATGAGTATATTGGTGGGTGTGGCTGGGAACTGTCAGTGACTACACTTAGTAGGCTTATGGCGCGAATGGTATGTAAAGTGCAAGCGATCGATCTGTCATGGAGGGTCGACTCACCTGTTGGGTTCGATGTAATTAGCAAGTGCTGTTTGTAGAGGGTGCGTGGAATCTGGTAGACTGGTGTCTGAAGAAGATGGAAGAAGCTTGTCAAAGTGACTGCAATATAAGTGAGATGTCACGGTATCGACTGCGAAGCTGCGGAAAAGAAGAGTCTTTTATGATGGACAAGCGCGCAGGCAAAAAGGAGCTCAGAGGCTTTCACCGTGATTGCGAGAGGTGAACCGCGATGGTTTGGGTATCCACCCAGACCTGGAGTCGCTTTCACCGCGCTGAGAACCAATGAGAGCAGAACATTTCGTTTGTCCCGCGCACAAAAACAGTAGGAACACCATCTCCTGGGAAACGGTCGAGAGAAGCCGGATAACGCGACGACATTATACTATTCCAAAAATAATCGAAGGGATGGTAAGGATAATGGGTGGTGTATAGGCGCATACAATAGCTCGAATGCGGAAGCGTACTGGTAAACTGGTGACAATGGCAAAACAACATAGAGCGTACTCCTTGAGCAGGACGCAAATTGCTTCCAGTGTCTTACAGCTTCCACTCCACCGGCTGCGTGATATCCAGCACACCCTCCTCACACCAGCCCCCGAAGCTCCAGGGCTGCACCCCTTGAGGCCAATACCTCTTGTTTGCATGCACCACTTCAGCACCTTCAGTCTTTCCCACACTGACCCAACATCCCCTTGCCCTCGGAACCTTCGCATTAATATTATACGCCGCCCATCTATCCGTACCTACACACAGCGCCTCCTCGCCCTCCTCAACATCATGCCCATCAATTTCCGCGTCCACCTCCTTTTTCACCGCGTCAAGTCTCCCCGCAGGCTCTCGGATAGGCGGTTGCACTTGCATCAGGCTCATAGGCACCCATTTAGTATCAAGGGGCAGCGCGGTAATCTATCTCCAGGGCTTAAGCGTACACTCGAAGAAGGGGGCCACGCCATCGCCGTCATGACTGATGGGCGGGAAGACTTGCACTCTAAGTGATGTAGGAGGTGACTGGCCGGCGAGTGTGGGCGGTGCCGAGAACGAAAAGCGGGCGATGCGCTTGGGGATGTTCCAATTTAGGCGTCTATTTTACATGGTGGTACGTTGGGACACGTAGATGCGGGCGATGTGTAGAGTTGATTTGGGAATCGTAGGAGGCGTGTTTGGGCTGTGGGGAACGCTGAAGATGCCGGGGATGAGCATGAGCTCGTCGTATGAGCCTGGCAGGAAGATTAGTGTCGAGTACGCGAGGAAGATTATGCATGGGCTGTAATGTGCCGTGTCCACGAAGCACTAAACTCTTGTATGTATGCAGTGAAGGGACTGGAGCCCCCGCACGACCCCAATACCACGACATATACAATATATATCGTAGGAGACACTGCAGAAGCTTGGAGCTATGATCACAGCATTTCCTTATATCGCAAGTGTCCCGAAAGAGCAGGGTAGTTCGACTTCGCTCAAAGGAAGTACCAAAAGATATGATATTGACAGCATATAGAGAGAGAGACGGCGAGGACAAAAACACCAAGAAGACCCGCCTTCACACGAACCCCCAACCTCACAAAACACATGAGGAAGAAAACCATCAGACATACTAACAGGCGTGCAACTATACTGAATAATCATCACCGCCCCCAACCCCCTTTAAACCTCTCCATCTCCTCACTGCCCCACACCTGTTCATATTCATCATACACATCCTCTGGCAACGTGATCAGCTTCACAAACAGCAGATAGCTCTTCGCCTTGAGCGTCCACAGCGCCTTCGATATCGGTACTGGATGCGGCTCCCGGCTCCCGGCTCCATAAGCAGCGATGCACTCACGTTGGGCATGTTGGGACTGCAAACTTGACTTGGCACGTCGGTATGTCGTGTGAGTAGTTAACTAGGAGTTTGCTCGGCGATAACAGTCACGCTAGACTAGTTAGAGGCAGAAAGGCCTCGGCTGAACACTGGAGAAGCCGCGACGACTAGCAAATGCCGATGCTGACGACAACAAGCATTGTTGGGATCCGGAGATGTCAAGTGCAAATGGCAATGGCAATGGCAATTGTTGGTGGTCTTGTCAGCTGAGATGACGTCGCGGTGCTGGGCAGCCGTGGTGCAGGGGTGTATGGAGAAAGCACCTGGGCATGTGATGCGCGCAAGGACGTTGTGGCTGGGGGCTTTGTGGCGGATGTTCGCGCTCGCCGGTTGTCGATGCGCTTGGGCGTTCTGTGGGCTGGAACATGTGGTGTCGCGTGATGGCTGGGGCAAAATTGGAACAGGCGATGGGAGGCGGGGGGGCAAGGGGAATGATGATTACTGACGATAAACGAGATGTAGTGCAGAGGAGCCGAGAAGAGAAGGTTTGGGAAACGGGACGGTTGGTGGTTTGTTAGTTCGCTGGGATTGTGCAAGTAACTACGCCAGCCTTGCGCAAACCAAGAAAAACCTCGAGTAAACTTCCTCCATACACAGTACACCTACTCTGTACAATCAGAGACGATGAATCTACAAAACTCAATTGTAACTGTGGTATAGCCATCCAAAAAGAAACCCCCCCCCCCACGAGACTCAATCATGACCAACATCCTCCCTCTCCAACAAAACTCTGCACCACTCCCACTCCCCACCCAATCAAACCCCCTCGCACCCTTTCCTCCGCCCACATCCCAACAAACCCCCCCTAGCACATGGCGCCAACAAAGGTGGATCAGAGTAGTTTCCATTACCCCATCCAAAACGGCAGGAACAGAACACACTGCGCACGCACACACACACACGGACACGGACATGGTACACACCGCCTCCATAGTTTCCGTGCATTGCGTGCATGGCTCTAGCCTCTAACCAGGGGTTGTCCAGATGCTCTAGTCTATAATGTAGGTAGTAACAAGAGTACTAGCTATGGTAGGTACCGTAGCAGAGCCTCCTCCCCCGCCGCCGCCGCCGCCGCCGCCGTCGCCCCCAGCGCCAGCACCAGCACCTGCACCAGCATGGGCGTGAGCGTGAGCATGAGCACCAGCACGCACCAGCGAACGGACAGACTACTGCATGGAATTTACCGGAGACGATGAGTTAGGGTTCATGGAACAAATGGAAGCCTTCGATACATATTGCCAAGATGTGCACCAGCCCGTGCTGGAGCGAAGGGCGCGGTATGATTGCACGTTTGGGGGCTTGGATTGGATGGGCCTACGGAGGGGGAGGGGGAGGGCAATGCGGCTCCGATGGACGTTGGGTGGGAACGTTGGGGACTTTGCATGTGCGTGCGCTCGCCCATGTGTGCTTGTGTATTTGTGTGTGTACTGTATGGTACCTAGGCACGTGCGTAGTATGTGTCCGAGGCTCAGGTAGTGCTCCCACTGGGCTGGTGGGTTTGGTTCCCTAGTGCGGCTCTGCGTACATACATGGTCATGATGGCTAGACAAAGGAAATGAGTTGCCTTGTTTCAATGTACTAGTAGTTTTGGTCGCCTTGCGCTTTGTCACGAGGGCATTCTAGACAAGAGGCTGTGGTGCTGGGCTCCATGCCAGTTGAAGAAGGTACTGGTGATTTGACATGGCAACCGGCGAACAACGGCAAAAGTGAGTTCCTTGCCTCCCCTCTCACACGGTCACGCACACGCTCTCTCTTCTATGAACGTACTGTATATGCTTCTACAACAGGGTGTTGCATGAAGCAAACCCCTCTTTAGACCACTAGTAGCAAACCCCAACCGTGCAGCAAATCATAAAAAAAAAGAAGCCTTACATCTGTCCTATCAGCCATCAAATTACATACAACGTAGATTGTATATGCTTGCTATACCCAGCACCTTCAAATTACCACGCTTTCAACCAGGCCCCCGCGACCTGGGTGCACACCCATACCACCATGTGAACCATGGCCACCAGAGCGCGCACGCGACACCAGGGATCCTCCCCTCCCACCACTGGCGCATCCACAAACAGAAGCTCGGAAGCAACAAAGTACCCACAAAACCACAGTAGTACATAGACTACCATAATACCTACCTGCCTGCCCAACTCTACACTGTGTACGTACACACCCATACAACGTAACGGGTACAGATACCACCATAGCTACCCAGCCGCCAAAACAGCAAAGCGCCCCCAACTAAAAACAAAGCCCGCATCGGCCTTCCGTCTTACCTTGCCTTTCTTCGCAAGCGAGGATGTACCGACAGGGTTAATGAAGCAGACAAGGAGGCAAGGCTAGGTACATGTACAGTATAGGTAACGAACAAACTAGTGCCTGAGAACCCACGTGGATAAATGAGGCCGTGAGTAGGGCCGCCGCTTGTGGGCTGTGTGGGCTGTGAGCAAAAAGCAACAAAACAACGTCCAGTTCGCCGTTTACAACGTAGAAACAGGGACTGGTGATGCTTGGCTAGTTAGGTAAGTAGGCAGGCCTAGGTGGATTACTCATCACGAGGTTGGGGCGTTTTTCTCGCCTGTTACCTTGGCATGGGGTACGTGGTACATAGGTAACTTATGGGTGCGTTGTCGCGGTTGCTATGTACAGTATGTTTGGCGAGTTGGGATAATGTACTGGGGCTGTTTACCTAGTACTGGATGAGTACCCAGGGGAAAGGGTGGTGGCATGGTAGGCGTGGTTGGGAATGGGAAGCGCGGATGATGCCGTTGTGGGACGATGGTTTTGGGGGGAAGTTTGGTACGCCAAAATCAAGGGTCTTGGTGGAGGCGTCATGTTGGGAAATTGCCATTGTGCTGGGATGGTGACCCTGACGTGCATGGATTGCATTGTACATCCGAGATACTACGTACTCCTTTTTCATGGTGTTTAGTAATCCAGCAAAACACAGTCCTGAAGCATGGCTTCGACTTTTAAACTTGTAGAGTATGGATTTGTAAAAACATGTGTATTACGTGACTAGTCATGTTGCTTCAAGGCGAGTCTGCCAAATGCGGACACTCCTTGTTCGGTCTATCAACCACTAAGCCCAGGAACCGAGGGCAGCGTATAAGCATGAACCCAAATCCAAATCCAAACTTTTGTCGTGCCAACAGAACGCCAAACCATATAATGAGTCTAATAATGACGACCCAGGGATATCCCACAATGAAATTAGGAAGGTTGCCGCGTCGAAACACCTCGGAAATGCACATGAGATTGTCGTACCAAGCGCTAAGCTGCTGATCAAAGACATGTACCTCGGTAGAGAGAGATACACGATAGCGAAACATTGGATTGTGTGTTGGCGGTATCCAACTGCAGGTCTTGCTAATGGGAGGGTCTCTAAATCCGAGTAACGCCAGGTGATGCAGGGCTGAAAAGTGATCGTAACTTTTTCGTATTGTGGAAACGGATGTTAGGAGAGTAAAGTAAACCAGTCTCAGAAAAGGAGTCGTCTAAGTTCGACTTTGGGGGTATAGGAAGCGAATTGAAAAGGTGAACCACATCGATGCGCGATTCTTAGAAGAGAAAGCAAAGCCTTACGGCCAGCTCTAGAACATCGACGTGGTCATTGATGGATCGATCCCACCCATTCCCGCCCCAGCGACATTGGCATTCTGCAAGTTCTGAAGGTTGCCAGATAATCCAAGCTTTTGAAGAGCCAGCTCCGGATTGCAGTGCGGTGCGTGAGAACGGTGGTACTTGAGCCCGTTGAGGTTCTTGTATCGCTTCCCACACACTTCACAGCGATATGGCTTCTCTTTCTCCATGCCGACCGTGCCGGGATATGGGATTGATGTGAGTGGGTCGACAATGGAGAATGTGCCGTCGTCGTTTTCCTTGAGCTGCTGATTCTGGTGACCATGCTGCTTGTGGTACTTGAGACCGTTTTGATTCTTGTATGCCTTTTCACAGCCGATGACTGGGCATCTGAATGGCTTGACTTCTTCAGGGAAAGGGAATTGGGGTATGCTGGCTCCGTTGAGGAGGTTTTGCTCACGTAACCTCCTTGCAAGCTCGCTCTGGTCGTTGCCACCTAGTTGGTAGCCTTTAAGTGCTGCTTGCAGCTGAGTTTGGCTCAGACCGCCGCCCTGTTTGCTGAACAGGCGCTTCCCTGGCTGATCAATGGTGCCATTGCTGTCGAAACCGTTTGCGCCAAAGTTACCGTTGCCGAAGTTCATGTTCATGCCCATGCCACCCATGTCCATGTTCATCATGGGGTTGAAGGCACCAAAGTCCATATCGAGCTCAGCCGGTGTGCCGGGATGCGATGACTCTGGGGAAGTCAGGTTGTGTGTATTTTGCATCGGTACAGTGCCAAGAGTAGGGGTGTTGACAGAGGAGACAGTTGGGTTGTTCTGGAGATTGAATTGCTGCGACGCCGAGGGTGTGCTGGGTGTAGATGTTCGCAAGCCCTGGTGATTCTGCATGTTGTTGGCGAGGTTGACATTGAGCTGAGACAGCTGATTTTGGTTTTGGTTAAATTGTGCTTGCTGGACGGGGTATTGCATGGGCGCCTCCTCGATGGGACCGAGGTTGTCAAAGTTCATGTCCATGTCCATGTCCATGTCTTCCATGGAGTCGACGTCCTGGACAGTCGAGAGGTTGGAGCGGCTGACGGAGCCCAATCGCTGCCTGTTGGCGCCAGTGGAGCCTGACCGCGGGTGGAAGCCAAATTGTGTGTTTGTGGAAGGCTCGCCCTGAGTCTGGCCGGGTGCTATTGAGGCGGTGGGGGCACCGGATGTGGGAGGAAGCCCGTTCTGGGCCGGCTGGGATTGGCGGGCAGCTGGAGCGTTGGCGTGGGTCTCTTCAAAGTGCTGCAGCAGATCGTGCAGCGAGGCAAGCGTCAGGCCACAGCAGGTGAAGTCCTTCATAAAGGCAGCCTCCATTTTGGGCAGGTAGGATGAGGAGTGAAACGAGGGCGAGTTGCTCACAAAGGGCGCGGGCGAGGTGCCTGCCATCATAATGCTGGTGGAACGGTCAGCCGTGCTTGTCGGGTAGGTGCGGGGGGGGGGGTTGCAAAGGCAACAGGTGAGACTTACTCATCGCGAATCCAGGAGCCAACCGAGACGCCACCCCAGCTCATGCCGCCGGCGAAGGAGCCCATGTTGTTGCTCTCGCGCCGCGGCCGGTCCTTCATAGAAATGGGGCGGGCGGCGCTGTTGCCGTAGAAGGAGGAGCCCAGCATGGTGATGGAGGGGTGGCGTTCACCCATGCCGGGCCGGCCGTTGATGAAGTCGAAGGCATTGGGGTTCAACTGGTTGGGGGTGGCGGCCAGCTCGGGCTGGGCCTCAGCTTCGCGCAGGGCCGACGTCAGGTTCGACGTCTGGTTTGGCGGCGAATTGGAGCTGTAGCGCGAGGGCGTCTGGATGTCGATCGGGGTGGCCGTCTGCGCCATGACGCTGTAGTCGCGGGCGCTCTCGGGGAAGAGGGAGAGGCTGGAGTCGCCGGCGTCGTCGAAGTCGAAGAGCGCGTCGCTGTCGGACGGGCAGTGGTGGGCAGGCTCGCGGGCGGTGCGGTGCAGCGAGGGGAAGAGGCTGGCGCTCGAGTCCTTGGTGGCGCGGCCAAAGTGCAGCGAGGCGGCCTGCTGCACGGGAGTGGTGATGGGAGTGCTCGCGGCGGTGGATTCGCGCGGCGAGTGCGAGAGGGGAGGCGGCGTCGTCTCGTGGGAATCCAGCTTCACGGTGGTGGGGGGAAGGGCGGGTGTGGGCAGCAGCGTGGTGAAACGGTAGCCGTGTGCGAGGGGTGGACCAGCGCGCGTGTGTGCTGTGTGTGGGGGGGAGGGGGGGCGAGCGGGCGGGCGGGCTGCGAATATAACAATGTATGTGTGGGTGTGTGTGCAGCGTGGTATTACTGCAGGCAACAACAACAAAAAGCGTGGCTGGCTGGCAACAATGCTTCTGGTTAGTAGTGACTGTGCAGTTGCTGTGTACGTTGTACGGAATTGCAGACGGGCAGTGTCTTGGGGCCAGGCTCTATATGAAATATGACCCGCAACACAGCAAGCGGCGGTGACGGTATGGACGACCGGCCTTCTGTGTCTGGGCGCGATTCGAGGATCCCTGAGGGCAGGAGCGGGCCAATTGTGGGAAGGCGCTACCGGGGGGTTCGTGCGTGTCCGGGCTGGAAAGTGCAGGTGTGACGGAGGCGATCACGACGCCTTGATGCTTGCGGAGCGGAAGACGCCCAGGGCCAGCGCGACTACTACAATACAGTACCATGTACGCGATGGTACTGCATGGCTGGCGAGCTGTTCGACGGCCTCCCATCTCACCCGTCCTGGCTGGGTCGTGGACACGATTGCAGCATCCACCACGGGGCTATTGGCCGAGGTGTTCATGAGCATCGGCCACGGGTGCGGGCAAGACGGTGAAGTTTGGGTTTGGTACAGCTCTCCCCTACCGTCCCCTACCGTCCCCTCCCCTACCCTACCCTACCCCCATATACCCTAGATGCTGTGCTAGAGCCAGCATGCAGGACATTGCACGCCGCCGTCCTAGAATACATGCAGCCATGCCCCGGCTTGCCTTGTCTCGTCTCCAGGCATAGCTCGGCGACGATGCGCCGCGTGCAACGTCTTGCGCCGACCTGCGAGAAGCCACGTGAAGGTGTGGCTGTTGCCTCCGCCCTCTGCCAGTGCCATGTCCGAGCAAAAACCGTGGCGCATGGCCGCTCGTGGGCCGAGGGTTGCTTGGGTGCCCTACCTACCTACAGTAACCATGTACCAACATGGATCAATGGCTGACACGCAGGCCCGTGACGATGCCCATGCGCCGCTTCTGTGCTGTCCACCGGGGACACGGCCACGACCACGACCACGACCAATTCCTTCGTCGAGACGTCCACAGTATGTACGTAGTATGTAATCAATAGTACTCTGCCGCTGCAAGCGCCACACAAACGTTGGGTTTGGCTGGCTGCTGGCTGGCTGCTGGCTGGCTGCTGGCTGGCGGCGTTGCTGGATTCGTCCTACTGCGCTGCAGCCCTTGAGTTTCAGCTCCATCCCAACTCCCAGCTACGACCATGCCCCAGATGCGCGGTCCTCGGGTCGCGTCCATGTTGAGCAGCATCACTATCAAGTCCAGTCATCTCGTTTCACGTCTACAGTAGGTACACTATTCTACGTACCGTACCTAGACTGCCTCAAGCTCTCGGCCAAACCGGCAGAATGCACCTCGCCGGCCTGCTCTCGGCTGTTTGACTCTCTTGGGCGGCCTTGGGCGCCCTCTTACACACGCAGTCAACTAACTTGCCAGCCGATGCTATTGGCCTGCCGTACATGCAGTACACACACTACCCTTCCTATGTGTACTCGTACCGTCGAAACTCCACTCGTGTCTGGAGCTACCAGCTAGCCTGCTTCAACAATCTCCGTTGCTGCAAGCTATGTACAAGACTATTGCATTTCGTCTAGAGTAGCAATGTCTCTGGTCGCGATTCCATGGACAACTGCCAGAATCCCATGGCCCGCCCACAAAGGCGACAAAGGCGGTCGCTAGCTCCAGCTCCCATTCCTTCCGGTCAAGTGTGTAGAGTAGAGTAAGTGTGCAGGCATCCCAACCTGTCAACCATGCTCCAGAGTCCACACGCTACATACATACTGTACATGCAGTCAAGACCCCATGTCGTGCTCTCTCCTAGCAGCACCTCTCGAACGGCTACCCCATCCCGCTACCCCACGCTGCTGCTGTGCAGTGTGTGCAACCTGGCTCCAGCCGGAAGGCCTCATTTCCGCTCCAGCCATGTTGGCATCGCTACAATGCTTTCGCGACTCTCACCGAACACGGGCGTCGTCAATTGCAGACGGCGTGCCATGGCACTGTGGCCGGCTGCCCCCTGCAGGAGGATGCCCAGTTCCGGCAGATGATATTAATTCCTGCTCCAGACGCCGTTTCATTGGACCCTGCAGCAGCTCTCTGCATTCTGCCTCCCACGCCTTGGCTGCAAGCGGACTTCTCCTCACCCCGCGCGCACTTCACAGCACGTCGACGTGAAACATGCACCTCTCCACCCCACCCGCTGTGTCATCATCTCGCTGCACAGTGCACGCCGTCACCGCCTCGCCGCTTTGCACTCCACCACGACAGTGCTGCGACGAGAGTTTGCAGTCAGAGCTGGACGAGAGGCGAGAGCAGCACTGGGCAGGCACCCAAGCAACGCAACAGCGAACTTCCAAGCTTTGTCCCAGCCGTCCACTTGTCCTGTAGGGCGGGAACTTCCACCGTCCACTCGCTCCAAGCCCAACACCGCCGCCAAGCTACACCAATCGGGCAACACCAACCGGCTCATCGCCCGATGCGATTTAGCGACGTCATCTCATGCATTCACTCAGCAGCAAGTGAGACGATCTGCCACGATTAGTTCACGCCTTCACGATGCATACACAGATCTGATGTTTTGCTATCGTCACCATGTTGGCGAGCACGCTTGCGGGAGAGAGTCTCCCTTCCACGCGAGCTTGCCCAAAGTAAGTCTGGCGAGTGATCAGCGCTTGATACTCTACAACGAGTCCATATGACGGTATCTTCAGCACTTTCGAGGACTGCATTACCGCTTGCAGCAAACGCGACAGGGCGCCAATCGCTAGAGTGTGCCGCACTGCACACGGGTAGCGACAGCGACAGTAGCGTTTAGGCGGAACAACAGTCCGCCTTGGTGAGATGCCAATCGACCAATCTGACCTCTGAAGCTTTAGGACACTGCCTTAGTTGCAGCTCATCTGCACATGCAGTTTAGCTCTTCGCTACCAGTTGGGAGTAACCTCCGTACTCGTTGGACTGGCAAGTACGGCGGCAGGAAGGCGTTGGCAGACAGGCCCTGATCGGTGAACGGTAAACTGTAACTCTACAGCACAACTGTGTGCAGTGCAGTGCAGTGCAATGCAGTGCAATGCACGGCGTCCTGTCTCCTGTCATCTCCTCTTGAGAAGATGTATCCTGTAGTATCCCGCACTTCTTCGTTGCTTCATGTTGCAGTTTGCAATTGACATGCCTCTCGCTACTCGCTGTGTCATGAGCCCCAGCAACCTGGCCGGGCGGGGTTCAACCAGAACTCACTCACCACCATGGCTAACCCTTACAGCTGCACTCGCATGCAACTCCCTTAGTTTCCACGTTGACACCTGTACGTTCGGTTAATCTGAAGCCGAATCGCTCTGTATCGGTCTTACCTACGAGAGGGCGCGGCGGATCGTCTTATAATTTACATCATGCAGGCAGCTTCGCGTCTCATCTTCCAATCAGAAAACCATCCACTGCGACAGAATCATCGACGACAGGCCCTGCACGGTTCGGAAATCAACAGCTGCCGGCAGGGGTGCCTTTAAACGAGGATGAGGCTCAACCCATGAAGTCACTCATTGAGGATCATAGCATGTATGGCATCTGAATGGCAGTCTCGACCTGACTTACCCCACCACTCAAGCATCTGACGACTCGACAGAATGCATGACACTGGTTGACAACATTCTAGCGAACTTCTACCGTCCATGTCGGGCCGAATCCCCATCCCTGATCTCACTCTATCGGCCCCTTGACCATTTAGGTTGCACGGGAACTATCCACCTCATACCCGCTTCATACATACCGGAACGATGCATTCTCAAATCGAAACGGTATACCCCATGGAGATTTCCGGGCTGTCGCCGACGATTCAGATGCCCTGTATGAAACCTCATTAAGATCACTTCAACGAGACGGATGCTACCCTCAATACGATCCATCGGCCCTTCTCTATCTTGAACGCCTGCTATTGACGTCAGACTGACAATGGTATTATCAGCAATGCTCAATACATGAGGTTGAGTAATCGATGCACGCAGCATGAGGTGCGTAAGACGGATGACTGAAAGTATCGTCACAACGCTTCGTCACAACGAAGCGTTGTTGGCCGGGCAATTGAACCGAAATTGTGATTCTTGTTCATCTGCGACCGTTGAACTGCGGCTCGAGGACCATCATAGCAAAAGTGCAAGGCGTCATAGCCCCAACCATCAGAACTTGCCATTCACAGCTCAGCTAACCAAACAAAATCTATTGGTTCAGAAGTGCATTCGTATCTGGACGTTGTTGCTGGGATCCAAAATACCATTCAACATTTCGCGGGAACAATGTCGAGGGTGTACTCTACCACATGTTGACAGTCGCTTGCGCAATCATTATCGAGCCCAGGAGGATTCAGAACCCAGGATTCATCACCCAACAAATTGGTCCTACCCAGAGTCTCTTTCCCCACACATTCCGTAACGATAACGCCATACATGATGCCGAAAGCTTAATGTACTAACCGCCTTGCGGGGTAAGATCCCTGAATGATGCGCTCAACCAAAACGCCAGTTGGAGATACCTTCTGTCCGTAACCTATGGCATTGCAATAGCAATCATCAACTCAAAGGAATCAGGCCAGTTCAAGGGACGACCAGCCGTCTTCGTTAGGCCGCGCAGTCAATATCGTTGGTTACCAGATCCTGACGTTCTTGTATATCCTAATGGGTTACATCCGCACATCCCGACACATGGTGGCTTTGTTCACGACAGTTCTTTGTTGTGTACCTCGCAACCAGTTGACTAGGTTAGCAGCCTAGGTCTCCCATAACCTCGGTCCAACATTGTAGCCTGGGACATGCGCGCATTAATAGCCTGGGCGAGACGCCTTTGCCATAAATCATACGGTACTATGGCAAGATGTTGTACGAATCAGACTGTTGTTCACTCAACACGAATTGGAAATTCTGTGGTTTGTCAATTCGGACGCTCTGCTTGTTCCGGCTGAACACGTATTGATTGGACGGGAAGTTGATCCGAGATAGATTGAACTCTGATCGTATCCTCAACACCAACGCAAAACCAATTCGAAGAGCAAGTTTAAAATAACCTCTACAAGTTCTGTTCCGATGCCTCCGAAGGCGATGTCATGGCCGCAAAGCCTATTCTACTCTCTCGCACTTCCTACAATCCAACCAATTTTCAGTTGTATAATCCTTCAACGAACAACTCATCATCTACCACCGCGGTCTTTCTCATTCCCCTTCCCCTGACTAACAACCTTCTTTCTACCTTTCTCCCGTCTGTCCTTCTCCAGCCAGTTCGGCACACCCTCAACATCGGTAAACTCCAAGAACCCGCCCTTCCAAGCATCGCCATGGATCCTCTCATCCCCACCAGCACCCACTTCACCATTACTATACCCACGTGCCCTGCCCCAACGACAATATACCCACCCATGAGTCAAGACCCTCACCCTAACACCCTGCTCTTCATAAGCAGAAACCTCATACTTTGGATCCAGCGCCGTGCTATTCTTCGTCTCCCACCCACCAAGTCGATACGCAACAAGGCCGTTCATAATCGTGATTTGCGTGAGTGCATCATCGCCCTTTGCCCGCAGCTTCTCTGCCTCTGACAGCGCAGCCCGGCGCTCGCGTTCGGCCTCGTTTACCTTGTCCAGTGCCGTGTGCGGGTTCTGCTGCGCCATCTCGGCGCGGTTCATACATTCCATGCGTTGCGGGTTGTAATTGTCTTCCTTGAACAGCGGTTCAAAGTGGTACACGGTGTGCTTGTCCAGTTGCATGAGGAGGCTTAGGAGTCCGGCGTGCGTGACGATGTTGTGGAGCTTGGCGAAGAGGGCGGGGGGGATGGGCGCGGTGTCGGTGTGTGTGCTGCAGAATTTGTAGAGGGGCTTGAGGTGCGTCCATAGGGCTTGGATGATGTGGATTACGTGGTTATTGAAGGTGTGGGGGAGGCGGAATTCAGATTCGCTGGTTGGACTACCGTCGAGGACTCGCGCAATGTACTCGGCGTAGTGGGTGTTTCGGAGAAAGCCTGAATCCATCGTTAGTCCATTATCTTTCTCTTTCATTCTTTCTTGATTCCTCGTCTCGATATCAGAAGTCAAAAACAAAGACGAAAAGGAAAGAAAGAAAGGAAAGACACCACACATACCATCATCCTCGCGAAACCTCTCCTCCAGCCTCCTCAACGCCTCCTCATGCTCCTCCCCACCCCCAAAAAAACCATGCCTAAACACCTGCTCAACGAGAACATTCCCCACCACCGCACACACCAACGCCCTCCTCTTCCCCTCCTGCACAAACAACTCATCCCACCCCGTCTTGCCCCCAGGCCCCCCAGACCCAACACACCCCACCACCCTCGCAGTCTCCACACTCATCCCCGCATACCACGCCGCAGGCACTACACCCCCTGGAAACGAAACCACGCGGCTGGCAAAGAAGGTGCCGGCCAAGACCTCGATTTGGTCCATGATTTGCCAGAGCGAGTCGCGCACCTCGATGTCGCGGATTGTGTATTCCGGTTCGTGCAGGGAACGCGCGATGCTGGTGCGTGCTGCGATGGGGCCTTTTGCAGCGAGGATGGCGTGAGCGTGGGCGTTGGGGTTGGTGGCCCATGGGTCGGCGGCACTGGGTGTCGGTGGTGATCGTGGTGGTGGGTTGGGTTGTGGTTTTGATGCTAGGCCCAGTGGAAGTGGTGTTGGCGAATTGGTGGTGAAAGGGGAGGAAGTTAGTTTTGGGGTCCGTGGAATGGTTGTAGATGATGACGCGGGGATGATTGGGGCTCTGAGACGGGAGACTGGGTGTGGTGGTAGTTGGGTTGTTTTGAGGGATTTGATTGTCTTGGTGGAGTTTGTTGGGAGTGGTCTAGTGGTGAAATTCGGTGGCTGAGGGATTTTGGTGTCTTCTTCGCTGTCTCCAAGAGATGAGTCTGACATGGGTTCTGAGTTGCTCGTCTCCTCATCGCTACTGCCAATTTCCACAGCCTCGTACCTCGCAGAAGCAATTCCAGAGCCTTTGGGCGATGAGGCAGTAAAAGGTATCTTACCCCTCGCCTTCTCTAATACTAACTTCAAGGGATTGGCATCGAATCCTGGAGTTCGTTCAAGATCAGCCTTCAACTCCATCAACTGAACCTTCAGCTTCTCTGCAACAGCACTTGGAGGCATCGTCCTAAGCGCCTCCTTGATCTTATCATACGTGGCTTTTGCCGCAGCGCGGTGCTCTTCTGCGGCCTGACACCTTGCTTGTTTGAAGGTAGTGCCTGATAAAGCTGTGATGGAAGGCCGTAATGCACCGGCGATGGGTGGGAGCAGAGACCTGCCCAGGAGAGGCCCCATGGATAGCGGCGCCACGGCTGTTGCTCGCGCGAGTCGTTCTTCTTCAGGGCCCAATTCTCCATGCTCATCACTGGCATATTCTTCATCTGAATAGAGGTCTGGACCTGGCGATTCATTGGCATAGATATTTTCCCCCTGTATCCTCCACTCACCAATCTCCTCATACATATCCTCATCGTCTGTAAATTCTTCCTTAGTCGACTCCTCACCTATTACGTACTCCTCGTCAGAGGACAGTATTGTCTCAGGCTGCCTTCCCTTACCTTCTCGGTCGTGACTATAATAAGTTGGGGACATGTCCTCCTCAGATGTGGAATCATATCCTTCTGCTTTGACAGCGCGAGCGGGGTCAGAGTTGGCTCTGCGCTTGAGCGGCTGGCGACGTGCACTGACGGGAGAGGAACCGAAGATACTCCCAGAAATATTGGATATAGCGTTGATGAAGGAAGACATCGTTACTTGTGTGGTATAGACTCAAGGTCTCGGTGCGGAGTTAATGTGAAGATGAATGGCTTGCTTGTCAAGTTTAACCTGACTGACTTTTGGCAAGGGCGAACTGAGATTCTCGGTGGGCGATGTGACTGCGAACTTGGACAGTAGTCTGTGATCTTGAAGACCAAGCTGCATTGCGACCAGAAGGCGATTGTTTAAGGCTCTTGCATAGCCTTTGTTGATGTTGATGCGGCTTGTGGGCTTTGTTTAGATGGCGTCCGCATCCGGCGATGTGGGCGTGGATTGGTTGCTGTTGTTCGTTGGATGGGGAACAAAGATTTAGTACGCTTCTACGAGTGTGTTAAGGAAAGTATGTATGAAACAATGATGTTGAAGTTAGGATGGGGTCGTCCTTTGGGGTAGATCGCGTTGTTAGGAAAGCCCGGAGAGTTACAAGGCGTGTAGGTTCGCTGATATTGATTATAAATACTGAGAATAAGCAGTAGATGTGTTTGACTCCGACAATAAATCTGATCATGGCGATTTGTTTTGGGTTGCTGGGGTATCACAGCAATTGGGTATATCGCTCGCTATCGGACAAACAAATTCAGGACTATCCAGCTGGCCGAGAAAAGTTGACAGTCGAAATGCTGTCCAAAGCTGTAAGTCCTTCAGTCGATCTTCCAAGCTGCCTTCAGTTGGATAGGCTCTGGGGAGGCTTGCGTGCAATGTCATTTTTCTTTGTGTTATATACCTTTATTGTGGCTGGCTGTGGTGATGAATGTACGCCACTGAGCCCCACACCAGGGTAGGGTGAGGTATAGCGGACAGCCATCACAGGGCAGTATCCTGTAGTAGATGGACGGAAGATTGAGCTCTGATGTCATAGCAAAGGGTCGCAGAAATTGATCGGACATAGGATGGATTAACAAGGGCTGATGAAGCTGGCACTTGCCTAGTTAAATGGGGTCGGGTGTGACCAAACGACCCCCTCATCCTCCACCAGCGGACACTCTCATTCTGCACACTAATATGCGACTCGATTCACAAGCTTACGTTCAAGTGCCTATCTGTATGCTTTATCTCGCAAGTGCGCCTCACGCGGTACCACTCTCAAGCTCAAGTATCTATGAGTGGCTAAAGCACTCCCTGAGTTGCTCCCATGGATCGGAAGAAGACTCCCAGCCAAGAAATTGCCTAGCATACCATAAGAATGAATTTAGTACGAAGCAGGATGCACACGGCAACTCGGTTGCCATTCAAGATACCTCATGTACCTGCATTCTGGAAGAGAAGGTTTCCTAGTCTCTAGTTATGAATACTTCGCTTATCAGACATCAATACTTTGAAGCTAGAAGTGCTTCTATACAGTGACAAAGGCACTATGATATTCCGCATACTCAATCTCTCATTATTTGTAGCCGCTGATACCAGCCTCTTGTTGGGAGTCGCAGAGTACAAGAATGCTAGTTTGATCCTTAGTTTTATACTATTGAAGGTCATGTTGTATCTAACGTTCGAAAACTGGAACATACCTTCAGGTAAATGTTATGGGAATTCTCACCGAAAACGTAACTTGCAAGCTGGGGACATAAAGAGGGTTAGATCGTCTCGGTGCGTCCTAACAGTCAGGAGTTCACATTAATCGGTTAACAGACTGGTCTCATTCTATCCCAGACTTAGTAGAAGAAATCGCCTATATATTCAGACGCGAATTTCGTGGCACGCCTTGGAAGCACACCGTGACACTGGGCCCAGCGAGTACGCCAGACTCCCGTCCACACAGCTACACTTCGCCCTTCATGGCACGGAAACACAGTAGGTCTACACCTCCAATATTCTCCCCGGTCTAGCCCAGCATAAATGGCCCAACATAACAATATCCTGCCAGATACTCGTCCTCTGCTTGTAAATTCCGAGGATTTGGCAAAAACAAAATCTACACAGAATGTAGCGAGGCTTATATATATGGGAATGTACATTACACTATCGTAATACCTGCAAACCCTGAGTCTACTACTACCTTGGACAGCTACGGTCACGACTGGACCACGATCAATGGCATGGATTACCGGCAGCGTATGTATACTGGGCACACCAAGGGTCATCAATGGGCTGGCGGCAACAATAGAGAAACCGTTAGCGAAATAGAGAGCAGTGTCCGAGATGACACTCCCGCCGATACATGTGAATGAAGTGCTACTTATTGATGGAGACTACCTCAGTGTGCATGAAGCGGAGGCAAAGAGGGCGAGTGAACAAACTTCTCAGGAGGATGGCGCAGGAAATGACAAGATGAAGGGCGAAGCGCTAGCAGAGATAGACGGCTAGCGAGCCAGGTTCGCAACATCAACGGTCGAGTTCGCTACAGTACTCTACGAGTACTGCTGTACCAGCGGCTGGGGCTACATTATCACCCGCACCAACGTCAGCAGGAGCACCAGCGGAAACTGGGATCGTTTCGCACGCGGCGCTGCCTAAAGCGACAGGAAAACGCCAATGGGGCGACGCGACCATTTTGGTCTTGTGTTGATGTTGATATTATGATTACGTTTTCTGTGCAGCTCGTGGACCAGTGACAACGAATGATGACTCGTATAGTGAAGCAATATTGCCATCTTCATGGCCTTATGGTCATCACAGCTTCGTAAGAAGATGTGAATGGGATAGATATTCTGGTGGATGGTGTTGGGCTCCTTCAAAGTCAAGAGCGGGGACACTTGTAAGGATTTGCGAAAGATTGGTCAAGTAGGGTTCAATAAGCAGCACAATGAGGTAACAAATGAAACTTATCGCATTAGGTCGTCTGTGGGCAAAGTTCAGAAAAGCAACAACAACGAAAACAACAGCAACAACAACAGCGGCGTTCCCTCTACTCTGTAACGCAAATCAGGAGAGGAAGAAAAATACCCTATAATAAGGAAATGTGGTATAGCAACGTCCGTCTCGATTTCCGTCATGAACAAATCCAACTCTTTCCTTCACAACTTCTGCCTCTCTCTTTCGAATCTGCTCTTATCAGTCCCTTCTTCTTCACTTGCCCCAGCTCTTTACAAAGCCAAGAGAAGCACAGAGTCTAGATCCAGATCGAGAAGCCAGCCCCGAAAGACATCGACAAAAGCAATCGAGTAGTATAAACTCCAATGCCCCAGTATGACGTGGTAGCGAGTGAGTAAAAGGACCAAAAGCAGCGAATCTTTCAGGCCGGTATGGCGATATATATCGAAATGCAATCCTGAGGATCGCAACATGTGAGGAAAAAAGGTGTAACGAATATAAAGCGCCGGCGAACAAGTGGAATAGGAAATAATGGGGAAAACGCCTCCGAGTAATTTCATCCAGCGAGTTTAGTTAGCAACCGCCAAAGGAAGATGCCCAGCCCCCAATAATGCTCCGGATAAGACAGCGATCGAGCTTCGAAGAGATTTGGAATATATGAACGAGTTTGGTTTTTGATCTTAGCCCACATGGTCTTTTTGTACCGTATTTGACAACCACTATAGGTCGCCGCCGACCTCTGCTGTGTTGGTGAAATCGAACTCTCCAACTAGATTGCCGAAGCCGGTGTCGTCGTTGCTAGTATGTAAGAATGAGTCGAAGTCGAAGTTCTCCAAGGCACCAGAATCATCCAGGTTGAAGTTCAGGTCGAAGGGAGCCTGTACCCATGTTAACATACTATTTTTGAGGGAGAAAAGTGTAATGCAAACACTTACGTCAGTACCGTCACCTATATTGCCAAATGGGGGCCCGTTGTTGTCCATGGCCTGCTGCTGAGTAGCCTGTTGCACAGGTTGCTGTTGCTGGCCATTTTGGGCGAAAGACTTCGCATGAATTGGCGTGATGGGAGCCACTGGCGTGGAAGATGTTGGCGTGGGAGGTTCGTCACCGTTCGCGTTTGCGGATGCAGCACCTGTATTTCCACCTTTCTTATTGGCGGGCTTCTGCAATCAATATCAACGATGCTCAAAGGGGTTGGGATATAGCGCGGATATACCTTGTTATCTTTTGTGACCTTCTTCTTAGGATTGGCCTTGTTGGTTTGGTTCGGCGTTGGCGGCGCCTGGTTAGATTGAGATGGAGAGGGCTCTGGTCTAGGCGGCTCATTAGTAGGGGCTGGGGGCGGAGGCATTTGTTGACGTTGTTGAGGATTTTGGCCCATTTGACCTGGCATCTGCTGCTGTGCTGGCATCATTCCAGGCTGCGGTGGTCCACGCCAGGCGGTGTTCTGCATCTGACCCGCACGCATAGCTTCCATGTGCTGCGCCGTCATTTGCTGAGGGTTGAAATTGGCTCCAGGATGCGAGCTGGGAGGCGGCGGCCTCATGGGGTTTTGGGGCATTTGCGAGTAGTACTGTGGTGGCATACCAGGAGGCACTTGGTTGGGATCGAAGTTCATGTTAGGAGCGGGAGAGCCACGCTGCGGCTGCATGACACCATCGGGCATCGGCGATCCTGGCAGGCCTTGCTGGCCCAGCTTGGGTGTGCCTCGCTTCATATCTGTTGGGTTGGGTGATGGACCTGCTCTGCTACCTTGTGGTGACATGGCCGTTGCAAAGCCAGGACCACCGACACCACCCTGTTGATGGGGACCAGACATGTTATCCTGTTCCTGACGGGCCATCAGTAGACGTTTCTTGTTCTGCTGTTCAAGTAACATGAGCTGCATCTGGTAGTCCTGCAGAGCATGGTTGCCTTGCTGAGGCGCGCCAGGTGCGCCGTTGGGAGGCATGCCGGAACGCGGCCCGTTGCCTGCGAACATGTTCTCCTGACCGTCCAGGCCTGGGTGAGCCATGGGGGAGCCTTGGACGCCGGCATTCATACCCTGAGGGGACGAAGTGTTATTCAGTGCCACTCTGTGTTGATTGGCCAGGCTTTGAGCATATACCTCGATCTTCTGTTGCGAATTCTGGCCTTGTTGCGCAAATTCACCAAATTGATTGCCAGGCATGTTGCCACCATTCATTCCACCTGTGCACGACTGTCGTTAGAAATGGGAGCAGAGAGTCCAAGGCAACACATGACGTACCATCAACGCGGGGCCTCTTGTTGGGAGACGGAGCATTCTCGTTGGATCCTGGCGATTGCGGGCGCTGGCCGTTCATCTCCATGGCTGAACCGTCTCGCTGCATCTGGGCAGCCATCATGGCGGGGTTCTTCATCTGCATGCCTGGCATGGAATTTCCGTTACTATTCGGGCGTTAGACTTGAGACTCTTTCAAAGATGAATGTTCTTGTCGGAAGTGCGTACGGTCGATTGTTCATTGCTGCGGCGCGCTTCAGATCGTTTGCCTGGACGCCGTTGGGCATGCCGTTGCGCGTCATCATCTGATACTGCGCGCTCATGGGGTTGTTCATCATCATGCGCTGGTTCCGCTGCTCGTTTTGCATCTGTGTGAGGTTCTGTACAACGCGTCAGTACCCCGCCCGTGTGCGAGCATGGCATGTGCTTACACGTGTGTGCTGAATGTACTGGTTGCCTTTGGAGGGGCCAGTGCGGGCCTTGGTGGCCTGGTAGATGTCCCAGAACTGTACCCACCAATCCAGCAGGAACGAGTTGTCTGCCATCTGGTTGGGGGGCAGCTGCGGCGAAGGGAAACCTTCTGCACCGTCCTGGTCCATTGGGTCGACGCCGTTGGGCCTGTTGTTGGGACTGGGCTTCTGCGGCGGGCCCGTCGACATCTTGACCGTGTCGCTGCTGTCGAGCATGGCCTTGGCCAGCTTGAAGTGGCTGTTACGCAGGAAGTAGTCGTAGATGTACGTGTTGAGCTGCTCGCGCGGGTCCGTCGTCATGCGCTTGTTGTTCATCATGGGCGTGCCGTCGCCGGAGCCGTTGCTGGCGTTCATGGCGGCCATCTGGGCCATTTGCTGGCTCTGCATCGCGACGCGGGCGGTGGGCGTCGGCCGCGTCAGGCGCAGTCGCTGGGGCGGAGACGGAGACTGAGACGGAGACGGAGAGGAGCGAGAAGTGTGCGAAGATAGCAATAGACGCGCTGGAGGGTGCACCTCGGTGCCAGGGCGATGATGCAGCTACACGAGCATCGATCGACGTCGTCGCCACGAAGCTGCCGCGTGCGGAGCGCCAAGCCAGCTGCCAGGCGGTCAGGGCGAGAGAGGCGGCGCGACAGGTGGGAAGACGGGGACTCTTGTGGGAAACTGGGTGACGCCGCTGGTTGCGATGCGCTCGAGATGCGGGTCAGTGGTCGGGGGGGTTGGCTTAGGGCTAGCCCGCAGCGTGGAAGGCCTTTTGGAAACTCGGCGGCGGCGGCGGCGGCCTCCAACAGGGGCAGTGACAGCAGACCAACGCAGAACGGCCACGACAACGCAATTGCGGCAGCGAGATGGGCGCGTCAGGAAGAGCGTCACAGAGGCAGAGGGGGATGTCGCGACACAGCCGTCGAAGAAGGCGGTTGGGGTGGAAGCGCAGCGCACTGCTGTGTCTTCCGCGTTCGCTGATGACGCCCACGTGACCGTCAGTAATTAGACCGTAACTCGACGCACCCAACGCATGACACGCACGACGTGCATAACAGCCGATGAGTCCATCAATTTCTGACGCTTTGCACACACCCAAAACCTTCATTAGTTGCACGTCTGCAGCGCTGCTCGCACAATCCAAAGTCACGTGCCCGAGCGGGGCTGACTTGCACCAACTCTAGGGCTGGCTGGAGAAGGGGCGGAAAAGACCGACGCTCAACTGCGGCTCCCAACATCCATGCTACCAACACCAACCTGCTGATCAAGACGCATCCTTTTCTTTGCGCCTCCCTCTCAAAACACCATCGTCCTGCAAGACGTCTGGGGCCCCGTAGCAGCAGCACATGCCCTCATTTGTCAGCATTCTCCACAAGTTGTCAATGCACGCACAAGTACGTTTTGGTTTGTTGCAGTGCAGTGTGCATGAGCTCTTTGGCAGCAATTATTGGTACATCGTTGGGTCGGGCCCAATGTCAGGTAGTCCGTCATTGTTTGGAACGGACTGCGACTGACTGTGCCCTATGATATCAAATAGTTGTTCACCACAAGCCAGTTGTCTTTCTCACGTAAGTACCCGAGACCTCGATGTTGTACATTGAAAACGTGAGAGAGGCCGATGAGTGAGAATTTCTATCATGCGACGGTCAGATCCTAAGATATACTTTCTTAGGCGTTGATGAACACGGACAGCGTCTTCTGTCCCTCCCTTGCTAGCTAGTAGTCGCATGCCTTGTGCCCCATCAGCCGCAAGAGTTTCCATTGCATAGCGCTGCGAGCACAAATGAACTTCGCGGGTAGAAGGTCATCATCTGTACTGGGTGCCGACCCCAGCTCGTATCATTTGACCCATGCTCAGTCAGCAGTAAATGGTTGTAGCCACACTACAAGCGAAACATATGGTAGGTGGTACGCAGCATGTCCAGGCAGCTACTTCTTTTCCCGGAACCAGCCTGGGTTGAGGTCAAGATCTTCGCTGTCTTTGGCCTCTTGAAAACGAGAAGCATCAGTACCGTGATGGCCGAACGAATCGCCAATACCCGCACATTCAGCGTAGGGTCATGACTGAGTGATGCCCTCGAGTGGATTCATAGGCGCATCTATCTTTTGCATCTGAACTGCCATCTACTCATCGTCTGGTGGCATCTCGTCATCTATGAAACGGACAAGTGATATCCGCATTTCAGTGGTGTCGTTACCGCGGAGAATATCGCTCACGAAATGTGCTTCGACTTGCATGTGGACCTGGTACATCCGTCAGCATGCCACTCGAGAGCCCGCCAACATGGGAATTACATACCATTTCCAGAGCACCGCGCAACACTCCGACCAGTATGTTGGAGAACCATAGCTCATCTTGCGCTCGGCCATCATCAGGCAGCTCTACGAAATCGGCGAGTGGGTTCTCCTCGAATATGAGCGAGAACTGCTTATTGTCGCTAGACCAATTCGTAATCGTAGGCGTAATGTTGAGAAAAATCTTGAAGCCGACCTAGAGAATGCGCATAAGTTGGTAGTCCCTTGCTGCGCATCAGAGCGCATACCTTGGAGATCATCTCGGCCACCTCGCGAAAGTTGGTGCAGGCGGGCGCACTTGACTTGGCCAGGAAGTCCTCGATCAGCCGCACACCGATGTTGTAACCCATCCTCTCCAATTGCTTATTGACGTCGGCATAGTTGTACTCGTAGTCTTTGCACAGTTGCGCGACAATTGTGCCATATGTGAGGGTGACCAGTTCGGCGCTGACTTTGTCGACTCGCGTCCTTTTGGAAATCAGAGGTTGTCAGAGTGTGCGTCTATGTCAGACTTACTTCCACACCCTGGCAGCTATTAGCACATCTTCAGCAATCACCACACGGCGTGTATAGCTCACTCCTCGCCTAACCGGGCTGCCTTGGTTGATGAAGCCATGCTGTGACGTCGCGCTGCAACTGGAATCTTCAATAGGAGCTCGGGACCGTGAGAACGTGAGGAAGTGGGTGGGTGTGGGTGGTAGCGCAACTGTGAGGCTGTACCAAGTGTAGACTCCAGCTGACGTGGGGGACGGGGGATGCGGAGGAGGATCGGGAGCGAGCTCGGGCGGTGGAGCAGACAGGTATGGCTTGGCATCGCTCAACCTCGACAAAGTCTGGGCGTGGCAGCTACCACCAACAGAGCAGATTTCCCCACGACTCCTCGAAACGCGTCCCCATACACTCGTAAACGCATCTATCCCCCGCGATGTCACGAGAGAAGCGACCGGCGACCGACGCCTTCGGTACAAGCCAACTGGTCAAGCGCGCAAAGTCGGACGCGAATCTTGGTGGAAGCACTGCAGTTGCGATATCAAATGGTCCTGGGCAAAATGGGGCACTCACACAAATGGTACGCATTTCCAGAAAGAGCGCCGGGGAGTCTGGGTGCTGAAAGAGGAATTGTGCTGACAGGCATCTTAGGGATCGCGCAGTGCGCTGCAGTCTCCAGTCATGGAACTAAGTGGCCATTCTGGAGAGGTCTTCGCTGCACGGTTTGACCCGACAGGCCAGCACATCGCCTCTGGCTCAATGGACCGATCTATATGTCAGTCACTCGATAACACCACGTAGCGATATGCGCTTACATGAATAGTACTCTGGCAAAGCTCTGGTACCTGCGAAAACTATGGCATTCTCACTGGACACAAGCAGGCAGTCCTAGATCTGCATTGGTCGCGCGACTCCAAAGTACTGTTCTCTGCATCCGCGGACATGCACCTGGCAAGCTGGGACGTGGAGACTGGCGAGCGGATTCGACGACACCCTGGACACGAAGAAGTGATTAATTGTATGGATGTCAGTAAGCGCGGCGAGGAGATGCTTGTGAGCGGATCAGACGATGGATATATTGGAGTAAGTGCACGATTCAGGTCAATCGTCACATGGTGGATTAACATTACGGCCAGATCTGGGACTCCCGAACAAAGGACGCCGTAACATTTATTCACACTGATTTCCCAATCACAGCAATATGTTTGGCAGAAGCTGGCAATGAGCTGTTCACAGGAGGCATCGACAATGACATCAAGGTATGGGACCTACGGAAGCAGGCCGTCACATACTCGCTGCTCGGCCACACGGACACAGTGACCTCTCTACAAATGTCTCCCGACAACCAAACCCTTCTTTCCAATGCGCACGACTCGACCGTCAGGACGTGGGATGTAAGGCCATTTGCGCCAGCAGATCGACGTCTTAAGACCTATGATGGGGCACCCACTGGCCATGAACGTAATTTGCTGAAAGCAAGCTGGGATTCGAAGGGTGAGAAGATCGCAGCAGGCAGTGGGGACCAAAGTGTAGCCATCTGGGAGGTGCGGACAGGCAAGCTACTCAACAAGCTCCCTGGCCACAAGGGCGCCGTCAACGATGTGCGCTTCCACCCGCATGGCGATCCAGTTCGTAAGTTCATCTCTCTCTATTCACTACGCTGTCGAATGTACCACAAAACGCTTCTGCCAAAGGGATTAGCACTCTTAGCTAGTCTGGAGATGGACATAGGGCTGACCTTTGATCTTCACAGTGGTCACCGCATCGTCGGATCGCACGATCGTTGTTGGCGAGCTTGGCAAATGAACATTACCATTCAACAACCTGGCTACATAATCTTGATTTGGAAGATCGACACGAAATGCGCGGGGAAATAGCCCGAGCGGCCTCGAACTCAGCCCGAGCGCACGGCTCAGAGGCGTTGTTCCAGAGACTGGATACGCCGACGTAACATTGGATGGCGTCAGGGCGTCGAGGTTGCAAGCATGCAGTCTTGAAAGAGAGCGGATTAGACTCTCATGACGCGTCAAGGACGCGAACTCGTGGGCGCTGCTGTACAACAAAACAAAAGCAAAGGTTAGGGCAAGTAAATAAATAATCAACAAACAAGGGGTATTAGTGACTGATGAATATCAATGATACTTGCTCGACACAGGGCTTCGGTTGTGCAAGCGTGCAGTCAGGCAGGGGATTTCAATGTAATCCTGGAAACTTGACAGGCCTACAACATACTTTAGGGTGATGTACTATATTTTCTGTCAATACAGACGGCTATCGAGTACCAACTGTAAGGCGTCCAGGTGCTCGATAACGGTTGCAAGGCTGCAACAATAGTCATAACGATCGGTACCCATAAGCTTGATTGGTCGAGACGTCCCCATCGAAGTGCGCGCCAACCAACCACGACGCGTCGAGCATCAAACCTCAAACACAAAGCTCCTAACTCTCACGTCGCTTCTAGACCAACACACGCTGCAATCATCCTGAATGGTGCGCCTGACGCACTAATGCCCGCGAACCCGTGCTTGACGCTCCAGGGGATCTGCAGCGGGCGGCGTCGTGTTTCACCCTCGCAGCGATCAAAGTCTGATACACCACTGGTTACAGAAGGGCATGGTGTTCAATGCCTCCTCGACCGCAGCTGTCCTTGCAGCTTTGGTGTGACTGTGACCCTCTCTTCTCTACCCCATGTTCTCTTCACCTCCCTTCAAGTCGTGTTCATTGGCAGCGGTGCTGTGCTGAGCTCTGCGAGTCTCATTTCTTTTTCACTTCTTTCTGTCGTTTGGCTCGTGGGCTCTGGGAAGCCACTTCATCATCTCCTTCTCAATTGCGATTCAACTACTGTGTTGCCGGTTTCGTCTCTTTACGACAGGTGCAGGTACAGCCAAACGATTCGTCATTTCGACATGCCAGGTATCTTTTGAATAAGGTCGGGCTCCAGTCATCTCTCTTTGGTTCCACGCACTTCCTACCCTGCTACCGTTCGCGGCCACGAGGTCTTCCTGCAAGGTCAGCAAGGTATCTCCCATTCGTTATTAGACGACATCAAAGAAAACAAACAAGACGTGTCAAACCGTGAGACGCGTCTGCTATAAGGAACCTGTCTGCATCTAAGATTGACACTTGCGCGTCGTCGCTGTGTATTTCTGGAGTTCCAGATTACTTGGACTAAATACAGAACACCATGTTCCGATCACCTCTCTTTGCTTGGTCACCACGGCCAGACCAGGACCCGCAGGCCACACCAGCATCCCACTCAGCATCTCGGTTTGGCGCTTTCCGGTTACCACGGACGATTTTAAACGGGTCTTCAATTTACTCGCAGTCGCCAGCTCTTGAACATGCTACTACACCAAAAGTGCCATTCTTGGGATTCTGGCACCGTTCCTCTCCAAACCCAAGCACACGCCCTACACACGAAATACCAGGGGATTCAAGCGATCCGGGATCACCGCTGCGCGCCCAGCACTCTGCAGGATCATACATAGGTGCCATTGCATCGCCTCAGGATCCACAAGAGCCTCACGTTGTCTACAACCGTCACCCAGCGGATGTACGGCTATCCCACCAGCAAGATAATTACGCAGATCCCGAGATCCAACAGTTGGCAGAGGAGATCAATGGAAGAAGGCATCGAAGGAGACATAGGCGGAGAAGGCATACAAACCGTAACAAGCAGTTTGTCCGTAGGAGAGGCGACGGGAGCACATCCGTTGTGTCAGTCAAGACGCGCGGTACAGCAGCACGGGGCAAAATGTACGCCTGCATGATATCAGGAACCTTTCTCGCCACCGTCTTGACCATCTGTAAGTCTCTTTACCTCAGCTTCTTTACCCGGACCCCTCCCTAATCGTGACCTGCAGACCTCGCAATCGCCCTCACCAACCGCAACCTGGGCCAAGAGATCCACATTCTCTTCATCATGATCCTTCTCGCCATCACAATATTCTTCTGCCACTCCCTCATCCGCCTCTGCATGCTAATCCTCAATCCACCACGCGAGGACAACCGCCCACACATCCCCTCCATGACCGGCCCCGACGGCTTCAAGCCCATCGTACCTATCCGCGTCCACCTCGCGCGCGACGAAGAAGCAGGCATCGTCGACGACGCGCTCGATTCCGAGACCGAAATCTCCGACCCAGAGAAAGACGTCCTTCCTCCACCCCCACCCGCCTACGGCCTCTGGCGCAGTAGTGTCCGCGCCGATCCAAACTTGCTGCACTGGCAACGCGCAGATGACCAATGTGCTTCGGTTGTCTCGAGCATGCCGCATACACGGCACACATCTGTTGTTGGAGCACCGGCACCATCGGCTACGAACACACAATCTGCAGCCGACGGTCAGAGACCACCGTCATATGTCTCGGAAGACGGTGTGAGCTACATAGTTGAGGCTGCGCCGCGGAATACAGTGAACCGCGAGAGTCACTCGGGTATTAGTGATATACATCCGGCGTGGCGGCCAGGCTACGCTATGAGCGAGATAAGAGGGGATGAGTGGCCGAGGCGGACATAACTCCCTTCCATTTCTCTCTCTCTCTCGTTCGTGTTTTTATTTTTTTATTTTGGGTGGTGGGGGCATTTCAGCGAGCGTGTGTTTTTGGGCGTTTTGCAGGGCGTATTGGGCCATGGCATGCTTGGTTTCTGCAGGCGAAACACGGAGTTCTAAACAACATATGTCGTCATGTGTTTGCTACGGTGTGGGATGTGTATAGGATATATATGGACAGCGGTCATGTTTCATGGGAGACAGTTGGATGTAAAGAGAGTGTCCATCCACGGGATGTTGAAACCGCTCGTGGTAATGACACAAGAAAGCAAATGATGGCACGCAACATGTCTCGCTGGCCGGGATTAGCTACGGCTTATACTTTCGATTCTGCATCGCTTTTGTCGATTGTTTGCTGTGGTTCAAATCTAACGGTTCCGCGCGTTTTGCTCTGGAATCTTTCTGGATACTGCGCATATACGTTTTGCTTTGTTCCGTGCACTTTGGAATAACTATTGATGGAAGTGAGTATATTTGGACTGATGTGGTGTGGAAACACGCCTTCTAGATCACTCGCAATGCCCGCATTGATACAAACAGCGATCCTTGTAAGTATCGCTGGTCCCGTGATTGCTACCTAGGCATTACTCCTAATATTACCGAGACGATGTTTGAGTGTCTGTCGCACTAATCTCTCCCTTCTACCGCGCCGTTGCAAAGTCCTCACTTCACTTGGATCAGTTGACGATCCAGAACCAATGCGCAACACCAATATACATATATGAGGAGATTCGTAACTAGTCTATACATGATCTAAATATCAAAACATCACTTCGTAACCATCTTATCAACCTATCAGAACCCCAAATCATACATCGTGTCCCAGTTTCACCCATCATGTCATCTCATCTAGCCATACCGCCATACTCTATATACGTGACGTCGTCATTATCCCATGTCTCACACCCACAGAACACTCCCGTGACACCTACCCAGCCACCCTCCCATCCCCAAACCCATTCGACTCAACCAGCTGCTTCTTCTTCTTCCCAATCGGCGTCAAGCTCTCCGGATCCAAGCCCTCCTTCTGCGCAACTTCCTGCTTGACTTCTTGGTCCTTGTCGTCGTCATCCTGGCCAGGGTTCGCAACCTCGTATTCGAGTATCTTGATGAATTGGTAAAAGGCGACTGCGAACATGGCACCGGCGCCAGGCCCAATCCAGTAGATCCAGTGCTCCTTGTCCCAGATACCGGTTACGACACAGGGACCGAAAGAGCGCGCGGGGTTGAGCGAGCCGCCGGTGTAGTATACGCCCACGAGTTCTCCGATGAAGAGGGCGAGGCCGATACCGACGGGGGCAATGAATGTTGCTGTTTTTGAAATTAGAATTGGTGATTTAAGAGGGTGGTCGAAGATGGGAAGAGTGGGTATGATGAGAAGAAGAACAAGAAGACATACCCTTATGTTTCTCCTTGGCCAACATGCAAATCGTAAACACCAACTCGGCCGTAAGCACCATCTCTATGAAGAAACCCTGGACTAGACTAGTCCCTTCACCCAGCGTCGTCCTCACATTGAAGTCCGTAGGGAACAGCACCTTGACCAGGTAACTCGCAAATATACTACCAGTGATCTGCGCAGCGAGCAAGAGGAACCCACGCAAGGGGCTCATTGCCCGACACAGCAGCATGGCAAAAGTAACAGCAGGATTGAACAGGCCGCCGGAAATGCGAAAGAAGACCCAGACATTTACCATGAGGGAGAAGGCGAAGACGAGAGCAATGTACAGGAGGACGATGGGGGAGAAACCAGAAGCTTCGCCCGTGGTGGTGTTGTCAGAGGGGGCGGCAGAGGAGCCAATATTTGCGACTTGAGTACCACTGAAGGAAAAGAAGAGGAACATTGTTGTGCCGACGAACTCGCCAACGAAGGCTACGAAATCTGGTGATGACTTGTTAGTATGATGGATGTTGAGATGAGGTGATGGCAGGCATGGGAGCGGACTTACGATTCTTAGCATTGGAGCCCATCCACACTGCCCACGGTAGCCTCAATGCTGCTTCAGCAGACACTGGCGGTGAAGGTGGTCCCCTTCCGCTCGCTACCCTTGGCATATCAGGACGGCGTGGTCTGTACCGATCTTCATCATCACTACCATAGTGCATATGGTACTTGGGTTTTGTAGGTGTATCAGTATACTGATCTACATTGCCTCGTGGCCGTGGTGGAAGAGGTCCGTAACGAGAGTTGAAGTCTTGATAGTTCTCATACGCAACAGGAGGACGTCTATGCTGCCTAGTGTAACGACGGCGATAGAATCTCGGATCATCCTCCTCATCCGAGAAGTCGTCCTCCATGTAGACGGGGCGGTGCTGTGGTGGGCTAGGCGGCACGTTGCGGAAATCCCGTGATGACTTCCTCATGCGGCCGGTAGTGTCTTCAGGCCCGCTGTAACCCCGTCCAGCATTGTACCACTCGTAGGAGTCACTGGGCCCGACAGTTCTCCGGACGCTCGGCGGTTTGGGGGTCATGTTTGGTTGACCAACGGGTGGGGTTGTTGTTACAGGATCTTGGTTCAATTCGACGTGTGCAGGATGTGGCTGGATGGGTAGTCGGAGAAGCTCATCTCTGGAATCGCTTGATTCATGTCTGTACTGTGGACCACCTGGGGACGGGTCACCTGGTGATAGACCCCCAGGAGACTCCATGGGAGTGCCATCAGGAAGCGGTTGGCCATAAAATTGAGGTATATTGGGATCATTTTGCGCCATATTGGTGAGTATGCTGTGATGATGTGTCTAGTCGATGCTATGGAGGACACAGGCCTTGTAATGTTGATCTTGCTAAGAGAGAATTGCACGCTCGAAGCAGAGATGGTGAAAACTTGGGTATTCAATAGACGACCAACCCTGGAGCTCAGGTGTGTAATATAGTTTCTCAGAGGAAGCGAGGACAGATCGGCATAGGTAAAGTATGAAGTTCACCATTGGGGAACTTGAGCGTTGATATAGGCCCATTGCCAGCCTCGTAGGCAAACCTAAAGACCCTGATCAACCCATCAACGCTCTCGTCATACCTAATTTGGTTCGTTTGCGTGTACACATGGGGCCGTTCAACACATCTCTTTTCAAGCGCAAAGCTTCATTCGCTGATGGTGGCAGGCAGTGGAGACAGAATTCAGGGTATCCAGATCGAGATGAGAGCGAATGTGGTCATGACGTCTTCAGAGTCCTTCTGACACAGGGACAAACGAACAGATTCTCATCTTAACATGGGGAGTGTTGCAAAGTAAGCATGCACTTCCTAGTCAGGATGGCTGGGGGAGTAAGCCTTGAGCTGGGGCCAACCAAGTATATGTGGGCTAGGCCGATCCGAAAGATCCAAAGAGCAGTGATCTTGGAAGTTGTCTACACAGAGGCAAGGTAGTCGCTTGTAATCGTGATCTGATCTAGGATCGTTGTGGGTCGATCTCGCTTGAGATTCGTGTACAGGCGGGTGGAGATGTTGCCAGGAAGAAAGGGCATCCCTGCCGCAGATTTACAATTGGACCCTGGATCCTGCTCCACAAACAAATGTAAAACACCGATGTGGATATATACGGGAGAGGTGGGAAATGGTCTAAGAATAACGGATGAAACTAGACACCGAAACTCCGCGTCCATCAAAGACGATGCTTTGAGCGCATTCGGCATCGAAATGAGCCTGCCAGCTGATCACTGCAGACGAAACAATCTTCAATCCGTGCCCATCTCATCTCCGAAATGCTGAATATTGAGGTTCGTCTAGATTATACAGTACTCCCAATTACCATCATGGTTTCGTGAATCTCCGATGTTCTTCACAGCCGGGGCCGCAAAAGCGCCGTCCCCGCCACCGCAGAAGGCCCAGTAGATGCCACGCTAGAAAACTTGCAGAGATCTGTTCACATGGTATATTTTAAGACGAAACGAAAAGGCTGGCGGAAAGTAACTATGCAATGGTGTGATCTGGAAATGTATGAACAACTGAGACGACTTCATATATCGACGAGGGTCAGTACGCAGACTGATATGTGCCTGTGGGCTCAATACTGCATCGATGGGGAAAGTGAAACTTTGTATAGATTCATCTATCTACCAGGCGGAAGCAAATGGGAGCGGAGTGGCTGGGCAAGACTGCAGTTTCGAACAGGATTGGTTTCTACAAGCTCGAACTCTGGAACAGCGGAGTTCTATGTCAGGCATTGCTAGATCTTCAACGGCCCTTTCTGGAAAGCAGATCTTGACAAGCACATGCATCGGAAAGTGACACACATCCGTATTTTACCGAACACTATTCTTACTACATCGGTCCTACGCCGGTGCTGGTGTTGACTATCCACGTCGCATGCCAAACCCCGGCTCGAAGGGAGTACCATTCATCTGGCGGTGACAACGTCATACCTTCGTACGGTGGTCAAAGTCCGGATGTTGATCCCCTACGGAGTGCACCTTTTCTGCGACCATTGTCCGCTCGGTCTCTAGCTCCCTCCTCTTCTCGGTACGTAGATGCATCCACACAAGCAGGCCTGTCCAAATCGCCATCGCAATACTGACAGCGATCATGGCCCACATTCCTCGCGTGAAATATGGTGCAAAGTTGGCGCCGTAGAAGACTATGCTCCACCAAGCATTGATGGCATTACTTCCCATGTTCATGCTGGCAATAACAACAGCACGTAAGCTGTCCTCTTCATAGCGAAGTACATCGTTCGCCCAGGCGAAAAACGTTGCCTGACAGGCGTACACGCTACCTGCCCAGTAGTACATGGCAAAGTGCATGGGTGTGCTGTCAGGATATGCCAGAATCAAGGCGCTTGTGACCACGCCTGTGATGCCAATCCAGTATCCCACTGCCTCTACGTTAGCGCCGATGCGAAGGAAGTCGGAGTTTTACTCTTACCAAGGTAGCGTTTGCCCCCCATATAGTCGGTGAGTGTTGCCCAGAAAAGGGTTGACACAATTCCTACAGCCGGTACTCCCGTTGGGTAGTTGTTCACTTGTGACACAGCATACTTGTTGGTGGGATGCGACTTCATGTACAACTGCAAAAGCGCGTTGGTACTGAACGACTCTGTCTCTCCAGCAAGTATCCAAAGTATGACAAAGAAGTACCAGTACCACGTGGAGAAGCAGTACTTCAAGAAATTCCAGGAGATTGGTGTCTTCTCGGATACTTCCGGTACTCGCGAGATAGCCAAGGCCTTCTCGTCTGCACTCAGATAGGGTGCCCTCGTATTTTTTGGCGTATCAGGGAAGAGCAAGAATCCGTAGAGAGCCACTGGTAATGTGATGACCCCATCCAAGATAAACAACCACCGCCAACCCGAAAGACCTTGTAGGCCATTCATACTAGAGTGAATACCAGTTTGGATGAACCCCCCAATCATAGTTCCAGCAAGACCAGACGCGGTAAAGATACCGGATCGCTTGCCAAGTTCCTTTCCGGTGTACCAGGAGCCCAAGATGTAGTGGGTGCCCACAAAAGTTGAAGATTCAAAGATCGCCTGGAAGAAGCGAATGGCCATGATGTCTTGAGGTTTTTGCGCAGCTGCGGTGACCATAGTCAGGCATCCCCACGCAACCTGAGGAATATTAGCGCTTTCACTGGAAGAATTTTCTGGCAAATTACCATGCATGATGGAAAGAAGTAGCGCGGTTTGATGTAGTAAAGTGCAATATTACATGGCACCTGACCGATAGTGTAGCCGACAGTAAAGACGGTATTGATCTGATTGAGCTGATTACCCTTGAAATTCAGCTCTTCTCTCATGCCGGATACATATGCGTTATTGATGTTTGTCCGATCTGGCCAATCTTTAGCAGTTACGGGTGGTACACCGTCAGTTCATGTTGCTTACCTAAGTAGTTGACAAAGTACATGAGACAGCAAAAGGTCAAAATAAAGAAATCCAGCTTCTGCACGAGTTTCCGCTCACCAGGCGCTCTCTGCTCGCCACGAAGATAGTGGAGAAAACTATTCGCCATATCGAGGCTTCTTGCAGCGGCAGGTTGAGCGAAACGCAAGTTCAATTGGGCCTGTACCAGGACTCGGGGGTAGGCTGTGGTTGACGGATCTAATGTGGTAACTTGGGCCTGTGGTATTGAAGCTGGAAGATAGTGTACTGTATCGTCTACCAGCCATGCACTATGTTGTGGTTATAGATAGTCTTATGCAACCCCAAGCCAAGCCTGCACACGAGATAGCGATGATGGTATGCCGCTTATAGCTGACTCGCCACCCGCATTATCAGTATCTTTCTTTGCAGATCTCACGACCACTCCCTAGGATTGAAGCGAATTGCCGGTATCGGTGATCGTATTCGATACTCCAGACGGCAGGAAGTGTCCAGTGACGCTTAAAGTCACCAAAGTCGGATATGCGAGCAATTATCTGGCGTCTAGTCGTGTGTTAGCCTTGCCTCGGAGTATCAACGGCTGCGGGGATTTTGGTAGTATAGACGCCAGCAGTGGCTTGCATTACCGGTAAGCCATGGACCGCGGTGCACATGAGCCGAAGGTGGGGGGAGCTTCCATCGGCATCCAACTACCATATGGTGCAGGTGGCGGCATAAAGTGGTAGCGAGAAACAAATACATTTGAAGAGGATACAAATATCCCTGGCCCTAAGCATCCTTGTGCCGAACCTATCGTACTATCGTCGTTGTTGTTATCGCCTCGTTGTTACCCAGACAAGATGACGTCTGAGCAAAAGTGGGAGCAAGTCGCGTCGGCAAAGCGAGCAGCCCTCGCGGAACTAATTCCGACAGAATATCGCGTCCCTCAGGACAAACTTCCTTCTGATTCGCAAATCGACGTGACGACATGGCCGAAGGAATCAGGCTGGTTCTCGCAAAAAGAGCTGGAGATCACCGATAGCACTGCCTCGCAGATCCTGAAGCAAATCGCGTCGAAGACATGGACTGCGGAAGAGGTCACACGTGCGTTCTGCAAGCGCGCAGCAGCAGCTCAGCAGTTGGTATGATAGCATACTATAGTAGCCTTCCCTGCCGCACAGGATCATTAACGACTTTATAGACCAACTGTCTCAGTGAAATCTTCTTCGATGAAGCAATAGATCAGGCCAAGTCTCTCGATGATCACCTTCAGCGCACTGGTAAGCCCGTGGGGCCTCTTCATGGTTTACCCATCTCTCTCAAAGACAATTTCAACATCAAGGGCAAAGACAGTACAGTGGGATTTACCTCCCTGGTCAATAAGCCAGCCGAGTATAATGCCACCTTGGTCGATACCCTAGAGAAGCTCGGGGCAGTGCGCTATTGCAAAACAAATGTACCTACAGCTATGATGATTGTATGCGAAGGCCCGCAGGTGACATTCTCCCTGAGCAGCTATTGACAAAATACAGGCGGAGAGCGTGAACAACACGTTCGGACGAACACTGAACCCTCTGAACCGCAAGACAACCCCTGGCGGATCTTCAGGTGGCGAATCAGCCCTGATAGCCTTTCATGGAAGTCCATTGGGCGTAGGAACTGACATTGTTCGTAACCTCGGCTGATTGTGTCGAAAACAGCGCGCTGACGAGTACTCAGGGTGGTAGCTTGCGTATTCCAGCAGCATGCACTGGCATTTTCACCCTTCGTCCCTCCGCCGGACGCTTTTCAACACAGCGATGCGCGTCTGGCCTGGCCGGACAGGAAGGTATACAGAGTGTGAATGGGCCAATGGCTAGGACACTTGAGGACATCACGATGTATTCGAAAGCTATCATCGATTCGCAGCAATGGAAGGTGGACCCAAAACTGCTCCCCATACCATGGCGACCATCAGAGCCGACGAAGAAGCTCAAGATTGCTGTGCTGTGGAACGATGGCATCTGTCGGCCGGCTCCTCCAGTAACGAGAGCCTTGAAGGAGACTTCAGAGAAGCTGAAGAACGCTGGCCACGAGATCGTCGACTGGGATCCCAAGTTGCATGAAGCGGCGCTCTCGGTTTTGGTGAGGTGGCCTTCATTTATGCTTCCTGCTTCTTACTAACCTTTAAAGGCCCGTATGTTTGTGGCAGATGGTGGTAAGAGTGTCGAAAAGTTGCTTGCTCCAACAAAGGAGCCATTCCGACCTGAGATGCAATCTTATGCAGATGCCAAAGAGCTAGGCACGTACGACATGTGGCAGCTGCAACTCGAGAGGTCTGAAATTCAACGCCAATACCTCGAGCAATGGATGTCGTATGATGGTCTTGACGCCATCTTGGGTACGTAGACTACTACATTATTATGGTCAACTTTCTGATCTGGACACAGCACCTACGACGCCTTACTCAACTGTGCCGCATGGCCACTTCAAGTACGTTGGCTATACAGGGGTCTACAATGTTGTAGACTATTCTGCGACATCTTTTCCCAGCGGGGTATTTGTCGATAAGAGCAAAGACACCTACGACCCCGACTACAGGTCTCAGAGCGACTTCTGCCAGAGCACTTGCGACAGCTGTAAGGCAGACCCAACACTATTTACGCGTTAAGATTTGTAGACTGATATTTTCCAGACGACGCAGAATTGTTACATGGATTGCCTGTCAACCTGCAGTAAGTATCGCGACTTCACTGGAGCGAGGACTCAACGCTAATTCACAATAGGCTTATTGCACAAAGACTTGAGGAGGAAAAGGTGCTTGCTATGACTGCTACAGTACTCCAAGCAGTTGGGGCATAGCAAATCATACTTCATGAATAACTAGAACATATGTCCTTTGGTTAGAGGATGGTGAGAGCAATATCAACGTGGACAACACATTGCTTAGGTGTGCCCCATCCTGAATGGTGTCACCCAGAGTGTCGTGATTTGATATGCCATCCGACACACCTGATTATGCCCTCGAATCTAGCTGTGATCCTCATGTTGGTTAGGATGCTCATCGTGTGTGAACTTGTTGGGTAGACGCAACTTGTGCTTACCTTGGCTGAACAGGTACGTCACGAGTCCTCAAGGGGGAGGAGCGATCACAGTCTTCGATCTAAGACAAGGGTCTCAGCCTATCCTTCTAATCTCAACATCACTCACAACCTTCTGCCTTCTGCGCTGTCCATCCTTTTTTCGTCCCTTTTATCGCTACGACCAGCTTCCTCTCCTATCTCAGATTCCTACCGCCCTTGTACTTGTGTGCAAGTCATCAAAGCTGGTCGTTCCCTCTAAATTTCAGAGCCTCTTACTCCATCGACGAGCCTGATACTCCCTCGATCATCTCTCGCATTGAACGTTGAACAATCATCCTGTGTCGCGTTGAGTTGCAAATCACATCCATGATCCCAAACTGGACCTGATTGCTAGCATCTCGACCTAGCACTCGTCAATTTCGCACATTGTCGGAGATGGCCGAGACTGATAATGATGGTTTGGAGAGGAACGTTACACGATCCATGCCGACTCAAGCATTACCCAAAAAACATGTCCCGCCGCTATCGACAGCTAAGCGGCTCCCCTGGCTCGATAACAAGACATCAAGAGCAGTCTTCGTCGTGCCTCTAGACGGCCAGATCAGCGGGCAAGATACACCCTCTCCAAGTACACGTCCAAGTAGCCACAAAGCTTCCGTTGCCGCGGTTCCAAAGCGCATCACGACAACCGTGTCAATTGTTAAACGAAAATCGGTCGCTCCTCACACAACTATTCGTAAGCCGTCCGCAGCTGACAGCAGCCCCTCGCCGGTCACACGCCAGAGGATTTCACAGATTCGGGGAGTGTCGAGTACAACGAAACCCCCCTCCATTTCGGGCACTATCCGTCGTGCATCCACATCATTGAATACTCCTCACAAGAGACTCTCAGTAGCTCGTCAGAACGACAGCGAGCAATTGCGTGATCCACGTCCACGACCAGACAGCCTGGCGCCAATTTTAGACCATCTCAAGCAATCTGAGACAACAGAGTCGCACGAGTCGCCATCAGATCATGTTACGACAGCTTCACCTCCTCCCATAGTCTCACGCGTTCAGGTGTCGCCTACACAACCAGCGCCGGGCCGAACTGCTTTCGAGCGTATCCGTGACCGCAGGATCAGTAACGCTGTGGATGATTTGGAAGACATGGTACAAGAGGCCGTTGAAATTGCGGATGAGACTGCAGATCATGGCCAAGTAGAGGAAATCTACGATATTATTGAGGGGGCGAAGAACGCTATCCAAGATGCGTCTGGCGAACCCACTAGGCGTCTTGCGAATAGTGCTCCAGCACGGAGATCATCCAAATATTCCACTGGTGTGGATGAACTTGCAGAAAACTCTTTGAGAAGCGCTCATGATCCTCAGAGACCTTCCCATCCCAGAAGGACACCACCTCCGGCGCCACCTGTAGAAGAACCTCCATATTCGCCGCATCGTTCCCAGCAACAAAGACTTTCAGCATCGCACGATTGGGCATACCCTAATGGACCATATCTTGACGACAGATCACCGACGGCTTCTCTGCCTTCAAGTGAGGATATTAACGAACAACATCACTTGATCTTTAGTACAGCAAGTAACTTACTTCTACCACCGCCCACTGCCCAAGCAACAGCACGAGATCACGTGGATTTGGTCCTGCGACCAAGAGTCCGAGATCACTCCCACTCCCGCGGCCGCGCTCGTCGACGAGTAAGAGGTGACTCCAATCATCGCCCCCGTCGTCACCAGCATCGGAAGAGCTACGGAAGCGATCGATCAGTATCACGCTCAAGACATAGACAGCAGCCAATTTCAGACTCTAGTCACGATGGCACCTCCTTCGACGAAGAAGACCAACCAGAACAACGCTCTAAGACCGAACTCACAGTCCACGACTCAACACATCGTCATACATTCAATCTCCATCGTCATCATCGGCGGCAGCCAATCGCGCGCAACTGGTCTACAGGCAAGAAACGCATCACCGCAATAATCGCTTGTATCAACACCGCACTGCTCGGAATCATCATCGGCGTCTATGCTGGCGAAGTCCCTCGAATACAATATTACCTCGCCGATGAACGCCACATATCCATTGTAGGAAACGTAGTTCTGTACGTCGGTCTCGCAATCTCCACAGTTATCGCCTGGCCACTCCCTCTCCTCCACGGCCGAAAACCTTATATCCTCGCTGCCCTCGCGATTGCCCTTCCCCTACAGTTTCCCCAAGCGATCGTAGTAAGTGCTCGACGCTCACCCACCCGGGCGATTTTCCGAATCGGCTTACTCTGTGCCCGGGCAACGTCTGGCCTCGTCCTTGGTTTCGCAAATGTAAACTATATAACCGTGCTTCTCGACCTCTTCGGTTCATCCTTGCAGAGCAAGAACCCTCACCAAGAATACGTCGTAGCGAACGATGTGCGTAGACACGGAGGTGGAATGGGCATGTGGCTTGGTATCTGGTCCTGGTGCTGGATCGGTTCTCTAGCCGTGGGCTTTCAAATTGGCGCCGCTATCATTGAGAGTCTGAGTCCAGACTGGGGATTCTACGTCGTCGTTATTATACTTGCTGCTGCGCTGGTGCTGAACATCATGGCGCCTGAGACTCGGCGCGCACCGCATCGGAAATCGGTGATGGAGGTGTACGATCGCGATGAAAATTACATTACACGCCGAGTTCAGCGGGGAGAAGTGAAGCTGCATATATCGGATGAGGGACCAATGTATTGGTTTGAGGAGGTTTGGGCGGGGATCAAACTCATGGGTCTGATGTTGTGTCAACCAGGTTTTCTTGTCCTGGCCATATATCTTGCATGGATATATGCGCAGATCGTCCTGGTAATCATACTTCTCGGTGCCCTGCTATCACGGAATTATAAATGGCAGCCTCGTTACGTTGGCTTGGGCGTCATGTCCATTGCCATTGGCGCCTTCCTCGCCATCCCCCTTACCAAAGCTGGTATCTTCTCCCGCGACAGGAAAAAGGCGTTTAGAACGGACAGTATGACGTTCCAAACGCAAATCTCATGGTCTTCTCACCTTGTTCGCCGATCTGTCTTCACACTCACACTGCCACTCATGGGTCTTGCATACACCATTTCATCCACGGGCGCGCCGCGGCCAGTCCTCGTTCCCATTGTGTTTGCCGGCGCCGTCGGGTTTCTGAGCATACTCGCGATTGCAGAGTGTACGGGGTTGATGATGGAGACGTTTGATACGTGCGATTTACAACCGGGCATCAATACAAGACACCGGTTTGAATCAATGGCTGTGCAGGACAAACGGCGACGAACCGATTTCTCGTCTTTCCCCCGTGTGACTGCAGGCATCTTCGCATCGCAGACGCTGGCTTTTATCGGCGCGGCGATCGCGACGGCCGTAGGTGGAAGTATGACGCGCCGACTTGGAGCGCAGGCTTCGACGGGAGTCACGGCGGGGATTCTAATGGGACTCACGGTTTTGCTTATGCTGGTGCTGTTGCGGTTCAAGCACATCCAGGTCATACCCAATCACACGTTTGGCACGCGGAGAGACACAGCGGCATGGCAAGCGTTCAAGGACTTGGAAAAGATGGGCAAGAAGGAGGATTGGAAGGCCGTGGTTATTGGGAATCCGAGTGGCAAGATGAGGAGGATGAATGTGCTGGAGCTGGGCAATTTGAGTCGGTGGACTGAGATACGCAAGTTGAATTTGCTGATTCGGGGGGAGAGATTCGGGGTGGAGAAGAGGAAGAAGAGTAGGTTGATGGATGGGGATAGGTGGTAGCTCTTTGTTGTTGTTGTCAGGGATGCTATCAAGAAGTGCAATGGGCAGAGGAGGGGGAGGGGAGCGTCTAGACATGGCAATTCATTACCTTTCATCATCACCACCACTCTACCCGTTCACACAATTGTCGATATCCTCACTCAAACCCCTCAAATCCATCATCACTCCCTCGATCCTTCTCCTCCCTCTCCCTCCTCCTACTGGCCTCCACAGCACCCCGTCTATTATTCTCAATCTTCCTAACATACCCACTCTTCGTACTAATCCTCGCCTTGCCCACCACGCCTTTGCCCTTCCCCCCATCCGGTGCCTTGACCGTGCGTCTCGCCTCCACCCCCCTCCTCTTGAGCTGCTGTCTATCCCTCTTCGTCGGCGTCGGCAACGCATCCAACAGCCACTGCTTGACGCAACCCTCGCCCTCAGCCACACCCCTGAGTTTCTCACTCGCGCGAATAACATTAGCAATGAGCTTGACATAAGGAATATCGTCTTTTGTATAATACGTGACTGCGACGCCGCCCTCGCGCCCTGCCCTGCCCGTGCGGCCAACGCGGTGCACGTAGCCGGCCGCAGAGGTGGGCACGTCGTAATTGACTACGCCATTGAGGCCGCGGAAGTCGACGCCGCGGGCGAGGAGGTCGGTGGTGATGAGGACCCAGATTTCGCCGCGGCGGAAGCGCGTCATTATCGCGTCGCGGGCCGAGGAGCTGAGGTCGGCGTGGAGGACGGCGATGCGGGAGGAGCCGCCGGCTTCGGGGGGTATGTCGTAGAGGAGTTCGCTGTGGAGGGCGATGGCGCGGGGGATTGTTTGGGTGAAGACTAGGAAGGGGGGACGGAGTGTGGCTGTTTCGGATGGTGCTGATGAGGTGGAAGTGGAAGGGGCCGAGGAGGTGGGATGGAGGAGTTGTCGTAGTCCGAGAAGTTTGCCGGACTCGGTGGCGGCGTAGATGAGTTGGTGGGATATGTTTGGGATGGCCGAGTCTTTGAGGCCGACAACTAAACGGATCAAAGGTGGTCGCGCCTGCGTGGTGGACTGCGATGAGGTGATGGAAGCCCAGCGGGTGTTTAGAGTAGAGAGCGTGAGAGTCTCGATGTTGGAGCCCATGGTTGCGGACCAGAGACCCATGCGCAGTCTTGGGTTCGTGCAAGCGTTCCAGATGGCGAGAGTTTGGTCGCGAAATAGAGGATCGAGGAGAACGTCTGCTTCGTCGAGAACAAGGTGGGAGACAGTGGGTATGTTTGCAATGGTTCCATCTTTGCGTTTCAGCGTGTTGAGGAGTGCGAGGGGTGTGGCGACAAGAATTGCTGCTTTGACGCGCTCAGCTCGTCGTGTCGTCTGCTTCTTGAGTAATGTTTTGTCCTCGGCTTCAGAATCGGAAACTTGATCGTCATTCTCCGAGTTGTCAAGCGACTCCAGTCCTTCTTCGAGCTGCTCAATCTCTTCCGTCCGCTCGACTACCTCCATCCCCTTTCTCATGAGCGTTGCCTTGAGCGCCGTGCCCTTTGCCAACTTCCTCGCCTCGTTGACAATCTGTGACGCAAGCTCTCTCGTCGGCGCAAGTACCACGGCACGCGGGCCCTCTTCCCCCTCGGCAGGTTTGCCTTCCGCAAGGAGCGCATTGATGATGGGGATCAAGAAGGCGATGGTCTTTCCGCTGCCTGTCGGCGCAACTGTCAAAAGATCAATATCTCCAGCGTACTGTTTGCCAGAGTTGTCATCAGCACCCTCTGCTCCCTTCTTGGCCAACAGCAGCGGTAGTGCACCCAACTGCACCTCTGTAGGCAGCTTGTATCCCTGCTCCATGATATTCTCTGCCAGCCGTCTCGAGATGCCATACTGAGTCCGCAATTGCGCAAACGAAGTCAAAGGCTGGGGGAACAGCGGCTTTTTCGCATCCTTCTGCTTCTTCTCCTTGACGGCCTCCTTTTCCTTCTTGCGTTTCTTGGACTTCTTCTTGTCCTGCGCTGGCTCCTCGTCTGCTGGCGCAAAGTCTTCCAGCACGTGCACTTTCAGCTTGTGCGAGTGCAGTATTCTCTTCGCCTCGTCGAGGTCATATGGGTCGTCGTTCTCGGCTACAACCACCTCTGCATCATCCTGCTGCACCGCCTCGGCCTCGGCCGCTTCCTTCCTCGCTAGCTGTCTCTGCTTCTTCTTTTCCTTCTTCGACAAGCCCTCTGCATCTGCACTGCCTGCGCCGCCACCAAAGAAGTCGAGGTCAGCAGGCAGCGCTGCAGACTCGTCTGCACCATTCTCTGCTACTTGCTGTCCGCGTTTCCGCTTCCGGCTCGCATTCGAAGTCTGCGGTGACTGCGCGGCCTCGTAGTGACCAAAAAGTTGCGGGTTGGCGACGGCGCCGGACGAAGGAAGCTTCTGGGCCGACGCGCTCGGTGGCGGGGCTTTGGAGGACCGTGAGAGGAGCTTGAAGACGTTCATGGCTGCGCAAGATATCTGGAAACCACGCAAACAAGACAGTCTACCAGTCTGCTGTCATTCCACGCCGTATTTGTTGGTGTCGCAAAAAGTTCAGAGACCTCATACAAAAAAAAAGAATGGGGCCGCGGCGAATCGGCACTAGTACCGCCGATGGCAGCGTTCACTTTCACCAGCATGAGCGTTCTATATATAAGCGCACTGCATGCATTGGCCATCCCATAACATAATTGCACATGTGAACAAAAAAAAATAAAACCCAGAGCTATGTGCAATAGTACAGTGGAGGTCTCCTCGAGTCTTTCAAAGCTGCACAGTACAATCAGTGTACATCGTTTCCCAGATTACACCCCAGCCAGCCCTTTGAAATCGTACAGCTACAGTCCGCCTTACTCCGTCACTCTCGCCTTCGAAGAAGTAGTCATTTCTCTAGAATTGGAATGCGTAATGTCTTTGCTGTTATCCTCTTCTCTCTGTCCAGTCACCTCACTCAAGCGTCATGGTGCATCTAGTGGTGCGCATCCTCCTTGGCCCTGTAGCCCACGAGCTTGAACCTGCCAATGATCTCACCGACCGAGAAGAAACCAATGACCTCGGCGGCGACGACACCGGCCGATAACCATTGCTCACGGGACAGGTTTCGGACTTGGGCAAGGTAGTTGGCGGGTTGCTGGGCGGCGCTGGTGGCCTCGCTGGCCGCGCGGTTCATGAGCGAGCTGGGGTTCTTGAGCGCGTTGAGGACAGGCTGCATGTAGCTTTGCATTGTCTGGACGGATCTGATGCCATGTTAGTAGCCGTCTTCATGCTTTTTGGCGGATATACAGGGCATCGTCAAAAGACAACAGACAATCATGTGGCTGGGGAGGCTTACGGTGGTGCCATGGCGCGCTGGTGTGCAATGAGCTTACCGAGCTCGAGACCGACTTTTGAGTAGTATGTGGCAGTGGGGATGATTCCTGTACATGTAGTCAGTACGTGATTGTCCATGTTGATGTCCCTTGGTCCGCTGGTGGGTGGGGCATCGGCCATGGCGAAGCAGTCGTGCGGTGCAACAGTCCGTCTGAAGAGCTACACAGAGCCGCATAGAGCTGCCATTGAGGCCAACACGCCCATCCATCCAGCTCTCCGCCTCCGTCCATTCACGCTGGCAGCAATTGCGCTCTCGTGCCAGTCGCTCAAACACAGGCCACTGACTAACCTTGTACAAATCCCACCATCTTGCCTACACGCCCGGTTGTCGCATTGGCCGCATTGTTCGCAGACGCAGCAACACTTGACGCCGCCTCGCCGGCTGAGCTTGTGACCTTGGAGAGCCCCTCGGATGCCTTGGATGAGGCCTGGGCGGCCTTGTCTTTTACAGCGCCAGCGGCTTCCGACGTGGTCGAGGCATTGCGGAGGCCCGCGCGGCGCACGCTGAAGGTGGATTGCCGCAGGACGGCACGTGATGCGGCGAGAGACATGGCTGATGCGGATCAGGGAGTGGAGATGGCTTCGCGGCGATGGGGGGGAGGTTGTCGGCGGGTGTTGGGAGGGCGATTCCATGTTGGCAGCTCCGGCAATCGACTGACGATTTTTCCGACCGTCCGTGCGGCTTCGGAAGCATCAGGGGAAGAATCAAAACCACACCACCACACACCTCCCTAGCCACTGTCCATGTCATGGCAATTGCCATTATCAAGCATGACAACCCATCCTCGACTCGAACTTTTTATAGCAAGCACATCGCTACTATTCCCTCCAAAGAGCGATTGCATTCTCTCACGTATTCCAGACTTGTCACATGTCCAGTCCATCACGACAAGTGGTGCGCAGATGGTACCATAGGTAGTTAAGATGAACACATCTCAGGGCCACACAAAACGCATTACAGTGGCACAGTCCTTACGGAAAATACAACCGTTACCTCTCTTACCATTAACCTAACATCAGCACTACATTAAGCAAAGCATATTCCCACCTCCCTATACCAGTCAAGGTACCAGTACCACATACACCCACATAAGACCCTGCATTTACATTCAAGCGCATCACCATCGTGCATCTACTTTCCTACGCCGAGTCACGATAATTTTGCAGAGTATGGGGACCTTTGCTTGTTCATCATACGTTACACCGCGGCAATGTACCATGTTTCGTGTGTAGAGAAGCGGCTCTTTTCGTTCTTGGTCGCGTGCTCATGTGCTCTTGGGATGCGGATCTTTCTTGATACCGAGATCCAGTCTTCGGAGCTGGAGTCATTCATCAGTGGTTCGTGGCGCGTCTTCATTCCTAAGGCATTGGGCGCCGAGGGATATGCTCGGAACGGAGATGATGGTGCAACGTCAAATGCGGCAATGGTTAGTTAGGCGCAAGACTGTTGTGAGTGGAGGTTATACGACTGAGATGCCTTGTGATGTAGATTACGGTAAGACTTGATCTTGGTATACAAGACTACTGGATCAGTGTCACAAACCATGCTTATATGTAGGTTATCGTAGCTCATCGCCTTCATTTCATGCACGATCTGCTGGAGTATGCGTAAGCCATTCTGATCTGTGCCAGGAATCTATGGTTAAAACTGCGAGTTGGGCGGAATGATCATTGCCTGTCGCAGCCTGTGTAATGGCAATCGCTGATTTGGTGCCCAGCTTCCTCGTGGATGTTGGTGAGAATGTGGGTGGTGCCAGCTAACCTCTAGAGGCTAATGCTTCCTAGATGGGAGAGTCGTAAGCTCGCCTTGCTCGGTGCTATCCAGAGTTCATTCATGTATTTCGATAATCTTTCTAGGAGAGCAAACGTAGTCAAGGATCAAGAATTGTCCCTCTCAAATTTTTACTGTCACATAATGGCCTTCAAGTGTCTGGGTTTGTAATGGGGGATAGCAGAAAAGCGCTTGATAGAACTGTGCCAATCCCGCTACTGGAATGTCGGTGTTCCCTGCATCATTAGAATCCTTCTTTGCTCGCCGCTGCTGTGTTCTGGGTGAAGTGTGATCGGATTAGCGCAGCCGAGATGCTGTTCATGTGGTGGTATTCTTGACATTGACCTAGGTATATCCTCGCAGATGAAAACGTGTTTGATCACCTTTCCCTTGTACCGGTACCTATCCGAGTTCGCTACCTCGGAGTGCAGCTGACATAGACTACAGTAGGCGAGTGCAGTGTAACGTGGACGCCCCAACGCATAACGTGCCCACCCAGATTCTGCTATGCTTTACATCGTATTGCACGTACACCGTAACACGGCGTGATGGGTGTGCTCGGCCTCGTCTTTGTTGTCCGCCACGAATAACTATATATCGTAAGCTATTAACGGAAAAAGTCATCAATGCTGAGTGACCGGTGACTACCCGCACAGTAATGCTGTGAAACAACTCCATGTGACTAAGCAGATACTTCTCAAGGATGTTATGTGTCGGCAAGGCATGATTCTGTGGGCAGATCATTGAGTTTCAAGATTCTTGATATCGGGTTGGCGACTGTGGCAGTTCGCATCGTGCAATCAGCGAGGAGATATCGACTGATCTTCGCTAGCGCATCTTGTTTGGCTGACAGAAGGTCAGGGCATGATGTCTTGTGGCTCGGAGAAAAGCTTTTAATCGGATTCTGAGTCGCCCCGCACTTGGTAGTCAGGATGCCTGTTATCCAATGGGACCTTGATGAAGAGAATAGTGCTTATTACCTTCGATTATATCTCGCATCAGCTTGGATCCTGCATTTTCTTTCTGAAATCCCTTGGCTCTCAAACACCAATGTACAAAAAAAAAACATCAGGTGTCATCTTTCACCACTGACTCAAGTAAAATGTCAGTGTTACCGATGGCGCGTATCGCGCATGCCGTGAACAGTCTGACACCAGCAGGACCGTGAACAATTGACGCATATGTGGTAAAGTTACACTGCCAAGAGAGAGGAAATCGATTATGCATGAACCATCGGTTGTGAGACATGAGGCGCTTTGGACAGCCCCGGCTGCTTCTTATGTGACCTCAGAAAGTGGTTCCTATGATGGTGACTGGTGGTCTGTATGCAGCAGAAAATACCGAATCTCTGATGTGATGCATTGGCATTGATAGTGACCACGGCTGTTGAGGGCGAGACTTTATGATCTCCAGATATTTCCCGATCCCGTGCGTCGTGTCAAGTGCTCCACCATGGATGGATGCAACTGAGTAAAGTCTGGTGGGGGCGCAGCACATCTTCCGCGAATTGCTTCTTTGAGAGACCGGGTATGTGCCATGACATGCATATTATCCGAGGTCCGTATCCCAATCAAGAGCTGTACAGGACATAGCAGAGCTTCTCCGATTTTTTTTGACGCCTAAAGGGACTTTGCCTTCTGATTCGATGTTCGCTCAAAGTCGGCGTGACATTTCGATTTAGCAGAGACACAATCGTTTCCATCTGAGTATTAGAGGCTGGCCTGGCCGTTCGACTGCAGTGATAATCAAATGAACTGGGCACCCGCATGAGTGCCCTTCTGCTTACCAGAGTGTAAATATATGAACAGTCGAGACTATTCGGTACTGCTTCGTAGTGCGCCGTGATTAGGCTTACTGTGCAGTTACTGTACGCTAGTGACTAACGTGAGGACTCCTGACCGAGCATTTTGTAAGCCCTGTTCGCGAGAATATACTAGATGTAGAAACTAATTGAGTCATGATCTAGCTTTGAAGTTTTGAGTGGACCATTATCGATGGATAGCCAGTTTGTAGGATTTTTGCGACGCGTACGTCGTGCGTGCTAGACACCGTTCACGTATCACCGCAATATGAGACTGCTAAATGCTTGTACCTTGCTGCATTTAGTGCTCGGGCGCTAAATATGAGAAAAATATCCCAACTTAAACAAAGTATATAAATATTGAACGCTCGCGGTCGTCCACTTCGCTTCGCTTCGCTTTGGGATTCTGGATGTTGGAATCCTCTAGGTCTGACTCAGAATGCCACAGGTTGCGATGATGATGTTCTATGCATCGAGGAAGAGATAGGAGTACAATATTCGACGTTGCGGACCAGCTATGTGCGTACCCGGCTGCAAGCTTGAAAGAAAAGACTGCTGCATGATATCATGCATCTCGCATGGTGTGGGGTGGGTATATGCAGCTAAAAGTCCTACTCACCGTTCACGCAAAATCTGCGATACAAGTGCCATGGGCCGACTGAGGACCTGAAGCCAGGTGCAATTCGCCCATTGCACTTTTAGAGTCTATCCTGTGCATATGTACTATGCGTGTGACTGCATTCATAATCTCGATTGGCGGAGTCAGGATGCTTGTGGGTTGCGGAGATGCGGGACATTCTCCCTTCCCGCTTAAGGCGGCCGGTAGCAAGGCGGACGACCGTTTTCTTTAAGAATTGGATATGGGCTCTGGGGCGGATCGAAACTTCCGGGAGCTTGTCAGTGTCCTGTTCTTGCATCGACTCTGGTACCTTGTACTCATTTGGGAAAGTTTGGACCCAAGACCGATGACGCATGCTTGAGACATGTGATGCCGTACTCGACTCAGATGGTTTGAAGACACAAGACCACCTAGACCGAGTCGAGACTGGCATTACAGAAATTGACTAGCTTCTGGTAAGGGTGCAGCCATCACCCATCCAGGCCCTGGCCCCCTTCCAGCGTACACATGTGGCGCGCCAAAGGGACTACGGCTCGGTGCTGTCGGGGGACGCCGACAGCTTTAAGGCGTGCTCCTAAGGCCTTGAGGGTATTGGCTTTGCTGGCGTGAGGTTTCAAGACAGTTGTAAGCGAAGGCGTGAAGATGGTGAAGGCTGGCTGTCTGGTGTTTGGTGACAGCCAGCCAACAGAATCTACGAAATAGGAAGGTTCGTGGGTCAGGGTTTACCACTAGCCTAAACCCTCAACACCCATCACTACATTGTTCCGACACCACTTTTAAGCTTCGAGTGACTCCTTCACACCTGTTTGTGACCCTAGTGGCGGATGAACTACTACTTTGCATTAGCATCTACACTAACGATACGCAGCCACAACGGATGCTTCGACGCATGTCAGACCAAGGTCACGCCTTCATTAATTCAGCATAGAAATAGCGGATACCGTGCAAATGGAGCTATCGCATCCTCCATGCGAGAAATAGGATCGAGTATCAGGAACGGAGGCTCCGTCGAAGATACCACACACCATCTTGGTCTTGTCTCAGACCCCGGAGTGTTAGTGTCCTTTGATCAGACAACAAGGCACATCTGAGAATCCAACTACAATGATCGCAAGCCCAACTTGATGAACAGGTTGTCTCCCGTCGTAGAAGGGTCTAAGTTGTGCCCTAAAATAATGACCGGAAGCCTTCTAGTCCAGGCGTGGGCCGGACTACACTTTCTTGCATGGCCGTCTTGCCAGATGATCGACAAATTTCCTTGATTGTCCTCCCAAAGTAAAAATCACCAACTAGACCAGGAGTACATGTGGATTGGACGGAACATTGTTATCCATCGCCATATGGACCGGGTTGAAATACCACCAGGGTGACCGAGGGCAACCGTTTCCACTATTCCGCCTTTTGGTTAACGGTGAGGGCTGTGTCCCCCTGGACAAGCCGTACTCTTTGTCTCGACGTCTTCAAAGGTTCCACACATGATGCTAATATTTGTGCGTAGCCGAGTTTTGAACGGCTGAGAGATTCAAAAGATGATTTCTCGAGTCTGCGTGACCACGGAAATAGGTTGCAGCCTATGGGCACCCATCACATTGGATCTTGTTATCAGTATGGGCCGTAAGCATATTGGCCACTATGGGTTTTGCAACTCGGCGTTCCAGTTGAAGAGAGGTCGACGATCGAACGCCTCTGTGGCAAGACCAAAGAGAGCATCGTGCGCTCAGGTTCTTTCTTTTTCAGATCATGTATCGGATCCCGGGAATATTACTAAACTTTCACCAAACCTGAGACGCAGATATGCAATGATCTTGGACGCTGTGATGATCGAGTGGCTTCAATGTCACCAGAGGTGCTGTGATCAGCACGATACAGTCTATCAGAGGGGAGCACCTGCAAGCTTATAAACTACGTTTGCAGCTCTTTGCAGCCCTGTTCTGTCGCCACTGAGAATCATATCGCCATCACGGCGGTTCTAACGGTCGCGAGGAAGCGGAATACGATCCGGAAAATGCGGAGGATCACCGTTGTGCCTGTGCCGGGTAGTCAGTGACGCAATGTTTCAATGCGCCCTAGCCACAGTCACTCTGAGTGACATGGACTGCAAGTTGGCCGTGGAAATACGAAAATATAGGGGACCAGGGTAGGACCTGCTCCAGTACGGGCGGCAGGGACATGATTCGAAACCGCCTACAACGACAGGATAGCCGGCCTTGCAGTAGACATTCCACACTGAACTGTGGTCGAAAGCGGTTGAAGGTAGGCCAAGTGGTGATTTTTTCTCATGCAGGGAAGCTCTGACAGCATGATGGCGTTCCATGGACAAGTTCGATGGCTCGCATGGTGGCCGGCCGCCCCCCTTTGATATATTACCTGCAGGATGCACCAACAGGCCTCTGCAGCTACCACTGCATCAACGATTGGAGCGCGTATGTATTCCCGCGGGCCGGCAGCTGGATCTGCAGGCGCATGGTATGAAACCCCGACTTTGCAGGATGGTACATGAGGTCGATGTAGGATTGGAACAGAAGACGGTCCACGTATCTTTTCAGCCGGTGCAGGTACCTGTCGGATTAAGCTGGCCCCGGCGGGTCAAGCAGAATTGATTGGGGTCAGTGTTGGAGCATGACGGCACACTCATGGTATGAGGGCTCCATATGGCAATGAGGCCGACCAGGGAGGCACATGGACGGCCGGTTTACGGACGCAGCCTGATGTCGCTCATGTGGGACCCAGCACGAGCAGAAGAGCAAGCCACCAGGAAGGGCTGGCGAGGTACGGTACAGTACATGGCATGGCATGGACATGGCGCACAAATGGTCCCAGTGGACGGGTTCGACGTGGAAGGTGACACGATGTGCAAATGCTCGGCTAGCTATGCAAATTGACCCACGCCACTAAGGCGAAGATGCCTGGACGGCTGCTGGCCATGGACGGTCTTGTTCGTAACGAAAGAGGCTGGAGGTCACCACGAATTAGCCGTGACGAGAGAGCGTGTCTGAGTGGAAGCTGGAGACGCCAGCCCTGCCGCCAAAAGGCCAACAGGCGCCTATCGTCGCCATTGCGCCACGCCTGCTTGAGGCCGCGTGCAGCGGTTAGTGCATGGCACTTTAATGGCAATGGGCACTTCAGGCCTAGAGCGACTGATCGAGGACGGGGGCATATATTGGCCCATCGATCATCAGCCGCATGGTTCGCAGCCCGCGCGGCCTCTGTGCAAATGGCGTGGCGTGTGGGCGTCGCGAGGGCCTCAGCACGGCGGCCAGGTGGCAGTGTGCGACTTGCACGAGAGGCTGCTGATGGCGCCATGAGGTGAGGGTACAGTACATACATAGGTAGCGGGGGCGAGGGGTCTCGTGCTCTAACCGCAGCAACGCCGGAGCTCGCGCGGGGCGGTTGCAGTGAGAGTCCAGGTGTGTGCACTGAGGCCCCCCCCCTCCCCTCCCCCCCTAGTCGTCCTTCACACCACGATGCAGTCGATCCCTGATGGCGCCTGTGCCAGGGTGCCCGGAATATGCGAGCGATTCAACGGCTGGCGGGATCCAAGCATGACGCTCGCGCTCACTGGGCGCATGTGCTATTCCCAAAGAAAACAATCCTGGCCCGCCTCTGGAATTTTGCAACTACCTCATGCTCAAGCCAGGTTCACACTACCCCAAAGTCTGCTAAGGGAATATCCTGCAGCTTGGACAGCGCCGCCGGGAAGCGCAGCATCACCTCGCCGCCCTAGCCCACCCGCAAACATGTGTTTAAATACTCGTGCTTCCGCTGCTTCCCCGACGTAAGCGGGTTTTTGCTCTCCCACCATTCGATGTGATCATCGCCTTGTCGTCCATTGCAGCACTTCGCCTTCCGTACTACCACGCTCGCTGGCCGTTGCAATGTTTCCCTTTTCATTGGCCCTGTTTCCCAATTGGAGTTGGTTCTGTATCTTTCTGGCGCTCTTGTAAGTCCGCGTTCACGCCAGGTGCTGTCATGGCCAGTCACTGTGTCGTTGTATGGCACTGACTCGCTACCACAGTTTGTTCCGTTATGTCAGACTATGGGTCAATTTGGCGAGCAATTGGACGTATACGCCCATACAGCCCGTCGACGACCCCACAATCACGTCCAAGGATATGACTGTCATCATCCCAACCGTGGCCGAAGACCTGCAGCAACTCAAGGAGACGGTCCAAAGCGCATACCGCCTCGAGCCACTTGAACTTCTCCTGGTGACGCCTGACTCGCGTGTCAAGCGTGTGTACCAGATGGTGGAGGAGCTGGGCAATCCAAAGCTCATCCAGGTCCTGTCAGTCAGCCAGGCCAACAAGCGCAGGCAGCTGTGTCGAGCCATTCCCGAAGTCGAGACCAAAATCACACTGCTGCTCGACGACGATGTCTGGCTGCCCGAGAAATTCACAAAGTGGATTCTTGCGCCATTTGAGGACGCTCGTGTGGGCGGGGTGGGCACCAACCAACAGCTGCGCCGCTTCAACCGCTCAAACATCTGGGAATTCCTCGGTGCCATCTATCTTGTCAGGAGAAACTTTGACTGCACTGCCTGCAACTGGATCGACGGCGGCCTGCCATGTCTGTCGGGACGAGCCGTGGCCTATCGGTCTGAGATTTTGCAAGATCCCAAGTTTACCTACGGCTTCACCCACGAGACGTGGGGCAGCGACCACTTCCTCAACGCCGACGACGACAACTTCATCACACGCTGGCTGTTCTCCCACGACTGGAAGATCAAGATCCAGAACCACCGCGAGTGCGAGGTGGAGACGACGCTGGAAAACGACTCCAAGTACCTGCGCCAGTGTCTTCGCTGGGTGCGCTCTAACTGGAGGAGCAATCTGACCAGTCTGACCGAAACCAAAATGTGGACGTAAGTACCAAGTACCGACCGGCTCGCTTCACTGTCTGCACAAGTTTGGCGTCGTCGGGCGCCAAGCCTCCATGCCCCTCTTCCCAACCGCCGAAGGGCACTTAGGTTTGCGTGTGCTGACTACCTGCAGGAGCTATCCATGGTCTCTCTACGCCGTCTTCCAGACCACCATTACGCAATGGGCCTTTGTGCTCGATGGCCTCCTCTTCGCATCGGCCTACTTTGCCCTGGCCGAAGCTGGCTACTACGCTGTTGATAGTGACCGCCAGTCCCGCGGCGCGCCCTGGCAACGCACCCTCCTGTGGGCGCTGTTCCTGGCACACTTTGTCTTTGCAAAGACCATTAAGCTAGTTCCGCATTTGTTACGAAACCCGGGCGACGTCCGCTTCATCCCGGTCTCGATCCTGTTTGGTTATTTCCACAATCTGATCAAGCTGTACGGCTGCATCACCGTGACAGAGGTAGGTTCTAGCCCCGCACACATGGCGTGTACACAGCGTGTCGTCGGACAAAGACTAACGGCTGCAACAGACCACATGGGGCACGCGAGAAGGCGCAGACGCCGACGACAACATCAGAATGTTGCCCATCCCGCCAATGGCGACCATCACGCCTCCCTCGACGCCTGCCCCAGGCAGTCGCATGCTTCGTGAACGCTGCGCCGGATTCCCGACTTGCTGAGTCGACGTTGCCCTTTAGCCTCATGATTTTTGTCTGTATTCGCCGCGCTCATGTCTGCGTCCGTTGATATTGGACGCCATAATGTTAGACGCTTTGATGGTTCGCAGCATGGTTCCTATCAGCACTTGCTCGGTAGATTTGCATCGCCCTTGTTTCTCCTTGATCGAGCATGGTTGCTCGCCGGGCATCAAAATGGGATGGGATGGTTGTATGCAAGGTGTTCCGGAGTTTGAGTTTTGTCGATACCGTCGGTGCACAGTTGCAGCGCTTTCTCTCGCGTCTCGGGCGGCCCCAAGGATACCCACCCATGTAGTTTATCTCTGCAAAAGTTACACAATGCAATGCATTCTCGTTTGGAAGCGTCGTCGTTGCTTTGGTGGCTTTCGATCGTGCATCTCGCAGTAGCCGATCTCACCCACACAACCAATTTCACTACCAGCCCGATATCCACTTCAGTCGCTGATCAGCCTAGCTAGCCACTCCGTACGTACATGTGTAGTAAGTGAGTAGAGTAGGTAGGGTCCTGTCGCGACCTGTCCTCCAAACGATGGCCCCCCTTAGCCTCTAGCCAGCTGTGTCAGGCGCCCGACCCACGCTGCACGGACTGCAACATAGCGCGAACCATCACCCGCACCAGCAACATCGCCAATAGACTGCGTTGCCAGATCCCGCGCCGTGGACCATGTCTTCAGAGCAGGAGGACGGCATGCCCCATCTGATGGCACTCGGCTGCTTTCACGCTTGCCTCTGACGGTCAGAGGACGTAGAGGACAGGGCAATCCCTAGGATCCGCAGGCCAGCAACAGACTCAACACGGCAGGTGCTATTTTGCATGTACCCATGTACCTACCCAAGTACCCTCGGCTCACGGGATGGGGGCTCAATCCACCCCCAGCCCCTCGCGGACAGACCCCACTCTCCTTGGACCATGGCCTGCCCCGAAACACCAGCGGAAGATTATGAAAGTCGCACAACAGCGGGCCATCTTCACGGGGCCAACCAACACCCGCATCATCCTCCTTCTCCGCCGTGACATGTGGTGCCTCGCCCACCAAAGCGCACCCGTGGACCGGCCGCAGGACTGTGAGGACACATAGGTATGTAGCCACGCCAACTCCCTTATCGAGTATCCCCCCAAGTACACGCTGTTCTTACCAGTTCTGATCGCGCTTGCATCTCCGTTTCATGGCGTCCGGACGTCCTCCTACCAAGATTTCGGCCACCCAAGCGAGCCTGCACGCTGCGGGTCTTATTTGGGGCTCGAGGAGAAATTTGGACGGCGCCGAATGGTTATGCACACTTGCATCGCCGGTCCTTTCATCCTTCATCATTGTGCATGGCGACACCAGGAATCCCTGTCTCCGAGACCTCACCAACATCAGCATTTGACGCATTTGCTCCAGCCATGCAGCCTTCTCTCGTTTGAATCCCGGCTTGTCAAAGCCAGCAAGCGAGTCAAACAAGAAGCAACCCTCTGCATCCAAACCTTATGCTTGTCATCCCGCTCCCGCAGGCCTGTGTCGTCTGAGCCAGCCAAGATCGCACGCTAGCCTGGCGCCGAAAAGCGGCGCTGCGCCAGTACCAATTCTCCTCGTCTCGTCATGGCGGCTGCATCACCGGCCCTTCAGCGTTTCCCATCATGGTCTACGACCAGCAATGTGCATCGTGTCTCGTCCAGCGCCAGAAGCGCATCCTCGGTATGTTGCATACTATCTCTATGGCCCGAGTCCCCCGATGCAACAACATGCAGGCCAGCTCAGGGGAACCGACTCTCGATTCACTTGTATGCCTGGCTCACAAACGGCTCGAGGGCTACGTTTGATTGGCCCCTGGCAGTGCCGCTGTTTGGACGTGTGCAGGTGGCACAGCACCATGGCTTGACATGGCGGCAATAAAACGCCCCCCACGATCACGATGCTGCGCCAAACAGGTGTACTTTGTCACAGGAAGCGACCATGTCATCTGATGGTGCCTGCATCAAGGGTTGGCTCAATCCTCTGTGCATACGTAAGTATGTATGTGCACTTGAAATCTCAATTTTCATACGTTGCTACTTTCTCCCCAAGTGGATAGATGTCCACTCCATTGAGTGGAAGCGAAAATTCTGCACGTCCCCCGTACGTACAGGACAGGTTTCTGCTGCTGATTGGTGTCAGCAACAAAACCTTGACCTAGAGTCGTCGGTACACAACACACGTCGCAAGGCACGGCCTTCCATGAAGATACAAAATAGAGGTGTGTGCATGATCGACATGCACTTACTCGCTACAGGAAAGCCCGCAGTATCTTCACTCACGCCACCTGGCACGCCATCTCAATCTGCATTTGATGACGGAACCTGGGACACCAAGTGCAGCAATCACATTATAAGGACTTTACAGATATAGAAAACTTCCTTTTCAGTGATGATATACACCTGTGGCCCAGAGACTGTATACCATATGCAGGTAATAGATTGTACGGTTGAGATTGGGCAAGTCGTAGTAAAGATGACCAGGCCAAAATTCAACGGCCAGAACCTTGAGTTAACAGTGGGGTTGTATTAATATGAATATAAATTACCCTGCGAAAGACCAGAAGTGTGGAAATAAAAGCGTGTATGATGGCCGCAACACCTCATGCGAAACTTCGAACATTTTACATGGGGCTGTGCGCAACTCGTCAGACCAGACATAGCACAGGCCCGGTAGATGAAGACCAAACATCAACACTCGCGGACTGGTGAGAGTTCGTTGAACTCTAGCTCTGTTCGCGTGACGTTTGACACTTTGTTCAGAGACTGATGACATGGACGCTGTTTGCGAACCCTCGGGTGTACCCTTTCGGTAACGTTCGCGCCGGGCCGGTCTGTGACCCGAGATCTGAGCGGCAAGCACGCACTGCTAATCTGCCTAGCAGGCCGAGTCAGGACCCTGACGCCGCTGGAAACTGTCTGGCGGTCGATCTTCGCACTGGATCAAACACGGACATCATACACACGCCGCCGTACATACTTACAACAGAGCGCCACCCCAGGGAGATGGGCAGCGTGGACATTTGCATTTCTCCGGCTCGTAGCGTCAGCTTCATCAAAGTACGAAGGCAAGCCTCGATGCGTGTCCTACTAGCGCTGGAGATGCTTATCTGACCGGAAGGAAGGCCTTGTTTTGCACATAGGGACATTCACCGACCCGAGGATTGCCCAGTGTTGCGATTCCGACTACTTCCGAATTGGTTACCATTACTCCAGCTACGGTCGTTGTGAAACGAGGGGGCCTACGCTCCATGTGTACTAATCCGAACATGCCCGGATGGGTCTATACGCAATGAGATCATGACGCATCCTCGTTCCCCGTCATTCGTCGATCTCCAGCATCCAGATACAGCCACAGCCCCGAAACATCAGCATGCTCTCCCAAGGGGCCACCCACTCCACCATGGCACAACAACCGTCAGACCCTGCATTTGCACAGAAACAGCTTCTTGTGCAGCCAGCGCTGCTTTTGCTGCCCAATAGCATGGCTGCGAGCAGAGACAACTGTGAGAAGGGGACGAAAAAACTCGAGGCATCATGATCCTCGGAAAATTGTGCCGAACCACCGCTTTACTCCACAACATGAGCATTTGCACCGGGACACTAAAATGTCGTGCAGGAAGCTGATGCTCATGCTTGACTCGGCAGGCCGCCTGGTCAAGGGTATGGTGTCTTGGTTTATCTCCACACTTATCCAGGCCCAGATTCGCTACGTCTAGGCCGACCTCCCGCGCAAGTCTTGGAGTCCAGCCCCAAATGGAGAGGAGTCGAGCTTGTCATGTCTGTGTTAGGCCTGTCTACTGTATCCACGTTGTACGTTGTACGTTGTATGTACAGTACCTACTCTAGGCAGTCGATGCCGTCTCGGTTACGGTACAGCATGTGTGATGTATCTTGACCGGAGGAAGCGATGCGGCAATGCAAGCACTGCGTCTGAGGCAGGCTACTTGGGACTTTTGGTAGATGGCTGGCATCGCGCCGATGGACGCCCACCCTCCCAATGGATGCTGGCGGATGATGGGCAAACCTGTGTGGATACAGACGCGACTAGCGCACTGGACATGTCTTACATGGCTGCACTCGTGTGCGTGTGTGCGTGTGCGTGTGCGTCGTGGATGCGGACACGGGAGTAATGACAGCCATGATGTTGCATCGACCGTCCATGTCGACTCTATGGGTCTGGCGCTGGTGGAGTGACTAACCGGGGCGATCGATGGATGGATGGCAAGAGGGCTGCACAAGACATATGACGATGGCAGAGGGGCGCCTCTATGGCCAGTCGAGGCGCAGCATTGCAAAGTCTGCGAGGGCTGCATCTTGCCGATGTCAACAACGCTGCCGCTGCTGATCCAGCCGGGACACGACATGACCTCAATGGACAGCGCTGGAGAGCCGCACGGCAACACGTGACCTGTCTTCTTGTTGAGCTGTGGAGGTTGCTGTCGGCGCGTCAAGCGAGCTTTTCGGCGCTCACTGATCCGTTTACCCCACCTTGCGTCTACAGCCTGTAACACCGGGGATCCATGCACGCCTCTGGCCATGATACTGTGTCTACACACCATCTACCCCACCAATTCTCGGCCACCTCGGAAATTGGCTTGGACACCTTCCCTGCCTGTCCGGAAAGACCAAATGTGGCTTGAAACTCGACGGACTTGCCTTGTGGGAAAGGCTTACATCGGTACGTCGAGTACTTGGGGCGTGGTAGCTTGTGGGCCGGGGGTGTGCAGAACTTGTGCATGCACTACCTTGAACTGACTGAGACTGTCAAATCCGCCTGCTTCTTGTCTACCGAGTATATACGCACTTACTGTAAACTACTCTACTGCGATTCACCGGAAGCCCCGAGGTGGTGCTTCTCATGCTAGCTCCAAGGCATTATAGGTATAGGTACAATACGTATAAGCACATGGTAAGCGGCAGCCGCGGGCTGGGCTTCCTCGCGGTACCGATGCCATCGTACACGGCCAATTGCTCATCCACCCTCTGTCAAGTTGATAAAAGGGCCGAAGCAAGAATCCTCCTCGCATGGAAAGACCCATATGAGCCATTTTGGACTGCCACGGCATGTGAAAGTGTGCCGAACAATGCCTAATCGGCATCCTACAAGTGTTCATGACCGGCCACCGGGACCTCAAGGCTATCGTCTGATTCAGTCTTGTCCAACACCACCAATGGGTCGTGACCAGGATCAAAACGGCACCATGCAAACTGCCGCATCCGGCCAATTCTTGGATAATATTTGAGCCAATTCACGACAACTGTCATCTTGCTATCGTGCTCATCTCGCATACTTGAGCACCAGGCGATTGGAAGAGAGACATAGTGGCAGTAATTGCAATACGATCTCGTATATGTCCTCGGACCCTGTTGCCCCGCAGCCCCCAAACCCACTGACGTCCGCATCCACAGACACTGCACCTCGACATTCTTGTCACCATTTCACATGCAACTTCACCGAGCGCCTTTAGACACCATTGATACGCCAACCAGACACTGAACTGAGACAGCAATACTTACCTTCCCCACAGTCCTCGTCCCTGCAATGGCGCCGTCCCGCATCCTAGACTCGCATATCCACCTGTGGCCAGGGACTGCAACCACATCGAAACATCATGGGTGGATGTCTGAAGGTCACTTTCTCGCCAAGCGCCATGGAATCCAAGACTACATTGGTGTTGCGACTCCGAAGCCATGGGGCTTTGTCTATGTAGAAACCGATCGCTATCTCCCTTCACCGACCCCTGAAACCCAGGGGATTGAGAATGACGAAGAAACGAGAGAGGAACTTGAAATATGGGCCAGGCAGCCACTGGAGGAGTTGAAATTTTTGCGGAGAATTGTTGAAGGCAAATGTCAGGATGGTGATGGATTCAGGGCCGAAGACGCCGAGCTGATGAAAGGCTGTGTTGTTTGGGCGCCATTTCAGCTTCAGCAATCGCTCTTCAAAACCTATCTCCGCATTGCAGAAGAAGTTGCTGGACCAGAGCTTTGGAGGCGAATCGTCGGTTTCCGATACTTGCTTCAGGGGAAAGCGGACGGTGAGGTGAAGAGAATTGTGCAGAGTGAAGATTGGATCGAGAACATTGCCAGTTTGTCCAGTGGCAGGGAGGGAAAAGGATGGTCATTCGATGTTGGGGTCGATACGCATCGTGATGGTGTAGAGCCGCTTCAAGCCGTGAGTGAAATGATACAAGAGGTACGGAAAAGAGAAAAGGCCAGCGGAAGTGGCAAGGCAGTGCGATTCGTACTTAGTAAGTCTAATTCCTTTATACGTATCGAAAGGGATAGTCTCCATCAACCCTCATATCCCAGACGACCTTTTTCATCATCATCATCATCATCATCATCAGCTTCTTCTCCTTCTCCTCCCACAAAACCTAAACCCCATCTCCAATCTAACCCCCCCTCCCCCCCACCAGACCACCTCTGCAAACCCCCGCTCCCCTCCCCACCCTCTCCCGCCTACACAAACGCCCTCTCCCCCCTCTCCTCCGACCCCGCAACCTTTATGAAGTTCTCGGGCGCCCTAAACGAATACCGCCTCCTCTCCGCCACCGACCCCTCGCCCCTCGTAGCCGCCCTCGAGCCAACCCTCGCCTTCATGGCCACGATATTCCCCTCCCGACTCATGTTTGGCTCCGATTGGCCTGTATGCAATGTCGGCGGGCCCGCAGGCGAAGACGGGAATTGGCGCCTGTGGAAAGAGGTGGTGGGGATGTGTACGCCGGGTTGGAGTGCGCGCGAGGAGGAGAGTTTGTGGTGGGAGGCTGGGTGTCGGGCGTATGGGATTGATGGGTGATGGGTGATGAGTGGTGGGTGATGATGTGGTTCGTTGGAGGGGGTGAGTGAGGAGGGGGGTTTTTTTTTGGAAGTATCTCTTTTGTTTTGTTTTTGGTTGGGACTTGGGGGTTGGAGGCACAATGAGGTCAGAGGGGTTGTAAATCCATGGCTTTATGAACAAAAAGGTGGGAATATATCAGCTCGTCATGGTTCACAACTGCATCTTCTCTGGGGCTTAGTTGAGATGATTGTAAGAATTAATAGGACTCATCTTCTGGCTGTATGATGGTGCTTAGTACACCCGTTATCATTGTGCACCTACACACTCCGTTATAAATTGAAGAAAAATAAATAAAGAGTGGTAAACTCTTCTTCTAAACTCTTGTGGGTGGTTTTGATAACGGTGGTAAATAATTCATTCGAAATATGAGATGATGAAATATTGCATGTCTGCAAGACATGGACTGGTTATCACATGTCACCAAACTGCACCTGCGACTCCTCTGGCACCACGGTAAAAAAAAGCACATGAAAGTGCAAACGTTAGAAAGCACACGAAAGTGCAAGTAAAAGTGTGAATTCTTTTCATCATAACACAATCACAACCCATGCGCTAATTTTTCCATTCCCAAAACCACACCTCTCAACCACCAAACACTATTGCAGATTAACAAACAAGCCGCCATCAACAAGTAACTGCGCGCCATTGACATAGGAGCTAAGATCGCTTCCGAGGAAAATAGCCGGTCCTGCGAGATCGCTCGGTACGCCAGTTCGCCCGAGCGGTATGCGGCCCTCCATGTATTTCTTCTTGTCCTCGTCTTCGAGGTCCTTTTCGTTGAGCTGGGTCCTAATGGTGCCGGGGAGCAGGGCGTTGCAGCGGATATTGTGTTTTCCGAGGGCGCACGCCGAGGACTGGATGAGGGAGAGGACGCCGGCTTTGGTGGGTGTGTAATGGCCTTGGGAGGCGCCGCCGACGAGGGCGCTGATGGAGGAGATGCCGATTATGGAGCCGCCTGGGGGTGACTGGGTGGATAGTTGGTGGGCGCCGGCTTGGATGGTGTGGAATGCGCCTGTGAGGTTCGTGGTGAGGGTTTGGTTCCAGAGATCTGGTGTTATTCTGTTCGTGCGCGAGGGGAAGAGGGTTAGCCAAGATCAAATTTGCATATTGGGATTGGGGATGAGAGAGAGAGAGAGAGACAGTGAGCCAAATAAGACTTGTGACGTACTCTAAGAATTCCTTGAACTCGCAGATGCCGGCATTGCTAACAATGACGTCCAATCGACCCCAATTGTCCACTACAGCCTTGACCAGTGCCTTTCCTGTCTCGGGCTTTCCAACATCGCCGGGTACTTGGACTAGTCTCTTTTGAACGTCTTCTTTGCTGATGTTCAGGGTTTGTGCTGCTTCATCGACTAGCGTCTGGAACTGTTCAGACGACTTTGGGTCGCCAAAGTGGTTCACTGCGACGTTTGCGCCGTGCTGGAGATAGCCCAAGACGATGGCGCGGCCGATGCCTGTGACGCCACCAGTAATGGCCATGGTTTTGCCAGACAGGAGCTGGGGAATTGATGCTGCTGGCGCGCTGGCCTCTTTATTCCAGAGACCGCTCATTCTGCTCATCTTGGGTGGTGTTGAATATTTGGAGGGGTGAGAATGGCAGTCGCGGGGTAGGCGGGGAGAGGAGGGGGACTATCACTATGGAGGTTTCGTGTGCTCGGGGTCAGCGCAAGCGGTAGGGCAGAGTGTGCAATTACGAAGACTGCGAGAAGCAGCCCGAAGAGAGGCCATAATATGCATATGCCGCTATGCGCAGTGCGGGTTCGGTTGATAATGATGGAGTGGTGGAAGCATGACCACTTTCGGCTCGGCATAGTGAAAGCCGAGATGGGGGCTTGGCAGCTACTATGGCGGGCATCTTCACCACCAAACGCAATACACGCGTCGAGCTCGTTCAACCCACTTGCGCAGCGCTCGTGCCCCACTTGGAGACGCACAAGGGCCATCGCGACCATCATGTACCAGTGGGACGACAAAAAGGCCGAGTGCTACAGGCTGTATGTGGATGAGAAGAAGAGTCTGGATGAGGTCATCTCGTACTGGGAGGCCCAAGGCTTCACACCCAGGTATGTGTAGGTCGTCCGCACTGGGCATTGTAGCGCGACTGCACGAGTGCATTTACAGCTCGCCGTATAAAGTCACTGGATGGGTAGCATGCTGATGACGACGACGTTTTAGCAAACGAGCGTTTCAGACACAGTTCAAGGTACGTTGCATTGCAAGCAGTCTCAATGACGTGCATGCTATACCGGTAATACGCTGCATGCTGACTGACACTCTCTAGCGATGGGACTTCCCCCGCAAACAGAACCCAGCACACAAGAACCCCGCCCTCGTCGCCCGCCTCCAGGAACTATGGGAGCAAAACTACTCCCAAAAGGACATGGTCGAGACCCTGCAGGCTGAAGGCTACTCGATCAATGACCGCGAACTGATCAGATTACGACTGAGGTGCAAACTGCTGCTGAGGGAAAGCGCGCCCAGACCGAAAAGGAAGCAAGTCACAGACGGAGGCACACGAAAAGCGAACGCAAACAAAAAGAAGCGCGCCAGAGTCGTCCCAGGCAATGATCTGATCAATCAGCTCACTAATTCCATACTGGTGCACGAGTCGTCGTCGTCGTCGTCGTCATCTGAGGAGGAAAGCGGAGGAGAGCAGAACCCTAGCTCCCAATACGCAGGGGACGAGGATGATACACCAGAACTGGCAAGCATCTCTTCGGCAGTGCCGACAGCACTGAGCGCCGAAGAGCTTCTTCAGAAACAGCTGCGGCAAGAACGACTCCAAGCCGAGAGTGATGAGAAATGGCGCACGCGCAAACGAAGACGCCGAACACGCGGTTGGGCTGGCCTGCCAGCAGATGCCCCAGGCGAGCCTCCTCGCTTCCCGTCCGAGACGACCATCGACGAAGCCAAGGCCTACCTGGGACTTGACAACGACATGTACCGTGAGGTACGCGAGTGCTTCCTCGACATGTGCAAAGAGAACGAGGTTGTCAAGAAGACCACTGCTGGCCCAGAGAAGTGGGCGCAGGTGGTCCAGCAGCTCATACGTGAGAATGTACACCTGTCCACGGCATTCGAGCAAGAGCCTGAGGTGCTACAAAATAGTGAAGCTCTCTTCCGCCCGAAAGGTCAGCGAGCGCTCTCACTCGACGTAATTTGTATGGATGTCACAAAACGGCTCCGTGTAATGCAAAAGAGCATGAGTCTCGCCGAGGCGAAGAATCTGCTATACTTGAACCCAGAGCGAACGAGACATGTCAGGGCCGCTTTCGCTGCAAAGTTGACTTCCAATAATTTCACCAACAAGTTCGAAGCCGGAGATGAACTCTGGGCCCAGCTCAGACAGGCCTGGGTGAACGAGTCAGAGTATCTGACCAGGGCACTGGCTCAGGGTGAAGCAGACCCGGAGTATCATCGTAAAGTCAGAGCTGTTGAAGTCTTGGCACGAGATGTCATGAAGCGGCAACAACAAGAACGGATTGCAAAGGATCCTACAAAGAAGAAACAAGTCCACCAAGGCCCTGGTCCAGGCCCAGCGCCTCCCGCCCTTACCACATCATTTTCTAACCCTGTGCCTCGAAGCAGAACAGCCCATGCAGACAACACCACGGGTACAACCCAAACATCCTACACAAATCTACCAGCACCTGCAACTTCGGCAGATCTCCAAATCGATCCCTCTCTCCTCCTTGCGGCCAGTGACGCCGCATTCCTACCCACACCCACCTACAACCCTTCACCCTACCAATACCAAACCCTCGACCATGTTCCGCAATCCCACGCCCAGCACCCCCCTCCGTCTCGACCCTCAGACCCAAACGACTACCAACACTACCCCTACCCCACCTCATCCCTCTCCTCCACCACCACCAGAGATGCATCCGCACCACCCATGCCCCTACCAATATACTTCCGCCTCCACCCCCACTCCAGCACCCCCCAACCCTCAAAAACAGTCTGGCTCTCCATCCTACACTCCCCCTCCATCACCGAGCTGGGCAATCTCGCCCTGCGCGAGCACCACGGTACGGTCGTCCATAAGCTGGAGGGCGTGGTTACGTATCGTGGCGTCGGGCAGGGCAACAGAGAGGTCGTGGTTGAAGTTGGGGATGATGGGGAGTTGGGGGCGTATCTGGCTTTGGTTGGAGGGCAGGGTGGTGCTGGTGTTGTGGGCAAGGCTACGTTTGTTGTGCTGCTGAGTGTGGCGGGGGCGGGGGCGGGGGCGGGGGTGGGGTTTGGCGAGTAGGACGGGGTAGGGTAAGGTCTGATGCTGTGGAGTGGAGGGGGAAAGGTAATTCAGGGCTCCTGGTAGCCAGGCATACTTGGGTCTTTTAGATCTTCATATGCTATTGATTTAATATATAGTCGTGATCTAGCTAACCAACTAGAACACATACCCCACAGCAGTTTGAATACATGGTATATAGCAAATCATACACTACATACACCCCTCCTCCATTTCCATCAACCCCCTTGAAGAATCTCCTGGTCCAATTCTTGCCATTCTTCGTTCAGCCAAACTATCCGCCTACTCCCGTCACAGCGACTTCCCCACCCTCACCTCGCTCTCACAAACCATAGCCTAGTTAGCCTAGCCTAGCCAAAAAGTGTCATCGTTCCACCATCACGCCATCTCGCAGCGTAAGCGCACCCATCCGCACCACCACATCGCCCATGCGCCAACGCAAGCGCTCTTCTTCAAACGCGGCGCGGAAACGGTGGAGCGGGAAGCCTAGGCCAGAGGTTGATCCTGGATTGGTGGGGGTGTCGCTAGAACGGTGGCATATATCGGGGGGCTCCGGTGAGTAGAAGCCAGATGTCGTGTCTGAGGGGCACTCGGATACGACGTTGCTTGTGCGTGAGTGTGCACTATCTGGCCTAGGCTGTTTTGCGGGCCATGTTGCGTCGTTGGGGAGCGGTGAGGAGACTGCGGATTGGTTTTCCGCATGCCAGATGGGGTGGTGGGTGTTGCAGAGTGGCGTTGGAATCCTGTGAGACTGTTGAGCTGGAATGTTGGCGGCTTCTTGGTTCATCTCGATGTCGTCGCTGTTTAGTTGGAGGTCCAAGGTCTTGTTATGGCTGCGTACGGATATCTGGTTCGATGGCTTGCTGTCGCGATGTTGCAGTTCCTCGGCGAGCTGTGAAGTAAGATTGCGATGACATGTGGATCCTGGTCTTCTCACTACGGTATTTGGAGGACGTTTCGATAGGAACGGTTCGACTTCGATTCTGATTTTTGTGCCAGCTCCTATATCAATGCCCCTTGCTGCAGAATCCTTGATCACGCCTCGGTCGTCTTCTCCATATGAAGAGTCTTCAGCATCAAACCCTTGTTGTGGGCTCCTGAATAGAGATCGATGTAAAGGCCATGGACTCCAATCAACAGAGTCGATGACGTCATCGTTTTCATTGTCTCTCGGGGCGTGATTGAAGTCATATTTTCTCCGCTTCACAATCGACTCGTGAGTAATTGCTGTAGCTTTGCGCTTGGTAGATGGCCCACAGTCATTGCCATTTCTAGACGAAGCCTCTTCGAAAGTGGCATGAGGAACCATGATACTTTGATATCGGGGTGCAGATACAAGGACTGATTGTTGCCGCGTCATCCACTTCAATGGCAACTGAATAGTCATCGATGAAGACTGTTTGTCTCATCTCGGGCAGTTTGCGACAAGGACGTCATGTGTCAACTCAATTGTTGGTACCCAAAGCGTGGTTCGTGGAAGCTAGCTGTGAGTTTGGTCAAGATTCAACCTAGTATCAAGTAGCTTGATGCGCTTCTTTGCATCTAGCTGTCCACAGCCTCAGGAAAGCGCATATAATTTCGGCATGCTATGCGGCGTCGCTGAATTACAAATGCTCGAAGCCTCGTGATTGCTTTGCATGTTTCACCGACGCCCGTGCAAGCAAGGGTGTACCCAGATGAGCGTGCCTTCTCTGCGTGTCAATTGCAATCGGAATTGTCCACCTTGAAGACCCGAGCCTTGAAATTAGGTGCTTTGTACCAACTTGGTTCATGTCAATTCATCGTAGTGTTGGGCATCGCTGGTTCAAGCTATGCAGGCAGTGAGGAGTCCAAGAATGACGCAGTTGCACTCAGCTACTTCCTGTACTGCTGTGCATGGGAAGGGAGGGAGTGTGTGTCATGGAGGGTGCCCCAAGCATACTGCTACTTGAACCCTGTTGCTTCTTCTTCTCTTTCTTGGCCCAGCGTACTACACAAAAAAGTCAGTAAACCTTGTCTGAGGGCTAGGGAAGCCAAAATGACTCACGTCCACAAGCATTGCATAGAGTCTTTGGCCCACTTGGGCCTTTACGCCACTCTGGAGAATCCAATGTGCCGCAGTCTGTGCAGACGTATTCGTCGGCTATCTTTAGTTTCTTCTTTTTGTCTGACGAGCTTCTGCCATCGCGGTCGAGCGATATCTGTATGCCCGCGTCCCCACGGATGAGGTTGGGGCTGGCATCTCCGGTGCTGATGCCCTGCGAGCGCTCTCCGTCGCGGTACCGCAGACCCGTAAGCATTTCAATTGTCTCGAGATGGTTTGCGCCTTCGTAGCGTGCCATCTTGTCGTTGATGCTGTCTGGCTTGCTCGCCGCCAGCGCTTCGTCGAGGTTCTGGCGCGTGAGAGCCGTGTTGGAGATGACAGGCTTCGCGGGGGGTGGCATCTGGGCGTAGGATGCTGCATCGGCCTGGCTGACGCTCTGGGTGACGTGTGTCTCCGAGGGCGTCATGGCAGTGGAGGTGTCGCCCGGCTGCTTGGCCCAGTCGTCCTGCTCGTCCTGCTCCTCGCGCTTGAGCTCGGCGATGCGCTTCATGAGGCGCTCATTCTCGATCTTGTGCTCGAGGAAGGAGTCGAGCAGGGCGGCGTTCTTGGTCGGATAGGGACGGGCCATCATGAAGAAGCCGCGACAGTTGATGGAGTTGGGCGGGGCAAAGGAGCTGGAGTCGGTGCTGAGATGCGGGTGGCCATGCGACTCGAAGATGATGCAGGACTCGTCGGCCTTGCGGAAGCGGTAGAAGAAGCGCAGCGGGTTGCCCGAGGCAATCGACTCGTTGAACTCCTTGACGAAGATGCCGATGTCGTCGGGGTGGATGAACTCGTTGATGAAGCGGCCCATGAGGTGGGCGGGCTCCCAGCCCGTCAGCGGCTTGCACGAGGGCGAGACGTAGAGGATGCGGCCGTCGGGGGTGAGGATGTGCAGCAGGTCGCGCAGCTCCTCGAGCACGCGCTGCGACCAGTTGCGGCGCTTGGTGAACTCGGTCAGCGTGCTGCCGGAGGGGTTCATGTTGGGGGCCCCGAAGCCCGTAGGCAGCGGCCCCGCGCCCGCGCCTGTCAGTTGCATGTCGCCCATGTCGCCCACGTCGCCCATGTCGCCCATGTTGTTGCTGCCGGTGACAGGCGCGCTGCTGTGCATTTGTGGGTCTGCGAAGGAGAAGGCGCCGCCCTGGCCGTCGCCCCCGTCGAGTGACGACATGTCCATGTCCATTTGGTGCAGGCCATGGTCCATGGGCAGCCCGCCAAGGTCTGCGTGCTGGGGAGTCAGCTGCTGGGGGTGCTGGAGCTGCTGGGGGTGCTGGGAGTGCTGAGGGTGTTGTTGTTGCTGCTGCTGCTGTTGCTGCTGCTGCTGTTGATGCTGCTGATGATGCTGCTGTTGTTGTTGTTGCTGCTGCTGCTGCATCGGCAGGCCCGCCATCTGCTGCCCACCGACAAGGCCCATCTACACAGTCACAGGTTACAACACCGCTTAGTCAAGGCGCAGAGGGCTCAACACCCCCTGGTCCGGGTGGGGGGCTCGTACCTCAGCTCCACCGTTCTGGTAGAGCGCCATGGCTGTCAAAGTGCACCGCTTGCGACAGTGCGATCATGCGAGTCTCGTACAGGGCAGCCTGCGATCGGGGGCAGCGCACAAAACCGGCAGCGAATCGACAGGCACGGCGCCAGTTGCCGAGCAGGATGAGGAAGATGGGATTTGCAAAGACCCGCACAAACGCATCCTGTCCACCATCCCACGCTTGTGGCGGTGTGGGTCTCGCATCTGGCCGGGCGGCTTGACTTGTCACGTGATCTCGCGAGCCCGCCTGTCGCGTTCGCCCAGGCAGTCGCGTCCCTCGGTCAGCTGAGCAGACCTCTTCTCAAGACTCAGTGCCACCTCCGGGCCTCGTGCTGTCCCTCAACCTGTGCAGGCCGCCCAGCTAGCTATCATACAAGCCACCAGGACGAGTGCGCTGCAGCGGCGCCCGCCATCCGCACATCATGTCCAAAATCGACCGCATGATGATCCAGGGCATCCGTTCCTTTGGCCCTGAGAAAGGAGAGACCATCGTCTTCACGGCGCCCCTCACGCTTATCGTGGGATGGAACGGCTCTGGCAAGACCACCATCATTGAATCGCTCAAATATGCCACCACGGGTGATCTGCCGCCAAACAGCAAAACACAGGGCGCCTTCATCCATGACCCCAAGCTCTGCAATGAGAAAGAAATGCTGGCACAGGTCAAGCTATCCTTTCGAGCTACCTCTGGCGTGCGCATGGTCGCCACACGCAACCTTCAGCTCACCGTCAAAAAGAACACAAGGAGCCAAAAGACCCTAGAAGGCTCACTGCTCATGATCAAGGACGGCGAGAAGCACTCTATCTCCACCCGTGTCGCCGAGCTCGATCAGATCATCCCCCAGTACCTAGGCGTCTCCAAAGCCATCCTAGACAATGTCATTTTCTGCCACCAGGAGGAAAGTTTGTGGCCCCTGAGCGACCCCTCTACCCTAAAGAAGAAGTTTGACGAGATCTTTGAGGCGCTCAAGTATACCAAAGCCATCGAGAACATCAAGTTGATTCGAAAGAATCGCAACATCGAACTAGGCCAGCTTAAAATCATCGAGGCAAACGCCAAAGAGGACAAGACGCGCGCTGGCAAGAGCGAGAAGCGGCAGGCTGAACTCTATGACGAAATTGAGGCGCTTCGAAAGACATATACGACAGTCGATGCCGAATGCGAGGAGGCCCAACGCGAAGCTGGTCAAGCCTATAACCACGCCGCGCGCTTTGAGCAGATTGTCGCACAGCTGCATGCTAAACGCATTACGTTCCAAGCCAACCAGGACAGTGTAGCGGCCCTTCAGGACAATCTTAAAGAGATGGCTGAATCAGATGACGAGCTCCAAAATATGTTGGATCAATATGAGGAGCGTGTGGCAAGTTATGCCTCGCAGTCAACTGAGCTTCGACAACAGTATGGCGCCGTTCAGCACAGTCTCGAGGAAAAGCGTGGGGCTCTCGGCGCAAAGCAAAATGAGATTGGCAAGTACGAGGCGCAGAAAGAGCAGCACGAGCGCCAGGTCCAGCAACGTGAGAACATAATCAAGGAAGCCGCCAAACGACATGGTATCCGTGGTTATGACTATGACGTCGTGGACAAGCAGGTGGCAGAATTTCAGCAAATCCTCAGCAAGATGTCAAAAGACCAGAATAAAGCCCTCGATCGCGCTCGCGAAGAAACGCAGCGTGAACTCCGCACTGCTCAAGACGAGCTCAGTGCACTCAATACTCGGAAATCTGGGCTCGCTCAAAGCAAGGAGTCGGCACAGGCTCAAATCACAAGTAATGACAGGAGAATCTTGGACCTGCAGAAGTCTATGAATCAGATCATGGCCGACGAAGGGAGTGAAGCTATTCTGCAAGACAAGAAGCGCAATGTCGAGCAGCAACTGCAAATTGCGACCACAACAGCTTCTTCTGAGCGCTACGAGGAACGTCAATTAGAAGCTTCAACCACGGTACGCGCACTTGAAGACCACAAGGAGCGCCTGACTACCGAACTTGGAGATGCTACCAAGCTAGCTCGCGAGTCTGCTTCGATCGACAATAAGCGTGAGGAACTACAAAATCAGCAGCACAGTCTGGCGACGATGAAGAAGGTTCACCACAGTCGTCTCGCAAAACTCATCGATTCGGAATGGGATCCTGCGACTCTGGAGATGATGTACCAACGGGTGCTCACAGAGAAGTCAACAAAGGTGAAAGAAGCTGGCTCTAGTCGTGACATTGCGCAAACCAATCTCGACAAGATCAACTTCCAGCTTGCTAGCTCGGAATCACAGCTGAAGCACAGTCGAAAGGAGTTGGACAAGTATGAGGGTATAGTGAAAGAGTCGATACAGAAAGACGATATTACAGACTTCGACGAGACTTTGCAACAGCTAGAGGAGGACTATGAAGCTGCATCTTCTGATAAGGCCAAGTTTGAAGCGCAGATCGATTACATGAGCAAGTGTCTTGAAGTAGCTGAGCGAGACAACTGTTGTCGCCTTTGCATGAGGACTCTGCGAGATGACCGGTCAGAGGACTTCACTGCTGCGGGATTTATCTCTAAGCTGAAGAACATCATTCGAAAAGCGGAGGCAAATATGCAAGGCGACAACGCGGATGAGATCTTCGCTGAACTCGAGGCTGCTCGCAACGCGAAACCTAGCCACGAATTAGCGACACGTCTACGAGATACTGATATCCCTGCTATTCAGGCGAATATTGCCAAGCTCACGAGTGAACGTGATGCAATCAACAAGCAGCTCGAAGACCAAGATGCAATCATTTACGACCTGGAGACCGAGAAGCAAGAGGTGGAATCGTTGTCTAAAGAAGTCCAGACCATTGTCGGCTACTTTAACAGGGCGCATGAGCTTGAAGATCAGATCAAAGAACTGTCTCAGAAACAGAAGGCTGCAGGCCTTTCAAGGGGTATCGACGCAATCCAAGTGGATCTAAAGAAAGTGACCGAGGATACTCGTAATGCTCGTACGCAGCTAGACCAGCTCACTGCTGCTAAAGACAAGTCACGTAATCTTATCACGACACTCGAGCTGAGCGTTCGTGATATCAATGCCGAGCTGAATCACGCGCAATCTAGGCTGAATGAGAAGCGGGCTCTTGCTGAACGCATCGAGGAGTTCAAAAAGGAGAACACCAAGCAGCGCGATGCGAAGCGTGGCTTTGACATCGAGATGGAGAGTCTTGTCCCAGAGATTGAACAGGCGCAGTACAAGTATGACGATATCAATCGCCGAGGCAATGATCGCGTGCAGCGTGCGCACGACGAAGCCTCAAGGTTATCCGATAGTCTTCGGCAGCTCATCCAGGCAAATCAAGAGATTGATGCATATATTGATCGTGGTGGCCCACAACAACTCGCTCGCACTCATCGAGATATCGAAAATCTCCAAGAAGAGATCGAACGCATTCAGGTTGAAATGACTGACGTGACGCGGAAAATCAAGAAAATCGAGGACACTATGCGCGACACCGAGATGATGAAACGATCCATTAGCGATAACTTACGATTTCGAAAAGCGAGGCGCTCTTTAGAAACTTTACAGGTTGAGATTGAGAAGCTTGAAAACGCCGGTGCTGAGCGCGACAAGGAGCATTACGAGCGCGAGGCTCAACAGTGGGACAATCGCTACCATTTGCTCAACACCGACAAAATCAGCCTGGAACGCGATATGAAGAACAAAGACGACCAACTTACTGAGCTTATGAACGAGTACAAGGACCTGTACAAGGATGCTGCCATGCAGTATCGTGAAGCGCACATCAAGGTTGAAACTACCAAAGCCGCCATCGAAGATCTGGGCCGATATGCTGGCGCCTTAGACAAGGCCATCATGAAATATCACGAGCTCAAGATGGAGGAAATCAACAAGGCCATCGCTGAGCTTTGGCGAAACGCATATCAAGGTACTGACGTAGATACGATACGCATTGCATCCGATGGTGACGGAAAGGGCAATCGGACATACAACTACCGTGTCGTCATGGTGAAACAAGACACGGAGATGGACATGCGAGGTCGTTGCTCCGCAGGCCAGAAGGTTCTGGCATCCATTGTCATCCGCCTCGCGTTAGCAGAGTCATTCGGTACAAACTGTGGTCTCATTGCGCTTGATGAACCGACCACAAATTTGGACCAGCAAAACATCAAAGGTCTTGCTGAGTCGCTGTCTGAGATCATCAAGGTGCGACGTAAGCAGGCCAACTTCCAGCTTCTGGTGATCACGCACGACGAGCAATTTCTGCGAGAAATGAACTGTGCGGACTACACAGATGTATATTGGCGTGTTGGACGTGATGTAAAACAAGAGTCTTACATTGAGCGCCAGAATATTGCAGAGGTAACGGCTCTCCCACCCCCTTTGATGCTTGTCCATCTCAGGCACACGCTTGTGAATCGAATAGGTTTTAACTGGTAAATAGGTTTCCTGATCTCGGCACATTGACGCTTACGATACCAAACTTCGGCAATACGATTCGACATTGTCCTTTTGAAATTTCAAGTGCATTGATATCGGCATAGCACAGGCGTTTTACTTTTGGATGTTGCAGACACGGAAAAGTGCTGTATCAGTCCTCATGTCTCATGAACGATAATGGATCACATTGTCTTACATTGTCTTAAAAGTCGGTTCTCAATCAACGTGCTCGTATCGGGCTCATGTATATGTAATGGTTTCATCAATGTGAGGAATGCATGCCCGATCTCTGTGGGGTGTATGAGTGACATGATGTATCCCCCCTTCAACTTACGATATATTTACGCTCTTCCATCACAGGCGCTCTTTTCACTCCCATCAGCGCCTTTCTTTTTCCACCCGCCTGGACCGCTCTTTCATTGTCCGCTAACGATCTCCACCATTACTAAGCTTGACCGTCCTCGCATGTGTATCCACAAACTTGACCTTGGATTAAAATAACATGTATGCTATCAATGCATGGATTGGAGACCTTACGATCTTTCGGTCCGTTAGAAACATGTATCGTGAAGGCGATGAATATGCTCCACACGCTAAACTTATGATATTCTAGGGGCTTATTGATTGATGAACATTATGGTGAATCACTGGTGGTGGGGTGTGGAAATCCCCGCAACGGATTAACAACCATGATTAGAAGGAGAAACCACATCAAGCATTACCCACGTGAAAGAATGAAAACACAGCATCAAGTAAAAACGCCGCAATGATATAATAACAACACAGCACACAATCAATACTCTGGAAACTCCTCATCCACACTCTTCCTCCACGCCTGCAAACCCCCTCTAATATCGCCTATGAAGCGCTTCCCCCCAAAGTTCAGCCCGAGCTCTTTCATCTTCTTGACCGTGACCTGCGAATCGTTGCCCAGCCTGCACACCACGAAGATGGGCTTCTCAGTCCTGCGCAGCTGCGCAACCCACTCGCTCTCATCGACGTCCATGCCGCTACTTGCGCCGGGGCTCGGCGTGCTTAGCGTCGAGGACGAGAGATCCAAAGACAGCGGCGTAGCGGATACCTTGGAGAAGGGGATATTAACACTGCCATCGATACTGCATAGTTCAAACTGCACTTTTTCCCTGACATCTACCAGGATGTGGTTGTCCTTGCTCGACACAGTGCCCGTGAAGGGATTCACGCCAGATCGCAGCTTGGCGTAGTTTTCCGCTGAAATGCGCTCTTGTGGCGTCAAGGCTTCGAGGGCGCTGACAGAGCCGCAGAATTGCACGTAGTCTAGACTGCCCGAGTCGAGGGCCTGCGGGGTGATTGTGGCGTGCGACGAACAGGCTGCGCATTTGGGTTTGCGCGAGCGGAGGCGTATGGAGCGGAACATGGGGGTCGAGTATGCGGAGAAGATGAGGAGGCTGGGTACGTCCGGGGGCGTGTTGCTGCCGTTCTTGTTCTGAGTAAGGACTTTGATGGCTTCGAGGGCCTGTAGAATGCCCATTACGCCGACTACGGGACCTAGGATTCCGCCGTCGCCGCACGACACGACTGACTCTGGGGGTGGCGGCTTGGGGAATACACAGCGGTAGCATGGGCCGCCGGTGGGGTCGCCTGGGGGTGAAGGGGGGTTGTTGAGGACCATGAGTTGGCCGTCAATGCGGAGAGCGGATGCAGAGACGAGGGTTTTGCATAGGAGGACGCATGTGTCTGAGATTAGGTAGCGGGAGGCGGGGGTATCGGTGCAATCTAGAATTAGGTCGTAGTTTTGGAATGTGGCAATGGCGGTTTCTGGAGTGAGACGAGCTTTGTGGGGGATGAGTTTGACGTTTGGGTTGAGTCTAGTGATGATGGTTAGGATTCCATTTTTCCCTTCGTGTACTTGGGACAGTGACTTACGAGCTGAGGTACACCATTGCGCTCTCTACTTTGGACATACCGACTCTTGCGGTGGAATGAAGGATTTGACGGTGAAGGTTGGATTCTTCGACGGTATCGCCATCTATAAGTCCTACTGTGCCAACGCCAGCGCCAACGAGATATGCTGCAGCTGGACATCCTAGGCCACCCACGCCTACAACGAGCACGCGAGCATTTCGTAGTCGCAGTTGGCCTAGATCATAACTGGTTAGTTCTCATTTTGCCAGAGTTCAAGCCGTCTACTTGCCATGAAGACCAATCTCTGGCATAATTAACTGTCTTCCATATCTCTTGTATTCATTTGGTTCCAGTGGCCATCGAGACTGGTCATCCTGAACATCTTCTTGTGGTGGATGTCCGCTCTGCCCAAGAATGGCAAACACTTCTGATCGGAAATTATCCGGAATACCAAGATCCATATCATGATACAGAGGATCTACTGCTGGCTTCCTCTGGTGCAAAACTTTCTCCTGTTCACGGCGGTTGTGCTCTGCTTCTGCCAGCTGTTGTCGCAGATCCCGTAATGTGGTTTCGCATGTTGCTATCTGCTTCTGCAGTGATTCGACTACAGTACTCATACTGATAGTCATGTAAGATGCATTGGTTGTAAAGTCTCGTGATGTTGCTGGCCAAACCAAGTTTAGATGTGGGGGCCGTAATGTGGGGAAGAGGCTTATCGATTGCGAGAGACGCTTTTGGTTAGCGTGAGTCCCCACGTGAATGCCCAAGCGTGCTAGAGTAAGGCCGATATTGAGTAACCATTCTGACAACACTGAAGCCCGTATCGTGACACCACGCCTGCGGTTGCACAAGGAATGGAAAAAGCATTTTGTCGGCGACCGACTGATCGAGGGCCCTCACCGCTTGTTGCAAACGGAAACTGAAGACACTTCTCCACCCGCTGTCATGTGTTCATTTTCATGCGCAGCGGACAGGTTGCCAAACATCAAAGTTACAACAGGCTGAACTTCGAAAACCCAATACAAATGGACAAGTGAGATCTGATTCATGAGCCATGCGCGACACCCGCCCATTGTTCTTCCACATTTGTTCCCCAGACTCCAACTCTGCCAGCATATGCAACTTGGTCACATGGCTGGCTGACAGGGATTTGATCAAGCTCGTGCCTCATAGGAGTCGAATGGCTTTTAATATTAGGCTGGGTTGGTCCAGTCAGGCTTCGTGTGTTTATAGCCTTTGGCCAATGGAAATACGCAATGGATGTGTATATCAGCATCATGACTATTGGTGAGCTAGTGCAGCTGGGTGCCTACATTCAAAGCTGACCGATGGCAAGGGCCTGATATCATGGCCGCCATAATAAAAATTATGCAATCGGTTTCCGATCCACACATTTCCAGCTCAAGGACTGCAGTATCCGTGGTGAGCAGTTACACAGGTTTCGCCACAGTGATTGATTTTGTGGGCGTAGTAAGCTTGTAGCGTACCATAGAAGGTCAAGCGTTACCCCAAGTCAGTTTCTTTGACAAAACGGACGACTGACGAGTCTGACATGTGGAGGTCCAGTGATGTGACTATGATCGGTGGTGTGGCATAGAGCCTAGATCCTGGTCTCGGAGAACTTAAGTGCATGTAAGAAATACTCCGTACTGAATTTTGATTGCTCAGATGCACATAGCTGAAAGTGTTGCTCTATCCACAAATTAAATAAAGTCTCTTCTGGTCATGCCTCCCAGTGTTTTAAAAAGTCTTGACAACGACCTCCTGTTGCCGTGGCTCCCCACTAAATACCGGAGCTCTGCAACTTCATCCCTTATCCCAAGTGTCAGTGCACTTTAGAACCACAATCTCAGCTGAGACCAGATGCATTGGCCTCCAGGTTGTAACAACGTTGTGTTTCAGGTTCAATATTCTCACAGGGGTTGGAACTAGCAAAGCGGATACCGCATACCGTATTTTTAGCGAATGACGACAATCTTTCATACAGTACACGTTTACCGGCCAGCCCGGTAGCTTGGATCAGTGTTGCCCGAGCTGCGGGAGTATGCGGCCGCGCTTCGATTAGCTTCCCTGTGTAAGATCTCGCGACATAAAGACATGTCATACTCTGAGCAATTGCCCAATCCCCAAAGTCACCGACTTTGAAAGTCAAAGAGTTCAGAACAAGGCGGGGCTCTTCCGACAATGCTTGTCTAGCTCCGCCTAGTATATAACAGCCTTGGTAATGTGTGACGACGCTCACGCTCCCTAGAGTCTGGTTATCTCTCCACTTGGGCGGGAGAGCTTTGAACCGCATGGTGGCGTTTCCGCCCCTTTGACATCAGGGAGGGTAACGTGGAGGACCTGATCCTGATGGGCGGGCTTTCCTGAGCCTGGAAGCTGCACTGAGCTTGTCAGCTGCCCGAAATGTCAACTCAAGCAATGAACTAGTCTTGTTTCTTCGAGGGCTCAAACCACGTAGTGACACCTGCAGGTAACCACGCTGTTGAATGTGCACAAAACCTCTGCTTGCCGCCCCGCTATTAGATATCCCGTTGCCTGCCCCTCACGACTCGCGACCCTCACAATCTCGACTTTCGGCTTCGCCGATTAAAGTTCCAACCACGTTACGATGGTCTCGATATGCGCTAGTTGCAAGGGCTTGCAGAAGCACCTCCATGACTCAAATACCACTCAAGAGACGGAAACGGATGTTCTGCAATGGGTAAACACATCACTATTGGAGTTGCGCAAGAGCTCAGGCAATTGTCGCGCTTGCGCCCTCATCCTCAATGGCGTTCTGTTGCATCACCATCAACACGCCGACCGCAAGGAAGATGACGTTTGGATCACAGCTGAATCATTTCAACCGAAACCTGATCAGCCTGCCCAAGATCACTTGTCTGTCGAAGTACGATGGAAGCCGCCACAACATCAGGACTGCCAAGACGTTGAACACGAGCATGAACAACCTTGTGGATACCCAGATCTCAAGCTTGAGTTCTTCACCGATGGAGGTATGCATAATTGTTCAATCGGTAGCATCTACCGATGCGCCTAAAATATTAGGTTAGCATTGATCGCCCACCAATCGCCCGCTTGATCTGCCGTAAGCGTGAGTCTGTCGCTAATGTTCACAGACGGACAGTCGCCATTTTCGGCTATTGGTCAAGGCCGTAAGATATCCGAAAACCCATTACAAGATATTGGGCTGTCTTCGGCACGGAGCATGATCAACAACTGCCTATCCAGCCACTCGAAATGCAAGTCTAGGCACAGTCGACCAACCACTTTGCCAAGACGAATTCTGGATCTATTTACTGGAGAGGATTCGAAGAGCATACGACTTCACGAAGCAGAATACGTGGAATCTGAGCGTAGATACGAGTATGGAGAGTACGTCGCACTGAGCCATGTCTGGGGCCTAGCTAAGGGCCTCCCGAAACTTACCACAACCACACTGCAAGAATACAAGAAGAACATAGCATATTCTATGCTTCCCAAAGCTCTACAAGAAACTATTACGCTAGCCAGAGCCATGAAGATCCGCTGGCTCTGGATCGACTCGTTGTGTCTGATGCAAGATGAAACCCAGGAAAAGCTAGAAGAAGCGTTACAGATGGATGAAATTTTTGGCAACGCGTTTCTGACGATAGCTGCAACTTCAGCTGTTGACAGTAGCACACAGCCACTATTTCCAATCAAAAAGCAGCCTTTCAAGGTACAAGCAAAGGATACCCTGGGCTCGCCGATCAAAATCTATGTCAGGGAACAGCCGAGCCATTACAGCTTCAAAGCACCTTTCGACGACGGAGCGCATATGAACGACTGGGAATTACCGTTCAATATATCAAAGGAATCAAATCTACATACACCACTTCTCACACGAGCTTGGGCTTATACGGAACGCTTACTCTCTACTCGCGTACTGCATTTTACCAAGTCGGAGATGATACTTGAGTGTCGGGAAGGATACCAGTGCGAGTGTGGTCGCATTAACGACATGACATACGATTCTCGGCCTACCGACTGTATCAAACAAGAATTTGGACGCATGCTTGCAGAGACAAGCGATCACCTTACCACCAACAGCAATGGGTCTACCAGAGTTGACAATGTAACGTCGCAGCTGGCTTCGACGAGCCTCGCAAATGGCTCACAGGCATTATTACAGTTACGCGAAGAAGCCCTGCAGCTATGGTCATACATCATCACCGAATATACGGCGCGGAATATGACCTATGATGGTGACCGGCTTATCGCAATAGCGAGTATTGCAAAGGTGTTATCCCCCACTCTACAATCTGGATACATTGCTGGGCAATGGACCTTTAGCACACTAGCTCTGCTATGGTATCCGAATGATAGCACACAATGTCGCCGCACAAAAGTACCGAACGGGCAGGTGCCAAGCTGGTCATGGGCATCTATCGAAGGATCACCGATCTTCTCCGACAACACATCGGCGATGGATCTGGCATGCAGAGTCTCGTTTGGCCCAAAGGGTAAGCGTGCATCGGCATGGTCGCCAATCATGGGAGAGCCCCTGGATCTGAGTGCGGCGATGTCGGCTGAAGTTACTTTCCACACCACTTCGACATCGCCATATACGTACCATCTAGCGAGAAACGGCGTGACTGTGGATTTTACTCCAGATGTTGTACCACTGCAAGGAGAAGATATAATACACGATGGCGACAAGCTCGTATGTATTCTTGTTAGCATGACATTCCGCACCTCCATCGTTGGTCTCATCCTGCGGGCTTCAAGTAACAAGACATATCGCCGCGTCGGCCGCTTCGAGTGCTACGATTGCACACCTGAGAATGGGATGAGCGAGGATGCAGAGAACCTCTTCGAATACTGGTTTCCAGAGATACAAGACATGGCACAGCTGGACACTTTTCCACAGCGAACATTTACTGTTGTGTGAGACGTTGGATTGACTTTTCAGATGTAGCCATTCATGTGGCTTGATCCACAAAAGTGTAGTAAGGGAATTGCTATTTGCATTCCTGATGCACATCTCATTCGCTTGCCTACGTTGTCGATACCCCGAGCTTTGGTCCACTGAAGCCTCATGTTTTCTTCAATGCATATTCTCGAGATCTGGGTGGTTCATGCTGAACTACATCAAATTACTTAACTTCATTGCACTGGTCCCAACGCCCACTAGTGGCTAGTATCACTATCATTTACCTTTCGCCTGCCAAGTCTGTACCACGCTACATTTACATACTCAGTACATACTCCATCAAGCAATAACACCATCCAGCTGTTGAAGCTCACAGCTCTCTCCATAAGCAACAACACCGTTCCATCCATCTCATCCCGACTTCCAAACCTCCTCACTGATGTGTAATTCGGATCCTCCACAGTCTCCGTAACCGGGTTTCGCGCCGCAATGACACCTGCCCTCATCTCAGAAGGGAAGTATATGACCATAAAATTAGCCCTCCAACTCACCGTATAAACTAGTGTGCAAGAAACCTACATCCCGGCGCCAACGCATTGACCCTGGTTCTGAGTCTCCACAACCCCGTACTGATCTGCTTGTTTAACTGGGTAATGGCTGTTTTATTCTGAACATAAGAGGGTGGCGCGAGATGTTCTCTAAGGTACTCTGCAACGCTACTAGTCACCATACACTGGCTTTGTATCGATGGTGCATCGCCTCCTTCCGTCAGCGGAGCGCCAAAGCCGCCCTTCAAAGCAATTTCGTTACCCATATCCCGGAGCTGAAGGAGACACAATGATAGAGGAAGGCCGCGGTTGTGTTGACATGGAACACGTTCCTGAAGTCAGCTAGTCGACGTTATCGAATAGATTTTTCCGTAGTTCGCTGATGGAGCAGGTAGGGCTGTATACTACCAAGAGAATGATATAGCCTGCGTCTTTTGTAATAAAGTTGATGGCGGCTCGGAGGTCGGGCGTAGAGGTGATGTCGCATTGGGATGGGATTAGGCTCTTTGCTAGGTTGCTGCGGCATCGAGAGCGGTTTTGCGGCGCCAACTGAATACATTTGAACACCATGGACTATGAGGAGAGCATACGTGTCCCACTCTATAAAATGATAGTATGGTGTATGGAATTATAGAGCTTGTAATTGGCTTATATGGTGCCCCTTTCAGACTTCGATCTGAGCTCCATGTAATAATACGCAAAAAAGGATCTGGCCCTGTCGAAACTGTGAATCGATCAAGGATCGAGAATGAGCAGCTCATATCATTCTTCGTTGATGTTATGAACTTGTAATGGAACTAGGGAAGCTTTATACTAGAAAAAAATATGTTCGGGATATGGGATACACTTACGGGGTTACATCTGGGAATTTGATTATTCGCTTAATACACTCTTTCTCCTGGTCCAACAGTGAGTAGTATATCCCAAAAAGGTGGTTGGATTTTATTGACGGTCTATGTGAGCGTACTAATTGCTGTGTGAATTGAGGGCTCTTTCATAGTAACACGCATCCCCCTACTGTACGGGATGAATTGGTGAACTAAGGAACGAGGCGTCGGAGAAGTGGGATAATTAGCACCTTGGCAGACATACTGGGTAAGAGCAAGATAGCGGCCATAGAAAGCAGCAACGAGTAAGAGCACATGCCTTGAAATCTTTAATCATTCGCGCCTAATAAGACTACACTCACTTTCTCTCCAGATCCCCTAGGCCGGTCGGCGCCATGCCCGGCACACACCTCCCTGGGTGCCACGCTGCCAACAACAGCGTCGCAAGCACAACGGGCATGAACTCCAACGTGCCAAAATACACCTCATTCGTGTTCAACTTCCCATACAACCCCTCCGCGGTCTCCGCCAGACGAAAGCACACACGCAGATAAAACAACAGTACCGCCATTGCAAACGCAGCATAAAACCCTTTCCCCACAGCCCTAAACAACGCCTTCCTAGCCTTCCACACAAACAAGGCGAACAACACTATAAATACGAAAAAGGTAAGAGCCTGGAATGCTAATCCCCCTAATAAGATGTTATTCGGCGTACTCGTATCCTTGCGATTCGACGCCGCGACGCCGATCAGCGCAGCACCTAGGATCTGGACAACCGTCGCGACCACATCGCAAGTAATGAAGATCCAAAGGATGAGCTTGGGTGCCAGCGGAGCGTACTGCCGCCCTGTAGCGGCGATGAGGCGCGAGAGGATTGTGTAGATTGCAGCGGCGAAGAAGACAGGCGCGACGACGATGAAGAAGTACTGGATTACAAAGTAGTTCAACTTGTAGGGGTTGACACGGGCCGAGAGGTTGCGGAAGGCATAGCCCACTATCTCCTGGTCGTTTGGTTAGTAGTTATTTGGCTTGTTTGGGGGAGACTCGTGTGAGAGCAGCGTGCGGGCGTACAAAGCAGATTCCAATCATCATGGTACTGAAATACCAGCTCCGGTATTTGAGCAGCTGCCATCCATGGGCGAGGCCGGCGACGAAGAAGAGAACGCAGCCTAGGACTCCGAGGACGAAGGAGGGCGTGTACCCGTAAATTATGATTGAGGTGTTGCCGTCGCCGCCGGGGGGAGGCCAATTTGGGTCGACATAGCCGCGTGAAGCCATTGTGTTGTAGTCCCACGTCAATTTCTCTCGCCAGCGCAGGATCGATGTATATTTGGGAAGACGGTCCAATCAAGGGATGGTAGTAAAACAAGTCAAACCCAAGGCAATGGCGCTTTGTTCTCCCCGCACCCAAGATCAGGAGTTAACTCCTTGCCCCAAAAATTATCAGACACTTCTTGTTCAACTCAAGTGCAGCACCCCCTACCTATGTATACTCGCTCCCACAAACCTGCCTCGCAAGCATACACCCGCTTACCCGACTTCTAACGAACCATATAAAAGTCGATGTACCGCGATCGCGGCTCCAAGTCGTGCAAATCTTGCCTAGTTACGCCTTATACAAGCCACATGCATCATTCGCTTAGCAGAGCTTGATACAGGCAAGTACCCACTTAGTTAGCGGGCTGTAGTTGAGGCTAGAGGAGGCTCTCGTATCGCGTATGTAGAGTTTCGCGCCTGCGCTGATTATGGGAGGTTGCGTTGAGCATGTGAGTGTGGATGTTGATGTTGTGTGAATGGGAGAGCCTCGGTAATTGACTACTACAGTGGTGCAGGAACAGGCGCTTCTCGTACGATTTAATAATCGGAGCAAAGACTGCTGAAGGTTTGTTGGTATGTACACAATATTGGGTATATTGTACTTGATTCACAGAGGCTGATGTTCGAGAATGAATGAAGGCGCGATCACGAGGATGGCTGCTGCTTCTGTAGCTATTCCAAGAATCCTACCAATGCTTCTAACATTTCCCTTTCAGCAGGCTCGACGGCCAAAACACCGTTGAGTTGCTCCTGGAGCGTCTTTTTGACGTCTGCCAGGCTTTCATCTCTTTCGCTCAGTGCTTTCACGATAGCATTCTTCGCGCCATCATCTTCAGCCACTAGCCATGCGAGAATGGCATCGATACGCTCCAGGCAATATAAGCCCTCGCTCAATCTTGTAGGGATGTTCTCCAATTCCAATTCCTCGATTTCTTCTTTGGACAAGCCGCGCTTCCTGTCCTTCAATTTGGTATCGAATGCTGCGAGTCGCGTTACGTAGTCTCGCCGTAATGTGACGAGTTTGGTGACTTTGTCGTAGTCCTTTTCAAGGAATTTGGCGAGCAGTCTGAAGCGAGAATCTGAGTTGCCTGGTAAGGAGCGGAGCAACGACGCAAAGATTCCGAGAATGTGTTCGGTCTGCTCTGAGTCGGGTTTCTTCATCTTTGCGAAGGTGCTGAAGAGGGGTTTCAAGCCTCGCGATTCTACGACCTTGTCGCACACTAGCATCGCGCTGTTTGACTGTGGTTCTTGGGTGGCCTTTCCATGCGCACCGTTGCTTGCACCATTTGTCTTCGTGACTTCTACGGGTGTGTCCTCTGCATGTCCGCAAGCATGGTCCAGCACTTTCAATGCCCTGCTCTTGCTCGTTTTGCCATCTCTGACAAAGAGCAAGCACAATTCCACACCTTCTGCCTTCAAGAACTCCATCTTGCCAGCGGGCTCCTCGGTGACTGATGAGAGACAGTTGAATAGGTTTTCCATGTACTCCTCCTCGTCGCTGTCCTTTTCAGGGTCATCTCGTCGATATGGAGCAAGGTTTGTGAGGAAAATTTCTACGCCATTCATTGCGGCTATGCGGTTTCGGTTCGTTCGGGATGATTGTGTGAGGATAGAGAGGATTTCGGAGGCGTATTGCTTGTTCTGAGTCGTGGGCTTTTCAGGTTTTTGGATCCTGTCCAGCAGCCATTGTACAAGGCTGCTCTGCTCCCCTATCAAATCGGTATTCGAGGGTTGTGATAGTAGGTTCTCGATGACACTGAGAGAATGGTATACGCCCGATGCGTCGGCGGAGTCGCTTTCGTCGAATCGAGAGAAGTTTGAGATCAGTAAGCTGAGCAAATCTGCGTCGAGGAATGCCGTCACCACAGCGTCCCACTGTTCTTGCTCTCCTCCCACATCTTCATCTGTGAGCTCTGATATAATCTCTATGGCTGCAATCGCAATGTCGGTGTTCTCGTGCGCCAGCAGCTCCACCAATTTGGCTGCAGCTGGACCCTTCGCAAAGTCCTCATATAGCTCTGGGTGTTCAGACAATATGCTGAGATCCTTGATTGCCTCATCTAGGTCGGCTTCCGAGTCCATGAACTTGGTTGGGTCGTCTTCGTACTTGGCGCGCAGTGACGCATTCTTAATGACCTTCTTCTCGAAGTTGAGCGCCAACTTGCGCAACCACGTCGCATCGTAATTGACTGGTTGTATAGCGTCCTCGCCATCCTGGGCGTCCACATAGTCCATAGCGTCTCGAGCATCCTCATCTAGGCCACCACCGAAGAATCGGCCGTCCTCGTCGTCGCCATCTTCATCTTCGAGATCCGGGGGCATCGCAGGGCCAGCTTCCTCGCCATCGTCGTCCTCCTCGGCCACTGAGGCTTGGTCGACCCGCTTAGCATGACTGTCTGAACCCAATTTGGCCGTCTTGTAGGTTTGTGTTGGATCGGCTTCGTTTGGGTTCTCGAATTTGCGCTTCACTGAACCATTTGCGCTCTTGAACAGATCATCTATGCTTGTCATGTTGGCCAACAAGACTTTGTGGGGAGCCGAGTGGGAAGATGTTGAATAAGTGGAACTGTGAGCTGAGTTGCAGTCGCGTCTACGTGTGCATGGTGAAGTGAGAGTGACTGGTGGTCCGAGCGTCACTGGCGCGTCAAGGTGAGACCCGCGCATCCACATGTTCAACAGAGGCCAGCCGCTCGCTCTACTACAACTTCAGGCCACCCATCCATCGCAATGGCGCACCCATCTGCACCATCTCACTCGACACGACGTCATGCCAGAAGCTGCTACCCCTCCTCCCACCGCATCTCTTGTTGTCAGATTGCGCTATCAGCCCTTGTGTTCAACCTGTACTAATGTGATATCACATGGATTTCACGGTGAAAATGACCGCCAGTCGAAGCAATGGGACTGGAGCATGGAAGCCCTACTGCAGAACACCATTTCATGCCGCTGTTGTGTGTTCTTGCTCCAGGTTTTGGAGGCCAGTCCGTGGCTAGTCCATCGCAACGACAGCAATGTTCGGCTCAGTACTACCCTTGTAGGCTCACAGCATAGCTCGCCATTTGAAAAGCCACAGAATGAAATGGGTCAGCAGCTTATCAAGCACGGGCCTGCTCAGACTACCGAGTATAAGAGATATTACAGGCCTCAATTGATGGTAGGAGACCAATGCACAGTCATATTGCCTGCCGCTAAAGTCGAAGCGAACGACACCGAGGATGTTGATCCAGGTAGCGCATTTTGCGGCAGGGCTGTTGGGCCAGAAGCCAACTTTTCTTTGATTCGAAACTGGCTCAACCTATGCGTCACAAATCATCAAAGTCCCTCACATGGCGAAGGACTGCATGCATGGTATGAAGGGACAGAGGAACATAGCACAAGTGGGCGTGGATGTTCCCCAGTTATAAGCGATCCCATACCGAATTTCCGACTTGTTGATGTCAAGATGCGATGTATTGTACCCATCGAATTTAAGACAGATTATGCAGCTCTAAGCTACGTGTGGGGTGACTCAAAACGAGTCTCCCTGTGCAAGGACAACGCGGATGCGCTTTCCTTACCCGGAGCTCTGGATCACGAGAGCCTTGATCTTCCTCGAACATTCACAGATGCAATCGAAATTGCAGAGAAGCTCTCCATGCGTTACATATGGATCGATGCATTGTGCATACTGCAAGACAACTCAGATCAGCTTGTTCAACATATGAATTCTATGGATCTCATCTACAGTGCAGCCGCACTGACAATTGTGAGCGATGCTGAGAGCGCTGATACGGGTATTCCAGGTCTCAGTACATCTCGTAAGCCACCTCAGGCGACATTTCAACACAAGGGAACTCAATACATATCTGCGAAGAAAACCTTTGGTCAGGCTTTGCAAGAGTCTCCGTGGGAACGTCGTGCCTGGTGTTTGCAGGAGAAAGTCTTCTCTAATCGGCTTCTGGTGCTGACCGAAACACAAACCTTTTACCACTGTGCGGCAGCAACCTGGTTTGAGGACACCCAACTGGAATCAAAACCAAACATTGCAGGGCCAGTCCATATCAGGGAGAAACCGAGTCGTACGCGAAAAGAGGCAATGATGTTCAAAGCATCAACCCAGATCGCATACGAATCGCATCGAGATTACTTTGGTAGGAACTTCTGGCGACTGATTGAAAATTACAGCCAACGGTCACTCTCCTTCGAAGCTGACGCCATTCGCGCATTCAGCGGCATTCTACGTTCAATTGAGCAACAACATGGCGTTGCAGTGTGGGGAATCCCACAGCGCGAGTTTGGACGCGGGATCTCTTTTGAACATTCCCCGTATCAGTCGGGCATGCGACGGGAGGGGTTCCCTAGTTGGACTTGGGCAGGTTGGCGTACGAGCGCTGATACCTCGTTGAAATTTGTAAACTTCAAGAGGAAGGATAGCGACATGATGGTTTCTGAAGGCCAATACCGCGTTGATAGAAACTCGGGCACGCATTCTGAAACATCCTTCTTTGACGTGGACTGGCATTATTATTCACTCGACAATGCTGCCGGCGATCCAACACTGGCAGCCATCCAGAAGACGTTTCAAGAGCCAACCGGCGCTACTGCACAGGGTACGTCAGCAAATACCAGAACGGATAACTCTTCATTATCATCAGCAGCAAGGCCACTGAAGCCAGAGCGAGTGTCACTTTGGGGTATCCCAGGACACCCAGGGGAGAAAGACTACATTCCAACGACGGCGATCCCACCACTCCAGCACGAGCAAGGCATGCCTCCAATCAACCACATTCTCCAATTCTACACCAGCGCCGCTCCAATCATTGTCGGCTCCCACAAATCCACAGGATGGCGAGGCCTGTCCCGTCGGACCCTGCACGTGCCGGGCTCAAACGATGCATTGGAGTTCTCAGTCAATCTAGATTCAGCGTACGACAGTAAAGGACAGGATATGTGGCTCGTGTACGTATCACGGTGGTGCACGACGGATCTCATGGCCATGGAAGGCAGACGGCGTAGGAATAGAGGTACCGACCGCCTCAACTTGCTCCTGGTAGAAAGTGTCGCGGGCTGGCGCCATGTGAAGAGGAGGGTGCAGTTGTTGGAGTGTATATGGATTGATTGGTGGGGTGCGGCTAATCCGCAATGGCAGCTAATTAGTCTGGCCTGAGGCAATACTATGTGGATCGTATTAGAGAGACATGCTACTTTTTGGCAATGTATATGGTATAGCACTGATTATGTGTCAAATTCATGGCAGGCTGTTCTATTAAAGATAGCAAATCAGCACAGAAACATACACACCTCACTAGCACTGTCAGTGATCTTCGACTCGTTATTACATATTCATCATTCCCATAACTATGCACATTTGCTATATCTTGCCGCTCGCAAAACGACCCCACATGTTTCTCACGAGCTAGAGCAGAAATGAACTCATAATCGTGATGATGTAGGGAAGATAGTTGACCTCGCATTTTGTTTTTTGCTAGCCATGACGTCTACTGAAATTCTGCAGTACTCAACAGTACCCTGAATCTAGGGATATTGGACTTCTGGGTACCTCAGATAGGAATTTTTGTGGAAATGGATTTCTCTTTGGATTGTGGATTTTTTGGAAAAGCGGCACCTTGAAGGAAGGGAGATTGGGAGGGAGAACTTGATTTCAAGATTTTGTAAACGCATGTGGAAGAGTCTTTTGGGTTGGAAATATCTATAGTCAGTTATCAAGGGCTGCAGTTCATTGTTCACTGTCGTTTTTTGGCCATCAATGGATCATTCAGCTGCTCCCAAAAAGACAATAATTTAAAGTATCTCAATATTCCTTCTTCCCATATTCAAAAGCAAACAGGTTCAAACAATCCTAGTGGGATTCATCGCCTTGACCCAGGGCTTCCAAAAGTTCTCAATACCATCCGCAAAGTTCCAACCCGTCCAGTCATAATTCGTCAGGCCCCATGTATCCGGGAAACCCTGGACGCCAGATCTGATCCTATATGAGCCAGCAATGGACCACACCATCCAGCTGATTCCATTGTCGATTGTGTACTCGCGAAGGCAGTTTTGCAGCGTGGCATTGTATAGGGTTTGGTCCTGCGCAGTGCCGAATTCGGAGAGGATGACGGGGGTTTCGCGAATGGCCTTGGGGCAGTCGTTGGTGGTGTTGCATGCGGCTGGTGCATCTATGCCAAGGGCGTTGAAGCCGTTGCGGAAGAGGTTGGCTTGAATAATGGGACAGGTGCCTGTGTCGACGTCCTCGCTCATATGGTACAGGTGGACTTCGTAGACGACCTTGTTTGCCCATGGGTGGTCATCGAGGTTGAAGTATTCTGGTTCGCGGCGGGCGGCGTCGCGGATGGCGGTGCACTTGTAGCATGGGGCTGTGAGGATGTTCTTACCGCTGGTCAGAGCGGATACATCTTGTCCGTACTGCATGCCTGACCACAGAATGAGAATATCGGGGTTGGCCTCGTGGATCGCGTCAGCGCCCTGGGTCATGTTGCCAACGAGCGTTTGCCAGTTGTAGTACAGGTTTGTGACGTTCCAGGACTCGCGGAGCTCGTTGCGGAGAGACATGCTGACGATGTTTGGGTGGCTCTTGGCCCAGTTGGCGACGTAGGAGAGACCGCGGCGCCAGTCTGATGCGTTGAAGTGGATGTCGTCGAACCAGGCTGTTCCGTCAATGTGCGAGCAGCACCATTGCGCTTTGCCCGTGTGAACGTCTGGGCTGATAAAAATACCCTTGGTCGCAGCAATGCGTGTGATGTCGTCCCAGATCTCGAAACGAGTGGTTTGAGAGGTCCAACCCGGGTTTCGGGCGATGATCTCGTTTGTGACTTTGGTGCTATTGCAGGTTAGTTGTCTGACTTGATCAAGAGAGATATAGAGAGCTCACCCGTTGACATATCCGAGCGCATTGATCATGGCAACTTCGAGGGGAACGTCTGAGCCGTTTCTGTCATAGACCTGATCGATCATTTCAATGGCATAGCCCCTTGTGCACAATTAGCTACGCGGTTCCGAACAAAATGCCGCAGGGACATCTTACATGCGGATGTAATTATATCCAACACCTGCGATGTCATCGAGGATTTCCTCTGCGGATGCCCATTCCAGACCTTCAGGTATCATCGTTTCACCTGAGAAGCATCATTAGCTATTCGTCCAACAATATGCCTCGTCCAACATACCACTCATTGGCCAATTGACTCCAGCCCATGTTATCTTCTCGCCTCTACTATCGACAATGTCCCTTCCACTGGTGCTATAAGGGCCGTTGAACGATGTGCCATTTTCAACGCGCTTTCGCAAATTGTAACGAAAATGGCTATCGCTTGCAGAGTCTGGCAGGAAAGCAGCCCATGCAGCAGCATTAGCAGTCGCCAATGCAAGCAGTATCCTTTGTCCGAGCATTTTGAGATCTACACGGAATTTCAATTCGAGCTACCGTACGAGCCATTGGGCGCACTATCCATCTTATACACATTCCCGAGACTGGCGGGCCTACTTCCTTGATCTGCCCCAACCTCGGAACCGAATCCTTCTCAATTGTTACTTGACGTAGGGACCGGCTGATCGTGACTCGATTGTACCGCGCTGTCGGACAATTGCCCTCCGAACATGTGCTTAGTCCCGTCGGGGTAGAGATCGACATGATCTCCCTGCAATTGTGGGGAAATGAGTTCAGGCACCTCCGCAAAAAGGCGGAGGATTGACAAGAAGAGGGATTCATCCCGACGTAAATGAGCCGCAAAACGGGCGGAAGCAATTCTGAATTGTTGTTAGTGGTCAGTCTAAAATCCATGAGCTTCCAGTAGGGCAAGCAGTGGAAAGGAATCCCAGACTTTGACCACAACGCGGTGTTGTAGCCGGGCTTGGTGTTGCGGGGGTGGTCGGCTACTTGACCGAGCCCACCCCCGTCATAACCACTGGTTATTGACATACTTCAGAACATTAATAATTTACACTGCTTGTTTTGGATGGGAGATTTTTCGATATTCTTTATTTCTACCTGCAAGTGTGGTCTTCTGTTTTAATATAAAAAAATGAATGTACAAATCGAAGCACGATAACACTGATGCTTACCGTGTTTAAACCTTTGTGTGACCCGCAATATACTTTGTCTTCCTCATAATAGCTAAGCCCTATAACAAGTAGGATTTGTTTAAGAAGGCAAGCCAATGCTGATATATCTGATTTGTCTCATATAACTATGCAAGATTAGTAATTTTCAACAAGAGAGGTCCAGGCTGCGCAGCAGGTCAAGTAGATTGCGCGTCTTTGATCATACAATTCTTCATTACTTCAAAGCGTGGCATTTTTTAATATAATAACTTAATTTTAATTACATACGGCTAATGCTACCTCGCCCTTATCTATTGCCTCAGCCATGTTAACGTAATTCGAATATAACAGTAAGCATATCTATTAAAAGTTCAAATTGGTAGGAATCAAGGCATCTGACGAATGCCTCCTTTGAGTTTGTTCACATCTGAGCAGAAGGCTTTATTCATCATGACGAGCATCCGTCTCTCTACCTACAAAATAACTAATACTCTACATAGGCGCACACTCGGGATGACTATTCCTAACCGACCATCGAAAGCACTTTGATCTCTATGGCTTTCCCCCTTTACCAACCCAGTCACAAGGCCCACGCACACCTCAACAATACTCGAGCTCCACTGCCATCACAACGACCGAGCTCATTCTGCTACAACAACAGCCATCATCCTGACATCCAGCCATGCTCCGCGGCTACACCAGACCGGCCCCTCCACAATACAACCCCCCAACTCACACCCACACACCCACATCCCCGTACAGAACCGCAGCTCACATCCCGCGGCCGGGGCCCAACCGCCGAACCTCACACGGCTCGCAATTCCGCTCCTACCCCCGCGCAGCCCCCCATACACCCCCCTGCCCAATGCAACCGCTCCCCCCGTGCAACGCTAGTACCACCATTGACGACGGGACCTGCCCTTTTCCCTGCAGCAATTTACCAAAGAAGCACGAACGTGCATGTCTCTCAATATGCGGGTGTCCACTGTATCGAAGGCGGTGTGCGGATTGATGCAGCGGTGAACGTGCCCTGCTACGGATGGGGATGGCGGACCGAGCCGGGGAGTGGGAAGAGAACGAGCGTAGACGAGCATGCAAGGTGTGTAGGGGTGATGCTTGTCTGATGTGGTGGTACGAAAGAAGGTTGAGCATATTTATTCTTTGGTTCTGCGTGACCGTGGGGTGGTGTGGGCGTGGGACGCACTGCAAGCTGTGTATGTGTATGTGTGAGTGTGAGTGTGTTTCTGTGGGTGTGATTGAGCATCATGACGGATGAAGATCTGCGGTGCGTGTGATATGTGTCATTGGCTGTTGTGGCACATTGTGTGGCTGTTGCGCAGTCTGGGAGGGTTTATGGACATTCGTACAATCGAAGGTAGACGGCACATTTTGTGGCCTTCGAGAATGTACGTACAGTGGTACGTTTACACAACGCTAAGGGACGACATTTGGCAAGTTTGGAATGTTCAGGAGGTTGCTATTAGATGATTGTTTGGCTGTGATCTAAATGAGTGGCCCTGACATATCGTGTATCGGCATCACCGAGACGTGATGTGACAATACAGTGGAGACATAATGTTTCTGCAAGAGTATGGACAATCATATCGGCGCGTAAGGCTGATGCTGGAAGCAATGTTTAAAGTAAAGGAGAAGCCCACCCGCAAAGCAAATGCTCGACATGATATGCAGAATGTCCCTACCACCACTGAGTAGTGTTAGTGCGTGTACATGCATATGTGATAATGCTACAACAGAGGCGAATGAGGCATAAAGAAAGGAGAATACCAATGAAGGCTACAATCCGTTTTCTGCATGTTCCAGATACGCCAGGTAGTCGGTGAAGAAGGACATACTGTTTCAAGAACATATGAGTACAGGTAGAAAAGTGATGCGGAGGCAAGAAATATCACCTCATTTTGGAAGTATGCTGACGAGTCGTATACATATCAATGTATCATGAGAAGGAAAGAGAAAATATATGCATGTTCGAGCGTTAAATGGTACTCGAACTGCAATCAAAACCATGTCGCGGACAATGAGATGCCAAGATCCATGGGTCGTGTGTTGTGGCCTTTGGACGAATAGATCCTGTTCAAACTTGGAAGCTACTGTTCAGATTGTTCGCTGATCCACGGTTCGCTGTCGAACACCGGTTCGATGACGCGTCACGCCTTGACTTTTTATTCCCTGGAGATCCTTGAGATGGGGAATGAGGGAGAGGCTGGTAGCGAAGACCGCTTGCCAAAGTCCCGTCGTTTGGGGACCCACCCCCAACCGAGCTGCGTTTTGTGGAATGGTCGGAGTCGAAGCTGTAATAAGTATTTTGAGAACTCTGGCGCGCCATTTGAGCCGAGGAAGCATTGGAAGCACGACATTCGCGGAAATTAGAATAATTTGTTGCTGGGGATGTAACGCTCATTAGATCAAGAAGTCCAGAGGTTCTGAAGTTGAGTTGCATCTGTGGTGCAAGACTTGTTGCTAGGCCATCGCTCGAGATCGAAGTCGTACTAGGAAGATAGCCCACTCCTGTTTCTTCCGCAGTACCGGGCCCATGGCCTGATGTAACGGACTGCAGAGGTCCTGCCGATGCTGCTTCAGACGCATTGATCGAAATCTCTTCTTCATTACTCCATGGAAGTGATGGTTTTGCATATGAGGATTTCTCCTCCAGTGGTGAAGCTCCTGTAGCTTGTCCAGATCGTAGTCGTTGATCGTGTTCCAGGTCGAAGCTGACACGGGATGCTTGGGCTGGGCTAGGTTGTGGGAATGGTAGTAACCTCTGCTTTGAAACAGCTCCTGATGCGTGAAACTGGCGGACAGGTGGCCTCTCTGGTAGGTTCATTTGTAAAGAGGTCATACTGGACAAAGGCGATAATGAATCAGTTGCTGCGTTTGCGCCGTACGATGACTGCGTATATGGCAAACTATTCGTTGGATATGTCGAGTCCTGATCCATATAACCAGTCGGACCCTGGAGCGATTGCTTTTGCATCGGGTGATTCCATCTGCATGATGATCCATACACCCTTGAATTTGCTATCGGTGTTGGATTCGGCAGGTATATTGAAGATTGGTCTAGTTGGTAATTCTCGACTGGCGAAGTATCTTCTTGATAGGGTACAGTCCAGGTGGAGGGGTATACTGACTTTGTGTCGACTTGAGGGTATTGATGAGCGACCATTGAGCGTGGATAGGGATTGCTCCCATCGTTCGAGTATATCGGCATTATACCGTTGCCACTGGCCATATTTGTGAGGCTGTGCGCCATACTAATACCGTCAATGACCTTTTGTACGTGGTCCGATCCCACCTGGACAGGTCAGTATTAGTGAGGAAGGTCCGGTGACGTCGCTTACCCTATGGAATTGGCAGTGAATCGGGTCTATGTTAGCCATGACGCAGCTTGCACATCCTGCACCGTTTCCTGAATCACCACTGCATCGAATTTTTCTCTTCCGACATCGCGCACACTGGATTAGTGTTAGTAGGGATTCATAAAAATGGCATATTTTATGCGCTACGTGAATGAGAATAAAACTCTTCCCGAGACAAAGAAACCCATAGGCCGAATCAATAAAAGCAACATACGGCAACTGCTATGCGACGTCTCGCTGATCCCATCTCGGTCTGATGGTCATCCCGGCCCATATCCAGGCGGCCATGAATTCCACCTACGGGGCCTCCAACAGGATATCCACGAGAATTGACTCTAGGTGCATGTGAAAGGGAAAGAGGGGAATAATAGTCAGAGAAGGGAACAGAATTTGGCAGGTAGCATCGCGTGCCAAACTCCATGACCTTGAATATCCGGAGTCTGTGATGACGTTAGCATTAAGGTAGTCATAGATTTATGCTCGTATCGAGTACAAACCCTTTGTCTAACACTGAATAGAGACTGGGAAAGATGGTATGGACGTGGCTCAGCCGCCTGCGTTGCTCCGATTGACTTAGGTAGCGACCAGCAGGTAGCTGATCGGGTGATTATGCGTCTGACTGGCGAGATGGGATCAAGAGGGTCACTTGTTGACCCGATCAAACAGCCGTCCGAAACGCGAATGTTTATACTCTAAAAGAGAAGAGACTGCAGCTGCTACCAAGTACTAGCAGGAAGCGACGACACGACACACATGTAGTTTGATACTGGGCGACGTGGACGAATGAATGTTATTTGGAGACCTTATTAGGAGGCTCCAGACTGTACATCAGTGACAAGCGTTTGTACCTTGGGAGACTCCTGGGAGATCAAGGCACTTTCAGCTGCATGTAGGCAGCATACATGCAGCTGGGGATCTGTTCCCGGGGGCACAAAATGGCAGGGATTGCTAGATCAGATGCTACAATGAATAGCCAAAGGTGCCACACTGCGTGCTTCAAATCTCTGTACTCGTCCCAATTCATAAGCGCCAGAGCCATACAGGCTGAGCGTAATTATGACCGATCATGATGGTAGATGAAGCGTCTTTCGTTGGAAGCGGCAGAATGTTTGTGGAGAGTCAAGCTGCTATGGTAGTGGAGTAATGACTACAAACATTGGTTCAGTCGGGCTGTATTAATGAAGCTAGAACGCTGAAGTCTTTATCCTTCGGTTGTTTGCAAGCTGTGTAGTGTTACCGCGTATGCGGGAGAAAGTTACATATGCGAAGCTACGAATCATTGTTCTCCTACAGTGCTGAGGTGTGATGTTTGGCTGGGGGTCAGCAGGGTGGCTGAGTAATTCTTGCTGCCTCGCGCTCGGACACACCAGATCATCTGTCTTCGGCATGAAAAGCCATCGGAGTCCTTATATTTGCATCGGCACCTCTTGAATCGGAGCGCGGCATTCTAGAAGCCGAGGGCTTTACGGCCCTCGGCTCGCTGATCTAACGATGTAGCCCCGATTCAGAGCCCATAGCGAGCATACCTGGACATGGCTACGATGCAGCGAGAAGCTGTGGACCTGTAAGCAGCTACCTGAGAAGACTGGTAGAAGTGGAGACTTGGTAGCACTTGCAGTCCTTCACTATACCTGATTGGAACCGTTGGCTCACTGAGCTTTCGAAGTTGAGGTTGTGAAGTCCCATATATGATCTGTGTATTCTGGATATTTACCGATGCAATATGCCGCTGTCTTTGTCATTTGCTTGTCGGGAGCTTTAGATCTAGTACAAGCGGGGAAGTCAGACAAGTCTCCGGCGGGTTCACTCTCGTTCCAAGGCTGTCAGAGAAGGTGCTTGTGCATTAGAAGGTAACATTAGTAACAATATTGATAGGGCAGAGCCAAAGATTTGTGCGCTGGTGACGTGCTGTCTGAGGGTGGCTCAAACAAAACAAGCGACAAAAGCCCATTATTTTCCTTAATCTCGGGCCGGGCGCTAGCCTTTTGGGGAGAAGATGCAGCTTAAGCATGTAAAAGTGGCGAAAATGATGGAGCAGACTTGTGGCTTGTGGCCACGGGCACGCTGCGCCAAGCCAGCAGCAAACCATGGAAGGACATGCATTGTGATCAGAAGAAACGACCCAGCTCCTCGGAGATTTGTTCCATTGTACATACGAGGAATCAGCTATGTGTAGGATCCGCAATCTGCTCAACAAAGGGTTCAAGGCCCAACGGGCTGGCTGGTAGTCAAGCGACCACAGGCCGACAGGGCTCATGGTCGTGTTGCGACGATCGCTTTGGGGGACTGTTAGAGTGAGAAAAGGACTGGAATACAGTGGAGAATCGCTCTTGCATAGTGATGGCAACTCTATAGCCGGCGTCGAAAATCACGCACTGCTTGTTGCGTTATCCTAAGGGTCTGTTGTTATACAAGTGCCATGCACAGCTTGTATAGACGTCGAGAAGATTGCAGTGATTGTGGAGTGAGCACAGCAGGATTAGCTGCGTTCAGGATACCGGTATGCCGTCATTTCTCGGCTGTCAAGACGAAGCGCAGAGGATCTGAGAAATCATACTATCAAGTGTCAACCACTACGCCTGGTTGAGAATACCAAAAGTGGTAGAAGCGAGCGCCGGCCGCGCTTGCAAAATCGATGTTCGGCTTCAAGCCGAAGTTCCGAAGCAAACGATCCGACCAGAACTGGCTTCGGGTAGACGTTGCGGCGGCCTGGAGTCTGGGAGCAGGGGTCAATGTAGAGTACACAACGGGCGTTACCTTCAACGGCCCGCTTCCCTTTGAGTGACGCACTTCCATCTCTTTAGGAAGTCCTTGCTGCCGAAACATGAGCGCTTACTGGCGGCCGTTTGTTGTGCAGAGGGCCTGTTGCTGCATACTGTGGTGGGAGAGGGCGTTGTTTCGACACATTGGAGGACTTTCTGTGGGCACTGCATGGCCTCTCCCCCGGTCAGATGGTCCTCGACGAGATAAACGACTGAGCGGGCTGAATGATGTGAAGCCTGTTGAATCACGTTGCCTAGACGTATTGACATAGAGCGTTTGCAAGACGCGAGGGCGGAGAAGAGCGCCAAGTAGCGTGTAGCGCTGGAGGTCCCTGATCAGGTGATCAGGCTGACCTCGTCCAGTCTAGACTGGAGCGGGCTCAAGCTCCCGCTACTTGTGGCGTCACGTGACCAGCTCTAGCTCCGCCCCGGTCGCGACCTTCTGTTGCGCTGAGGAACGTTTTGCGACAAACACTCATTTCGCCGCACCACATTGAACCAAACCATGTCCGTGCTGCTGGAAACGTCACTGGGCGACATCACCATCGACCTGCTGGTAGACGAGGCGCCGAAATGCTGTGAAAAGTAAGTTGGCCCAATCCCTACGCACGCCTCACGTTCCTGCGTCTGCATGCTGCATGCTCTTTCCCGCTGTCTTCCCACGCTGAGCACACCACAGCCACTGACAGCTTGTCACCATAGCTTCCTCAAGCTATGCAAAGTGAAGTACTACAACTTTGCACCCGTGCATAGCGTTCAGCCAAACTTCTCCTTCCAGACGGGCGACCCCATTGGCCCAGGCTCCCAGGACAGTGATGGCGGTCGCTCAATATGGGGCTTGCTCGAGCCTACGCAAATAGCAAAGAAGACCTTCGTGCCCGAGTTCCGCCCCAGGCTAAAGCATGCGGACATGGGCACTGTTAGCATGGCCACCGCCCCCAACCCAGACGACCCAGACGAGCGGTTTGCAGCCAGCCAGTTCATCATCACGCTGGGGCCAAACATTGACTTCCTCGATGGCAAAGCTGCCGTCTTTGGCTCGGTAGTCGAGGGCTTTGATACGCTCGAGAAGATCAACACAGCATACATCGACGACAATGGCCAGCCACTCAAGGACATCAGAATACTGCACACTGTCGTGCTCGACGACCCTTACGACGACCCAGTCGGCCTTGTAGCGCCGCCAGAAAGCCCTATACCCTCCGCCGCACAGCTTGCAACTGTACGAGTAGCCTACGATGAGGACATCGAGGAGGAAACCGACCCAGAAGCACTGGACAAGGCCCGCCGAGAGCGTGAAGCGCGCGCACAGGCGCTCACGCTTGAAATGGTTGGCGATCTTCCCTTTGCCGAAGTAGCACCGCCTGAGAACGTGCTGTTCGTGTGCAAACTCAACCCCGTCACACAAGACGAAGACCTTAGGCTCATCTTCTCTCGATTCGGCACCATCCTGAGTTGTGAGGTCATCCGCGACAAGCGAACAGGGGACAGCCTGCAGTACGCCTTCATCGAATACACGAACCAGAAAGACTGCGAGCAGGCCTACTTCAAAATGGATGGCGTGTTGATCGACGACCACCGCATACACGTCGACTTTTCACAGAGTGTCTCAAAGATCGCCGATGATTGGCGAGACGACACAAACAAGAAGCGTAGGCGTGCAGCGGGTGGATTCGGTGGTATCGACAACCTGGAAAAGAGGAGGCAGTATCGCGAAGGTGGACGCCAGATTGTGTCAGACTCTGTGGTGAACCGCCTCGTCGCAGACAGAGAGGTTACCAATGATGCAGCCGTCCCCCTACGAAACGCCAATCCGGAGAAGCGACGCGACGATACTCGAAGACGAGAGCGGCGACAAGACTACCACGACGATCGCTTCAAGCGAGACCGGAGCCGGAGCCCCAAACGCGACCGCCGGTATCGAGACGACGGCCGATACGACGATCGTCGACGTGATCGAAGTCGCAGCCCCATTCGCAACAGAGAGAATCAACGAGACAGGAGTCGAGACCGACACAGGAGAGACGATAGGGATCGCCGGCGCTGAGAGTGGATCGGCAAAGAAGAATGCAGCACATGCCATCATCAAACTAAATCTCCACGGAGAATGTAGTGGTCCTGCCAAGTTCCTTCGCACCGTGTTAATTAATCTAATCAACGACAAACATGACTCTGCGTTCGAACTAGAGTAGTTCAAACAACAACACAGAGGCCCAAGGCCTGGGACATGAAACCTGTATAGAGCTAAGATGCATCAGCCTCGATGGTCCCTACCTCAAGGGTTCAGCAGGAAGGGATTGGAAAGACAAGACAGACACATTTGTATATACATGCCCGCACAGGACATCATTCACAAAAAAAAAGCATATGTGCAACCCAGTAATTTTGTATTTGCAAAATTCATCTAGATGTGGCCCCTTCCATCCATCCATCCATCCATCAATAGGAAACAGAGCTTTGCCGCACAAAGTCCCCCTTACCCTTGAAATGAATCAAAAACTCCATTCTGCCCTCTTGCATTGATGACGTGATTTGTGAATTTCTTTTCCCCTCTCCCCCAACATCTGTCTGTGAATTGAGAGAAAGAAAAGGAAAAGGACAAATGGAAAAGTTGATGAAGTAAAACGCCATGTGCAATGCTCTGGTTTCTCGAATCCTATGCCTTGCTCTCTCGCTCTGGCTCATCGCTCAAGCAGACCTCATCACTCTGCAGACCCGATAAAATGTCACCTGTAAATCCACAGTCCCTACCCAACTGCCCCAGCTCCAGCTCCAACTAAGCCCTCTGTCCGGCCATTTGCAATTTCCTCAATCGCGCACACTAAGGCCCGAGCGATCCGTGAACATGCGCGTGGCAATGTTCATGGCGAGGAGTTCCTGGAACAGCAGCTTGGCCGCATAGGGGATATGAATCTGCGAGATGCGAGTCTTGTTCTGGCAAGGACGGCATTCATACTGGCCCTTTTTGAGTTGTCTGTCCCGGCCGTCATCGTCAGTGAGGTATTCTTTGGGAATGGGGGAGAGGGTACGGGGGCGGGGCAGGAAAAGGCAAGGGGGCGAGGGAAGAAGAGAAAGGGGGAGGGGGAGGGAAAGAAGAAGAGTAAGAACCGAAAGGGTGGGGGATACGGGGTACATACGCAATGGGGCTCATGAGTCCGCAGATGTCGCAGACGTGGACCGTGTATGCGTCGGAGACTGTGAAAAGGCGTTCTTTGAGGAAGGCGGCGGCGCCGTGGGCAATCATGCAATCGCGCTCCATTTCTCCGAAGCGTAGGCCTCCGTCCCTGGCACGACCTTCGACGGGCTGCCGGGTGAGAATCTGCAAGGGCCCTCGAGCACGTGCGTGGATCTTGTCGTCGACCATGTGCCTGAGACGCTGGTAGTATGTCGGACCTAGGAAGATCTGTGTACGCATCTTCTTGCCCGTGTGTCCGTTGTACATGATCTCGAAGCCACGCTTTTGGTACCCTTTGCTCTCTAGAATCTCGGAGATCTGATCAACGGTGATGTCGGTGAAGGGTGTAGCGTCTCCCTCGCGGCCTTCTATGGCTCCGACCTTGGACAGCAAGCACTCAACCAAATGAGCGATTGTCATACGTGAGGGAATGGCGTGCGGATTGATGATGAGATCTGGCGTGAGGCCCTCTCGCGAGAAGGGCATGTCTTCTTGACGATACGTGATACCGATAGTACCCTTTTGACCGTGACGAGAAGCGAACTTGTCGCCAATTTGCGGGACTTTGGTGGTTCGAGTGCGGACTTTGACGAAGCGGAGACCTTCGGTATTGGTTGTGAAGAGCACTTGATCGACGATACCGTTTTCGGTGCTACGGAGGGGTGTAGAGACGTCGCGCTTGGTGTGGAGGGTCGTCTTTTGTCCGAGTTCTTGGGCATCGGTTGCAATAGGCGCTGTCTTGCCAATGATGATATCATCTCCAGAGACACGAACACCGGGGGCGACAACACCATCGTCGTCGAGCTTATCATAGGTTCCACCCTTGAGGCGGAGAGTATCGGCGCGAGTCGGCTTCTCGAATTGCTCCAAGACGTTAACGCCGATACGCTTCTCTTGCTCTGTGTAGGCTCGGTAGAACAAACTCCTGAACAGGCCTCGATCGATACTGCTCTGGTTCATGATAACGGAATCTTCCTGGTTGTAACCACCGTACGTAGCGATGGCGACGATAGCGTTCTGGCCCGCAGGAAGCTCACGGAACTTGAGGTACTCCATCGATCGGGTCGTTGCCAAAGGCTTCTGCGGATAGTACAACACATTCATCATAGTCTCCATTCGCAGCGCATAGTTTGTAAGGGCGACACCCATGGCCTGTTTACCCATGGCGGACTGATATGTGTTACGAGGCGACTGGTTGTGATCCGGGAACGGAATGATACTGGCACAAATACCGAGAATCATGGCCGGATGAATTTCGCAATGCGTGTAGGCGTGGACACGGGTGTCTGGCTTTGGTTTGATGCTACTCAGACGGAACTTGGGGTCCTTCAGGCGTCTCTCATCAGGTGCACGGCCTGTCTTCATGTCTCGCCAAGCGTCCAGGTCTTCGGGTGAGAAGGTGATCATAGCAGTCTCTTCCTCCTCTGCATCCAAGTACTCAATCACACCATCCTGAATGAGTCCCTTCCAGCCATATGTCGCAGCTGCAATGTCCTCTTCACTCCAGCCTTGACGTTGATCCTGTGTCTCCTGTTCATATGTGAGCTTCCTGCTGATCTCCTTGGTGAAGATGAGCTGATGACGATTGGGCTTTCGAATGTCGTTCTCAATCACGAACAGCGGTCGCATAACCCGACCAGCATCCGTAAAGATCTTGAATTCACGATCTCGGATATCTCGAATCAAGCTCATTTCGTAGGACAAGGTACCGTTTCTCCGAAGTTCCTGGACGACCGAGACAAGCTGATGGGGGTTTGAGTGTACGCCAACCCACACACCATTGACAAAGATCTTCGTAGCTTCAGGACTCTGATTCTGATCATATTCTTCCAGAAGCTGCATGTTTCGTTGCGTCATGAAATCGATGATAGGTGATGCATCGCTGCCGACACTGACGTAACACATCAGGGACAAGTTCTTGACCAAACCACAAGCCTGACCCTCGGGGGTTTCGGCCGGACACACAAGACCCCAGTGAGAGTTGTGCAGCTGACGGGGCTTGGCCAGCTTGCCATCTCGACCGACTGGAGTATTTGTTCGGCGAAGATGGGACAAAGTGGAGGCGTAAGTGTATCGGTTCAGCACCTGAGATACTCCAGCTTTCGCTGAAGCAGCCTTCTTCTGGTCACCCCAGTTTCCCGTCGCCAGGGAGTACTTCAGGCCGTTGGTGATGATGCTAGCCTTGACAGCCATCTGAACATTGAAGTCCTGGTTGCTCTCAACGCACCGTTGCAGGTATTTGAAGACGTCCTTGGTCAGCTTCAAGAACAAAATACGGAAGAGATTTGCAATCAAAGGTCCCGCGAGATCTAATCGCTTCTTTCCGAAATGATCACGATCGTCCTCGTCGCGGCGGCCAAGAACACACTGCAACATGCGGTGGATCATATAGCCGAAGAAGTAGGCTTTCCTTGTGTCTTGCCCTTCCTTTTGGGAAATGTGAGGCAAGAACTCGCGCTGCATAATGTCCCTCGCAAACTTGAGTCGTCTGTCTTTGGTGGCTTGCTGGGCGCCACGACGGGCTATAAAGTCCAGCGCAGTTTCCCTGTCCTGCACCACTGCACCCTCTTCGATACTGGGCTTCAAGAGCTCCAGCATCTGCGTGTCGGTGCGGTCGTATACGATGTGAGACAGGATTTCCTCATCGGAAACTATGCCGAGCGCTCGGAAGACTATGGCCATGGGGATGTCGCTCTTGACATAGGGTAGGGTGGCGTAGGCGAAAGGTCCAGGTACACGCTTTCCACCAGCGAGCGAATTCTCGGCCCATTTGATGTTAAAAGAAGAAATGAGGCGGGTACCCTTTTCCACAGCACTGCGGATCTCAGCAATCCAGGGAATGGGACCTTGCTTCTTTCGGAAGACCTGGACGATGTTGGCGGCACTGCGCTCCTGTGCGATCAAAACTTTCTCACTGCCGTTGATAACGAAGTAGCCGCCCTGATCGTAGGGACACTCGTTGAGGGCAAAAAGATCTGCGTCCGACTGGTTGCGCAGATGGCAGAGCTCAGAGCGCAACATGACGGGCAGCTTGCCTATGAAGACGCGCGCCGCCGCCGCCTCGTCATCGCCGGGATTGTCCTCGCGCTCCCACCGAATCTGTGTCGCGCCACCTGCCGTGTAGCCGCCGTCCATGTCGTCGTCCTCGCCCTCGGCCATGGCGTTGTGTTCGCGCGCCACCATAATGCGGTTTGAAATGTCCGCCAACATGGCCCCGGAGTAGGTGAGATTCCGCAGACGCGCCTCGTGGGGGTACAGCTGCACGGTGGTGCCATCGCCCTCGGTGTGCGTCGGCCGAGCCAGGTAGACGCGGCCAAATGTGATTTCGTAGCGGCGCTTTATGATGGGGTTCTCGTCCTCGTTGGGGTCAAAGGGCGTGTTCTGCTCGAGGATCACGCTGCCGTTCTCCTTGACAATGTCTTGTATCGTGTTGCGCGTGAATTCGTCATATGAGTCGAGCTGCTGCGACACCAGGCCCTTTGTGTCGAAGAAGGAGCTGATGACCGCCCAGCAGTCCTCTGGCGCCACCGCGTCGTCATCCTCGCTGTAGTCGCTGTCGTCTTCCATGTCGTCGTACTCGCGGTAGGCGTCCGCCATGGTTGCGGGTGAGCGACAGAAACAGAAGGTGGGAGGGATAAACGGTAAGACGGAGGGGCAGGCGCGAAGTGGGCGAGGTGAAGGAGCGGTCAAGGTGAGGTGAAGGGCGGATGGGGAGTGTCGAGCTCCTTGTCTGGTTGCGCGCTGGGCGGCGACCTGCCTCGAAGAAAGAAAGTCGGAGCTTGGATCCGCCGACGATTTAGCGCGACTTCCTTCACGGCCCCAACCCCGGTCGGTTGCGCGATTGGCTACCAAACTGGTCGTCGACTTTTGTCCAAGTCCTCTGCCTGCAGCAACAATGAATCTTACACCTTGTTTGATCCTGATAATACTGTAGTGTATTCACAAAACTCTAAGATCCAAATTGATACATGTCAAGAATACCAACGTTACAGTAGGTATTCAATTTGGCGACCCTGACACCTATATACAGTCTCTATATCTTGCTCTGCCCCTCCTGTGGCACCTTGACAACGACTTTACCCCAGCTGTCCCGTCCACCCAAAGCCTTCAGCGCATCAGGTACACTTTCCAGCCCAACGTATTCTCTGTCTGTATACGCGGTGCCTCTATACTTGCCCTGTTTCACCAAATCGAATATGCCATCCCACACCTCGTCCTGCTTCTCTGGCTCGTTGATAGCATATGCGCCCCAATGCAGGCCAACAACGCTAACGTTCTTCAACAAAATACGGTTGGTGGCCATCTTTTCAATATCGCCCGCTGCAAATCCAATGACAAGAAGACGACCGTTCCATGCTGTGCACTTCATCGATTGGGCGATGAGACCCACGGGGTCGTATACGATGTCTACACCTCGGCCCTTGGGTGTGAGCTTCTTGACTTGCTCGGGCCAGTCGGCTTGACGGTAGTCGACGCTGTAGTCTGCGCCAAAGGCTCTCGCGACGTCTTGCTTGTGCTTCGTACCGGCTGTTGCGACCACGGTTGCACCAAAGGCTTTGGCTATCTGCACGGCTGCGAGACCCACGCCACCAGCTGCTGCATGGACGAGTACCCAGTCACCTATAATTGGCGTCAGCATGGGTTCTTCTTAGCGGCACAATAGAGAATGAACCTACCTTTCTTAATGTTGGCTCGGGTCACCAATCCTGCGTAACTTGTCGGCGCGGTAACGAATACGCCCGCTGCGTCCTCAAAGCTCCAGCCCTCAGGAACAGGCTTCAGCTTTTCCTCGGTGCACGCAATGTGTGTCGCATATCCGCCCTGAGCAGCTCCAAAGACCTTGTCGCCCTTTTTGAACTTGGGTGTCTGGCCTCCTGGTAGGGAGGATGGGGCCTGTAAGACTACGCCCGAGAACTCGGAGCCAGCGATCCATGGAAAGGGCGGTTGGTGTTGGTACTTTCCTCGGATTTGGAGCAGATCGAAGAAGTTGGTAGCCGAGGCATGGATGGCGATGAGGTATTCGTTGGGTTTGGGGGTGGGATTGGGCAGGTCTAGGACCTTCAAGTCTTCAGGTCCCTGACGATGGTTAGTCTCGATGTTGTTGCGAGTGCAGCATAGATCTAGTACCTTGACATATTCCTTGATCTGGATACCCTTCATCTTGAGAGTATGCTAGAGCAGCTTCTCAGGTTTGCACGCGAATGCAATGTATGGCTGGCCGGGTAGAACAACGAAATCTAACCTCAATCAGGCTCTACAATGCGATGTCGATGTGGTGGTGCTAGGAGGAGGAAATACATCATGGCACACCGCAGAGGAGCTGACCGAGCGTCTTGACTCCCCTCAGAGATGCCTCGGCCCCTGGAGAGCTTCCCGGCTCGCGACTCCATGGCCCCCCACTCGTACCAGGTCGGCGGAGGCCACCAGCCACATGCACGGCCACGCGCTAATGGCACCGGGAAGGGAAGTGACGACGTTGGGGGTCCGCCGCCGCGCCTTCTGCCGCCTTCCATCCAGCACTACGGGACACCAGCCTGAGACTCTTACTCCTCCACACACACACCCGCTGGCCTTTGGTTCCTTACACGACCGCATCCATCCCGCGGAAAATTCATTCTTCCACAGTGCTATCACCACACAATCGTCCCACACTTGGACCCTGCCGGCACACTCCCTCCCTCCCCTCGCCTTACACTCGCTGCTCGGCATCTCTCGTGCGATACATAGACCATGGCCGACGACGCCACCGCCGCCACAGGCTCTGAGGAGTCGCAGATTACCTTCAATGTCAAGGCCGCCAATGACCAGAAGCACGTGCTCACCCTTGCCTCAACCACCACAGTCGCCGACCTCAAGGTCAAGCTCTCCGCATCCGAGTACGCAGACATCCCCGCCGAGCGACAGCGCCTCATCTACTCTGGCCGCGTCCTCAAGGACCACGACACACTCGCCAGTGTCAAGATCAAGGACGGCCATACAGTCCACCTGGTCAAGGGCGCCGCAAGCAATGTCAGACAGAACCCCGCCAACCAGGGAAGCGCGAGCACAGCGGGCGCAGGTGGCTCACCGGCCGCCCAAGTACCTACCAATCTTGCCGCAGGCACAGGCAACAACCCCCTCGCTGGCCTAACCGGAGCACGATATGCTGGCTTCCATGGCCTGCCTGGTATGGACACGTTTGGCCCAGACGGAGGAGTGAGTAGTCAGAGCCACACGCGTAGTGGGACATGCGGCTGACAAATTATCACAGATGGGCCCTCCGCCGAACCCAGAGGCAATGCTTGAAATGATGGAGAACCCCATGTTCCTGAGCCAAATGACCGAGGCCATGAACAACCCTGCTGTAGTTGACATGATGATGCAGAACCCAATGGTGTGTAGCACAACCTTACGTCGCCGGAGATTCGCTGACATTTGATAGATCCGCAACAACCCTATGCTCCAACAGATGCTACGAAACCCCGAGATGCGCCGTATGATGTTCAGTCCCGAGGTTATGCGCATGCAATTACAGATGCAACGGTCAATGGGCGGCGATGGCAGCGGTGGAGCATCGAGTTTCCCCGCTCCAGGCGCAACGGACAACACACCCGCGACCGGCCAGGGCGCAACGGCGACACCGGGCCAGACAAACACCAATGCGCCAGCGGACCCATTTGCAGCGTTCGGGGGTGGCGCTGCTGGCAATCCTTTCGCTAGTCTTTTCCCAGGTGGCGCCAACACGCAGGCTGGCGCAACTCCCCAAACTGGTTCAACACCACCACCTCAAGATGGCTCAGCGCCCCCAAACCCGTTTCCAAACCTCTTCGGCGGCGCACAAGGCGGACAGGCAAATCCCATCGCCGAAGCCGCGCAGAGACTGATGCAAAATCCTGAAGCTATGCAGTCGATGATGCAGATGATGGGTGGTGGGGCTGGGGGCGCAGGAGGGGCCGGCGCATCGCCCTTTGGAGCCTTCGGCCAAACCCCAGGCGCAGCTCCAGCAGCCGGTGGTGGTGCAGGCGCAAACGCCAATAACCCCTTCGCTGCGCTTTTCGGTCCCGGGGGCTTCGCCGCACCTGCCGCGCCAACAGACAACCGCCCGCCCGAAGAAGTCTATGAAACCCAGCTTCGCCAGCTCAACGAAATGGGCTTCTACGAGTTCGATAGGAATGTGTCTGCGCTGAGACGGAGCGGAGGAAATGTTCAAGGCGCGATTGAGTACTTGCTCAATGGAGGCGCGTAGTGTGGCCTTGTTCAACAGCATCGACAATATCTCGCCCCGAGCGAGATGAGTATGATTCTTCGGTATGAAGCGCACGAAGAGAGGATGCATAGCATTGGAGAAGACTACGGATATGATATCAACGATATCTTGGAGGATTATGATAGTGATGAGTGGGACTTCTCCGATGAGGATCAGTGTCGGGAGAGTACGAAGCTACCCTGATTACGGGTCTGGGCTCACTGTATAGTCAAGTGAGATGGGTAGCTTGGCGTCAGGGGCATACGCAACACTATCACCATTAGACTCATTTTTGGAACTTGAGATGTAATTATGATACCAACAAGAATTTTTCAAAACGCCACCGATCATCTGAACCTTCATTTCCCATGCAGTGTCTCCTCACACGCGCTCTATAACATCCCCATCCCCACCAATAATAAGCCCAATCCAACACCCCCAGAAGATCTCAGTCCATCATCACACTACGCATCATACGCCTCTGTCCCCCTAACCAAATACACCTGCCCCGTCAAAACCGTCAACCCCACCACCATAGCAATCCCCACAATCGGCAAATTCACCCTCGCAAACTCCAGCCCCCGGACGTGAATATGCTTGCGCGCCAGGATATCGCGCCACAGCATGCCGGCCAGCGAGGCGCTAAATGCGAGGCTAAAGGCGCCGTAGTTGACGCCGAGCGCCATGCTGTAGATTGTGGCCCAGAAGGTGCGGTTGGAGATTGGTATCCCGGTTTGGGCGTGGATCTGTTGCCAGGCTTGGAGAGTGCGGGAGAGGAGGATGGTGGTGCCGATGTTTGTGCCTGCGAACTGTGGGGGAATGAGGGGTTAGTTGGGGTTGTGGTTGTGGTTGGGGTTTGAAGGGGGGGACGGTGGATGGCGTTTGAGATTTGGCTTGAGGGGAAAGATGGGGGTGGGGGTAATGCTATGACTGGTGTGTTGAAACGGGACTTACATTACAGAGAATCACACTGACGAATCCCATTCCGCCGATGGCACCGACCGTGCCTGTCTTCTCGACCCAGTGATCCCAGCCGTGGGCGAAGACGGGCACCCAGCCTTTTGTCACGAGCCCTTGGACCAGGATGAACATGCAGAACGCAAAGGGGACGAGGGTGAAGGGCAGATGATGCAGGACGGTCATGGTGGTGGGGAAGGTTGTTTGCGCCCACGTGTATGCGTTTGAGATTAGGCATGTGAGAGTTGTTGGGTGGGTAGAGGAGTGGTGGCTTGTCGATAGTTTTTCTTGCTCAGCAGGCGTCGATTCTTGGGTCGGGATCGGGTTCGTTTGCAGACCGCTGGATGAGGCTTTTATCCTGTTGTTTAATTCAAAGGATTCAATGGCGTCTGAGTTGTTGAGCTGGGCGATTGATTTCCTGCGTTCGACGCGTTCGGCCTGTGCGGTTTCGGCGCGTTGGCGCCCTTCGTGGGCGATTTTACGCGTCTCCGCGCGGTTCAGCCAGCCCATTGCTAGGTCGAAGATGAACATTACTGTTGCCGCGGGGAGGGTGACCCAGTATACGGGTCGCTCGTGTGTCCCCTGTGCAGTGGCGTTGAGGGCTAGGACTGTGACCAAGGTGGCTGCCATGATTGCTGCGCCGAAGATTGCTCCGTTTCGATCTAGGAAGGGGTTTAGGATTTCTTCGAGGGAAAGTTGCTTCTCCTCCTCCTCATCGGTGCCTGGCTCTTGGTCGGAATTCTCCATTTCCCCCTTTGCGAAGGGGATGTTGGGGTTGATGGGTTTTCTGTTTTTGAGCTCTTCGGGGAGATCTTCCATTTCGATGGAGGATGGGATGAGTGCTTCGTCGTGGAAGATGATGTAGAGGAGGAAGGGGTAGAGTACGATTCCAGTGATTAGGACTGGAACGATGACGTTGGCCGTATACTTGATGAACGTGATGCCGAATGCGCCAGCAAGAACAAGATTGGTTGGATTCGATGAGACCAAGATGGCAGATGCGATGTTTGCCACAGAGAACTGCGTATAAATCCAGGCCCTTGGGTGCTTGATGTTGCTTGACACGCGTGTCATGTAAGAGAGAAACGCAGTTCCAGACAAGATAATAGGGTCGTTTCCGATCAGTGCAGTGAGCCCAAAAAAGAAGGCATACAGGTAGAAATAAAGTCTGTGGCCTACTTTGCCTCCTTTTTGTAGTACTTTGAAAGCAAGCCATCGAATGAGACCAGAAGCGTCCACAGAGATAGCAATGTACGCTAAAGAGAGGAAGAAGAGCATGATGTCGTAGGGGACAATACCTTGATCGCCTATGATGCCACCTCGGATCTCCTTGGCCCCGATGGCAGTGATGGCGAGGAGGAATAGATCAGCGATGAGCGGTGCGCTGACGAAGTTCATGGGGAAGTCCAGGCGCACAAACGCTCCTACTTCACCATTACGCACACGAGTTGGATGGCGCGGTGGCACAATGATGCGCATGGCGCTGAGGCTGTTGAGGATGCCCGTCCATATTACTCTAGGGATGTAGAAGGGTATGTGGAAGGGAAACAGAACGTTAATGTCTGAAAGAAGAACATCAGACTTTGTAATACAAATATGTGATTTTGAGACTTACTTGTCAAAACGAAAACTATGAGAGTAATTATTGACTTCCATTCCTTGATTTTGCTCGTATCGAGGTCAGGCACCTCGGTGGTGCTGGCTCGTGGAGACAACATCTCCAGTACTGCCAGTACCCCTCCTACACAAGTTGCGCAGTCAATATGGATTCACTGTTAGGCTCCATCCATCCCGAAGATTTCCAAGGTGTAGCACTCGAGGAGATATATGGCCGTTGGTATGACAGATGAAGTTTTGCACGTGGCGCGCTCGGGCCAAGTGGTCGCAACTACTTCGTATGAGCGCCTGTTGTGTAGGGAGAGACCCTCAGACGATGCACAACCATGCCAGGCAACTGAGGCTCTTGTACGATCTTTTTCGATCCTCGAAGTTGGTCTGAGAAGCAGTGGTGCCAAAAAGACCAAGGAACTTGGCGTCTTACCCGGTCAGCTTGGGCGCAGCGATGCCACCAAAACTTAGGCACCCATCGTCATTCAACGGCTCGGCGCATTCCGGGGTCACTCAGACGAACTCAGCCTCCAATCTTCACGCTATGTGACCAAATAACCACAGAATGGCTCACCGGTAAATGCGCTTGATGGTTGATTATGACTTTCAACGCCTCACTTGCTAAGAACTGCGTTCGACACACGTAAGATGGATTTCATCTTTTGTTCCTACATTTCTCCTTTGCAAAAACGCAATGAACTCTGGCGTTCCACTTCCAACAGCCATCGACGCTACTGTATACTCAAGATATGTCTTCCTCAACGCAAAACACTACTAATATGACGTCACCGACCGTCGAAGTCGTCTGCGCATTTCCACTGTCGTAAGTCGCAAATATTTGCTGATCCAGCCAGCATAACGCTCGTGTTGACGGGATCCTAGCTCGAATTATGGGCCTGGTTCGCGGGTCAGTGGCTCCCTACTCCACGATGTGGCTCCTCCGGCGTATCAGAAGGCTCATTTAGATCGCTAGATACTCTACTATCTGCTTGTTGCGGCATGTGTAACATTTCGAAAGGTTGAGTGGTTGCGCAATGCGTGCTTGGCTGCGGCCCTTCTTCTACCAGTCATTAGCGCACTTCAGGCCATCGTGCTTGCAGCCAGCCATTCTAATGGTCAGTTACGGCAAACTCCCAAGCAAACCCAAGAGACTGGCGTTGACCACCACGATCTAGGCGTTGTTGACTTGGATGTCTATGGAGCCTTTCAGTTCTGCGCAATTGGCATCTTAGCCGCAGTAGGTATCCTATCGTTCGCAAATGGGAATGTCCAGTCGGTAGGCTAACGTTTTCCAGCCGCTCACAGTGCGAATCTCTAGGGTGAGCAATTGCGATGCACCGTCTGTCTTGCGTATTGTTCATGACTAATTGCCTTCACCTATCTCCTAGACTTATTTCTACGACCCAGGACGCAACATCATTTTCCTATGGACCATCATGATATTCGCGGGGCTTATCTCGCTCTGCGTTGAATTCTACAGAGTATCGCCTACAGATTGTGGCAACGCTCTCAATAACGGGGCGCTACCTTTTGATGCTGCCCATTTCCCATACGGCAGCGCACAGTGCGACATAAGATGTTCTGAAGAAGATGGCCCCTTTACAGCCATGCGGGGTGGTGCAGCAGGAAACGTGAACGTCGTCCCGGTACCCAAGATCCTGACCTTCAATGCTGCTATGCTGCTTTCTGCTGGCTTCTGTATACCTGCCATACTCAGTCTTATCTTTACATGGGATAAGATATTGGACATCAACTGGAGGAAACGTGCACCAGCTCAACAGCTAGACGAGGTTATTGAAGGCGCCAATATTACCGTCCAAGAGCTGAGAGGGATTAATAGCGTTGTGCGAAAATTCTTGAGTGTCCTTGAAATCCCGCTGTGCGGAGGTGTCATTGTAGCATTGATTGGCATCGGCGAAGCAAACTTCTTCTCCCCTCAGGTCCAGTATGACACTGAGCCTATGGCTTCAATTGGTAGGCAGTAAGCGGGGATCTTCAATAACGAGTGCTAATAATCCTCATAGGACAATGGTCACCTATTGCAGGTACACTCGTAGCCGCACTTGGATCTCTGTACTTGTTATTGGCTAGCGATGAAGATAGCAGCGTGACGGAGAAGTCGAGGTTAAAGGATGAGGAATCTAGTCCAAGGCCGCAGAATGCTAACAATGAGCGACGGCCATCACCAACTCTCCCATCTGTTAGTCCAGGTAGGGCTTTAAGAGAGAATGCTTTAGGTATCCGTTCGTCGTCGCCAAATGAGATCGGACAAATACCCATCGTCACATACCCTGAGTCAGTGAATGAGCATCTCGAGCATGCTCCGGAATCACGGCAAATCGACAACCTACCTACCGGTGGCAGGCAGCGTGTACGTCGGTGGCTCAACGCTGCCGGTGATTACTGGGCTGATGCCGCACATGAAAAACTTGACGTATCCGATTTCAACGATCCAAAAGCGCACAGGTTTCCGGAGATTCCAGGAGAGATACTCCGCAACCCACTCTTGGAACAGACTAGCAGAGACTATACTCAGCGACGAGAAGACAGGGCGAACAGTACTTATGCTGCGAGTATCACATCGACGCCCGGGCTGGAACAAGTCAATACGCCACCGCAAACACATGAAACCCCACGGCCAGAGACAAGTCCAAGTCGGAAGCCGAAACGTCAAGCCACGCTCGAAGTACCGAGACCGGCACATATACATCGTCGAAACGAAAGTCAGTGATTATGAACACAACATGACCGGCAATGAGGCTATGGTATTGCGTGCCCTTCCATTTCGGGCATGCCAGTAGCAATCACATTTGGGGATCAGCCAACAGACTCGTGTGCAAATCTTTGTACAGCATAACAAGTTTTATTTGATAGGCCTAGGTCTCCTCAGGCTATCTCACACCATATCTCACGGGTTCGGTATCACAACTATCTGCGTTCACACATGTTCCCAGCGTTTATAGTCCAAACCAGGCCTCTGAAGCCGATAAATGCGATGGCACAGAATGCCCAACACCCTGTGCCCAAATTCCCTCGACATCTGGACCAAAGTCATCGGTGCGATAGTTCTTCTCCGGTGTATCCTTCTTAGAGGCGGTCGGTGTAGTGCTGACACCAAAGACGTTGGTCCACTGCTTCAATGTCTCATCATAGTTCTTGGGCGAAAGTGTAGAGTCTGTCGAGCCATGCCAGAATTCTGTTATTGTAGGAAGGTTATTGTGAGCTTTTACTTTGGATGAGCACATGGGAAAAGCTACTTACGCATGCGTGGGCGTGTCCCATTGTACCCTGGATACATTCCGCGAACGACATCACCCCAGTGCTGCGCTGTTGAGATGCTTTGCCCACCTGAGCAGGTATTGTTCCAAGCTGCAGAAGCCCCCGACGAGGACACAAAGCAACCGGCAGGAACACCTGAGTACAGTGACACCGCAGTGATCAACTCAGGATAAGTGGCCGCCAGCACATTGGACATCATCGCCCCAGACGACCCTCCAGTAACGAATACCTTTTTTGGATGGATTTTGTATTTGTCGATTGCGTACGTGATCATGTTTGCGATGGCATTGGAGTCTCCGCCGCCGTTGTGCGATAGCGTGGACTTGCTGGAAACGTCCCAGCATTCCGTGGTGGAACTTGGCCAGACAGTGACATAGCCTTTAGCGTCGGAACCTTGCTTCCAGGGTATCTTGTTGTTCTGGAAGTACTTTTGGGCACTTGACTGGCACGAGTGAATTGCCACGACTAGAGCATCGCTTTTGACTTGGTCAGGCACATATACCCACCTGAGGCGAAATTAGCACGGAGAAATCATGGTGAAAGAAAGCATGAATCTGTTCATACATTCCTGGTTTTGCCCTTGCGTTGCCACCATAATTGGTAACTTGCGTCAGTTGTGCAGCGAGTACACTACTTGCAAGCAAGAGAATAGGAGTGAGGGATCGGGACAGCATTTTCGGAAAGGGACAAGTCTATAGTGGGCGACAGCTCAAGGCGTACTCGAACTTACACATAGCTTTATATGGAGCTTCTCGGCATATGGTCAGGGTCGTGGAGCACTTATTCATCCACGAAACGTCACGACGATCTAGTTCACTACTGATTTATTGCAGGCCACGTGAGGGTCTTAGTTGCAGTCAGGTGCTTACCCGGCTAAAGTGTGTAGATCTTGCAATCAAGCTTTATACCAAGCACTTCCACACATTATCCATATACAGTACCACCCCTGCTTCCCCACATTCAACGCCGCAAACATATTCCCGGACAACCGGACTAACATAATATAACTCTGACTTGCAATTACAAAGTCACCCAAATTGTTGCTCGTGATTGAGTGCAATGTCAACAGGTATGCTTGCAGGACACCTTCAAGTGGATTCTACTCAAAGCTCAACCTCGATTACTTCTACAATGCCTTGGACTCGAGCATTTGTACAAACCATTATCCCCATATTATCCATCCCTTCTTTCTATCGAACATGTGGCCAACTCTCGCTTCTATAGCGCTCCTCGCAGCTTACAGGGTCTCCGCACACGGTGGAGCGCTGAACTACACAGTCGGCGATACATGGTATCCCGGGTACGCATGTCCTCCATATCCCAAGCCCCGAAAAATACCAAAACCATTGCATCTCAACTGACCGCCCACCAAGCTACGATCCCTATGGTGACCACGCCATGCAAGACAGTGCACCCTGGATGGTCCAACGAAAATGGATAACCAACGATCCCATCTTCGAAACTACCAACTCATCCCTTTCCTGCAACACGCCCGGCACCTCTGCCCGAGCCTATATCCCCATCACCGCTGGCTCCAACATCACAGCCGCCTATGCATACTGGGTACACACCGTCGGCCCCATGATCGCCTGGCTCGCCTACTGCGACAACGCCGCAAACGACTGCCAAACATTCGATTCCTCACTCGCGTCCTGGTTCAAGATCGGCCAGCAAGGGTTGCTCGAGGGCACAATCGAGCAAGGGACGTGGTTCCAGAAATCCTTTAGTAGGTGGGACGGCAGCCCCAGCCTATGGAGTGAGACTGTGCCGCGGAATCTGAGAAAAGGAAGATATCTCGTTAGACATGAGATTATCAGTTTGCATAGTGCGAATAAACCGCAGTTTTATCCGGAATGTGCACACTTAGATGTGCAGGGGGGAGGGGACGGGTTCCCGGGCGCAGAATACATGGTGCGGATCCCAGGGGTGTGGAGTATGGATGGTAGGTGATGGCAGTGTGTGGTGTATGTGTTTGAGTGATGGCTGACTTTGTGTGGTAGATCCGGCGATCAATATTAATACTTATCAGCCGAATGTTTCGACGAGGACGGTGAGTTGAGCGCGTGTCTGCTTTTGATGGCTTTGCTGATGTGGGATAGGAGTACAAGATTCCAGGCCCGCCTGTATGGACCGGGTAGTCGTTGTTGAGAACGGATGTTTCCGCAGTTGAAGAAGTACATTCAGGTCTTGAATTTGTTTTTGTGCACACCAGTGGTTCCCCCGTTTCTTAGGATCTGCACGACTGCATCGACAATTTCATTAAGCAACTCGATGTATCTCAACTTTTCAGTCAATTTTTGGATTACAATGGAGCGACGAATACTCACGAAGCATACTCTCAGCCAATACTAGAGAGTCCTAAAACGAAGATCTCACATCTCAGTCTAGTGGTTGATAAGGCTACGAGCGAAGCGCACGTAGATTCGACATTCAAGCTACTTGAGTATGGTGAAGCGCTAAAGGAGTAGTGGGGAAAAGTCTAAGCCCGCATTATAGCTATTAAGACGAGTCAAAAGGGTGCTGTTGGGTAGCACTATGGTAGAAACAAGTTCCGAATGATCCCGCTTGCATAGCACTATGACGTTGGGACTAAGTTTGTTGTTTGTACTTCTGTTGTGGCTTGCCCTAACGTTACCGGTAAGGCCATAGTAGAACTAACTTCCACTACTTCAGTTTCTTCTAGACATGGACTGATCAAAGCAATAAAACCCGGCTCCCTGTAGTCAGCCGCGTTGTCATGTGGTTTCGCATTATGCTAACCCGGACTCGTGTTAGTGTGCGGTAATACATCGGACACTCGGATGATGAAGCGAGGGGAGATCGGTGAAGCTTATCAAACATCGGCTGACAACTCCCATTAGCTCGGACCAGCAATGCTGTTGGACAAACTTTGGGGTGAGGGTGTTTGACTAGGCACCTTCTGTTCGATGGTTGTTCACCCGAGCCTGCCTTGACTGCCTTAATCCCAAATTATATCTTTACTTGCTCCGACTAGATCCGCAGCGCCCCAAAGACAGTCACTATGCCTACCAAGGCAACGATATTTGACCGCCGGAACTGGGCCTTGCACAATCAGCGTCAAGACCATCATATGAGTAATTCGAGCCAGCTCAGTTTTGTCCGCCTTAACATCTGCCCAGCTACAGCAACCTGGCATCATTTGAATGATCTTGCAAAGCCCAGGTCAGGACATCAGCATGCCTTACATTATGGTATTCCAAGTCGACGGTGGCTGTAGAAACAATGGTTATTGCGGTGCCATTGGTGCTGCGGCTTGCGTACTCCTGCGACGCAACAGACAGCCTCATTTGATCTGGACAAAGAGATTGGGCTACTACAACCCAGTCCCAACCAACCAACGTGCGGAACTTACTGCTATCATTTTGGCTTTGGAGATTGCATTGCAAAGAGATCGGCAGCTGGGTATTCAAGCAACGCTGGACATAACCATCGAGTCTGACTCCAAATACGCAATCGGATGTATGACGACCTGGATCAGGAAGTGGGAGCGAAATAATTGGACCAACGCTGCTGGAAGGGGGGTAGCAAATCAGGACCTTTTGGAGGAAGCATCAGAGCTGGAGCAGGCAATCCTGGACCAGCAAGGCGAAGTAACGTACAAATGGATTCCGAGATCAGAGAATGTGGAGGCTGACAGGCACTGTAATGAGGAACTGGATGAAATGTGAGCGATACGTCTTGCTTAGTCAAGTGACTACGCACTCGTAGATACACGAAAGCGCGCGTTTGCACGCTTGACTAGCGTCACTTCCTCATGTTTATTGCCCCACTGTTATATACAAAACAACCATGCAGTTGAATAACGAAGCTTCTGTGTTTTCTTCCTTCACCTAAACAACAACTCCAATCAAGGCTATACCGCCAATATGTCTACTACTGCGTTATCCGACAGCCGTGCGACTTGGACATATGAGCCGACACTTGCCAACGCAGAAGTATACCTCCGCAGGTACAGTGCTCACTTCCTCTAACCTTGAACATTGCTAACTAACTCTAGAATCGAAGAGGCAAAGGACGACATGCAGTCTGAGTATGCCGACCAATCGTGCTGTGAAGCCAGCCTCTGATATCGATCATAGGATCAAACAAATCGATCAAGAGAGAAAAATGTTGAGAGACCAAGAGTTACAATCGCTTCAGATGGTTCATGAGGAGCGTAGGAAGCTTGTGCGAACTCGACAAAAGCCCTCAAAGAAGCGTCAAACGCTCTGCAAGCAGCTTGCTACCCTCGACGTAGAGCATACAGAGATTGTTCGTTTTGTCGCTGAACAGTCGTGTCGCAACTTTGCTGAGAAGTTCTACACTAAACTACCAGCTGAACTGAGAGAGATGGTGTATGGCTTCCTTTGGACCCATAATATGCTCATGGATATTCGCGGTGATAGAGCAGTATACAATGTCACCACGGGTCTACCTCTAGCACTGTCACCCGCGCGCTTCAAGTTCGGCAGGCGAGGGATGGAGGAAGATTGCACACCGGCAACGTTACCCTGTGCAGGACAACCTTGCGACTGCTTCAAGTGGTCCGATCTTCCGGTGGGGATGCGCCATCAATACGTTGGTACTGATGTCGCCAAAGAAGTCATTGCCGCCTACTATCGCGCCATACCCTCAGAGCAGTTCAGTACACAGCTCGATCGGTTGAAAGACTGTCTACTCATGGACCACTTCCATCTTGGCGTCATACCCGCAGATCATATTCGTAGGATCGAGCTGGAATTGAATGAGAGCGACAGTATGAATACTGCATCTTACCCTCCTCGACCCTCCGGTCAAGTGGCCATACAGAGCCTCCGCCAGAATCTTGAAGCCTTACGCGCCGTGCGATCGAAATCGGCGCTGAAACTGAAAGTGTGCATCATCAGTCCTCGATCATAGCAATTCAAGAATTTTCTTTCTTTGAAAATCTTTCGGCCAATCGGAATGGAGTTGAGACAAGCAGGTGCTATGGTTGAACTCGTCGCCATATCGCAATTGACCCCTGTCCGTCCAGGAGCAATGCACTTTCGCAATCGACTTTGGGAGGCTGAGGTACCTGATTTGCTAGACTTGGACGGTCCAGCCGAGTTTTGGGCGGACGTGGCATCTCTCCATTCCGCCGATGAACAAGAAGCCAACGAAGAGGACGACAAAGAAGGTGAGACTGATGATAGCGTGTTGGCAGACGGCAGTTCAAGGCCTGGCCCTGGAAGATGAGGATATGGTGACAGGGAGTTCCATTTCCGGCAGCGAGACACTTTCATCTGATCGTCTGGCATCGCTCGACCTGTCCGAAAACAGTGCCAGCCTTCCCTATTCAAATGCCGACGACACATACGCAGCGAGCCAACTCGACCGCCATACTTCCACTGTCTGAGAGTGACAATGACACCGATCTCGGCGCCTCCGACAACAGCCTGAATGCGACACAACCCACTCCGACTGACACTCACGGCAAGGATGAGCGAGACTCTGACACCCGAGGTACGCATTCTCGCGGTGCTCAGTCCTAGTCAAGGCCTCGTATGTACCACAGTAGTGCATCAGCACTTTAGCTTGTACACTGAACCTCTGTCAATTTCCCATGACATGAGTGATATTGGCGAAACAAAGCTTGTATAATGAATGAATGCTTTACTTTATAAGCCATACATACATTAAATACACAAAGATTGGATAAAGACCACCATCACTTTTCTTCTTGCATCTGACTCGCGCATACCAACTTAACGCTCTGATTCACCTTCTTTCTCTTGTTCTTGAAAAAGTAAACAAGTAGCTTGAGAGTGTGGTCGCCGTAACGAGCTGTGCTGAACCATGCCACATGCCATGTCCTTCTCCCAACCTGAGTTGCTATGACCATGACCACGACCACGACCGACCATGCAAGACCAACTTTAAACCCAGCAAGCAGACAAGACAAAACACGACAAGAAAAGACTAACGTTGTAGAAAAGGACCTAGTATTGCATTGCATATAACATGGCCACGGAAAAAAAAATAAAGACTTCAGACATGATTTCACAAATCCCTTCGAATTGTCCGAGTACTTTATTACATCCAAGTCCCGAAATCCCCAAGTCCAAAATCCCAAGTCCGCAAAACCAAACCAAAATGAAACCAATCCCAAGATGTACTTTTTTTTTATTCAAAGTAAGAAACACTGATAGTATTATCATCCCCTTATTACACTGGGAGACAAGAGAGAAAAGAAAATAAACGCCACAGATATGCATATTCATTTTTCCCCCATGTCCTAGATTTCCAAATCTCGTTTTTCCCTCTTTATATTCCTCTGCTTGTGGACAAACAAAACAACGCCATGATGTGATCCAAATGAATGAATTCTTTGGAAAAAAAGTCTTTCGGAGAAGAATAAAACATTAGGGGGCGGGGAAGGGAGATTGGTGGTAGCGGTAGTTATCATCCAATTCATAGGCATTAGATAAGAATAGAAAAGACAAATTATATTCGTTGCAATAAGAAGGGGAAGAAAGAAGGAGAGAAAAAGGACAGAAATGTTCCTCAAATTAAAACAAAAGGGAACAAGTATATAGAAGAGAGAAAAGGTGCGCTAATGGGGTATCGAGCTTATGCTTTGGGGCAAACAACAATTATAAACAGGAATAAACAACAGTCAGAAACTTGAGTTTTGTAGGAAATATAAAAACAAAACTTCATCAACTACCTACCTCACGCTAAGGGAGAGGTGGCGGGTGAAATGGCCGGCGAGTCTTCTGTCCGCCTCGCGTCGTAATCTCTCGCCACAATCGCAAATGGTGCTGTTGTTTGACTGTTCATTACCAGATTGTTCCTCTTCCCATTTGACGCATTCGCAGAAGGGACTTGGCCAGGTAGTGTGGTGGCTTCTGCGTCTTCTTCGAGAATGGTGGGACAGTATGTTTTGAGGACGTGTTTTAGGGCAGGGCGGCGGATGGGTTTGGAGAGGAAGAAGTCCATGCCGGAGTCTAGACATTCCTGTTCGTATTGTTAGCATGACATGTCGGATGTGGGAAGGTGGCCATAGGCTTACTTTGACGTTACTCTCCTCCGCATACGCCGTCAACGCTACAATGGGTGCAGAGAAGCCAGATTGCCGAATCAGTCGTGTTGATTGTAATCCATCGAGGTTGGGCATCTGGACGTCCATGAAAATGAGGTTGTAAGGACATTGTCGCTCCATGCTCTCTCTCACTTTGTCAAGTGCTTCCTGGCCGTCCTTTGCTACAGTGACATCATATACGTCTTCCAGTTTCAGCATCCGCAGTACGACCTCTTGATTTGTTTTGTTATCTTCGGCAACGAGCACTTTGACTTTGTCGCCACGCTTAGTAGCTTCAGCTTCTACACGCTCCATGGCTGCTGCTTGAGAGTTTGGTGATTCAAGAGGGGCATTTGAGGCGAAGAATGGTTGGCTTAGACCAACGAGGCGAGGCTTGTGGTCTGCATCGAAGGCTACCGGACCGGCGCCTGCTGTCGTGGTGGTGACAGGCCCGCTCGTAGCAGAATGTACGGAGCGAACGGATAGTGCTTCCTCAGCACGGACTCGTGGCTCTTCGTTTGACAGGCTGCGGCGTGGAGTTGCTGTGTCCAAATTGATGTTTCGTGAGCTTGCTGTACTGTCTGCTCGACTTGTAAGGTGCTTCAGCGGAATCACCATTGTGAATACACTGCCTTGACCGACTTCGCTCTTTAGCCCGATTGTACCCTTCATCAACCCCGCAAGCTGGGAACAGATACTCAGACCAAGACCTGTGCCCCCAAACTTCTTGCTGAGGCCCAAATCACCTTGTACAAAAGGTTCGAAGATCTTGGCATGGATATTCTCAGGGATGCCTGGACCAGTGTCCTCAACCTCGAACTCGAAAGACAGCCATCGGCCGGGCGGTGGTGTTGCTGCCCGCTCTTGTGCCATGTACTGAGAGTATGCCGTTGGCTTATCATGCGCATTGATGACATTGGCGGTCTCGTAGTGGCTCGGCGTTGCCATTGAGACGGATCTTGATACAGACCCTACTTCTGAAGCAGATGCCCGTACACGATGCTTCGAATTTCGCATCGAACTATTGCGTGACTGTAATGAGGCCTTTCGACTATCCGACATGTGCGCCTCTCCCGAACATCGAATGGTGAGTGTGACTGCACCACCTGCTGGAGTAAACTTCAGACTGTTCGAGACCAAGTTGATCACGACCTGGAGTATTCGGTGTTGGTCTCCGTATAGTACCATGTCCTTCAAGCGGCCAAGCCCGAAGGGGCCCAAATCACCAGCCCCGATTGGTCGCCCATTTTCATCCAAATTGCAGTCGTAGGGACCTTCAAACATCACAGACATGGAAATACCACCTTCTTTGGCCTGCTTGTCGAAGATAGCAAGGACTTGTGAACTGATATCTCGTAATCGGAACTCCTTTTCATCGAGACTTAGTTGTTGTCCGACCTGATTCTTGCTGCACGTACAATCAGTATACAATCCTTATGATCAAATGCCAGTAGTGCATGTAGACTCACCTGAAGGTTAACAGGTCTGTCAGCAGATTCAGCAATAAATCTCCACTTTTATAGATGATGCCCAAAGAACGTCTCAGTTTGACCGGATCGTCTTCTGACATACAGACAGCACACATGCCCAGGATACCATTGAGGGGCGTTTTGAGTTCGTGGGAGATGTTCGCGATGAACAAAGTTTTGCTCTCATTGGCAGCTTCAGCAGCCTGCTTGCTTTGTTCCAACTCTGCCGTTCGTTGTGCCACTCTTTCTTCAAGTCGTTCGTACTGCATCATAAGCTCATCCGTCATCTCATTGAACGTCTTGGTCAGATCCGTGAGCTCGTCGTGGATAAGGTGCTTGCGGTCCTTCACTTTGCTTGGGATACGGAATTGTCTTCTCCGCTCAGCATCCCGCTTCTCTGCCTTGTTCAGTTTCTGGTTTCTGCGATAATGGATAATGGATGCGAAGAAACCTTCCTTCCGCGCAAGTGCGCCCTCCTCTGAGTCGTTGGCGCCGTCGTTCTGTGAGCTGATGCTATCGTTTTCGAACAGGTGGGGTGCGACGGTCCTCTTTGTGGCATCTCGAAGGCGCCTGATGGGGCGACTAGACAAATGGGCAACGGGAAATGCGAGGAGGATCATGGCGCCCATGGTGCCAAAGACACAGGCGATGATGACTTTGCGAAGACGGTAGATAGGATCCCATACTTCATCGTGCGTCTGCTCGACGACAACCAGCCAATCTACCATGGGGCTATTGATAACAGCATAGCCAACAGCAACATTATCCCCATCTTCGTTATTGGTAGAGATGATGCTCCCTGCGTTGTTGGTAGCATGGGTAGGTTTCGAGTAGCCTCTGCGAATAGCGGGGAATTTGCTCCAGCTAAAAGGGGGTGGTTCAAGTGACGTATCGGCAGCGCCATGCCGTCTGATACCTCGTGTGGGTGTAGGCGGGACAAGGAAGCGCACTTGTAAATCTTCGGGGGGGTCGGGATCTGCGGCATCATAGAGGTAACTCGATGGGAGAATGTTTGTGACATTATCAGGGCCAAATAACAGAGTGAGGCCACTGTCGTCCAAGCCTTCCATTGCATTGACCACGTTGGTAATGAGTGAAGCATCCAGCACTGTGGTCAGCCAGCCCAAGGTCTCGATGTTGGAAGTATTGTTGATGATAGGTAGAGTTACTGAGACGAGGCTGAATGTGTCGTTGATACGGAACGGTCCAGAAAAAAGATAGCTTGCATTGTCGATTCTTCGTCCATTGTAATGGGCCCTGTACGTGTTGAAGGTAGAGTTGAAGGGTATCGTCTCGACGGCGAAGGCAGGATAGAGTTCAGGAATGAAGCCGTCGGGACTGCCTAGCGTCGCGTTTTGTCCGTCTGCACGGGTGAAAGGAAGGACCACATCGGCGACGGTATTAGCGGTCCGACTGAAAAGCACCTCAGAGGATGAGTTGTAGGCATATATTCGAGCTTGTATGGCGACACGGGTCTTGGCGTCTCCTGAAAAGATGGCGTCGTAGTCCTCTCCGGTGCGCTGCCAGTTGCCATTGGTGAGATTACCAGCGTAGTGGCGTTGAAGGGCAGATTGTGGGGCAAGGCGGTTCGCAGCCTGCTGAGCGAGGATTTGCATGAGCGCCAGATTGGATGATAGCTGAGCAGCCTTGAGCGAAGCTGTCAATGTCAGGCGGGTAGCTCTGTGGGGTAGGGTCAGTAATGTGTTTATGGGACCATGTCAACTCTGGGCAAGCTCACCGTATGCCAAGCACAAAGTTGTGGTTTGTGATCTAGGCTAGATTAGACGGTTTATACAGGCTTGAGACGGGCATAACATTGGCATACCCAAGTTGCGATGGCTATGACAGCCAGGCCAATCATGGAAGCGAGCAAGACCAAACAGCCCAGTTGCTCGCGGATGGGTATCCGCATCTTGACCATTACTCTGGCTCCCCAGGCACCGGTGGATGGTGGGATTCAGCGGGATGGGGAGAGAAGAGCACAAAGGCTCGAGGGGGCGAGGAGAAAGCGCGTGAGTAGGTGGAGAAGTGTCAGCTGCAGGACAGGCGCTATTGCCAAACTGGGCGACGCGGGAGACGACGTGGTCGTGGTCGTGGTCGTAGTCGTGGTGCAAAGGGCGTTTGCTGGTATCCCATTCCTTGTGGTGCGATCGGGGGTCCGTGTTGTGACGATGGTGGGTGGCAGAGGGCGTGTGTCGCGATATTGTTGTGGGGGGATGCAGGCGGGCGAGGCAGGCGTGGTGGAGTGGAGTGGAGTGGAGTGGAGTGGAAGTGGTGAAAGGCGCAGGCGTCCGAGGGCGACACGACACTAGACTAGACTAGACGACACAACAGGACACGGCACAATACGATAGGATGGGATAGGCGAGGGTGCAGAGGCGATGGGAGGATGGTCTGTGTAGATATCCTTGTAGGTACACAGATATCCTTGTAGACACGGGGGCGTGCAGCAATGCGCAAAGGAGCGGACGAGCTGGTGCTCCTGGTGCTCCTGGCTTTGGTGGATTGGAGATGGAGAATGAAGCCGAGGATAATGTATGGCAAAGGCAGCATGGGAAAAGGGCAAAAGGCGGCGCGCAGTGGGTGCACATGTCGCGTCCGCCGCACTGAATGATAATCTCAGCCGTGCTCCAGTCGAGATTAGCTGCCGGCCCTTGCGGCTAGCCCGGTCTGAGGGCCTGTTCGCTTGCGGACAAGACACGGGGCCTGGCTCCAACGGCGCGCGCAGAGGAGACGTACAGTATGCAGTGCCTAGGTACAGAATTAGGTACACGCAACGCTGTGGCTGATGACCACGGATGGACATGGCACAGCAAGACGGCGAATGAAGCTGCAATAGATGGCACTCCCAGTCTACAAACAAATATGATAATACACACACAAGTCGCATGCTCGTTGCAATGTCCAGCTGCTCTCCGCCGACCACACACTGTAGGGGCTTGGCAGGCGGGGAGTGGACGGCTGAGCAGCGCTTGGCGTCGGTTCTTTGATGCACGGGCCCCCTGCCAGCTTCGAGAACCAGCCTGACAAGCGCCGATCCAAGCCAGTCGAGACCACTACCGTGATTCGGCCTCCATTCTTCCGCCCACGGGCATGCCATGTCTTACCTCTTATTGCCCTGGCATTCTTCGCCACCCGCCACCGCGAAACCCTCCCATCTGCTTCCTCTTTGTGTCCCACCGCAGTCCATATCTCGAGTCACCCATTCACCAGGCAACATAGCGGCGAGTGATTGATCATTGCACCTGTATTTACCTCGACCTCCACAGCCTCACGGCCACCGCGCATCTGTCTCAGCTGGATATTCATCTCTCATTGCGGAACCATGTCCCTCATCTCACCGTTTACCAGCCCACTTGTTGAATCACCACTCCACTGCGAATCGCCGTTTCCATCTGCTCGTCTCCTCACTTGATATTTGCGTTGCATGCTTAGACTCCAATCTAACCCCTCAGAACCTAGGCGCACTTGCCAACGATGCCCTACGCAATGGCGACATATCCCTTGTCACCCACTCTCGCCTCTCCACGTCGGCTGTCCTGTTTGAGTAGTGACGCCCCATCTTCTTGAGATGGCTCAAAGCCACTACTAGTCCACAGATGGCCTTGTCAACCCCATCCTGTTCCATGGTCAAAGCATCGCGATAAATCCACAGTTCGCCAACTTCACCACCCCGCGTAGCTGTTGTTCCCTTCGCAGAGTAGGTGAAGCGCGCAATGATCATTGCCGAGCCCATCTCTGTGAGAACGAGCGACACAGGCGCCACATCAAGCGCCCAAGCATATGTCCGAGTCCCAATTGCATAGCTCCAGTCTGCAAAGTTTGACGACTCCATATCATGCCTCTTGCGCGTCCCATCTGATGCGATGTGGTCAAAGTGTGCCCTGGGTCGCCACGGAAACGGCCCATTATTGTCAAACGTTATCGTAGCCAAGCTGCGCTGGCGCATCTCATGCGACGTATATAGCACTTCCATATCTGGCCTCTTTGAGAAGAAGCGAAACCCATTCGTCGTGATGCGGTACGAAGTCGACGAGCATGGTCCATGCGCAACCAAGATTTGTATCTTGCCATCGTATTGGCGGAGGTGGTAGGTGGTAACGGGATCATCAAAAGTGCAGCTGTCGTATGCTGGGGCTGTTGACTCTTCGTAGCCTGGGAGCTCTTCATCGGGGTCCACTTCCAAGTCCAGAGCACTCAAGCGCTGCCTTGCGGCCATGATTCGGCGTCGTAAATATATTTGTTGCGCCGATGCGTCGCATGCTAGTCGACTGGAATTGGCATATCAGTATTGAGCAGGCGCATCGCCGTGGTGGGGTGCGCGGTGTTCATGGCACCTGAGGAGAGTCGGTGGTGAGGTAATGACGGCGTGAGGAGAAAGCTAGATGCTATTCTTGTGCTAGCTCGAGGTTTGTTTGTCATCGGTCTTTGACGCGTGAGCATTGCCGTCTGGGGAATGATCACCATGGTAAATCTTGCTGCTTCGCCCAGATTGCCATATGCCCCACAACATCGCATGCGATTACATGCTTCAACGTCTTATACTCTACAAGTAGTTGCTTGCGCTCCATGCATGCTGTAATGTACCACTGAGGATACTTCAGTCTTCGCCGTCTGTGCACAATACGAAATCTTCATCAAATCTTCAGCGCGACGCTCGATTCAGTAACACACTCAGCTCTCAGCAATTTTCTCATAGCCAAGATATCCTTGACCGTGCTGTAAAGCTTGAACAAGTTCATTTGCAGGGATTGCGGCCCTCCATCCTCGTTACCCGAGGCTGGTCCAGATTTGGCCTGATGCGGCTAGTGCCGCCGGTCGTGGTGATGGAACTCGAGCTATCGATCCTATCTGCTTCGTGTTATGACATTACAACCCCGAGAATAAAGCAGCATAGATTTTTGATCCTGTGAGTACAGATTCACATCAGAATTGAGACGATATACCATAATCTTATCAGTCACCTTGAAACATTAAGCAGCGAAGATCACGAGAATTAGTATGAATGTCCAGAGATTCTATACTACAGTCTACAGTAAACATCTAAAAGCTTTACATATTTAAAATCAATCTTTCTTTTCAATTTCTTATCATCTAATGGCTTTATTGTTGGTCATTATATCGCTTTGTTCATACAGGCACTATTCCTATTTTGCCTGATCGTGGTCTTACCTGTCCCTTCTCCATCCTATCGCCCAAGCAACATGAACAGCACGAGACATCCTTGCTTCTACACTACTTCCAATACAATATCGCAAGTCTAGACTGTTCTTAGCATCACAATGCCTGCAACAAGTGCACAATACCAGCATAGCCACACAGCCACCTTGGCGAGGAGTCATAACGCTGGAGGTAAGGCGACCAATCAGATACTCGAAATATCTGTCGTTGCCCCAAAAATTTCAGAGCATCTTCTAGAGCTGCATTGATAATCGCAGTCGCAATGAGCCATTTCGAGACGCCAAAGCCGTATGCAATATTAGTAAAGCGTCCGCTTAGAGCATCTCCTATTCCTCACAGGTGGTCTCATCCTGCAGTAATAGGAAAGATATCGTTCTTGCAGCTACCAGCCGAGATAAGGAGTACCATCTATGAATTATTATTGGCTTTTCCAGATCCACTGTTTGTTGCTGCAGGAGGAAAGTTGCATCGATGTGTTAGGGATCGCAACTGGGACTTGCTTCTCAAACTAGCCGATTTCAAAGGTAAGTAGTAACCTCACTTCTATATGGGTAGGCTTGCTAAGGGCCCCAGCTGCTCATAGAAGAAAGGAGTTTAGGGCATCGTGTACCATTGGGAAGACGGAGCTGAGCCTTATGCGCGCGTATCACCCCTGCCTTGAGATGTTTGCGGTGTCATGTCAGATCTTCCAGGAGGCATCTTCGGTCTTCTACGGACAAAACACATTTGCATTTACTGGCTGGGACTCGGTCGGCACCCCAAACATGTACTATCCTCGCAACTCCTTCATCATTCACGGTACATCTTGGTTCTCGAGTATTGGCTCACAAGCAACCAAGTTGAAGAGGATCCTCCTCGAAAGTGATACACTTCATACCGACAAGATTGACCCAGCGTGGATTTCCGAAAACGCCATCAGGTCGCATGTCCTGAAGCGCTGTTTCGAACTCTTACCTCTTCTACGCGTGCTTTGGCAGCAAGAATCCTATCTCGATGTGACCATTGTTCCGGCTGGAGAATTGACCTTTGAACGACACTCCAGCAACTACCCCTCATGCAACCGTCTGAATAATACCCAGAAAGCCGAGGATCTGACTGAGGTTGTCAAGTATTTACAAAGAGACGATTTGGGACTTAAAAGGCACCTACTCGCGATATGTCACATTGCAGTGCACATGGATGGCCGCGAGGGTACCGTTTTATTCCGCTCGACTCACCAGCCTCCATCTCTGATGAACAGAAGTCCAACAGGCCCCAAAATCCGCTATCACCCTTGTATAGACCATCGCCTGGATTTCAATCTCGTCCATGGGCGCGGCCTCGAAAGGACCCGTCAAGGCCCCCTCAATCTACTAGACCTTCCATCTCAGATCCAAAAGCGCATATTCGACACCATCATCCTATTCCCCGAAACCATCGTAATCGACCTCTCCAGTCCCACCCCCACACTACCAGGCCTACTCTTCACAAACCGCGCGCTGTACACTGCAGAAATTAAACGATACTTCATCGTCAATCATTTCAGCCTGCGCATGGCATTCGACACGGCCGCATCCGCAACTGCAAATCTAGATGCAATCGATCGGTGGTTTCCGCCGTGCGAAGATCCCAGGACACTGAGTGAGAATGCCGCTCGTTTGAGAGGACGCAATGTACGCGATCTTCGCGTTACGTTCATCGCTCCTTACGGTATGCCCTGCCGATTGGAGGATCTGCGCATCAATGTCACGTCGCTTGTTAGACATGCCACGCACCTCGGCGACTGCAGAAGGCCGGGACAGTTGAAGCTACATGTCGCGCTTTTGCAGAGAACGCTAGATGGTGGCGAGGAAGTGGTTGGGAAATCCGCGTTCCCGGTACTCAGGATTCAGACACATGCTAGGGACTCGTGTCGCAGGCCTCATCGATTCGATGGTGGGGGTGGGGTCGAAGAGCAGCTGGGTGCTGTTGTTAATGGCTTTGGGGCTTTGATATCTGCGAGGGCAGGTGGCCGGGGCACATGCTAGGTATTTTTTCGACTGCTGTGGAATGCTACATTAGATTGGTGGTGTGTTATGAAAGAGGGTGCACATATATAGTACGCGGCAATATATTCCGCAGCACGATGTTGGGGTTTACACATGGTTTCTTATTACGTGCCACATCACGTCGTAACTTTCTCCAACCTTCCCCGGCCTCATCATTGTAATGGAGCGAGGGGAAGGGATTAGACTAGACCGCTGCAAATGGCATGACTATTCTGGTCCTGTTATTCTATTTCTAGGTACAAGCAGGATCTGGATGTGCGTTGCTACGTTAGATAAATTACGGTGATGATGAGAGGTTGAGTAGCAAAGGCAGGTGTTGGAGAGATAGCGGCCAAGAGGATGAATGCACTCTGACTACGGCATAAACATCCCATTTTTCATAAGATGTTTTGGAAAGATTTAGACTTGTGTAGGGTTGAGATACCATGCAAAGTATGACTAGTCTGATTTCGCTACGTGCCGGCAACGTGACAATGACGTCGACGCGATAAATCTAGTGAAACTAAAACGCGAAAACACGTGCGCTGATCTACAATTTACATATATATTCATCTTGGCTCAATCTATACATGTCCGATAATTTCAATCGTTCTATTCCAACACTCTAGTTACTTACCCCAGAAATCCGCGATGCCACAGACCCGCGCAAAACAGCGGGACATTGCTCCCCACGACGATTCAAGCAACGATGCCCTCTCAAGCCCACCGGAGTCTCCATCCTCACCTCCATCCACCTCATTCAAGACCCATCTCCGAAAATTCGAATTCCAAGAAAAAGACTCAAGTCACAAAACCCCATCCACTCGATCTCAAACCACCGCATCTATATCTCCCTCCCTCCCAACCCTCCACAAACGCCTCCTCCCCCCAACATCACCCACCACCCCACAACGCAAGAAACAAAAGCGCCCATCCAGCCGCTACGCGCCACCCTCTCAATACGCACACCTACCGCCCCTCCCCGATATCCTCGCCCAAGACCTAATCTGCATCTTTGTCGGCACGAATCCCGGCATCGGCACCGCGCGCGCCGGCCACGCCTACGCCCACCCCTCCAACCTCTTCTGGAAACTGTTACACACGTCCGGGCTAACGGAGCGCCGCTTGGCGCCCCAGGAAGACCGCAGCTTACCGGCGCTGTATGCCATGGGCAACACGAATATTGTGGAGCGCCCGAGCCGGGATGCGGGGGAGTTGTCGAAGGGGGAGATGGTGGATGGGGCGCGGGTGCTGGAGGAGAAGATTCGGAAGTTTAGGCCTGAGGCGGTGTGTATCGTTGGCAAGGGGATTTGGGAGGCGATTTGGAGGTGGAGGGTTGGGAGGGGTATGAAGAGAGAGGAGTTTAGGTATGGGTGGCAGGATTGGGAGATGAATATGGGGAGGGTTGAGGGTGGTGATGGGGAGGAAGGAGATGGTTGGGAGGGCGCGAGGGTATTTGTGACGACGAGTACGAGTGGGCTTGCTGCGGGCTTGAGTTTAGCCGAGAAAGAGGAGATTTGGAGGCCGTTTGGGGAGTGGGTGAGGAAGAGGAGGGAGGAGAGGGGCTGGGTTCCGCAGGTGGTAGCGAGTGAGGGGAGTAATGAACATGTTCCAGATGCATGATGGATATTAGACTATCTACGACCCATGCATGAGAAATAGAATCTGCCTTTTACCCGCTATAACATATATCATCCTTCTGAGCCATAATTGTCTCCCTCCTTTAATGATCCCGCATCTCCATATCCCCCCTTCCTCACTGCCCCAATCCAGCAGTCCCCATAACCACCGCCCAATCCCCATCACTGGACTTCTCCCTCGCCGCCCGTACAATCTCCCTCCACTCCTCCTCCGTATACTTCAACTGCGGCTGCTACACATCGTCAGCCCCAAACCCCCACCCACAAAAAACCGCACAAAAGAAAAGAAAACAGAAAACTCACCTCAACAAACACAACCCCCCCATACACCTCCCTAACCCTCACATACTCCCTCACAGCCCCCAAAACCCTGCCATCCACATCCAGCGCCGGCCCGCCCAACCCAGCCACCGCATCGAAACTCCGCACCACTACGGGCCCGCGGAACACGGCCCCTTCGCCGCCGATGCTCTTGTTAACCTGGAGTACGCGCTCACCATGCGGGTTTGCGTCGTAGGATATTTGCGTCCAGGATGGGAGGCTGCGGTTGTGAAATGCGAGGGTTTTGATATCGGTGAGTGGGATGGCGTTTAGGAAGTGGGAGATGTCGAAGGAGGTGGGATCGTTGTTGTTGTTGTAGAGGGCGAGGCAGATGCATTTTGGTTTTGCGGTGGTGTGTTTCTCATTGTTGTCGGTATTTTTGGTGGTGCTGGAGTCCTGGGCGGGCGTCGATTCGGCGGGGAAGAATAGCGCACGTCGGTGGTGGGGCGAGGGACGCTGGGTTAGTGATTTCTGGAGCGATTTGCAGAGCTGTTTGTGCTGCGGCCAGTCTTTTGTTTGGCAGGTGGTGCTGCAGTAGGGCATTGATTTGCAGGCGCGGCAGTGGCGGCCGGGAGTTGGGGTGTGGCAGGTTGCACAGAGGGTGGGGTGGGTGGTTGGCTTGGGGGTTGGGAGGAAGTCTTCGTGGATGAGGGGATGGCCGAGGTCTTGGGGGAGGGAGGACATTGTTGGGGGTGCTGGTAGTGGGGAGGTCAGTTGGGGAGATGAGGTGTTGGGAGACTGACTTGTGATTGTCGGGGTTTCTGGTTTTAGAGAATTTGGTTGTAAGGCGTAGAAGTGTTTGGGTGTTGGTTGCTTGATATTGAAGTGAAGAAGTGACGGATTGAAGAGACTTTGTTTCATTGAAAAGGAGTAAGACAGGAGAGTAAGACACCGAAGGTGAGGTGAGAGCACTAGACTCCCCTCGCCTGACCTTGATATGAACAACCTCTACCCTGTCTCCAGTCGTAAAGGTAATTTCAGAGACTCAGTACGGTCTATACATCCACTGCGATGGGTGAAAGAGAACGTCAAAATCTACGCCTCCAAAAACACCAATCGCGGGAAATAAATCGCACTCTCCTCTCAACCCAGTATTTCCCCCCTCACTCCTGACATCAAGTTCTTCATTGCCATCCCAACCGCCCTCCTTCTTCCCATTACGGGTGAAGAAAACATCAATGTCCAGGATCCTTCCCTGCTGCGTCTGCTCGTACGAAGGCGGATTCTTCGGCACCGAGAACGTAATGCCAATGCCAACAACCTCCCCAGGCTTGAACGCAGTAGTGAAATCCACACCACCCCACGGATCATTCACGTACTTTCTCCCATCATCACCATGCACTCCTAGGCTGGCACGCTCCCAACCTGGAAGTCGGAATGTGGGATACGGTGGCGCGACGAAACCGATAGCTATCCCGGCATCTGCTTCTTCGAGGGATGAGCCTCCTCGGCCAATGCCTGTGACTTTGAGCTCGAAGTAAATAGTCTTTGAGCGTTGTGTATTGAGCGGTGAGTCGCAGAACACCGAGTACATGGGGAGATTAGTGAGAATGCTAGAGTCTTTACATTTGGCGTGGGTGCGACAGCGCCAGTGTCCTGCTTGCGGTTGGGGCAGTAGGTCTCCCAGGTAAGAGGGGGCTTTCAGTAGGGCGAGCTGCGCGTTTTGAATAGCGGCATGGGTCGATGGCTGTAGATTCTGCGGCGGCCATAGTGGATTCATATTTGTCCAGACCAACGCTCGATCGCCATCTTCCGCAGATGCGTTTGCAGTGGGAGAAGTATCATAGCCCATAGACGGGGGAGGTGGTAAGAGTGCCGTATCTGGAATGACAGTCCAGTCGTGGTATGGCGGCGGATCCCAGCTTGGAGGTGGTTGCGATGGGTAAGATGGTGGCGGACCTGGTGGGGGCGCGTACTCAGATGACTTGTCAGGAGGTGGCCCAGGAGGCGCAGTATAGGCTGAATTATGGCTTGGAGGTGGACCTAATGGCGCTGTGTGCTCTGGCCTAGACGACGAAGATGCGCCGTGGTATGGTGGTGGATTAGAAGGTGCCTGATACTTTTCCGTAGGGACAATACTGTGCTGTTGCTCTTGGGGTTGCTGATAGTACTGATTGTTTGAGTGGGATGACTCTGCTGAATGTTCGTCCCCCTTGATCTTCTCCTTCAGCTTCTTGAACATGTTGACTGATGTTGGAGATAAGTGCTCAAGGGTTGTACGTTGGCGTTCGCAAGTCTGTCTCTATGACCTGAATTACGAAGTACAACAGCCAAGGATGGCTATTGACGCGTACTGGCAATGTCCTGAGGCAAACGGGCGCAGCAATAGTGATGGGCGTTGTGGCTGTGCAATGAAACTAAGTCCGTTGATTGTCCTCGTTGCGTCATTGGCTCTTGGCGGTGCGACGACTCCACGGGTTGGATAGGCGAATTGACCTCGCATTTCGAAGGCGCTGTGTGAACCTAACATTAGTTACATTGCTATAGTCTATATAATATTTAAACATAACATTATACCATACACATCTTCCTCGCATCAAGAGCGCGGAATCCCCACTCAAATCCCCATCATCTCCAAAACCCAAGCATATCCACACCATCCTCCCCATACCTCCCAGCCCCACCACCCTCTACATCCCTCTATACACATCTCCTGCACATCATCAACTGCAGCCCTCAACCAACCAGCAACGCCCTTTGCAAACGCATCAAGTCTGCTACCTAGGTAACTTTCACTGACAGTAACACCGCAACCCAACAACAGATAGATTACAAAATACAATCCCATAACATCTGCAGACACTCGACCACGCTCGATGAAGAATTCGTGAACTCTGGCTTTTACGAAATATACCAGGACTCCTTGATCTGGGAAATGATTGAGTAAGTAAATCGAAGGTTGAATATCTTTTTTTTAAGGGAGAGGAGGTTAGGCACACATGTTTATAGCTATGGCACTTTGCAATTGTGCCATACTATGTCCTATCCAGCCCTATCCCGTCCTATACCACAATATCTGTATACTAGCCATGTATCCCACCATTTAAATAAAGTACAAAACCAGTGCAATCGTTCTACCTAGCCAAGACAAGTGAATCGATATCTATTATCTACCATGGTATCCGACTCGAAAGCTCCACACCAAGGCTCTGACTGCCGCGAGGGCTGATTTCAAGACATTCTAGGCCTGGAGTGGGATATGACAAAGTGGCTAAGTCGTTGATGAGATTATATGAAGGGACCAAGGGTGTGTGATGTGATGTAATACACACGAGTATAATCATTTCCATTTCGAAGCCCGAAAAGAGAAAAAATCAGATGAGATAGATACTAGCATGATAGGGATAATGACAGAAATTGCTATCATATTCCATTAAATAGAGGACCAACTATGCATATACGCGTATTTTTCCCAGATTTTTTTCCCCCATCTTCTAATCTTTCGACCCAGCTCACCACTCATCGACGGAGCCAGGCGCCGCAGGCGCCGCACGCACGACTTTGTCGCAATTCAGCAGGCACAAGGGGTCAAAAGCCTTTTTGAGCTGCCTCATTGCGTCGACGGTACTTTGGCCCAGTTCATGGGGCAGGTAATCGCGTTTGACGAGGCCGACGCCGTGCTCCCCTGTTGCGGTGCCTTCGAGTTCAATTGCGCGTTTGACCATGCCGTGGACGAGATGTTTGGTTTTTTCGTATTCAGTGTTGCGGTTGTAGAGGATGATGGCTATGGAGGGCATGTTTAGTAGGGGGTTCTTTGAGGGGAGGTAGAGTCTATGTCTGTTGCGAATGACTTACAGTGGAAATTGCCGTCGCCGACGTGGCCTACTATGCTGCCCAGAAGACCGCTTTTGCTAACAGCTTCTTTGGTCTCTTCGATGATTTGCGGTAGCTTGGAGATTGGGACTGCGACGTCGGTGGTCCAGACACCCATGTCGTCTCGGCCTTGGCTCTTTGCCATAACAGACCACAGTGCCTCTTTACGCGCCTGCCATAGATCTTCCTGCTCTCTTTCTGACTTTGCAAACTCGAAGCTGACAGAGCCCGCCTTCTTTGCCATGGCCTGGACTTGACTGATCTGCTCCTTTACCGAGTTCGGTGTCCCTGCGAATTTAAAGAACAATGTGGGCGCATTCTTCCACATCTTGTTAGTCTGGCCAGCATCGTTGATGCACTTCATTTGCACATCGTCCAGAATCTCGATGGCTGCAATAGGCACACCTGCACCCACGACTTTGAAGACACAATCTGCAGCTGAGCGAATGGTGGGGAAGGCACAGACGGCCACACTGGTATGTTGCGGCTTCACAGTAACCTTTAGTGTAGCTTCTGTGACGAGACCCAATGTTCCTTCACTGCCGATGAATATGCGTGTGAGATCGTAGCCTGCAGAAGATTTCCTTGGTCTTTGACGAGTCTTGATGATTGTCCCATCAGCCATGACCACTGTCAGCGAGATGACCCAGTCCTTCATAGTGCCGTATCGGTAGGCATTCGTGCCTGAACACCCTGTACCGACCATGCCGCCGATCATTGCACCTGGGCCAGGATCTGGAGGGAAGAACAGGCCATCTTTGGCTAGTTCCTCGTTCAGGTGTTCCCAACCAACAGCTGGCTGCACAACGACATCCAAGTCGTCCTTGTGCAGCTTAAGAATCTGATCCATGCGACTGAAGTCAATGCATATCCCTCCTTTTGTTGCTGCGAAATGTCCCTCCAGACTGGTACCGCCGCTGTATGGGGTGACAGGGATCTTTCGGTCGTGGCAAATTTTCATGATGGCGCTGACCTCGGTTGTATCTCCTGGCTTTACAATGCAGAATGGCACATCGCCCGGCTCGGATGGATGTGACGACCATGACGATCCACTGTGCGACTCGAGATCATGCTTGTCGAGCGAAATGTTGTCTTTGCCTACGATATCGCGCAGGTCTGTCCACGCAGCCTCCATGTTCGCTTCTGAGATGTTGTGCTTGGGCGGGGAGAAACTACCAAGGGGAGCAGTCGAGTTGGTGTTTGGTTTCTGGGGGATCATTTGGCCGTAGTAGTACCCTATGCTGGCGGTGAGGAGACATGCTGTAGGATATTAGTCCGTATCATTGTGTACAGAGTCTTCTCGAAGCATGATAGCCTCAGCATCGTGCATACCAACAATAGTCGCAAAGAACTGCCCTCTCGCCGTTCTCTGCTGCAAAGACTGAATCTGCAGCTGCTCTGCCTTTTCCTTTTGCACACGCTCATAGATACTCTCGTTCAATTGGAGATAGAAAGGCCTTTCGCCATCACTGTCTTTGTCGCCCTTGCTCGCCCATCGCTTTTGCGTCAACTGTCCTACTGGCACTCCCGCTCGAACTCCGCAGGCGCGCCATGCTGCGCTCGGTGGCGCACTCGTCCTGCACCTCCCAGGCCGTAAGGCAATTGGTACCCGCGGTAACCCTCGTAGCGACATTGCGACTATGACGGAGCGGATCTCATAGTGAGCGAGTGGGGGCAATGCAGATGCGGGGGAGGCGATGGGACATGTGAGCTCGGTCGGTTGGAGGTTGTCATGATCCTTCCTTGGCAGCACGGAATTAACGAGAGTGAGTCCGACCCACTGCTTCGGATCATGCACCAAGTCATCCCTGTTGAATGTTCAAGCGTATTACAATGCTCTGCATGGTCTCACAGTATGAGCTAGAATCACTAGTACACATGTTAGAAGATCAATCTTTGATAACAATATGTATTCCCGCAGCTCCATGACCGCAGCCAGAGCAAATATCAAACTCGATACATTTCCCACACAGTCTGCAATACCTCCAAGAGTGCAGTACTGGTACAAGCAAAACCCAAAAGTCGCAGAAAAAAAAACGCCCAGATTCCCCGTGTGAAACGAATAACGTGTGTCAAAAAGGAGTCGCCGCCCCAAAAGCGCCAGTGATGTACTGCCAAATCCAGAATGATGTGTGCCAAAGTATGCAGCATAAATGTCCGAAGGCGTGAATCGTGAAAGCAGCCGTTACAGAGTACAGAACGCTATGCAGAAATCATAAAAGACTATGCGAGTGAAAAAGATAAGGGTATTAGACGCAGAATGAAAATGTTCCACCATGTACATCGTCGTCGAGTCGTGATGATAGGGCTCGAAAAGGCTGCCAGTCCCCCCAGCATGTCACGGTCGCGTGGCATGAGCGTGGCGGATGCTAGGTGTGTCGTCTACATGGACGCGTAGCAGTGCAAGTAGCCATGTCACGTCCGCGCAAACTAGCCTCCCGACATACGTAGGAGCCTTGTTTTAAGCCAGGTGACGAACCGCAGCCACCTTCCCTTGGCGGCGCGACTCCTGGTTACCTCAGGAACCATACCCGTCTGCTTCTCGGGGTCAATGGTCCTCACATACTTGGGAAGAGAGTTGGAGTGTGCCTCGCGGTGGTCCGAGTACTGACGACCGCCAACAGAGGGCCGGCCGCTGACTGAGGGCCTGGGAGCCTTCTCGTTCTCGGGATCAGAAATGGTACGGGTGCGCATGTAATCAGCCCTGTCATGCGTCTCGGACTGGCGTCTCTGATGGTCCTCCCTCTTCAATTGCTTGCGGTGATCGCGTTCCAGCTGCTTGTATGCTTCCTTCTCATACTTGCGCTCTTTGGCTCGCTGCTCCTCCTCGAATTTCTGTCGTGCAGCTCGAATAGACGCAGCTCTGGAGGCTGCATCCACGGGAGAGTCGCGGCCACCACGGATGAACTTGTATGTCTGGTCGAGTGACGTGCGTGAACTTGGTGAGGTGGTGGTGTCGATGGACTTGAGCGTGTCTCCCCTTGACCGCGCAATTCCTACAGGCGATGTCAAGGATACCGAAGACTGCGAGTAGCTGCCGGCGAGCCGTGTCGACGAGTTGTTGGTGTGGATGCGCAGGGGTGCACCCTGGGTAGATGACGAGATGGAACCAGATCGACGGGAGGGATCAAACGCGTTTTGTCTCAAACGGAAGTCGTCATCGGACATGATGTCGCCATTCTCGTAGTCGCTGTCAAGTTCTGATGGCGGCGACGGCTTGGAGATGGGCGGTGAGTAGGGCTGTGGTGTCTGGCGGATTGGGGGCAACGGCGTCGGTCGCGTCAGACCCGACGAGGTGGAGAACTGCGAGGTGCTGGAGGTAGAGCGAGCGTGTCGGTTGCGGGCGTTGACCGACGCAAATGTGACGTCGCTGATGGATCGTGAATAGCCGTCGTACTCGGAGATGCCCAGGCCAGCGAGGTCGTTTTCTGCTGCTGGCCGTGAGAGATCCAGGCCGCTGCTCTCCTTGTGCGAGAGCTTCTGGCGCAGGAAGGGCTTGATCTTTTGCGTGGGCGTGGCAGACGGCATTGGGCGTCGTGGCTCAATCCAAGCTTCCTCAATGACCTGGGGCGTCTCGGTGCGACTGAAGGTGAAGCCGCCCTTATCAGTCACCGGACTCAGGGCACTCGTCTGCGATGAGGCGGAGCGGGAGCGTTTGTGCAGACGCCCGGACGTCGAGAGCGCATGCCTCGGGGTGGCCATGGTGAGGGTCAGACTCGCGGTGCTACAGGTCCCGCATGTCAGGTGTAAATAACGGTTGGGGTCGAGGTGGTACAAGCTTGTATCCAAGACAACCTCATGCTATCCGCAGCGGGCTGGCTGAGTCCGAAGGGTCCGCGGCGTGCAAAGGAACGCCGGATGGATGGTGACGAAGAGAGTATGTCAGGCGCCTGGTACGCGGGCCGCCAGCGCTGATCCGGGGTCAATTCCAAGATTCAGGCGGGATAGTCGACCTGCTGGACTGGACTGTTGAGATGCCTGCTAGGCCGCCGCGTCCGAGAGGGCGAAGCTCGATTACGTTGGTGCGTGGCGCGTGGCGCGAGGCGCGAGACTCACCAACACTCAGCAGCAGCTGGGGCGGCGATGGGCATAGCAGATGTACTTATGCACTGCCGGCAAGCGTGGATAAGCGGTGGGGATCAAGGGCTGGCGAGCGGAGTCGAATGTTCTATGCACTGGGAACCTGATGACCGATAAGCCCTGGGATGGCCTCGATTGCAGTCTACGCGCGACATCAATGGCCAACAATGGCCAGCCTCGAGGCTCGTGAGCGGCCATGGCGCAGGGACCGGCCGGTCCACCTCACCGCCTAGCCGCCCATCTGGCGATATGTCGTGGGATTGCGCGTCTCGCTCTCGCACTTGCTCGAGCTTCTCCTCTTTGGCCCCGCGCCTGGCCTGCAAAACCACGCAATCCATGGCTCAGCCGCGGCGGAGAGCTCGCCTCGACGACAGTGCTGCTGCCGTCGTCTAGTGGTGCGCGAGGGCTGCCCGATAGCTACAGCGAGACGCCAGCGCTACTGCATCCTGGGTAGTCAGCCGCAGCTCTCCATCCGTCTGGCGTGGCCGGCCGCGTGGTGAGCAAGCACCGAGTGCAATGGCGGCTGATTTGCATTGCGTCTTGCTTCAATACAAATTCACTCTGCCCCCTCTTCTCTCTTCCCGCCAAGGCTGACCGCTCCTTCTCCTCCTCCAACCCTCGCGCTCTGTGCAAACCAGCCTGAAGTCCACTCCGAGCCTTCCGACCCAATCATCACACACCGCCGGCAGACTCACACGTGGTGCTGCTGGCGTGGGATGGGGCCACGAACTGCAGCCAGTCTCGAACGTGTGGAGTAGCGGGCAGATTGATGCTTTGTTCTACTGTAGTTAACTCTAGTACCTGTTCCCCAGCCGGCGCTACAATCATGGGCTGCAAGCAGGGTTTCTGAAGTTCGATCATGACGATGGTTGGTAGTATTAATTTATATCCGAGTGAGATGGGTGTTAGTTAAGAGGAAAACCAGCCAGTTGGTGATAGTCTCCATCATGTACGAAGATACACGGGGACCATATCTAGATACTACTCTACGACTCAATTGACAGCAGGCTAGGACTTTGGATTCTCTGCGAAACCGCAATGTTATTGTGGGCCTACACTAAGCACAGGTATACAGCTTCGGCGCATGCTACATGTTCGCAAACACATGTGTGGGATTGGGCGTGCCTTGGTTGATCAATCAAGATTAGCGAGGAGGTTGTAATGTTTCTTTATATTAATTGGCATAGAGTATATAGTACTGTATGTACTCAGCCATGGTATCGCGTACATGGAACGACTGTAGAGTGAAAGCATGCACGAGTAAAGTTGTCTACGAGTAAGCTGTCAGGCCTGCAAGAGACCGACTGTTCTGGCACGCACGCTACATACACAGGCAACAAAAACATGTCAAGGCACCAGCAGTATGTGTACAAGCCGCTCTCGGCCAATCAAGCCGTCCCGTCGTGCAAGGCACGAAAAGGACTCTAGAGTACATATTGCGGGGTGAGTGAGGACAATGGCCGTGGTTGCTAGGCAGTTCGTACGTGTGCATGACTAAGCCAGCCCGTTGCGCTTGAATGCCCGTGCACACCATCGCTCCTTGCTCGTCCAACATTTTGAACGCCGCCAGACGCCAGACGCCAGACCCATCACCCACGCGCTCTCCCGGATGGCCTCCAACTAAACCGACGCCCACTCCCACTCCACACGTATCGCGACTGCACTGCAGCCCATCACGCGACATGTCGGCCAAGCGAGCCAACGTCTTCTCCCAGGGCCGGCCGGAGAACCCATACGAAGACCGCGATGGGCCACCAGACCCGCCCATGCGGGCAACTGCAGCCCAGATGGCAAGCCGCAAGTACGTCCTCTTCACCGCATCTGGGCGCATGCGACGCGGGCGCATTGTGTCATCGCGTCGAGGCCGCTTTGTCCCCCATGATTTTGCATGCTGACCCTTTGTTGTTCTTGCAGGATCAAGAGCATAAAACCTCGACGAACAGGCGCAAGCCCATCACCCGTAAGTGCACCCCCCCCCTCATCCAGTTGCGCAACCTCAACCCCACCCTTTCCACCGCCCTGCGCTATGCCGCCACCGCCAGCGAGATACACTGCGGAATGGCGCAAGGCCGAGGTCAAGCGTCGCCGCCAGACCCTGCATCAGCAGCCCCAAGCTGGCACTGGCAGTTCCACATACATCGACGCTGACTTGGACGTCCAGGGCATGTCACAAAACGCAAGCTTTGGCGGCGCACCAAGCGGCTTCGGAGCGCCCATCCCCACCGAGAGCGGCGCCAGCTCTTTCGCCGGCTTCGGGGAAGCAAGCAGCAGCGGCAATAATGCCTTTGGAGGCGACGCAGCCAACAGCTTCCCGCCCGCCCAACCCTCAGCTTCGACTAACACATTCTCGAACTCCTCCTTTGCAGGTTTCGGCGCCAGCACGCAGGGCACAAGGTTCAATCCCCAGCCGCCCGCATCTAACAGCTTCAACTTCACTGCAGCAGGGGGAAACAGCAACAGCAACCCATTCGGGGCATCCGCCCCCGCGCCTGCAACGAACGGAGACACTCCAGCTCCAGTATTCGGTGCTGGCTCATCGCTCTTCAGCCAGCAGCCCTCGAGCAGCTCATTTGGTGGACTCGCTCAAAACAACACCAGCTCAACGCAGCCCCCGAGCAGCGCATTCGGCGCACTCGCTCAAAACAACACAAGTTCAGCACCGTCGGGCAATATGTTTGGTCCGACTAGCAATGTGCCTCAGAGCAACATGTTCAGCACCACCAGCGCTGCGCCAAATGATACGAGTGCCCCGGCACCAGCCTCGACACCCTTCTCATTCAGTAGTAATCCCCCCTCCGCCCCTAGCAGCTCTACGCCAGCAACAAACAGCCTATTCTCTGGGTTTGGCGCGCCAACCCAAACAGCACCCCCAGCGACAAGCAGTATGTTTAGTGGATCCACCCAATCCGCACCGCCTGCGCAGAACAACATGTTCAACTTCGGATCGAAAACACCAAGCAACGAAGCTCCTTCACAACCGGCACAAAACAACGCGCTCGGCAGCATAAGTACCAGTGCGGAAGGATCAAAAGGGTTTGCTACAACAGCGCCTGCACATGCCCCCAGCCTTTTCAACACCACCCTACCGACATCCACCAGTAGCGTGTCCGCGCCTACAAATGCCCCCAGCCTTTTCAACACCACCCTACCGACATCCACCAGTAGCGTGTCCGCGCCTACAAATGCCCCCAGCCTTTTCAACACCACCCTACCGACATCCACCAGTAGCGTGAACTCGCCTACATTTTTCGGTACCACTGCTGGTCCGTCACCATACGCATCTGCGAAAGGCATGTTCAATTTCAATCCTTCTGCACCGAAAAATGAGACACCGGCACCCAATTTATTTACCGCCTCGAGCGTCGCGACAGAGAATATCAGCACGCCTGCACCAGCACCAGCCGGCGATGCATTTGGGAATCTAGGACCCGAATCCGGCCCAGAAACGACGCAGCCTGCGAGCACTCCATCCGGATTTAGCATCTTTGGAGCTGCATCGAAGACCAACGACTCGTCTGATGAACTCCCCAAACTATCGGGCGCATCGCGCTCGGGCCTATTCAATCCTTTCAGCACACCACAGGCCACAAAGATTGATCGTGTAGAGAAGCCCGCGTTTCACACTGTGCAACGGGACCCCCCTACCAGCCTCTTCTCCAAGCCCTTGGTGCCGCCGTCGACGCCATCTATGATGAATGCGAACGCCTTCAAGCTTCCGCCCAAATATCCATCAACAGAGTCCTCGAAAGAGGCATCTAAGGAGTCCAGCCCCTTCGGTAAACAATCAACAGCTGCAAGTGAAGGTCGGAATTTGTTCAGTGTTCCCAAGGAGGCGCAGACGATATCTAAGGAGTCTAGCCCCTTCAGTCAACAGTCCACAGCTACAAGTGAAGCACGAAACTTGTTCAATGCGCCAAAGGAGGCACCGGCAGCGTCTCCTGCCCCTCCGATGTTAGCCTCCTCAGATCCACAAGCTGATGCGCTGAAAGCACCCGAAATACCCAAAGTTCCCAAGGTTCATGTTCCAAAAGGATGGCCTCAGCCAGGCTCGGTAGCTGCTCGGGGTGCCAACGGAGCGTATCAACACATGTCAGACTTGACTGCGCAACTTCAAGCACTGAACGATAAGTATAGACAGCAGCTCAGCACTTTGCCTTTGACGGCGGACTGGTCTGCTATTTCCCTCTGGCACTACCAACACGCTTCCGATATTAAGAAAAAGATTGACAATGCAAAGAAGCAACGTGCAGCAGCTAATGGCATTACTGGCACCGAATCAGCTTTATCAACAAAGCGCAAGGTGCAAGAGGATAGCCATGAGAATTGGGATCCCTCACCTTCTAAGCGGGTTCGTGGCAGTGATGCACCTGCAACACCAACTCCGCAGCCCGCAGCCCCTACACAGAGCTTGCAGCCGACGTCAACATCCACATCGAACATGTTCGCCAAGGCCATCAATGGTACCAAGTCTTTGTCGGCGCCGTCTGCAGGATCGGGTCTCTTTGCCCCAAAAATGGTTGAGAAGGCTCCGGTCGAGCCCTCAGAATCGACCCCAGTGGCATCAAACTTTCCTCCCTCAAACTCTGCCTCTGCTGCGCCCTCATCGTCCGATTTAAAGCCTAGCTTTGGAAGTGCGCCAACAGGTAGTTTCAAGTTTACCTTGGGTTCGTCGAGTGGTGGTAGCAGCTTCATGAGCCAGTTCAAGAAAGTTGCAAAATCGTACGAAGAGCTTGCTGCAGAGCGAAAGGCCAAGGCAAAGGAAGAAGATTTCGATGAGGATGAGGAGACCGAAGAAGAATGGTCCGCTAGGTACGACAAAGAGGAGGCGGAGCGCGTGGCTGAAGAGAAGAGGCAGGTGGCAGAAAACAGCCCCACCTTCAGCGTTGTAGGTTCGACAACATCGTCCCGTAGCACCACTCCTGCGACGGCCAATCCTTCTACAGGCTCGAAGAAGCCTGCTGTCATGACCACGGCTCCGGCTTCGGGTCTCTTTACACCCCGTGCTTACAGCCCTGCATTGTCCACTGGCAGCCAGACTGTGCTCGACACAATAAGCCACGAACCTTCACCTTCCAACATTTTCGGACATCTGTCCTCTGCCCCTTCTTCCAACCATCAGGATGATTCCGACGGAGACGACGGTGTTCCTCGACCTGTTGGTTCAGTCGAGCCTACGACGCCACCAAAGCGCAAATCTGGTGGTTCCGAGACTGAGGACGAGTCGCTCGAGGAGACAATGAGAAGCAAGAGCCAAGAAGCTGGGGTTAGCTCGAAGGGCAGCCTTTTTTCAAGAATGTCTAGAGCAGGCACCAATGATGCCGATTCCGAGAAGGGTACCAGCAGCACATATGTCTTCGGACAGTCAAACGGCGCACAAACCCCGACCAACAAGCCCTTCTCTTTCTTCGATTTCGGCGCTGCCAGCTCAAGATCCTCCAGCCCCAAGCCCGAATCGTTTGCTGGTGACCAAACTTTCAAGCCTGGAAGCCCAATCAAGTTTGGAGATGCTCCAGTCACAGATAAGAAGGCTTCAGGGTCGCTCTTCCAGTTCCAGCCTGCGACTCCTGCACCGGGCGAATTTTCGACCACTCCGGCCAAAACAGTACCCACCTCGCTTTTCAACTTTGCTCCATCTACTGGCGGATCGTCGCTACTAGCACCAAACGCAGGCACGTTTCCTTCACGCGCCGCAACACCTCTGTCCGAGGCCGAAACCAATACGTCTGCTGCGGAGAACGATGACGACGAAGAAGCCATACAAGCACAAGTTGACTTCTCACAACTTACCGAAGGGGAGAAAAACACATTTGACGTTCTTTTCCACACCGAGGTCGCGCTTGCCAAGCACCAGGTTGATGACGGTAAACAGAAAGCCTGGGCAAACCTAGCAAAAGGACCAATTTGGATCCTCAAGGACAAGGCGACTGCTAAGTGCGTGGTTCGTATTCGACTCCCCAATGGCTCAACACCTATCAACTACGCCATCCTCCCTTCGATTCGCGCCACCGTCACTGGTGGTAGCAAAAAGATGGTCCTCGCATCGAAGCCCGCCAAAGAGGGCGGCCTACAATCTGTACTGTATGCCGTCAAGACTCCAGCTATTGCCGAAGAGTTGGCTAGCACGTACAATCAGTCCTTGCCTTCGAACTAATCGCCCTTTCCCTCCACCCCCCCGCGACCGTTCTCCCTTCCATTTACGACCTTCCCCTTCTTCCCCCGTGTCTACTGATACACGAACCCATGTTTTATAACAAAATTGGAGCATTTCCCTTAATTCACATTGCGAGCTGCGGCTGCCTCAACCTCTGTAGGTGTCAAAGGCCCACATTCAGCAGCATTCTCCTGATGCATGGCATGGCGTTGATGTACTTCTTTAATGGCTATCTTTTTTTCCTGCTCTTTCGCTAGACGGCGGGCGGTGCGCTAACTGCAAACATTGTCTTATGTGTTTTTGGGGTCCACCATGATTGGAGGAAGTCACGAAAGCAAGGAGGTGTTTTCCTTTGGCCCGCTCTGCTCTTTTACTTTTTGATGTGTGTATGTATTATAGTAGGGATGTTTAATGCATGGGCGCTTGAAAAGCGCTTTTTCGGATCGAGTAGATTGGTCACATCCTGTGTCCGTGTCTGTGAAAGCTAGTGCCTTGTTGATTTGAATGACCAAACAGCCAACCATATGCCATATGATGTTAGAAAAGTAACAGAAAATAAGGGACCGAATCTATCCCCAATCACCAAAAAAATCCACACACGCGTAAGATGGGCAAGGTATGAAGAGAAAACCACCCCTAATGTTTTTACCAAGAATAAAGATTAAATTTCCTTCCATCAGTTCCCTCTTAGCGAGACAAGATTGCTTGTTAAAAGATGATATAAAGGGAAAAAAAAGGGGGTAGACGGTGTGCTTGCAAATGGGGTATAAACGTCCTCTCTACATGAGGTTTGAAAATGACAAGGGACAAGGGACAATGTAAACAACGATGCTCTCTCTTCTTTCCTTCTGTTTCTCTCTCTCTCTCTTCCCTCACACTTCCGTCAAATAAAAAAAGCTTGTCCCCACCAACTCACTCCAACACCCGACTCTCCCCATTCCCCAACTCGCAAAACCTAACATCATCCAACCCCAACCCCAACCCCTCGCCCCCACCCTCCTCGACCCGCGCCTCCTCCACCGCCTCCCTAACCGTCCACACCCTCCTGCGCAAAAACCACGATATGAAGCCCCCACCCTTCTTGACCTCATCATGCGTCGCAACCCAATATTTTGCCTGCAGCGCGCGTTGCGCCAGCAGCCCATTGCGCGCCCCGAGATTGAGTTGCTGGGCCGCGGAGATGGAAACGTCGTGGAGGCCGTGCAGGAAGGCGAGGGTATGCAGTGCGGGGTCTGCGGTTGCAATGGGGGTTAGTGCGGTGTGCGGGATGCCGTGGGGCGTGTAGATGAGGCATTCTGCTGGTTCGGGGGCGGGTAGCTCGTCGGCGCCGTCGTCGCCGTGGATGGAGAGCGAGGGCCGCTTTTTGGGCGTCGAGGATGGGAGGAAGGGGTGGGTGGCGAAGGTTATGAGGAGGGCGGAGTGGTAGGAGAGAGCGTCTTTGGGGGCGGTGAGGCGCGAGATGCTGAGCCAGGAGGGGAGCGGGGGGAGCGAGTAGTCGTGCCAGTCGGCGTTTGGGGGGAAGATGGGGGTTGGGGTTACGCTGCGGAAATGGTTCCAGGAGGATATTAGGGTTGCTGCTGGCTAGAGGGTTAGGGACTTGGTTAGTGTATGTTTTTTTATTATTCTGTGGTTTCATATGTGAATGTAAATGGGAAGGGGAATAGGGATATTCGTCTCAACTTACCTCGGTAGCAAACACGGGTACATCTCTATGCACCTCCAACAGCGTCTCCTTATGACAATGATCTGTAAACTCATGGCTAATCGCCACAACATCCACAAACGACTCTTCCTCCTCGACCTCTTCCTCCTCCTCCATTATCCTCCCCCTCCCCCTCTTCCTCCCCGTCCTCAGCCCACCTGCCAAAATCTCCACCTGCCGCGCCAACTCCTCAACCTCAGCCACACTCTTGACCGCACTCTCCGTCGCATGAAACTGCTGCGAAAACCACCTGGCCACGTCCGACTGGCCGCCCACAAACCACGGGTCAATCAGCACATTGTAGTATATGCGACTGCCATGCTTGACCGCATTGGCCGGCCGCGGAATCTGCAGCAGCCACGATGTATCGGCGTTGAGATGGTGTAGCACCGGACGCCGCGTCGCAAACGACTTGACGACTGCATCGCGGATCTCGAGATTGAGTTGGAGGGAAGGCGCGTCCATGGTCTTGCGCGCCGCGGGGGAGGTGGTGAGAGGCTGGGTCAAGGGGACATGGCGCTGGGTTGGGTTGGGTTGGGGGATCGAGGTCACTGTTCGGGGGACGACGCGTGATTGCGCGTGGCGCTAGTGACGTGGTTGGTATGGTACTTCAACCCACCCTTTCACATCACCTCTACCTACCAGTAAAACAGCGCAACAAAATCCCCCACTCTCTAGAAACTAACTTCGAATCCAATATCCTGAAACCTAGCACAAAAAAAAGAATATATTAAAAAGGAATAAACCATTTCATCACGCCATCACCATACCCACCCATTGAAACCATCAAACCCACAACCCCCAAACCCAGCACCCCCCATCCCTCCACTCCCCATTCAAAAACACCCTCTCCTCCTCATCCTTCCACCCCACAACCTCAAACCCCAACTTCCCCAACACCCCCTTACTCGCCCCATTCCCCTCATCCACACAAGCCTCGACATAGAAGCGGCGCCCCGCCGCCTTGTTCCCAGCCACAAACACCGCATACGCATCGAGCAGTCCGCGATTCGCCTCGGTGGCGTAGCCCTGGCCCCGCGCCGCCTCGAACATGGCATAGCCTAGGACGCGGAGGACGGGTGGTTCAATGGTGGTGGTGGTGGTGGGAGTAGTAGTAGTTGTAGTTGTACCACCAGTAGTACCAGTAGTACCAGTAGTACCAGTAGTACCAGTAGTACCAGTACCAGTATCACGCACCAACCCAAACCCAACAGGCGCCAACGTCGGCCCCCCCTTCTGACACCGCAAACTCACACTCCCCAGCAAAGCACCCAACTCCACATCCCCTTCTCTCTGCTGCACCACCGCTGTGCCAGCAGCGGCGGCGGCGGCGGCGGCGGCGCAGCTGGGCCGCGCAAACACGGCGTAAAAGTCAATCTTGGCTTCGCGCAGTTGCTGCTCCATGCGCGACCGGCTCTCGTCGAGCGAGCCAGAGGCCCCGCGTAGACTCCAACTTGTGGCGCCCGGGTCGCTCCAGTTCTCGTGGTACCATTGGAGGTGCTGGGAGTGGGGGGTTGTGTCGTGCAGGCGGATGAGGATGAGGCGTGGGGTGTGGATTATGGATTGCATTTTATTCTTTCTTGTTCTTTTGCGGGTCGGAGTTGGATGAGACGAGGAGATATGGGACGAAAAGGGGAAGGGAGGGAGTGTATGTAGTTAGTGTTTATATTGAGTTAAAAGGGGGGGAGATGGCTGGTGAATGATGTTGTTGTGTAAAGTTGTATTAACGTATGACTGTTGATGAGTCAGGAGAGTGAAAATCTTACTTTGAGCTGCTAGGCACCATGCACCTCGTATTGAAGAGAATAGAGGCAATGACTACTCCTACTATTCCCGGTTGAGGTGGAGAAAACTCTAAAGTAGTAGCATGCCCTCCTTGCATTACTCATGCCTGTACCTATACTAGTATCTGTGTCTTAGCGCCATACTTCATCCACGTGAAACGTGTTAGGCGCGTTCAATGTATGTCAATTCTTGCACTTGTGGCATCCTGAAAGGTAGCATGCTGCCCGTATTAATCCTCAATGGCTTTTGCCCTGCCATCTTCCGCTATTGTATTATCATCTGCGTTGAGACTCTTGTCTCCAGCGTCATCCCTAAACCGTCATCTTCTGCCGCCTCCCCTTGCCAAAATTGATTCGGCATTCTTATGCTACCGAACGCACATACGACGACATCGAGGCCACAGCAAGCGTTTGGCTCGAAGTAGTAGTCTTTGTAGTCTTTGGTAGTGTATGTGTGCGATTATACACAACCTACATGCGGACTGTCTGTTCCACGACACACTTTCGAGCACAGTCCCGTACGACTAATCGCCGGGGCCTGACCTCGTCGTGTTGATTCGTGTTGATGCTTCATGCCATCACTTTCCAGTCATCGTACTGTCATTGCTTTGAAATGATCCTCAGGAGATCTTATCATTTGTCCGGCCAACTAACGATGTCAGTGAACTCTCCTGCAGCGGAGGCTCTTGAGAAGCAGTGTCCTTGGATGGAACCAAACTCTTCATCATGTAGACAAGGTCTGCAGCTTTGAAGGGCTTCTGCATAACGCGATCCTGTGTGTTGTTAGCACGTGGCTTAGATCATCATGTGTCGTTACATACTGCACCAGCCGCAATAGCGGTGTCGATCTGCTCTTTTCGAACGTTCGCAGTTACAGCAATGATCGGTAGCCGGTCTCCAGCTGCCTTGCTTGATTCTCTCGTCTTCGCGAGACCCTCGCCGACGAGTTCTCTGCTGCGAATCTGGCGCATCGCACCAAGCCCATCCAGCACGGGCATCTCCAAATCCATGAGTACCACATCGAATGATTGTTTCTCCAGAGTGTCCAAAGCTTCCAGGCCATGGTTTGCCACTTCCACTTCCAGGCCTGCTTTCTTGAGTTGTTTGCCCAAAACCTTCTGGTTGATCAAGTTATCCTCCACCAAAAGAACGTGCAGTGGTTCGGCCTCTGTTTCTAGACCACCTGGATTGAGAATTTCCTTTACGGTGTGCGGCTGTGTTTCAACCCGACGTGTCTTGACGTAAAATCCGAACGTTGAACCTTGGCCGAAGACGGAAGAGACACCAATCTCGCCACCTTGTTTCTCGGTAAGTTGCTTGGAGATAAACAAGCCAAGGCCGCTGCCACCGTATTGCACATGCGTCTTCACGTTGGCCTGCCGGAACCGCTCGAAGATCTTATGGATTTCCTTGTCCTTCAAGCCAATGCCAGAGTCCTTGACGCTGAATGTCAAGTAGACTTCCTCTCCAGCTCCCCACTCTGGGCTATTCGTCAGATCGCTGCATGATTTGTTCTCTGTTGCCCAGAACATGTTGTCGGGGAATAAAGACCGCGGATCTGAAAGGCAAGCACCGAATCGTATCGAGATTTTGGGGTTCTCTGCGGGTATTACGAATTTGATCGCGTTGGTGAGGAGATTGATGAAAACTTGAGTGACGCGTGAAGGGTCGAAGCAAAGATGGTCGATGCCCAAATCTATGAGTGATGAGTCAGGGTTCACATTGTAAGCAATCTGGTGAGATTTGAGTTCGGCCTCGAACATGTTGACAATTGAGTCGATCAGCTTAGCCGGCTTGACTGCAACTGGTGTTATCGACAAAAGCATGGAATCCAGTTTGCTCAACGTAAGGACGTCGTCGATGATACGCTTTTGGTGGTGAGCACATTGTAGGATAATCTTCGCGCTTTGCAAGCTATCATCGAGTGCCTCCACGCACGAATGTGGAAGCTTAGCGTGCTGCGTCTGGCATTCCTGCACAGCGATAGTGATGGCATCAGCACAATGGACAATTGCGCTGAGCGGATTTCGCATCTCGTGAGAAACCACGTCAATGAATGCCTCCTGATGTCGCTTCGCCTCTCTCGCCTCTGCGGCCAGTCGAGCCTGGAATGTCTGCGCCCACTTGAGACGACTGATGTCGGTTGTACACGCCATTACCGATGTCACGCAACCAAGTTCGTCACGATACGGGAAAGCTAGGACCTGCAGTTGAGCTGGTTCTGGATCACCGGACGGTGGATTGTACATCCTTTTGATGCGCAGTTCGGCCGTTACATGGTCTGCGCCTTTGACGAGGTCCTCCCAGATAGCTTCTGCTCTGCTGCGATCTTCTTCATGGAACATGTTGAGAAAATCCCAGTCGCTGGGCCCATGGTCGGTTGGGCCTTGTCCAGCCAGTTTATAATGATGATCGTTGGCCCAGAGCATGTGACCGTCCCGGGAGACATGACACATTCCCACCGATGCGTGGTCAATGAGATGTCGCAATTTGAGATCGCTGAAAGCAAGGTCTGCCTCTAATTGTTCCTGACGCTTCTTGCTTGATTCTGCATCGTTCGCAGAGGACACGATACTCGACACCATACGACCGAGATCTCGGATGAGCTGCTCACTGGTCTCATCATGAGGCCGAAATGGATTTATTCCAAATACAAGATAGCCGAACAGTCGGGATGCGCATAGGATGGGTATGATGGCGATTTTCGAGGATGGTTCTCCCCAACCCATCCAGCAGACAGATTCAAATCGCTCGTCGTAGTCAATGACGGTAATATCAAAACCAGCTCGTCTCAAGTCTGGGATGAGGCCGTCCTCGCAGTCTATTGTTGCGCTTTGTACGTCGAGCCCATGTCTATCTGGAAGTCCAATGTGCCCATGCAGCCTCAGAACGTTCGAAGTCTCGCCTTCTTGCAGTCGATACAGCATAGCCAGAGGGAAATCTTTGGGGTTGGTTGCAAGTGTGGCGAGGATATGAGAGTAGACGGTGTCGACATCTTTTGCAGAGACTGAACCAAGCAAGTTGAGCATCGAGCTTCGCCGTTCGGAGAGTGCCTGGGCGGTGACTTCATAACTAGGGGTTGCCGTCAGCGGGATGCGAGACTGGGGAGATTGGTCATGATGGCGTGTGGCGACATGAATCAACCAAATCCAAGGTTCCCTGCACCTACGTGGTGTTGATGAAGCCCTCTGCCTCGGGACAGCCGCCTACTGGCACAAAGCTACCGGAAAAGAAGGCCTCTTCCTTCCATCCCTTGCGCTCCACAATTGTGGAGACGGCGGATGGATAGCTCTGGCCGAGACGAGTCTTCTTCGCGGTTGCAAAGTAGACGCTGACGGATGGCCAGAGGTCGGGATAGCCGTCCATGAAGGTGGCGCCCATGAGCCTCGGGTGCAGAGGGCCGGCCAGGGCTGCGTAGTGCGAGTTGTAGATTGCGGTGAGATGCTCTACCGGGCCCCACCAAAGACAGGTTGGCTTCGAGTCGGCCAGGACAAAGCGGGTGAAGAGACGCAGACTTGGACTCCAGTGCTGCAGCGGTCCCAGTTTGCTACGAGCCCAGTTGGTCTCGCGGAAGAAGCAAACATGGTCGGTTTGCGGCAGGTCCAGTGTCCAGTCTCGAAGCGCTCCAGGCGGCATGCCCATCAGCGAGGCGTCGGGCCCGTCCTCGGGGGGTGGGGTGAGTTGCTGCATGAGGCGGCGACGACGAGTGTGTCGGTCGCGAAGACGAGGAGCGGCCGGGGCATTTTGTCGAAATCAGGACCGTCGCGGGGGGGGGCGAGACAAGGGACCGAAATATTTACCATCTGACTCTGGATCGCGGGCGGTGCTTCTTTCGGTGAGGAGCGGCAATGACGAAGCCGTTGGAAATCGCGTTCCACGCTCTCGGTTCGCCATCCGACGTAGTGCCGTCCTTCAAACGTGCACTACTCGCAGTGGCTGACCAACCCCTTTCGAGTCGGCCGGCCCTTTGTCATTTGGCTTTTCTTTGTGCTTGCTGCTTGTTGTTGGTTTTTTTCTTTGACGTGTACGGGACAGAGCTGGTGGTGCCCTGCAGTCTGCTGTCTGGAGTAACGCGCAACTTGCAACTTCATCAGGGGCCGCGGATGAATGGCACACGGGCTGGCACACGGGCTGGCTCGCTGCCGATCCATTCCCCCAGCATCCGAAGGCGTGTGAACGATGCTCGGGAGCTGCCAGGTTCAGTCGTGGCCATGGGCAAACGGGGTCCAGGGATGTCTTCAGCACTGTACTGTACCCTCATCCTTGCCGATGAGTAGTGGAGAGTTGCAACTTGCAGCGGGATGACGAAAAAGTGGTCCGGCTCGAACCTTCCGCTCCCCGAAACGCCCCTTCTGGACAGACGCGCTGGCAGCCAAAATGATTCCAAATCTGACATCGGCGAGCCATACAACTGTGGCACTGCCTGGACAGCTTCCGCAACATCAATCTGCCAACCAAACTCTACATGGGCTGACATGTTCACCCAAAGATTAGTTACTAGTTATGTCATAGGATCATCCTTTCTGCCGCCCCACTTATATCACACAATGACTTTCGGACTTCTCCACCGCGCGATTCCAAGTCCCAGGATCGTTCCCCAAATCGCCCTTCAACACACTGCTAGTCGCTCGGCCCTGTCGACTTGATCAAGCAGCTACTCTACTATCTCTGGATTCTAGATCGTCAAGCCGCTGGGGTAAATCTCTTCGTCAGGCAGATCGTTCATGGCGATGCACATGCTGCTGATAGCTCTCCTAGTGAAATTTGTCTCGCTGCCGGCCAGCTCCGCTCAATAACATGTGCTGGGGGTCAGGGCGTCGCAGCTACAGCGTTCTCCTCTTGCTGTGGAAACACAGCCATGGATAGCTTGTCTATTCCACCTGAATCGTGGATAAAAAAAAACAACGAACATACGGTGTGGAACCTGACGCCAGCGCAGCAGAGAACGCTTTCCATCGGCCCATCGTCTCCTTTGCCGTGTTGGGCATGTTGGCGGCTTGCTCGTTTGACGACACTGCAAGATGCCCTTGGCTGAACACAACATCTTCAAGTCCCTTCTTCAGAATGGCTTTTCTTCACGACTTTCCAGAAGCTGGGCACGAACAGCTACAACTGACTTGATTAACGGGAGGTTCCTCTTTGATGGAACCACAAGATCTGCACGGTCATCACCATCAGCCCTTCCAAATCCACATCATCACCGCCCTACCCCCATCCTTTTTCCCCACAAAGCCCAAATCCTACCACATGACCTGCCAATCAACCCTACTAAACCCCACAATCTGCGACCACGCCTCATCTCGCTGATCCAAATTTCTCAACAGCGTCTCCCTGCCCAAAATATCCACAATCTTCAAATCCTTGCCACTATCCTTCGACAGCTTATCCGGCACATTCTTCTTCACAACCCGATCCACCTTCTCAAGGACTTGGATGTGGTCGTACGGAGTAGTAAAATGCACCGCATGGGGATGCCTACTTACAAACCGCACGGATTTCGTGCTAATGACCAAATGCCCCGTGCTCTTCTCATGATGCGCAAGGTAGAAGCCATAGTCGTCTGCGGCCGCGGCGTCGACTTGGGTGCGCAGCGGCAGAGCAGAGGGCGCGGTCGTGGCGCTGGTTTCTACGCGCGTGCCCTCGGCTTGGATGTACTTGATGGCCCATTCTGCATGTGTGGGTATGTTCCAGAGGAAGCGCTTGGTGGGTGAGACGAGCAGGCGGTATTCGGGGAAGTTGACAGAGATGGGGAAGAGGGCGAAGAAGGTGAAGCCCATGCTGAATGTGAGGCATTTGACGAGGAGCCAGAGGGGAAGAAAGGTGGTGATGAGGACGCCGAGGGCGAGGATGCAGAGCGCGGCGCCTGTGCGGTAGGGTTTGCGCCATTCGTAGAAACTGTTTACCTGGTCAGTTGCTTTTTTTTTCAATCTAATGACGGCTGGCTGGCGATGAGATACGTACTTTCGTATGGTTTCGAAGAAATTGGCTGCGTCGGCTAGTTGTATCATTAGATACGGGCCAAGATCTTGAAGAATATCATCTGCCCAATTTCCTTCTCCCTTCTTCTCGATGAACTCGGTGATTGAAAGTGCAGTTTGTTGCTGGTCTTCGGTATGTTTGATATCTTCACGCATATCTTCAATGCTAACACCGTGGATTCGACGCTCTGCTACAATGTACACGAGCCATGATAACTAAACTTGTCAGACTTTGTCCTCTTTCAACATGTTTTGAGCCACGCTTACCAGTCCCGGTAGTAGGAGATTGAAGTACCATAGCACAACATAAATGCCCAGGTACTTTGCTGTTTCGACGGGATGCTCCCAGCGGTAGACGCGTCGAGTGGTCATGATAAACTCTTGGAGTGGTGAAGTAGCAACCAGCAGGCGCTCAATGTTTGGTATGATGGTCTCTTTGGAAGGCGTCGGTGGGTCGGATCCATAGCCAATGTATTGTCCACCATACATCTGGGCAAAGTACCAGAGCAACTTATGGATGATTAGTAGGTTCCCAAGACCCTTATGACACCATTTGAAGCCCACTTACATGACACCCATACGCTTTCCAATCAACTTCGATTCCACCATGCGCATTCTTATGTTCGAATGCCGCTCTCGGTTTCCTCTCCACGGTATCTCGAGGCAGCTTCCTGACCTTTGTCACATGTCTATCAAGCGTCCATCGTACAAACGTACTCTGTCGCAGTTTGAGCAACTCTGAGATATTCTGCGTCGCCAGTAGCTTCTCCTTCTCAGACCTCGCGCGGTCCAACTCGCTTGCTGCATTCACAAGATCAACATCTTGACGATGAGGGACCTCCTTCGCCGCAATATTGGCAGCGAGCTGGCTCCCACCCTGCTGGGACACTTTGGATTTGACAGTATCGACGGGATTGTGCATAAATTCTTTGAACTTGTGTGACTCGCCTTCGTTGTTTGCATTATCTAGTCGGGAAGATGTTGGCTCGTCTGGGTTGTTTGCCAGAATAGGTGCTGATGGCGTTGGATCAAGATCATCAGAAGCCTTGCTCATATGCAACTTCTCCCTGATCTTGACGCCTGCTCGACGCTTCTTCTCTTTTATCTTTTCCACAGTACTATGCGTCGATGTGCCAGATTCTGGCTCATGTTGCAGGCGGACTGCATCACGAGCAACCTCGTCATTAGCTTTGCGAGTAGTAGCATCGGGAAGTTCAATCTGGCCCGCGGGTGTGATATTTGACCGGTCTAGACCAATGTCTCTTGCATCTATTTGCGTGTACTCGTCACTGGGTTCCATGGCGAGTTGTGAGGTTTGTCTTCCTGCGTAGACGGGTGTCCAGGATTAAGAATGCGGGACTATTCTAGTTTCTAGTAATAGAAGGTAGGGGAGGGTAAAGGGTAGATTGTACAGAGTTGACCTACGTAATTGTAGCCCTGTAGGGGGTTGTGACGAACTGACAGCGCCCTGTTATTGCGCGCGTGTCCTGTTGCGGCTGTTACACAGTCCTCGGGGCGTTTGTCCGCTTGTAATAACGACGTCATTTGGCCCACCATATGGTTATTACTCTCAAAATGAGCATTTAAAGAAAGAGCGTCCTTGAGCCGTTCATGTAATGTTTGCAGATTTTATGGTCGACATTGCGTACCCTCAAGTGTTACTTCCTGAGTTAGGCTGATCTGACATGCATGCTGCGATCGATATAGATTAGGCATAGCAGCTACCTATATATACATGCATGGCCCTTGCCCCAATTCCAGATCTTACACTCATCGTTGCTCGCGCACGTGCATATTAAAACTACCTAATCTTTCGATACCAGTCATCTAACTCAACATATGCCTGTATCGACAAATACTCGCAGAACTAATTGCAAGTCCATGCACAGCCTAGTAACCTCACATTAACAAACAAAGTCCCCTGTGGGCTCGAGTCGTAACATCTACTATATGATGCAGCCCTAGGGACCAGAATTGCTGTACTGCGAAATACAAAACGACTTTTACTGAACACATGATCCTTGATGTTATAGCTCTGTACAGGAATTTCAATCCCATTGTAACTATCACATCTAGTCTTGCTAGCTAGCCGAATTATATTCTAGGAGTAAGTGGGTGATGTTATAAATTCGTCCCTTGTGGTCATGATGTGACAAGCAAAATACCCTTGGCTAATCGCTTGCGAGGCGGCGTCTGTCACATTCGTGAGCTGGCTGACGATAGGCATCTGGCCCTAGAAGCTGGGAGTGTACGATTACTTTGAGAAGTCTAGGAGAGCGGACGTGGCAGATGAAGGGTATAGACTCTAGGGTCGTGTTTATATATTCAATAGCAATTATTAACGAGCCATTGCAAGCGAATAGAGTTCTCACTTAAAATTTTCCCTCGAGCCCTTCACATCCTAGTCTCCTGCTGTTCTAGTTTCTCCCCGGCATCCCCTGTGTATCGAGATTCTCAATGACAATCCAAACCATTGTTTTCAACCCCTCGATATCCTCGTTGCTTGTCCCAACTTCTCTTCTGTTCTGCCGTCTCTCTCTCTTGGCTTCCCGCCACTCCTTCCTTGCAGCAATCTTCTCCTTGCGCAGCTCCTTTCTCTTCACTTTATACTCCCTCTTTGCCTCCCGCCACTCTTTGCTCTTCTTCGCTTTGCCTTTGCCTTTCCCGTTACGCATCTGGATGGCGCGTAGTTGACGTTTTCTCTGGCGGTGCTGCTGCTTAAGGGCACGGCCGCGCTGTCTGATGTCGCGTAGTGTAGCACGATGTGAGTTTTTGCGTTGTTGCAGGGTTGCATTTTCGGAGTGTGCTTTTTGTGTTGCTACGGTGCGTTCCTGATTGATCTCGGAAGCAGGTTTCTTGCCATTTTCGAGAGCTGCTTCAGCTTTGGTGTTGATGTAGTCGATGCGTGCTTGCAAGGTATCTTCGTGGTATTCTGAGTCGGAATCTGAGTCGGAGGAGTCGGAGTCAGAGGTATCAGAAGATAGGGATGAATTATCGTCGTCGTCATCATCGTCATCGCCAATTTCGATCTCCCTTCTGTGTGATTTGCCCGCCGTCGTGCTTGGATCTTCGTTGTTGGTCTTACGATCACCTGGTGCTACATCAAATCCTTGACTCGATGCTCCCTGATCGTAAGAAGGAGGAAGATCTTCATATGGCATTGGTGCTGTGCTTGAAACAGTCCGCGGTTGATAGCTTCCAACTCCTGTCGGACCGGCCTGTCCAGACCATCCTCGTCCAACACCCTGACCCCATGCTCCAGCATTACGCCCGAAATCTTGACCCCACGTTCCGACACTTCGACCAAGCTGTTCGCCCCACTTTCCCATGCTTCTGCCGTATTCTTCACCCCACTTGCCCATGCTCTTACCGTATGCTTCGCCCCAATTGCCCATGTCTCGACCGAGAGCCTCCCACTCATTTGCGGACCGTGATTGACCAGGTCTAGGTGCGTGGAAAGCTCGACCGAATCTAGGCGGTTGAGGCGGCTCAAACGCTGGAGGATCTGGATTGTAATGTCCCGAAGGGCCGCTTGCCGCAAAGTCGTGCGGCCCTTGACCATGATTCTCTCGTCCCTCCAATCTTTGTGACCCGTTCCTCCATTCTGAAGGTTCCGGGAATGAGTGGGGGGGATCCGAATCAGCCGAATCTGAAGCTTCATGCGGCTGGGTACTCGATGACGTTGTGCGCCCATGGTCTCTAGCAATGCCCTCGATAGACCTAGATGCACAAAGTCTGTCGCACTTCTCACGTATCGATAAGATTCGCGGGCTCGGTGGTTTAACTTTGAAGTCGAGTGTTTCGATTCGAGGGTAAAGAGCCTCAGCTCTTTGTTGCACACTGCTGTTTCCATCCAGGATTGTGGCTATCAGGCCTGACCGCTGGCCTTGATCGACGGAAATATCTAGATCGTTTAGAAGTGCGGCGAGCGATCGCAACGACATGTGCAGGGCACGGGGATGAAACACCCTCTCGTTCGCCCTATTGAGGTATTCATGCACCAAATCCTTGGAAGGGGAGGATAAACCATTCTCAGGTAGTAGATCAGTGGCCTTTGCGTGGAAGGCATTACAAAAAGCGTTCAGCCCGTCGAGAAAATCCACAAAGTCTTCAGGATGGAACGAGTGAGTTTGCAGAATCTGTGCATAGGCTCTGGAGAATTGCACCGGTTCTTCGTGTGATGGCTGCTGTGAAGACGAGCCTATTGGAGGAAGCGCAATAAGTCGTGGCAGACTCAGATACTTGGCATCGATGGCAGACTCAAACTTTATAAATTCCAATACTTGATTGAACATCTCGGAGATCTGGCGGTCGTCATTTTCCTGCTGGGTGAGCTGACTTCCAAGTTGTTCAGTAGCGATGTTCTCGCTCCTCTCCACATGCTGTATAGGCACAGTGGTAGTAGCAAGCTGAGGTGGGGGGCTGCCATACTCTGGCGCGCGCTCATGTTCGTATGTGTTATCGACTTCTTCACCGCGAATCCGATATTCCCAGACTTCGGGCTCATTTGGACCCTCGTTGAGCGTCAATCGGTGTGCTTCCAGTCGACTGGCATCGAGAGGTGTGACACCATTTTGTGCGTCGACCACAGCCTCCTCACGAGCCTGGTCGTATGAAGGTGGCAGATCGTCGTACTGAGGTCCTGCAGGACTGTGGATAGGTGTGGGATCGAAGTCAGTATCGGAGCCATCCGCAATGGATACTGCTTGTGGCGCATGTGGTGGCGTTGAGGCTGATGCATGCTGAGGGGTGCGTCGAGAACTTGTGGGATGATGAGGAGCCATGATGAAAAAGCGAAACTATTGTTGCAATGTCAAAGTCGTAGAAGAGGGTAAACAAATATATCCAACTTTGATTTTATTGCCTTCACAGGTAGAGGCGGAGCTCGGCAGGTTTGAATGCCCGCGTTATAAGCCTGCTGAAGCTGTTGCCTTGCGCCTACACAGCAAGCTGTCGGGAATCCGCCTTTGAAGGTGAAGATGCCAAGGCGCGAGTCCTGCATGCTTGAAACCTGCTTGGAATTCCGAATCACATGTACTGGCTTGCATATCAATGCTGAATCTGTGTAGAGTAGCTTACTGTACGTACTGGTACATGCAAGCCTCAATGGTGGGGCAAGCCGCAGGCGCCACAGGAAACACATCATAGCGATGTGGCGTCACCACCGTTAACTCACCAGTATCTACAGCTATCAACCTCTACAAGGAATTTGAAAACAAACAAGAAATACGTGGTTTACATCAAGCTACACAGTATTATTTTGCCTGTCTTTGCTACATATTAAGCCTAGTATAGCTACTTACTCTAAAATTTTATCACTACCCCAACTTTTGACTTAGTACTATACCTTCTCCTGTACTTGACGCACCTCGAAGGATAACTCTTTGCCCATGGGTACTAAAAGGATGGTAAAAAGAGGCAAAAAAAAAAAGAAATGATGCTCCGGACGGAGTATCGAATGTTGGCCAGATGAAGTCGGAGCATTTCGAAGCGAAGGGATCCTGTTCCACTAAGCCGACTCGGACTTCACTCTGTTTGATGAAAGCACTTCTAATACTAATGTATATGTACTGTATATAGTCGGATTTTACAAGATGGTGGCTCGAGTGGCAGGTTGTAGAGTTGCGATTGCGCGCTGCATGGGGCAAACGGACTGCAGGTGAAGTTGCACGGAAATACATGGAAGGCAGAGATTTGTGCTCTGGGGAGGATGCTTGGGTGTGCTATCTGGTCATTATGCCTTTTCAATGAGATTTGAGTAGCATGTAGGCTTTTAGTTTGGAGTAGGACTACATGTGCTCTTGGAGGAAGACATCATTTGACAGGCGAGAGAAACTGAGTTGAGGTGAAGGCCGCAAAACCCACCAGCAGCTGCCAGGGAAATTAAGTTGTTTCAATCTGCATACTGCACCGTTGAATTGTGAGGCTGGGAGCAGAGCATTGCTATCAGCCGTACTAGGTTCCAGACGGTGAGTGTTTCTCCCATTCACATCTCAAGCAAGAACTTCTCCCCATGGTCTAGAAAATCTCGCCGTCCATGAGTAAGATTCACAGGGCTCTCATTGGTATTCTCTTGCCGGTTTGATGATTGCAGCAGCATCATGTGTGGGCGTGCTTGCGTGAAGGCCATGGTTACATGTAGATGGATCTCGAAACTTCGTTGCTGCGTGAGGCCAATGCACGTGCAATCACGGGCCAATAGACTGATGTCACGGCTCACAGCAGCGACAGTTGTTCGACGATCACGTATATAGTAATCGCAATCTAAAGTACCACCAACTCTGCACACTGATACTATTTTCAAGCTTTGTCTCTACCCATCTAACACACGACGACGCTTGTGTCGAGACCATTTGAACGTACGCTACCGACGTTCCCGCACAGCAACCTCACAGGGCTGAAAGTTTGGTCCAATCAAAGCACGGGCCGCAACAGAGAGGGAAGTCGCGACTCGAAATCAACAGCTGATTTCCAGAATTTTGTCCTCACAGACACGGGGAAGCGAGATATCAAGAGAACTGCCTCTATCGCCGCCAAGTTCGCGAAAATCGACGCTCCAAGGTACCAAATGGCGACGCAGACGCTTCACGGATCATGCGCCTGTGGTCGCAACCGCTATGTCGTCGAGATGCCCGCAGGCCACGTGCAGCGGGCTGAACTGCTATATGACAACACTTCTGCCTCACGTAAGTCGAGACGTTGCTAGCGAACACAAACTAGCCGACTGACTGCAGCACATAGGCCTACTGTCTTCCAGCCCGGCCACCATTTTCCTCCGCGTGCCGCTGGATTGGTACACCTCAGCCACATTTGCCCAGTACCCTGACGAGACGCGCCTGAGCATCCAACGCAGCTTTGTATCGCCCTTTGCACCACACACCCGTCGCAAGTTCTGTGGCTACTGCGGCACCCAGCTCTCGTCGTGGACGGAGCGTACACGCGATGACGCTGAGCACATCGCGCTGACAGTGGGCAGCCTGCTGGACGAGGATCAGGCCTTGCTGGGCGACCTCGGTCTGCTACCGAGCAGCGACAGTAGCGACGATGAGGTGACCATAGCAGGGCCCTCGCGTCCGAGCACGACTCGACCTGCTACTCGCCAGGTAGCTTCACCGCGCAGTGCAGGCGCGCCATGGTTCGAGGAGATTGTACGGAACACCCGGCTCGGCCGATTCAAGCAGCAGCGTGGCGCGCATACAGACAACGGGGTCCGCGTAGAGTGGGAGGTCATGGAATGGACCGAGGGAGACGACGACGCCGACGACGAGGGCCGTACAATGCTCAGCAAACGTAAGATTGGCGACGTTGAGGCTGGCGACGACACCACTATGGCCGTCTGAGGATCCGCCACCACCGCCACCACCACTAGTCCTGCTGTTACCACTTCCATTCTCATGTTTCGCGCGGGATTTCGTTTGTCACTAGAAGGAGGTCGCTCACGCTTCACAGAACGAATGCAAAGGTTGATTCAAGGTCGTCTGCAAACAGCAACAACAATACGGGCTCAGAGTTTCCATGGTTGATTTTACGTCGTGTACAGTAAAAAAGAGCAAAAGCGTTGGCAAATCGCATACCACCAAACCACTTCTACCTCTGCGCCGACCGTCTTCCTCAGTCGGTGGTCTAATGACTGCCTTGGATCCTGCGACTTGCACACCAAGCTCACCACCTGCATCTAAACGCAACTATGATTCACTCTATGCGTCCACGACCATTGCACGGGGAACATTGTCACTGTCTTAATCCAAAAGTGCCATCTGGAGCAATCTCAGAGGCGTGGGGGCCGTTGAACGCAATCCTTCGTCTACTTAGCGCACCGCGGCTCGCCACTCCCTTCGTTTTACAATGTGTCCTGGACCCTGGCATGCGGGAGGCACGGGGTAAGTTCCACTTGCCATGAACCTTTCAGCTCCTCTAAATTATGAGCCTGTTATGTTTCACCAGGTGGATGCTGACGTTGGCATTATGTAGAGAATGTACATAGATACTCAAAATGCACCAAATGCAGACATCACCGCAATTGGTATCTTTTATCTCGCCTTACGCCACTGTGTTACCCCAGTATTCTCCGCTGCTCTAAGTAGTATTCTCGTATCGGTGCTATCAGCAACCCCGCAGCTGATTGGCCCAGTCACTTGTTCCTGCACGGCTACTGGGATCGACTATCCTTCCCACTTGGCTATAGCAGTCCTTATCAGTCGACTAACATCATTTGTCTCACCCATATATCTAACCCGCTTCTACGGTGAATCTGCGGAGATGGCACTGTTCAGAAGCGCCTTGATTTGCGACAGCTATCATTGGCCTCGCTTACCATCTGGACTTACGTGAACGACTTCATGTTGATGCAATCGAGATACGCATCGAAGCCGGCAGTCATCATAGCAGTATCGATCCTAGACTTAAGATGAACGGCTTTGCTTTTCGATTTTGTGCATGTCCCTTGTACCTGTTGACTTACATTGTCCCGTATTTTCATCGATTTCTTTGCACATCTTTTTATCTTTCGAGGAATAGGCCTGATAAGCTTCTGCGATCGATCTACAATCATTCTCCTATCCAGTCGGTAGTTGGCTATCCACAGATACATAGGAGGTTATCAATTTCTTGTACCATTGCTACCTTGTTTCCACACCTTGCAACCTACGACACCCACATGATCGTACTGAGGCTGTAGTCGAACCCTCTCAGTTGTCGACACACCTTATCAGCGCTATTAGCTTCAGCCATGGACGAAGATAAGAAGTTGGCATTGTCGGAGAGCCCCGGCCTGCATGGTGACGACGCAGTGGCTGTTGGCGAGGTATTGAATGCCTCTGGGCACAAGCAGGAGCTTGAGCGTAACTTTAACCTCTTGTCTTTATGCTCGATAGGCATTACCACTGGCAATGTCTGGGCGGCGCTAGGGGGCTCAATTGTACGTTACCGTCTCATTGCAGTCTCTTCCCCTAGTGGTGTCCTCTCGGCCACCACTTAGCCATCACGACTTAGTCCCGGTCGTGGACAACATCCTGACAGCATCTGCTGAGAACTCATATGAGCGTACCCATTTGTTGATCATGCTCTACAGGTCATTGCTCTCTACAATGGTGGCCCGGCGGGTGTCATATATGAATTCATCGCAGTTTCGGCATGTTACTGCATGATTGCTACATGCATCGCTGAAATGGCCTCTGCTATCCCTTCCTCGGCTGGTGTTTATCATTGGGCCAGTGTCACAGCTGGTGCAAAGTACGGCCGCATCGTTGGATTCTTTGCTGGATGGTGAGTACATTGTCGCATCTCCCACCCCATCAAGAGGTGTACGGGCTGGAAATACCGCTACTACTTTGAGGAATGAGCGATTACTTACTATGATCTCAGGTGGAACTGCCTTGGCTGGATCTTCGGCACCGCCTCCATATCGTCCATCCTCGCCAATCAGATCATTAGCATGTACGGTCTTTTCCACGAAGGCTATGCTTTCCAACGCTGGCACATCTTCATCGCGTATCTCATCATCACATGGATGTCCTGTGCCGTGGTCCTATTCGCCAACCGAGCCCTCCCGAAGATCACGACAATCGGCTTGTCACTCATCCTAGCTGGTGTCTTCATCACAATCCTCGTATGCGCAATTATGCCAAGTCGAACAGGAAATGGGTATGCGGATAACAGCTTCGTATGGAAAGACTGGTCGAACCAAGCCGGTTGGTCGAGTGACGGCTTCGTTTTCTGCGCTGGTATGCTCAATGGCGCTTTTGCTGTTGGAACGCCGTAAGTCTTCTCCAATGGCCCTCACACAGAACCTAACACACGCAGTGACTGTGTATCTCACATGGCCGAAGAGCTACCCAACCCCCGCACCAACATTCCCAAAGCCATATTTGCCCAATACGCCGTCGGCATCACTACAGCGCTCCTCTACCTCATCACAATCTTCTACTCAGTCAACGACCTCGACTCGCTCTTCTCAAACCCCTGGCCCTTCCCCCTTGCCGAACTCTACCGTCAGGCTACAAACAGCCATGCCGGCTCCCTCGGTCTCCTCATCGTCATCGTCCTCCCCACATTCTGCACAAACATCGGCTGCTACATCACCAGCGGGCGCATGCTATGGACTCTAGGTCGCGACGACGCAACGCCCTTCTCAGCCTGGATTGGCAAGATCGACAAGCGCTGGGGTAACCCATTCAACGCAACTATTACATGCGGCATAATCAACACCATCCTAGGCGTTGTATACATTGGGTCCAGCACCGCCTTCTCCGCCTTTGTAGGCTCCTTCATCGTAATGAGTTCGTTCAGCTACCTCGCTTCCATCCTGCCCAATATTCTCACGCGCCGCCGCCACCTCATCAAGGGGCCCTTTTCCATGCCTGCACCCGTCTTTTATATCGTCGCGGGTATCGCGTGTGCGTACATGATGGTTTGGATCCCCATTTACTGCTTTCCGTTTGCGGTGCCGTTTGATGCGACGACGATGAATTATAGCTCGGTTATGGTCGGTGGTCTTACGGTTTTACTGGGAGCTTGGTATGCGTTCATTCGTACGCGCGGGTATGTGGGTCCGAGGCGGTTGGTGGAGGCGTGGGATGCGTTTGAGACTGTTGTTACGACGATGCCAGTTGATGGTGCTGAGAAGGTGTGATGTGAGATGCGGGGGGCATGATTATGTGGAATTGTTTGATTTGGAGGTGTAAATGTAGATTGAGGAAAAGTCAGGTATGTCGGTTACATTTTGACTCGGGGAGTTTGGTGTGTGCAGTCAAGTCCTGTCTTCAGGTGATGGTTTGTAGCAAAGGAAGATTGGTGGGGTTAAGTTAGACATCTGCTTTCCTGCGTTCTTCAACGATAGAATGCTGTGAAGGCATTAAGCATTTCTGTAATGCTATGCAGTCAGTATTAGTAACATGGACGTACATCATACCAGAACATTCATTAGAATAATGTTATACGTCGACAACTTTTATCCGCAACGACAGCAGAGATAAGCCCTGATATGGTGATCGACGCCCCGCATACCTACGGTGCCTACCAAGCATCAGCCCCGCTCAGCCCCGCTGGCCGTTTTCTCCACATGATCGTTGTTCCGAAGCGACGACCATCGCCACAAGCGTACAGTAGTATGTATTCTCCATATGCAGCATGTATGTAACTCCGCCCATAAGTAGCTTCAAAGCGAACGCATACAATACCGACACTACATCCATGTTAAATTTCAACATGCTACACACACATGTGCAACTTCCGCAAAGAGAAGCGAGACCGTCTGCCCGCCAGCTAACTCACACAACCCACCCCGGCGATCTCCATCACTGCGCAGCCAACAGTCATCGCGCCGACCCCGCATCACGAGCCCATTCGCACCCAGGCGACAGGTAGTGCTAAAGTCCCAAAGCGGTATGCCCAGTCGTTCGACGCTGTAATATGAGAGGTTGCAGAGCACGAGGCTGAGTGGGCCGAGACGTCTTGGGTGATTAATGAATGCAGGCTTGAGCTTGGGGTGACGAGACGGAGGTTGCTGGTTAACTAATAGTATCGTCAGAGCTGATCTTGATTTCTTTTCTTGTTCGCCTTCGTCCTCTTGCTCCCTTGCGCATGCAGATTTACCCTCGCAAAATCTGATAGCTTGCGCTGGGATCCATCAAACACAATCGCGAACGCTGTTTGGACACCACGGATTTTGAGGAGTGCGAAGGGGTTGCGAGCCCCAGTTTGGAGGGTGGTGAGCGAGGTACTACATGCGCGTTGGTGATCACCACCGTGTCACCTGTCCCATGCGGGAAGCTTGAAAGGAGAAAAGCGTAGTGACGGAATAGTATCGAAGATTACATCACGCGTTTCGCACAAGGCCGCCAAGTGGACAGCTACTCTACTCGATAATTTTGTTCCCAGCCATAAGACAAAAAACTGCGCAGTGGTGTTTGCCATCATCGCAGCGGCGCCATGGCCAACAACGAGGGCACCCAAGCACCGAGCCACAAACCTAGCACAATCATCATTGCTATCGTCGTGCCCTCTCTCATGGTCATAGTGTTCATCGCACTCATCCTGCTGTGAGTTTTTTAGTTCCATTCCCATGCCTTTATCGTCGTCTCGAGCCAAAAAAAAATACATGAGATCCATCTCTCTCTCTCTTGACTGCGCTGAACAGGCAAACAGCAACCGCCGCAGAGCGTTTCCCTTTCCCCTCTTCCCCTCGGAAGACGACAGCCTCGTCAAACAAGAGCGCAAGCAAAAGCGCCAGTCTGAACTTGAAAACTGTATTCAAACCCAGCATTTCTACGACTGGCTGGCCACGCAGAAAGAGAGGAATCCAGGCTCGCTACAGGCTACAGATCCCCTGTGGTAAGTCTTGTGGAGGTCATTAGCATTCATGGCCATCATCTCACGTATTCATGTTCTTTTTTTATGTTTCAGATTTTAGGTTTTGTATTTTTTTTAAAAAAAAAGGGAAATGAACTGATGCGACATGCAGTGCGATTTGCCTGGAGGAATTCGACGCCGATGCGCAAATAAGGGGGTTACAGTGCTGTCATGCGTTTCACTCGCAGTGCTTGGATGAGTGGTTCACGAGGTACAATGAGTTTTGTCCGCTTTGTCACGGGGCGATTATTCCGGGTAGGAGGGCGGCGAAGAGGAGGGCGAGGGAACGACCGGTTCCTTTGCCGGTAGTTATGATGGTTTGAGTTGGGAGGTGGATGTGGAGGAATGGCCCTCGCTGGAGATGTGCGTTGTAAGTGTTTGTGGTAGGAAGTATGCGCTTGTCGTTTTTCTGGGACTGTATGCGGAACGAGAGGATACCCTTATTTGCGAGTTGGAGGTTTGGTGTACTGGACTGCGTGGAGAGTCGCGACACAGACTACGCCCTTTTGGTCACTTTGCCTATAGCATCGTGCGTATAGTTGTACAGGGGCTCTGTAGTAAGAACCACAAAGCCCTACTATGTCTGGGGTATGTTGCCACATCATTCGATGAGGCGACCAGTTAGTTAGTTGGCCATGTCTGTTCATACTTTATGTACTGTACATAGTTGTATACATGGCATCTTCTAAGCGAAGGACACTAGCCAGCGGGAGCGTTGTTCGGCCCCGCAACGGCCTGGTCTCGTCCCAAGTCCATGCAGCTCTCTCACAACCGCAAATGCCTCCTGGTCCATGGAGACTTGAGGCATCCTGCGTGCAAATGGTGGCATTGTCGGCGTCGATCTCGATGGTGCGCAGAGCCGCCAAACGATGCAGTGCGCCCTGCTTCGGAAGCGGGAAGGAGGGTGGGTCCCCTTTACTGTTGTGAGTACGAGGCCTTGGGAAATGTCACGCCACCCTCTGGTGGTCTGATCCAAGGCCGTGGTCTCGCCCACCCACTGCGAGTCCGACGGTTTGTGCTGCAACGCTGCACCGTTGCACAGCTGCACCGAGATAGCCGTTCAGGCGGAAGAAACTTTGTTGCCGCCTCGAATAAACCTCTGCTCCTGCAACTCCCGCCTCCTGCACCCCCTGCCAACCTGTCTCTCGGGCGGCTACACCCGAACACAACCCTTCCACAGGCACCCGTCACGTAGCCCACAGTCGACCTACATTTTGCCGTTCTGCGCCTGCTCTCCTGTGCCTTACTCATCCCCGTAAGCAGCTATTGCACTACAAGACTCATCCCACCAAACCACCTGTTCTCAAGACACCTGCCTTCGTCGACGCCCTTCAACACATCTTGAGTGATTGATATCCACAACCTCCCAAAAACGTGACGAAAAGGCTCCGGCTTATATCTCTGACCCCAGCCTGGCCCGCCTCCTGCATTCGGCCCCCCTGGTCTCACGTGTGTGGCTTGGCCCAGGTACATTGCCCGCCTCGTGCGATAGTATCTCCTGATCAACGCGTGAGCTCTCTCGTGCAACAACCCACCCCCGGACTGGCACCATGGCTCACAATTGGGACGAATTCTTCAATGCTGAGAGTATCAATATACCGAACGACCAATGGTCAGACTACCAACAATCAACGCATGCCCCTCACACCTCTCAGATGCCCAAGTCCGTATCGACCGACACATCGGGGTCCTCGCCTGAAGACGTCACCAACTTTGACGCTCTCCTCAACGGAGTATCAATCGACCCGTACTTTGACGACTCCCTGTTCACATCGAACGATTACTTCCTGAGCGACCTCGAGGTTTTGCAGCCCTTTGGTAACAGCGTCGGTAGCGGCAAGTCAACCACCGAATCCTCACCAGAGCCTGGCACAACCATTGCCAACTACTCCAACTACCCCAACTCTCAGAACCCAGCAGCCTTGTCCAACGGAGCGAATCAGGCCTCCCAAATGTCCCCGGCTCAAGCCCAAAGACTGCCGCCTCAACGATCCAACACCATCCCCAACCCCGCCCTGGATTCCATCTTCTCAAACCTGGGCTCAGGCTTAGTAGAGGACCTCACCTTTCCCAATGGGCCAAAGGGCCTATCAACTTCGTCCAAGTCTGGTCTAGATAGGTCGCAGTCATCAGTCAACCAGACCATCAAGCGCACCAAGAACAAGCCTGACATCCTGTCCGCGTGTTGGACGTCACCGCTCTGTCCCAACCACGACCAGGACGGCCCACCGCCCAACCCATCCACGTGTGGAGGAGGATGTGCGCCCTTCCTGTTCGCCAATGAAGACACCCTACCAAGCCTCAGCAATCTCCTCACCGAACCCCAAGAAGTCACCGCCGAGGACGGCATAGTGGAAATCCAACCACGCCCCAAAAAGCGCTCTGAAAGCGACGCATCATCAAACGGTTTCGCAGGCCGATACTTCGAAAGCAAAGACAGCACCACATCCCCCCAAATCAACAACCAGCGAACCAAGAGCGAAGCCACGTCTGAATCCCCGCAAAAAGAATCCCCCAACACCAACGATGACGAAAAGCCCAAATCCCGCCGCCGCCTCCCCCACAACCAAGTCGAGCGCAAATACCGCGAATCCCTAAACACCCAACTCGACTCTCTGCGCCGCGTCGTGCCCGCCCTGCAACAGCAGGAATCCCGGCCCTGCGACGGCGCAGACATTGAGGACCTCCCTGCCCCTTCAAAACCCAGCAAAGCCGTCATCCTCGCCTCGGCAACCGCCTACATCAAGCAGCAGGAAAAAGAGAAAAAGAGCCTAGCGGATGAGAATCAATTACTGCGGACCCGCGTCAAGGCCCTGCAAGCATTGGTCAAGTGCGATGATTGCAGTTTGATGCAGTATGTCATGGATTTGAAGATTAAGCAGGCTGCGTAAATTTTTACTTTTAATGCTAGCTTTGGCTTTTAGGCGGGGAAAGGTGAAGGGGATGGCGGGCGATTATGACTCTTTTTTTCTCTTTTGCATCTTTTCTTTTTTTTTTGAAGGGGGGGGAAAGTGGGGCCAAAAGGGTCTATTATTTATCATCTGGACTCTGTCTTTTTTTTTTTGGCTCGCCAAAGGGACAAAATATGGCGGGTGCTGGACATCTATCTATCTCTCTCTCTCTCTCTCTTTTCAGTTTTTGTTGTTGTTGTCGAAAACAGAAATGTTTCTGCGCAGACAGCCTCGGTGCTGTGTCAATATGGCTATGGTTTCTGATGGTTAGTTGGGCAAGTCAGTCGGGGGGCCCAGTTTTACAATCAGTGAACATGCAAAGTAGCGGCGGTGGGGGGGTGTGAGGATATAAATTCTCCGCCGGGTTTTTCTATTCGGGGGAAGGCGAAAGGGGAATAGGGAATAGGGGATAGGGACGGCTCGGATAGCGAATTCAAGACAAGACAAATACGAGACATGACCACATTAAATGCAGCGTGAGGCTCATAAATATAGTTCAAGGCGTTTGATACTTTGATTCATGGGTTGGTTTGGTTGGCTTGCTTGCTTCCTTCCTCACCTATAATCAACCCGTATACACCATACCCACTATACCCACTATACCCACCACACTCGCAGTCCGCAGTCCGCAGTCCAACGCGCTCTACACTGCACACGCGCTTTCTCTTTTCCTAGTCGCGGGATCTGTGGTAAGCGTACATCCATTGCCGTTGAAAATTGCGTGAGATGGGGGAAAGTGGAAAGGTAGTTAGTTTCAACCCCAAGTATATAACCTCAACCTCATCATCATGAATCACAGCAACTTTTCCCACTAATAAGGAATTCTATTCCACACACACAGACACAGAGACAAAACACAAAAGGTATCAGTATTATTATCATCTATCTCAACTGCAAATTACCCCAACACTTTTTTCACATCTTCTTTTTCCCAACCGCCGCACAAGATTTTTCTGCACAAAGTTAGATTTTATGCCCAAGAGATAACTAATTACATAACTACATGGAATATAATACAACACCCCACACCTCTATACACATCATGCAGTACTAAAAAAACAACAACACACACGCAATATCATCAATAATGCCTTCAACAAGGACACAACTTCTATATCTTGTCAAACATACCCTCTATGCATTAAACATGTCAAAAGTCAAGCTAAGTAACCATGAATTCCAATCCTTCTTTGTTAAAAAAGAAAGGGAAAAAAGTACGCTATCAACCCACCACGCGCGCGCACGCCCGCACGCACGCAAATTTCACCCTTCTGTCCTGAACAAACTCTTCAGTCCAGAACTCCACTTCCGCCTATCCTTCCCGCCATGTTCCTCTTCCCCCATACTCGCCGTCGGCCGATGACTGAGCCTTTGTCTCATGCTATAGCCCGTGCCTGGGCGCTGATTTGTCGCGTTTGTGTGTCTGAGCGTTGTAGGCCAGGGTTTGTGCCCGGACTGCGGCGGTGATGATGATGTGGCCAACGTCTCTTGTGGCATGCCAATCGTGCTGTGGCGGGACTGGTGGCTGGGCTTGAAGCTTGATTCAGGGGTGAGGGGGATGCCGGAGGATGTGCGCGGGCGGGTTGGTGTTGTGAGTGGAAGTGGCAAGGTGTGGGTGTGCATTGGTTCTGCGGGTAGGACTGGGGAGCGGAAAGGAGTCGTTGGACGATGACCTTTTCTGAGGAGATTTCTGTAGCGTTTGCTGGGGTGTGTTAGTGACTGCTGATTTTGTTAGGTTGCATACGAGGGAGACGCACTCTTTGTGTTCTTTTTCTAGCCGGTGAAGTTCAGCTTCGGTGTTCTTGAGGTCTTTCTTGAGGTCATGCTTCGATCGTCTGAGGTCGCGGAGCTGGATTGCAGTCTCATCTCTCAACATGCGCATGCGCTCGACTTCTTGAGCCCAACCGTCGAGGTCGTCGTCGTGGGAATGTGCACTAGCACGTGTTATGGGCCTATCTCCAGGATGTCCCATGGAGAAGACGCTATCAGGCCGAGGGCTCCTTGTATGCCGTGTTGAAGGACTCGATGGCAATGAGTAGAAAGTGTCGTCCGAGATGGTGACATGACGCGGGCTACTGGGACTACCAATTTGAGTTGGTTCTTCCCAATCTTCCAGAACTTGGAGCTGCTCGATCTTGTGCTGGAGCTGTTCGACAAGTCTCTGGAACACCTTTTTGTCTTCTCGTAGGGACCGGACTTCGCGTTCTAATGTAGCGTATGAGTCTATCGAGGTTTGCATCTTCTCAATCTCTGCGTCTTTGAATCGCAATTCAACTTCGAGTCGTCTTGTATTGTCCTTTTCTACAACAGGTCGTGTCTGCTTTACGCGTTGCTCGTGCTCTTTCCTCAGCCCATTGTAGGCGGAATTCAAAGACCGTATCCTTTTATCGCTTGAAGATCGCAACTCTTTCATGTACTTCTCCTTGGAAGACAAAGTCTCTTCCAGCTTGGCTTTCCCTTTCTTGAGCGTGACCAACTCCTCAGTCTGTTCATCAACCTGCTTGTGTAAATCCAGGTTCTCGGCAGTTAGTGTCTCCATTTCGCTGGTCTTCTCAGAGAGGCGATTTTTATATCTTAATTTCGCGCTTCTTGCAGCTTCCAACTTTGCTTGGGACTCGGTGAGATACTCTGCGAATTGCCTACTGCTCTCCTTGACCGTAGCTTCGGCCTTGTCCATGTCCTTCGTTACGCGCTCGAGAATTGATTCAAGATGGGTGTTTGTTTGGCGGACAGTTTCAAGATCCTCTTCGGCTGATGCTAGGCGTTTAGACAGATGTTTCTCTGACTGTTCCAGCTTGGCGTTAACTTCATGTAGTGCTTTGAGGGCATGATCAGCTTCGAGTAAATCTGCTGCGCTGCGAAGACCTTCAACTTCAGCAATATCGAGTCGCATCGCTGTAGCACGCACGTCTCTTTCCAAGTCATCATTGTGCTGAGTTACAGTTTGTAAACGGTCCTCGAACTGGGCATTGGCTGCACGTAGGGCCTCGGTCTCGGCATTGCTATTTGAGAGTTGAGACAAGTAACCAGCCGTGCTTTTTTCGAGCTCAAGGACACGTTTGTGCATGTGTGCAGCATCTTCCTCAAGACTCGTACTATAGGCTAGAGCTTGTGCCAGCTGTTCTCTGAGATCAGTCTCCTGATGCTGCAATCTGGTAAATGTCTCATCGTTTGCAGTCAGCTTCGCAACATGCGACCGGTTGTCAGAGTCCAACTCAAGTAGACGTGAGCGGGTGGCTGAAAGATCATCCTCCAGTGTTGTCACCCGGGCGGAGGCTTGGTTGAGCTGACTCTGGATCTCTGCGCTGCACTGAAGAAGAGCTTCAAGTTCTCGCTCTTTCTCATCTAGTCTGGAGACTAGGCGAGCTTTGTCCGAATCGGCTCGAACCAATTGCGACTGGGTTGATGCAAGTTCGGATGTGGCCTGCAGGCTCAAGCCAAGTGCGGCTGTAAGACGTTCTTCAGCATTTGCCCTGTCCTGTCTGGCAGTACTTAGCCTGCTGTCAAGGTTCTTGTTATATTCAATTGCTTCTTCAAGATGCTTTTCTGTCCTGAGCTTCTCACGATGCATGAACTCAAGCTCTTCCTGTGCCATGGATAGCTCCAATTGCAGAGTTTTGGTCTTATGTTCTGCAGTTTCCCAACACGATTTGGCGACAGCCAGCTCTTCTTTTTGATAATTGTACTGCACCTGCACCGCTTCGAGGCTTGCAGTTAAACTTGCGTTCCTTTCCTCGTATTGGCTGAGTTTGTGGTGAACAGCTAATAGTTCAGCACGAATGCTGGCTGACTCCAGCTCTACTTCTGTCAATTTTGATTGTGCGACGAGAAGCTGGCCCTCAAGGAGAGTTTTCGAGTTTTCAGAGGCAATATATCTATCTTCTGCCTCCTCCTTAGCCGCTCTGGTTTTATTCACCTGCTCGTGGAGATCCGCAATTTGTGCCCGAGATGAGTCGCCATCCATTTGTGCCATGGAATAGGCTGCCTCGAATGTGTGAGACGCGTCGCGACTAGCCTTGAGAGACGATTGCAGCTCTGAGACCAAAGACTCAAGCTCATTATGGCGCTTTGACGTGTCATCAAGTCGCTCTTCCAGAGTGCTCTTGGCTGTAGAGGCGATGGCTAAGTCTTTCTCAAGCTGAGCTACGTGAGTCACCAGCATATTGCGTTCGCTCTCGGTGGAATTTAGCTGATCTTCAATACTGTCGTATCTCGATCGAAGACTGTCCCTGGATTCGAGAGCCTCGGTCAACTGACGTTCGGTTGACTCTTTGGAAGCTTGGATTTGGTGAAGCTCCTCTTGTAACTCTAGTTTCTCCTGATCGGCAGAAACCAGCATCATTTTCAGTTCACGCAGTGAAGTTTCGAACTCGGTGAGCTGTGCTTTGTTCTTTTGGAGATCCATCGCATGAGTCTCCTGCAAAGCTGCTCCAGCAATGCGTGCCTCTTCAAGCTCCTGCTGAAGAGATACAACTCGTTTTTCTGATGTCTGAAATTCCTCTTGCAGCTTCAACCTCGAGGATACCATTCGACTGAGCTCAGTTTCACCCATCCTTTTTTCCTCATGCAATCTGAAGAGTGACTGTCGAGCATCCTTCAAATCCGCTTCAAGGGCCATCTTGTTGTCACGAAGAGCCTCGAGTTTGCTACGGGTATCATGGTCAAAGTCCTCCAAAGACTGGATGCGTAACTCGGCAGCTTGTAGGTTTGTGATGGCCAAGTCGTATGAAGACCGCATTGATTCAAGCTCGGTTCGGAGCTTATATTTCATATCTCTCTCTTGCTCCAGAGCACTTAGCGCAGCAGCATGCTCGTCTTTCAGCTCCAATATTGTCGCGCGATTAGACTCCACCTCAGTACTCAGTTGCTTGTGAGCATCTAATTCTTTTTCGAGATTTTGTTGCAAGGCTGCAACCTCGAATTCAAGTGTGGCCAAAGCAGCCTTATTGTCGTCAGCAGCTACTTTGGATTCGTGCAGTTGAACTTGAAGCCTGGAGTGCTCCAAGGCGTCGGACTCAAACCCTTGGATCTTGTGTTCGAGTAGCTGGATGTATTGTGTACCTCGGTCAAGTCTCTTCTGCAAGTCTTTGCACAGATGCTCTCTCTCGCTGAGTTGGCCCTGGAGTGAAGCTTCATAGCGCTCAGCAGATTCAAGCTTGTTCTGCAATAGCTGAGTGCCCGCCTCCAAAGCTGACGTACGGTTCTCGAGCTCTTGAAGTTCTGAAGTACGAATCTGGAGCTGCTCTTCCAAAGCAGTCTTCTCTTCTTGTATGATGTTGATAGTCTGGTGCTTTTCTCCGTCACTGTGTTCGAGGTTGGAGATTTCTTGAGCTTTGCTGTTTAGATCCTGCTTCAGTTGTTGTTCAGCCTCTTTCATCAAGGCCAACTGTTGCCTTGTAGCTGAAAGCGTCGCCTCCACAGCAGCCCTTGAACGCTCCAGCGTCGCAATACGTGACTGATGGCTCTTGATCTCGTGTTCCAGTTCATCGCGAGATGCTAGCACAACTTCGTTGGTCTCCTTACTTTGTGCACACTCCTCCTGTAGCTCCGTTATACGGCTCCGACATGCTGCCAATGCACGGTCACAGTCTCTCTTTGCCTGAATCAAGCGACTGTCTGAGGTACGAACCTCTGCGGGCGACTCTAGGCCGGGTGTGAGGCTCCACTCAAAGGTGTTGGGTCGTATGGGAGTTCTTGGTGAGCCGAGTGAAGGTTCGGAATAATCAGACAATCGCGTGGGTGGAGAAGGCGGTGGGGACAGAAGACTGCGTTGTGGACGGTGCTGTGACTTGGGCTTTGGGGTGGAGTCTTGCTGTTTTGTTAGCATGCATATATAATAGGTGGAGTACGGTCGACTTGCATTGCAGGGTCAACATGGAAGCACGTTCCAGAGCCTCAAGAACCTCAACATTTCTTTTTTCTTCTATACGCAAAGCGCGCTTCAAACTCTCAATCCTTTTCTCGGCATCTTTGCCTTGGAGGTAATTGCCTTTTCTACTCTGGGACAAGTTCTTCGCGCTGGTGGCAATTTGCTTTTCCTTGACCGAGATATTGACAGCCATGCGGAACGCAAGCCTGCGAAGCGAACTGACAGAACGCTTGGCCTCAGCTCCTGCAAGGGCTTGGACCTTGAGTTCATTGCGGAGGGTGCTCCGTTGATTCTTGAGAAAGTTGAGATGCGCCCAATTCGAAATGGGCGTGAGGCCATCATCGTCTTCGGTCTTCTGAAGATGCGAAGCATTCGTTGTATTGTGGTCATTGGGGGATGAACGGTATGAGCCGCGGTGGTCTAGCATGAAGCTGTCTGTCATGGCCGACGATATGGACCGGCCCATATGCGGGGCGGGTCCAGGTCGCGAACGCGACTTCGACCTGTTTCTCTTTCCGATGCTCGTCGGAAGCATGTTTTCCAGCCCAGAGCGCGAGCGAGAGCTTGCAGCAGGGCGATCTTGGTCCGAGCCATTTGGTGGGGAAGCCATAGTGGGCGAACGTTTATGCTACATCGAAGAAGTTATGCAAACGTCCGTGTTGGGTTCGTGCCTGGCTGCGTGAAGTATACGATGCGGCCCATGTGAAGACCACGCGACAAGGTGGTTGCGTTGTTTCGCAGGGCTGACGGGATGCGGTGCGTTGTCACGCGAATGCAGAAGTGGGATGGAGAAAAGGGCAAGGGTAAGTGAGAAAAGTCGTCAAATTGGCGCCAGGATGGCGACAAGCTGCAGCGGGGATAGGGAAGATGCAGTTAAAAGAGGGCTGGTAGGCTGGCTGCATCGGCCCACAGCTGTCAGGAAGAGGCGCGTCCGGCTACGTGGGAGATTGCCATTTACAACACCTGGAAGGCTGGTAACAGACTGTCAGGCGGAAGTGATGCGCTGTGCCGCACCGTTGTCCTGCTTGCGCAAGCGACCGATGGCTTCCCGCGCCTGCGAAGACGTGGGTTGTTGTGGTATGCTGCGCTGCCCCAGCCGCAAAGATCTTGCCATGGTGGGGAGACCAGGGAGACCAGGGCGTCCCAGTCCGAAGCTAGACGGCTGATTTAGGAAGCCAGCTTTTCACTCTCGCAACACGGACGTCTCATCCGCCTATCGTCTTCCAGAAAGAAAAGTACTTAGTAGTCGTCAAACACGTTTGTATCTTGATAATCATTTTTGGGCAGTAGTCACAGTCAGCCCTTGTACCTGCGGTTGACATTCACATGCAAATTCGTCGTTGCTAGTATCAGAAACCTACATCGTGGTCATTGGTCAATCGCTCTTCAGCATCCCGTGTTGTGATCGCCCAGCCTGAATTCCAGAAACTTGGGTCGTATGACGGATATGGTATACGTCATAGTCATTGACGTGGGGCATTTTGATTCATCTCCTATAGATTTTCTTTTCGTTTCTTCCTTTACTTGGTGTACTGCTTCTGCAGGTGCTTTGCGATGGTTGTCAACTGGATGTTGCTCGTTCCCTCATAAATTGCACCAATCTTGCTGTCCCTAAAGTATTTCTCCGCAAGACCCTCTCGTACGAAGCCCATGCCTCCCATCCACTCAACAGCCGAACTCGACACTCTGCCAGCAATCTGTGAAGAGTAAAGTTTGGCCATGGCAGCGTCCATGACGAAGTCTTCTCCAGCCTCCTTCTTGCGAGCTGCGTTGTAGACGAGAGCACGAGCGGCTTGGATTTCGGTCCAGGCCTGCGCTAGTTGGTGCTGCATGCCTTGAAACTCTCCTACGAGTTGGCCAAATTGCTTGCGATCGTTCCATACGTAGCTGCAGGGCTGTTAGTCATTGTAAAGTCCAAGTCGCTGATGGCCACTTACCCTGCAGCATTCTCCCATGCACCCAGCGCCAAACCAGTCATCTGTGCGGCGATGCCAATTCGCCCCTCGTTCAGGAGAGCGATGGCATACTTGTAGCCCTCGTACTCGTTACCCAGCAGGTTCTCCTTGGGGATCTCAACGTCGTCAAAGTTGATGACGCAGGTGCTGCTGGCCTTGATGCCAAGCTTCTTCTCCTTCTTTGCAATAGAGAAGCCTTTGGTTCCCTTCTCCACGATGAAGGCGGTAATGCCTTTGTATTTTTTGCTGGGATCGAGGTTGGCAAAGACGATGAAGAAGCCCGCCTCCATGCTGTTTGTGATCCACATCTTGCTGCCGTTGATCTTGTAGCCAGTGTCTGTTCGTGTGGCCTTGGTAGCAAGCGCAAACGCATCTGAGCCCGAGACCGGCTCAGACAGACAAAAGGAGCCCACGGTGTCGGTTGCAAGCTTGGGCAGCCACTCCTTCTTTATGCGCTCGGAGCCATACTTGAGGACGGCGGTGTTGACCAATGTGTTGTGCACATCGCACATGACGCTGACACTAGGGTCAACGCGGGCGAGCTCCTCGATGGCGATGATGGCCGAGGTGAAGTTCATGCCAGAACCGCCGTACGTCTCCGGGATCTCAATGCCCATGAGGCCCTGCTCGAACAGCTGCTCGACCACGGCGGGATCCATGGCCTCGGCCTCATCCATCTCGCGTGCCTTGGGCAGGATAACATCGTTGGCAAACTTGGACACAGACTCGCCCATCAGCTGCTCCGTCTCGGACAGGTGCGTGATGGGCGTGGGGGGCACATCGGAAATATCAATGGCTTCCCGCCGCCTCGCCGTTGCAGAGAGGCATCGAGTCCTGGAGCAAACACGTCAGTTGTGTCCTTCATATATATCTACAGCAGGCAACACAATCAACACATCGCCTGGAGGTGGGCACATACTGCGGGGCGACACGGGGAGCGGCGCGTGAAAGAGGGCGCGACGAGGCCGCCGCAGCACGTGCAAAGGGCCGTAGTGATCGTGAGAGCGAAGACATGATATGCTGGTGACAGTACGAAAAAAGTGGTGTAGCAGAAAAAGACTGTGGGCTGCAAGGTGGACCACAGGCTGGCTGGCCGGGTCGCCGTTGACCGCAATGTGGTTGAGCCGAGGCAGCCTCAGATAGCCGCGTTGAAGCCGCGCCCACTGTCCCCGAATTGGGTCTGGGGTCGGTTTGCGGAGGCGCCCCGTCACATGTCAACTCCAATACCTCCCATATCTATGTAACCCATGACGTCTTCATCAGAGACCATTGCAACATGACTTTGCACAACAAATCATTTCACAGAGAATCATACACATCAACCACAATGAGCGCCAGGCTACCACTACGTCTGTGTCTTGCTGCAGCAACCCAGCTTTGTCTTCACTTGCTGTCATCTCATCAAGTTATGGTGGCTTGAGCTGTGCTTCAGGTAGGACCCAAAAAATAGTGCGCAAGACATACAATCGAACAAGCTGCTGGAGATGATTCTTTATAATGCATTGCTTGTAGTCCGAGACAGTCTGAATAGCCTGCTCACGTGTGGCGGCCCGCTCCGCTTACTCCATATTTGGCCATACATACCTGTCTTTGCACTTTACCCATTACTTTTTGTGCATGCAGTACTCCGTACATGTATATGAGACCCTGGCAGTCTTCTCATGTGCCCACAGCCCACTTGCGGACATCGAACGCTGAGTCGAGAAGCCACGTGCCGCCTCTAGACATGAACAAAGCTTGCCTAGGGACCCTTCCTCAGTCAAAGATGACTAAAAAGCTATGGGCAGCAGAGTACCTTGACAACGACCATGTGCGTGAGGACAATACGAGATCCAAGACCTTGGTAACTGGGATAACTGGACTTTCGCAATGTCTATCCTGACTTGCTTACGTCTTTCGAAGAGGCGATGAAGGTAGATAGGCCCGAGAAGGTGTACCTGTGAGATTTCTAAGGTGCAAGAAAATACCAGCTTCTGGGAATCTTGGTGAGGGCAATACGGTACAGAGCCAAGGATCAAGCACTAGACCAGGATACATTCCTACTCGCGTAGCTGAAAATTATCCGACGATTGACTGGGAGGACCCCCGCCTTTGGTACCAGCCAGTGAGGACAAAGATTCGCGCTTGTTCCCAATGTATACATGTGATGCTCAATGCGTCCAGGGCTAGTTTAACTACTCCTTTCTTTCGGCTCCGAATTAGCTCGAACTAACTGGGTACTCTAGAAGTAGAACATTCAATACGAGACCAGTCCAGAGTCATCCTGGACACATGATATTTTGACAAGTAGTGGAGAATCTCATAACGTATGTGCCTTGAATTGGCCGTTCATTATTATCTGGCTATCTCTAAACTAACCAGCCAGTGCTAACACCTTGGCCAGAACCTGATCATCGCTGAGCGAGTCTCCCTTGATGGACTCATAGGCGGGCGCAAGTACCGCCTTCTCAATTTCTGTGTATTTGCCGTCGCTGACGAAGATGGTTTCTCCCTGCCTGGTCTTACTGGTAAACAAGTAGGCGACTGCGCGAGCGACTACGGAGGTAGGTTGGCAGTCGTGCGAGACAGCAGCCAGAAGATCCTTCAGGTTGGGTAATACTTGTGTGGCCGTCCATGAGGGAGCGAGCGTATTGATGCGAATAGGGAGACCAGCTGCCTCCAGGAGAACAGCAAGGCTGCGGCCAAATCCAAGGACGCCAGCCTTGGCCGTTGCTAAGACACGCTGTGAGTGGAATCCACAGATGTAGGGTGCAGTCACATCACTTACAGTAATCAACGGCTCGAACAGGGTGTAGACCAGTGCTCGATCCCATGAGCACAATGCTACCACCCTCGGGCTGGCTCTTCAAGTGATGGACAGCAACTGTGGTAGTGTTGACCACACTCTGCAAGTTGGTATCCAAAGTAGCATTGTTTGGCTGCTTGGGGTCACCGTTCTCATCAACCTCCAGACTCAAGAAGTCCGCACGTGGGCCAATACCAGCATTGGCAAACACGTAATCGATTCTACCATGCTTGTCCTTTGCGATCTTGAACAACTTCGTCAGGTCAGACCAGCTGTTGACATCGGTCTGAACGAAGGTGATGCCGTTGGTCGTTGGCGGTGGTTGAACGTCGCCGCTCACAACATGTGCGCCGAGAGATACAAGCAGCTCAACTGTAGCAAGACCAATACCAGAAGATCCGCCTACGGTGATGTCAGGCCCAACCACCCAAGTAGGAATATTTCTACATCAAACTTACCAGTGATAATAGCAACCTTGCCCTTAACACCCGTCAGATCCTCGTCAGCAATGTGGAAAGTCGCCATAATATTTTCAGTATGCAACGTCGAGAATGATAGCGAGCGAATGAACTCAAATGGTAAGTCGGGGGGGTATTCGGGACAAGAGTCTGGATAGTTCCCAGGGATTGATAGAACAGCTGGGTCACCATGTTAACCCTACCGGATGTAACGACGTGCTGATGAGGGAGGGGCAAGAATGACCTTGCTCGGCCAAATTCACGATCGAGCACAAGAACAGGAGTGGACCGTGTTGTCAATGTCAAACGTGGAAGTGGGACGTTCGCGTGGACGTCGGGGCCTCTTGGAGTAATCCTTGGAACCTTCGGCCTTAAGGGATCATGACTGGCTGGACTTCACGAAGGGGCCATGGGTAGATGCAGGCCCACGTTTGCTTACACATTCAGATTTGCACGTTTAAGGTTCGTGTAGCCTGAAGACCAGTCGAGGGTGTCATGGGTAGGACGGTAGAGAGCGACCGATGGGTACAGTAAACATCATCTGGTCTCGGGCATGGATTGATGCACAAATGTGTCTCTCCCCAAGTCCGTGTGAGTCTCGTCGCCGTCCAGATGTGTAGATCGCCTCCGCACGTTGAATCCGAGACCCCCAACAAGGCTCGTGCCATGCCTGTACCTCCGTGACGGCGGGCTCCGAGCCGACAAACGGCTGCGGCCCAAGTGTCCGCACTCGGTCGAGCCTTGCCTCACCAAACGTGACGCTCAGCTATCTCGAAGTGTAGTCAATTTTTCATTTTGGCCACTGTAAGCGAGGTCCCAGGTTCCGTTTCGGGGCCATCGGGCCTATACGACAGTCGAGCACCCATTGGCACTTGGACAAACCATGTGGAACCGCTTGCAGGGAATTCTTGAATGATGAGATGAAGGACTGGAGACCATTGCCCGAGCTAATGTGCCATGTCATGTCTGAATTGGGGGCAGATGTGCAAAGAGACATGCGATGGTGATGTGGTGAGAGAAAATCAGCTCCGTCGAGAAAGGTTGGGGGTTGAGCACGGCTTGGGGTCCGGCACTCTATGTTTGTTCTGAAAAGACTCCGTGCCGCTTGTTCTCTCTTCGTCTGGTGGATTTGTTTTCTACTAACTACTCTTCTTGCGCCTCATTTTTCACGCTTACTGTGTATGGACTTGCGTGGTTCACTACCAACTTTCAAGGATTCGTACATTTCACGCAGCTGGGAGCAAGGATGACCGCTACGATAGAAGTGGCAGGAGATGGAGTTGCACTTCTATATGGCGCCATCATCCTGCTCGTGTTGAGTTGGTTAGTCTTTTGCATGCGCGTGGGTGTGCGTGTATGGAGAAAAGCGTTTGGTCTGGATGACCACTTGATGTTTGTCGGTATTGTAAGTCGTGCTTTTACAGAACCCTAATCTAAAGACAGACGCAAGCTGATTAGGAGAAACAGCTTCTCTTCTCAGTCACAGCTGCGCTTTGTATTGTGTGCTGTTTCTATGGCTCGGGCCAATCTGCTCTCGATGTCCCACCGTTGACCGCTGCAAAGGGGATCAAGGTAAGACTTTCCAATTCAAATCCATCAGCAACCAACACTGACGATTTACCAGCTTTTCTATATTGCAGAGTACTTCTACGCAGTCAGCGCCATGTTCATTAAGATTAGCGTTGCTGTGACTCTCCTACGCATTGCCACTAATCGTCGACCATTTACCTGGACAATCTATGGTCTTATTGCAGCTGCAATTATCGCTGTGCTTGTGTTTATCATAGGTATTGCAAATATTTGTAAGTGTTCAGATCCGCTACTAGGAGCTCGCCTCTGACTAAATGCTATAGGTCACCCTATCAATACCCTATGGGGTGAATCCCAAGGCACTTGCAATCTCCAACTCAACACAAACGTTAGCCTGTTTTTCTCCGCTATTGAGATCGTGACCGATTTTGGTCTGTCTATTCTGCCAGCTATTTTGCTGTGGAATGTGCACATGGTATGTCCCCATGCATTTTACCCAATGCGCGTAGTAGATAGTCAGCAGTGGTGCTTTTTGTCCGTGGCTGCCGTCACCATCTTTTGTCTCTTGTCACGACCAATTGAAACTTCGCTAACCTCTTTCCTCCCTGACAGAAAGCCAAACTGAAGGCTTCAATCACCGTAATGCTCGGTCTTGCATCCTTGTAAGCCCCCTTTTCCCCCTCCAAATCTCCAACTAACACTCCACAGCGCCTCCTGCGCCACCATTGTCCGCCTAAAGTACCTAACCCTCTACTCCGACCCGACACAATTCCTCTACGGTACCGGTAAAATCGGCTTCTGGTCCCTCGTCGAAGAAGGCATCGGTATCATCGCCGGTTCGCTCCCCGCCCTAAAGCCCCTACTCTCCTTGCGCATCCGAGTCACCACCAGCACAGCCACACCCGGCGCATCCGGAAATGCATATTCGTCGAAGCCGATGAGCAGGCCGGCGCCGTCAAGGGGATGTAACATCAGGATGAACGAGTTTGAGACGTTGGGAGATGACGGAGAGACGGGAAGCGACGGGGATAGCCAGAAGAATATTTTCAAGGAGACCAAGTTTAGTGTTACGAGTAGTCGGAGGGAAGTTGAAGGTGTGTAGAAGTGGTACATTGAGAAATTTCTTATGTCTATGTAAATCAGAGAGGGTGCGGGCTTCGAGGCACTGTACTGTGTAGTATAGGCAGACTTCAAAACAGTCAACTGGGTTGCTTCGGGTTTGGAGCCCTTAAGTGATTCTGGCCATGCTTGTTATTGGTAAATCTTAGAGTATTGCAATGCAATTCCATCCCCACGTCTTCGGTTGCAAGGATCGAGCGTGAGTTTTCGGACCTTGATACCTAACATCACAACACTCTCCTACAAGATGGCGGACTTTGCTTCCCTAATGTACTCTGTTTGGTCTCGACGATCTTCTGTTACTAAATCTTGTAGGTATTATGTATCCGAAACATGATGGCACCATATAGTCTCTCTGCGTACCACCCTAGCCGTTGCACAAGGTCCTTACGAGTTGTGCCGAAAACTTACTGTGAAGTGTCGTTCATGAGCTACATCAGCATGGTCCTTGGAACTCTCGTACTACACTGAATCATTTACTGTATCTCCTGAGGGGTTGAATATTACCTACATGTGGGCCTAAGAAGTCACAAATTCTAATTCGCTGCTCAGTAAAGCGTAGTGGTTCAGAAAAGGGGCAACAGAGGATTTAGATGTTGCTTTGGGACTAGCATCTCTACATAAAAATAGGTAAGAGAATATGAAATTTTCGCAACTAGATCAGAGGATGGCACAATTCCGCACTGTTCATCAAGCACGGATCTAAGGAAACGTTTGCAATTTTGCAAAAGCTCAAGCATTATGCAACCAGCGATACATTCTACGGGGTTACAATGTTTCCCAATAACCTCCCGACTTCCTCCGCAATCGCCAACGTCTTTTCTTCACTCAATCTCTTTCCAATGACTTGCACTGCAACTGGCGCTCCATGATACGCCCCCGCATCATATTCCGCCTGTACCTTTCCATCCAATTCATTCAACGGCTCATACGCGGCTTTCTTCATATCCACGCTCTCATCTGCAAACGTGACTGGGACAACCGCGCTGGTGAGGTCCAGCAAATTGATCACGATAGTATAGCCGTAGTATGCAAACTGATCGTGCCGGATAGCTGCTGATGGGGCAACGGGCGCAATGATGCAGTCTAGTTCTTGACCGGTCTGGGCTTCGAAGTCGCGCCATTGGGCGAGGTATTCCATTTGGTAATTCCACTTTTGGGATTGCATGTCCCAGAGTTGGTTCATGCTTGCTTTTGGAAGGTCAGGGTTGACCAGGGTGCTGATGTTGGGGACGACGGGTTCTCCGGACGCGGAAATGTCGCCGGCTATGTCCTGTGTTGTTTTACCAGTTAGTAGGTGTGAAGGGGCAGATGCTGTGGTGGGTGTTGGAAGATGCAGACTTACCGTAGATCCGTCTGCGGTAAAAAGCTTGTCCATGAAGTCGACAGCGAAGTCGTGTTTGTAGGGAGTCCAGGGTGAGACTTTGTGCCCGGCTTTCTCCAAGGCGTCAACAACGAGGTCAATGCCTCGGAGGATAGGCGGGTGCGGAAGGACCTTCTGAAATCAGCGAATGCGTTCTGAAGGCTCCCTTACAGACTTACGTTGCCGTCACAATTGAAGTAACCAATCGATAGCCCAGCCGACTTAATCTTTGTCCTTACAGCATCTTCTTGATCTTGCCTCCATGGTAGGGGAACGACTTTCGAGTCGAAGTTCCACGGCTGCTCTTTCAGCACCGCCGTTAAGAACAGCCTCAAATCTGGCATTAAGAACGTCAGCTAGGACCATTTCCTTCGCTTTGGACAGACAGACTTACCGTCTGCCGAATGCGCAATTGGTCCAACAACACTATGCACCGTCTCCTGTCCTTCCATACTATTTGCCATCTTCCCATACGGCATCCTCCCATGACTTGGCCTGATTCCATACAGAAAGTTGAACGCTGCCGGCACGCGAATACTTCCACCAATGTCAGTTCCAACGCCGATGACACTGCCGCGCAAGCCAACCATTGCACCTTCGCCACCGGAACTCCCACCACAAGACCAATTCTTATTACGCGAATTGGTGGTCCGGCCAATGATGTTGTTTACAGTTTCGCACGTCATGAGGGATTGTGGCACAGACGTTTTGACGTAGAACACTGCGCCGGCCTTACGCAAGAGGCTCGTGAGCACAGATTCGTCTTTTTCGTATTTATTCAGCCAGGATACATAGCCCATTGATGTTTCAATATCCTGTTGAAAGAGTCGTCAGTCGTACTTTCGAACAACACAGTGATGACTATGCGTTCGAGTGCGTCGTCAACGTACCTTGATTCGCAGCTGATCTTTGAGAGAGATAGGAAGACCATGCAAGGGACCCATCGGTCTCTTGTGCTTCTCATAGTACGCGTCTAATTCTTTTGCTTGCGCAAGCGCTGTCTCTGGGAAGAATTCATGAATGCAATTTGTCTGCAATCGCACATTAGCATCAGAATGGTGTGAAACAACAATGCTGCACAATTTCTCATCACCACTCACCAACTGCTGTGCCAAAGCCGCTCTCTTACAAAACGCGAGAGTCACATCCACCGACTTCAACGCCCCCTTGGCCAAGCGTGCGACAAGTTCAGTGGCAGTAGATTCTGTCCATTCAAGCTCTTGTGCAGAGAGCAATCCCAATTTCTTGGGGTAGTCGAAATGGTTATCATCTTTGGGCAAGTCCTTGATCTTCCATTCCTCTGGGATGGATTTCGCGATGCGGGCGCGCTTATGTGCTGCGACGTCTTCCCAGCCCATAATTAATGGTGTTGTGTAAAGCGAAATTCAGATTGTTATTCAATGTCAAATATTTGAATTAGTGTAACCATTAATTTTTTTTTATGTACTATCATGCGAGGCTTATCTGCAGTTCGCTGGTATCATCGAAACGTAATGCATGCGGGAGTTATCTTAAGGTGTGGCCCCTTATCAGATCCTTACCGACTATGAGGGGTAATGCAATCGCTCGTCTTACCTAATTGATAACAAAAAGATCTCACTACCAATCATGCTATGTATTAGGGCCTCGCGATAAAATTCGCGTACCAGTGGTCCTTGGTCGATTTGGTAACCTGCCCCATGGGCAAGTGGGCCACTCTACAGTACCTTGTAAACACACCAACCTAAAAGCTTAGGCCTATCTGAAGAAGACGCGAGAGTTTCCTTAAGATGCTGATTCGGGTAAAAAAAATTGGCGCAATGATCGAATTTGTATCCTCTTTCGTACGATATCTGGCTGGAAAAGCAGGCTAAGGGAATGGGAGCCATAGCAATCTGCTTGTCAAGATGAGGTTCTCACCATGCCCCTACGCTACTGACATGCAGGAATATAGCCAGTTCAGTGAGGTACGGCTTCAAGATCTTATTAACAGCCCCGTACTTGATCCAATCCTCCTCCCATGCTGGCCTAAACAATGCCTTCACATATTCCCAGTACTCAGGATAATACCCAGACATTTCCCAGTCTAAGACCGCAACAACCTTGGTGCCTCTGACGAGAATATTCCTCGGGGAAAAGTCACCGTGTGTCATCACGATTTCGTGGCCTTTCAAAACACCAACCATGTCGCAGACGGTGTTGACCCAACCACCCGACAGAGTATTCTTAAGCGCCGTGATAACGCCCTCGTTGAATGAAGCCTCGTTATCATATGGGCCATACGCACCAATATTGTCGTCAAACAATGGGTCTTCGCAGGCTGTCCCATCGACAGATCCGATGACTGAACCCTTTAGCTCACGAAGCTGGATAAGCATGTCGCGCAATTGTTCTATGACTCGCTCCTTCTCTTCAGGCGTATACTTCTCCCAGACGTCCACTAGGCAGTCACCCTCAACGAATTCCATGACGATTCGCGCATGACCGGTGGCGGAATCGGTGTATGCATGCCAGACTTCGGGCACGGGAATATTCGTCTTCGAACGGACCAATCTCATAGCGGCAGCTTCAGCTAGACGGACGGAGGCACCTGTTTTGACAACCGTTGCTGAGTCGACCTTATAGACTGGAACAAAGTCTCCATATTTTGATGCCTGAGCAAGCTCATCTTCGGTGATGATTCTTCCATACATCGTTCTCGACAAAATCTGCTAAGTATGAGTCATCATAACACAATGCTTGGTCACGTTACCACGATGCCACACCTCTAATCAAGATACGTAGACGCCAGATGAGTGGAAAATCCGACGAGTATTATGGCTTTCCTTACTTACTATGAAAAACAAGTTGTATGATTCGTTCAAGTGAGGCGAATTTGGTTTTGTTGGTGATCTGCAGAGGCGCCTGCTCATTCCCTTGAGCTATCCTGTGCCTCGGGGTCCGTGCATCGTCTAACTAACTAACTATCCGTGGTAAGTTAGTTAGCTGGGAGTAAATTGTAGAAGATGATGAGCCGTAATACAACACTCAGCGCTGTCCATTCACGAAAGGCCGGAAGCTAATAGTCACGCCACTATCCACATTGATGCTGTTTGTCATATATATACTAGTCGCATTACTATCCTACTACTGATAACTTGTGAGGCCGATCGCGTAGGGACGCAGACCAATCAGCCTGCATAACTTATCCGAAGATATTCTCTCTCATGTGCTAACTCTGTATGCATCCGATTTCCGCTTCCAAACACCAGCCCGCGCTCTGCTACCGGCTTTCGCATATGACATCAGGCTGGTTTGCAATTCGTGTACATGCGATGCTCTATGAAGACCTCTCGTGAGGACTGGGCTCGATACGGCGACGGTATTTCGCAGCCGTCCCTACTACAATCAGTCCCTTTCGTTCCAAGTCTTCGAGGACATCGCAAGTCCATCTCTGACATCTTTGGAGGCTGGGTTTCTGGGCAGACGCTTTCAACTTGTTAATGTCCTTTTCTTCTATCCTCCCAACTAGCTCCTTCGAGGCTATGCCGAAACTATTCATTCTTTTGTTGGCTTGGATCATGAGCGAGTAGTTTTTTCCTTGTGTCGGACCTCCAGTAACATGGTACCAGGTGCATTGATCGGTTCCAGTAGGTGATACGAGAAGAATCCAGTGAAGAGGGTCATTGCCGCGTCGCTGACCGAAGGCAATGTAAACGTCGAGGGTTTTTGTTGGCATCTTGGTGTCGAAGCTAGTTTATAGAGAACAACTCCAAAGAAAAGAGCAAGTTCGATGTACTATACGTCTGGTAAGGGCGTGGAAGATACGAGATTCTGGGAACTCTGGCAGATTGAAGGGTAGAGAGGCGTTGGTCAATGACTGGCTGTGAAAAGTGGACTGTGGTTTTGTTCTATCGAAACCTCAGTTGCACAAAGGTCAACTCTTTATACGCTGTAGATACTCGGATGGCCCGTCTATTGACCGCCAATGAAGCATAAGATGCCAAAGTGTTTCCATGTTAGGCACATATCGACGCGCTTACAATGCGCAGGAACCCCAGGAGTTTCTTTGTTAGCCAATTAATATAATTTACCCGTTCGAGGGTTATGCGCGCGCTGTTCCATGAAACTCCCCCTAGAGCAGTTGAATGCACGCGTGTGGCACAGTCGGCACCAAACCGCGATATGACCAGAACGTCAGCAAGTCCAACACAAGCCTCTAGTTAGATCAGTGAACTTCTTCTCAAGGTTCATTGCACTATGTGATTACGAATTCAACTCCAAGCGTGCACATAGGAGTAATACCAGACTAGAGAGCTTCACAAATCAGAAGGCGAGTGGAAAGGGGCAAAGTTGAGTAAGCGGTTAGATCGAAACAGAGTCTCGTGAGGAACTGCTTTACATGTGCCAAATATAGGGCCATCAAGTGGGTATATCAGCAGCTGTGCCGCAGCGTAACGCTGTGCTTTTGACCATAATGTTTCAATGCGATGGCAAGCAGGCGTATCAAATTGAAATCGAACACATTACAAAGTGTGCTGGAACGATGTAGCTTGTTTGAGCTCCCCCGGTCAGTCATTGTTTGACCGTGGTTTGTGCTGGTGAACTTTGTGATGGGTTGCGATCCTGCAGTATATTGTGACTACGAATGTAATGCTCAGGAAGACCCGGCCCATCCCTTCTTTTCTTTCAGGAATTGAACGGCATCTCGCAGCATAGCCTCCGAGTACCAATGACCCAATCCCTCATATTCTTTCCAAGTGACTTCCACATCTATGCCAACAAGGAATTCCTTGGCCAATCTTCCGAAAGTAATTGGCACCTTCTCATCGTCTTTCCCATGTCCCATGAAAACTGGTATTGTCTGCAAAGGCCCTGGGACATTGCTCCAACTTTCAGCCTCCTCGTCAGTTTGAAGCTCCTCGCGTAGCCACTCTACTGCCTTGCCAAACTTACTCCGTTCCTCTGAATCATTATTTTCCCGTTCAAATACATCCTCGTTGTCCTCAGATCCCACCAGCGAGTCTCCGTCTTCGTCGCCTGCTTGTTCAATGCAGTCCTGCATGCCTTTACGAAAAGGTAGATACCCACACATACCCACTAGAGCTCCAAAAGGCTCTCCCTGCCACAGGAGCGTAGCAACAATGCTGGCCGCGCATCCTTGACTGAGCCCCATCAGGACAACATTTGCTGCCCCCACGATCTTGATTTCTTCTCTGAGCAAATCGTGCAGGTAGGTACTCGTCTCGCGCAGACCTTGGATTTGCAGATGTTGCTTGAGTTCCGGCTCCGTCAGGGACCAATTGTCGAACCATTGATGCGTCAGACTTCTCTTGAAAACCACTGCTCTTCGGAGGGGTGCTGTAGGGAAGACAAATTTTGTGTTTGGGAAGTGGTCCAGAAAGGTTTCTCTGCCCACCGGTTCGTGGACTTCGGTAGTATCGCCAACTAACGGGGCAACTACGTGTCGGAGCAAAGGCTCAGCAAATTTCTCGGCGGTAGAGCCGCGTCCGTGGAGAATGATAAACGTTGTATTATGACTTTGCAAAGGAGGAATGACGAGGGGTGGAGAGTGAATCGGGGTTTTTGACTTGGAAGTTGACATTTTTAGGACTGGTGCTTGGAGAAGAGGATTGAGGTGCGAGAGCTATGATCATGTGTGTTGGTTGAGATTCGGAGTCGACCGTGCACCGCGTTGCTCCCAAAGGGTGAACGGTGACCAGAGGCTAAATAAGCGCTGAGCTTACCCACCTGGCGTCAACTCGAAACATTATTTTTTGTCATGAACCCTTGCAGGCAATACTATCCGAGTCCTCTAGATGGCTGTTTGCACTGCATCGAGTGAGCTTAAATTCAGACGCCGCTTTGACTCGGGGCGGCGTTAAAAATTTAGTTCCTAAGCACGAATCTGGGTATTCACAGTAGTGCAAATGCGCGCTACACTGGCTTGTGGAGAAAGCCGGGTGAAATTCAGAGCACCGCACACATGATGATGTATTGGGTTCAATCTTGTACCTCACGAGAAATAAAAAAATGTGCTCGCGGATGTAAAATAATCGATTGCCCATACATAGCAATGCGTTATCTAGTACCCTGCGCCCCATGTGGCACGCCCGTCCTCCGCCTCGCCATGCTTTGGCCCATGGCATTCCTCACATCTTTCTCTTGATGCACAACGTTATTCACCATGTACTTCTTCAACGCTTCCCTCAGCTCACTCTTGGCTTTCTCATTGTCCCTGTATGGTATACTCTCCATTTCCAACAGCCTGTTTGCATCCTTGTTCGCCTCTGTCACGAACATACTGAGACGATCAAGCTGCTTGTGTCGTGCCTCTATCGTGTCCTCTGCTGTCGCGGTTGGGCGGGTCGGGTCGGCGCGGTAGAGAGGCATGAGTAATGTAAGGAACTGCACGAGGGAGATGGAGGCTTTCTTGACGATGGCGATAGCCTGGAAGGGTAGGTACGGTGGGCGAATCTTGGTAGCGACAAGAAACGGGTTGATGTATTTGGAGAGCAACGTTGGATAGTCTGGGCGCATCAATGTGCGTACTTCGAATGTGGCGACGGCGAGGACACCAATGTATCGCCAATATGTACCCTCTCTCATGAAACCGAGAGCGTTTGCCCCGATGAGCATGCCTAATAGAGCGACGTAAAGAGTGATTGTTTCAGTAAGCCCTTGAATGATATAATCCCTCGCTGTTACACATGTCGCGGGCGAGCATTGGGCGATGATGCCTGGGCCGAAGCGATCGTATACAAAGCGCTTCACGGGGTCGATGATGATGTCCTTGGAGTTCTTGAGGTGAACATAGTAGTCGTTTGCTTGGCCCGGGTCGATGTTTGGGCCAATCTTATCAGGGTGATATCTGATGGCCAGGCGTCTGAATCGCGAGTTGATGGCGCCTTCATCGACGTCGATGGGCACACCGAGCACATGGTAGGCATTGCTGGAGCGTTGGAGGTTCCAATCGACTTCGTAGATGGTGAAGGCCATGTAGGCAGCGTAGATGACGAAGAGGATGTTACGACGGTCCTTCGCAAAGCGCACTGAGCCCGGCTGGGGCTTCGGTTCGCCAGCACGAATGAAGATGGCATAGAGGACAGATTGTGTCCATCCCGAGGCCTTTGACGCGTTAGATGCATTTTGTTCAGGCGCGAGGGAAAAGTGGGTGGGAACAAACCAGAGGTATGAGAAACTGCCACACCAGAAACGGCGTAAGCGTGTCCCAAGATATTTCCATGGTGATTGTGGTCGAGCGTTGCTATGATCGCAGTTGACAAGGTGCATGTGCTTTGTCTGACGATGGCCAAGTGGCTTCCTCGTTTTCGGAACAGTTCCGCCATAACGTCCGTGCAGGCAATGGCAAAACATCCCCAACTTCAGATGTCGACAGTTGGCAATATCACGAATATGGTATGGGAGGGCATTTTTATTTAACAAACATTCCATTTTCACATGACTTTTGGGTATATGACGTCTAGTCTATCTTCATGTCTATGAGTCTCAACACTCCACTAAGAACAACAAACACTACATTGAACTCGGCCATTTCCTTCACATTCGCACTCTTGACGACTATTGCGTCGGGTATCTTTCCATCACTCTTCTACTCTTGCACTCTCGTTGGCAATCAGCTTGCTGACGCGGTAGCGTGCGTAACATGCGTGTTCCTATTGCTTGATGATCCACTCATCGATAGCGGGACCGATATACAAGGCGTCTAAGCCTGTGCGCCAACCTGTGGCATAAGGCCTTCGTCCTGCTCGCGCTTCTCCTTGTACGAGCCGTCGGAGGAACGGTTCTCGACATCACTGTCCGCAAGATTGTACTCGCGTACAGTCCGGGCAATATCCGCCTCGTTCATGACTGGAAGTTGCTTGGCGGCGTGTACGTAGGACATCTTCTCAACGTAACCCTTGGCGAAGATAAGGTCAATCTCCTCGAGCGATCGGCCAGAGGTCTCAGGGTAGAAGAAGTAAATGATTGGGATGAAGCATGCGTTGAGAGCCGCGAAGAGAAGGTAAGTACCCCAGCCGATACCGGTAATGAGGACAGGGGTGATCATGACAATGAAGAAGTTCCAGAGCCAGTTGTTGATGGTTGAGAAAGCGTTGGCCTTCTGGCGGGTCTTGAGGGGGTTAACCTCAGCTGGGTACAACCAGGGCAATGGAAGCCAGGTGGCACCAAAGAAGGCAATGTATGTGAAGAGACCGACGGCCGCACCCTTGGCAGCTTGTTCAGTGTCGGGAATCAAGCATGCGAATGTCAAAACCATGGACAAGCACTGTCCAACGGTTCCGATGATGAATAGCTTGCGACGGCCAACACGCTCGATAAGGAACCATGAGGTGGTAGCGAAGATGGCGTAGACGATCATGTTGACTCCTCCCAAGAGAAGGGCGAGGTTGTGGTCAGTACCAAGCACATCCTGGCACAGAATGGGGAAGTAGTAAATGACAGCGTTGCATCCAGACAGTTGTTGCATCATCTGTGATGAAGCACCCAAGATAGCGCGACGGAGATGCTGGGTCTTTCCGTTGGTGAGGAGAGCCTTGGTGGGGACCTTGCCACCACCGCCGGAAGCGCTGACAGCATCCCTGATGATGCCCATCTGGATTAGTACCTCGGGGTCGTCGCGAGGCAGACCGTTCAGACCAGCAAGCACAGTAGCAGCTTCTTCCTCACGGTGATGAGTAAGGAGCCATCGAGGAGACTCTGGCAGACTGATCATCATTCCGATGACGATGATTGCGAAGACAACCTGGAAAGCAATGGGGAACCTCCAGGAGAAGTCATCTGGACCGTACAAGCAGCCGTAATCGATCCAGTAGGCGATAAGAGTACCAATAGCAACCATGCTGCCTTCGATGCAGATGACTTTTCCGCGGTTCTTTGCTTTGCAACATCTAACCATGTTAGTGAAGATCAAATATGGTACACGTCATCTCAACTTACTCAGCTTGATAGGTTGGAATAGTTGAAGTATTAATTCCATTGCCAATGCCAGTTATGCAGCGACCGATGATGAATTGTGCTGTTGCGCCTGAACCGACCGGCTTGATTGCAATCTGAAGAATGACACCGACAATCATAACCGTGGCCCCGAGGAAAATGGCTCGGCGACGTCCAAGCTTGTCGCCAGCGACGAAGATGAAGCATGCTCCAAGGAAGCAACCGACGGCGTAAATCGAGACGACGAAGCCTTCGTAGGTGCTGTCACCTTTGACTTCAGGAAAAGCGGTGGTGAAAGCATCAGCGGAAATGATACCACTCATGACACCTTGGTCGTAACCAAAGAGCAAGAAATCGGTAGTCGCAACAATGGTGATGAGGACCTGGAGCATTCTGCCAGATTGGCCCCAGTAGGTAGGGACACCGCCCTCGGACTCCTTAATGCGTGGCGCCATATTGCTACAAAGGGTGAGAGGTGTAGCTGTGGAGAGGAGATGGTGAGGGGATCAATCGTGGGGGAATGGATCACCTTTAAGTGATGATCCCCAACACACCAATTCGCGGACTTGGTTGACGACGTCTTTGAGCAAGTCCACCGAAGACCCACTCCAACCTACGCTACCGGAATATCGTCTTACACGTGGAGTAGACTAAGATGACAGTTTTTCCCAGCATCTCGGGCTTGGCTACTGTTGCAATGCAACGTGATGCTCTTGACGACTGAGGCGCGAAATAAACTGTGGAGTTAAGGCGAATTCAGCAGGGGCGGTCGGTGGAGCAAGACGCCTTAGTCCAATCCAAGAGGAGCGGAAGACGCTTGGGGTGGGAGAAGCAGTCCTCGGCAACGAGCAGTTTTCGTCTTAGCGTGGACTCCCTCCACATCCACGTCATAAGACGACGCTGCTGTGAATACTTTGTCAAGCCTTGCATATCGGCCGGCATCGATTGGTCTCATGCCATGAGCCCCATGTTTCAGGACCAGCGAGGAACATGTGCGAGTACAACGGTGCAGAGCAGGCCGACGACGAGCCTGGGACGGTTGAGAGTTCAGGAATGAGTACGCTGTGTCCCGGACAGCAAATCCGGTTGGTGCACATGCCATGCGTGCTGCATAGCGTCCTGAGTTTTCACATGAGGCCGCATTCTTCTTTCATCTCAACAGTGCCATGCGCGACGTCATTCAGCGGCAATCTCATGCAGGGTTCCGCAGGCCGTGCGCGATGAGGCTCTGCAGCCTCTTCAGCTTGGCGCCGATCTTGTCCGACTCAGATCTTGTTGGTGGGAGCCAGCAGCGTGCGACAGGCTGCCATTGGACTGCCATGCTGATGCGTTGCCGTAAGAGCGGGTGGGGTCTTAAGCCGAAGCGGTCAATCATGCCGGCCGGGAAGACGTCACTCTCGAAACATCAGTGAATATATCCTTGGTTTGACAGAAATTTTGGCATGTCGACCCTCCTCGGCGGCACTGATGGGCAAATCGAAGCGGCTCGGCTGAACGCATGTTTGCGGCAGTGGCAGCTCTTAAACATACTGTACAGTATTCGCGATCGCTGGTCATAGTGTTGGTCAGTTGACAATTGGTACATGCGATGGACGTTGAGACGCCAAGATTGTGATCTGCGGGGAAAATTACCTGTGTCATCGACCCGTCGGCCTGCCCGTTTAGGCGACTCCGGAGCACACCCACGCCGCACGCAAGTCCATCTCACACCATACAGTTCAGTATCGCATCGCGTTGATGTGTAGCATTCAACAGTGCGTATAGGGAACAAAAAACTACAGCGCTTGTTTCATCTCTACAATCAGTACTCTGATCGTCTGGTACCTCCCTAAATTTCCTAGCAACTACGACTTCCGCAGGCATGTTACGAAGATAGCCGTGCAGACTGGGAATGTACCCACATGACTGCTTTTTTTGGCAGCACATTTGCACTTATCTACCAAGCAGCACCAAGAACCCGACATGCAAAGACATCACATTCAAAACGCAACCTCACCCATACATCGAGTGCATATCCCATCTCCTATTGAACCGAGGGACGGTGTGATACACGGCAACTCTTTGGTTGAACGGAAACAACAAAAGTGGACTTACTCTCCCACCGCACTAAATCCAACCTCCGGGGTTCGAATACCCACTCAGTATTGGTGTTGGCAAGCATTAAACCCACTCTTTCTGCTTCAAAGGCGGCTATTTCTCTGCCGAAAACCGAGGCGCGGTTGCTGCGGAGAGCATTGTAACTTCGCTGCCCACTGGGGATAAATATCTCCGATAAGTCTGGAGGAGCAACCAAGACTATGGGACAGAGCCAAGTCCGTGGTACGTGGAGAGGGCCATGTACGGACGGAGTTGCTGACTCCATCGATCACGACTCTCTCCACTTACAATCTCCTTCTCCACTTCAGCCCTCATTGTTTACATGCAATCTTCTCGGACCGAATTGTACCATGCTTGAACTTATTGTTGAGGTCGTTTACTGTCAGGTCTCCCCTCGACAGGACCCCAATAATCTCTCGTGCCCTTGTCACTTTGAATCGAACCGAAATCATCTGTCTGTCCTAAGGGTCTTGTGACCCTGATTTCTCCAGCCGAACTGTTAACTCGAAATGCTTCCCTTCTTCTGGGCTTCAGCTGCTTTTCGAGTTCCCCAGCATACAGTCGACCAAGTATACTTGCATTACTCTGGTATTATGCATATTGCTTATGCAGCACAACATCCAAATGATCCAATTTCCGAATCCACCCCCGTCTATACTTATTTGTAGGATCGATATTAGTTCTCGTCGCAAACGTTGCGACCCCACATCGCACAACTTCACGTTCGCTATCACGTCTATCGGGTATCACATGGCCTACGTCTGCACGTGCAAAAAGAAAACTCACCACACACAAAATGCGATCTTGCACACATAAATCATTTACTATCTGCTATCACTCCGTTTTCCATGCTTACACATTTCATCAGACGCAAATATGCTGACGAACGAGAAATTTGAGCATTTTGTCACCGGAATCAATGAGGTAAACTAACTTGCCCCACGGGAGCTCCAGGTTCGAAGCATTCTGTTTTCGCGTCCATGAGAACCTCCTCATTGGACGTATCAAGGCACGCAGATATCGACTTTCTCAATAAAATCCGCCCAAGCTCTGCCAATGAAAGACTACGGCGTGCATTCGAGGCTCTCAAGAAGCTACCATCCATCTCTAGATTTCAAACTTCTCTCTTGGCCTCTTCACAGGTACGTAGGGTTGGTGCGTCATTTCAAACTAATTACTTTGCTCGCAATATCGTATGTATATGTGTTCTGAAAGCCGAGGGATGAAATACCTCAGGAACCTGAGAGCCGCCGTTTAGACGACCTGAGTAAACCAAGAAGCTTTGAGCAATAAGCTGAGCTATCTTACCCGAACAGAAAATATTGGAGCCAGATCAAGTAAGTCTTCTATGGAAAGTCAGTAATGCAGTGTCAACGCTAATAATCACTGCAAGTTCCTAAATACTCGTACTGCTGTATAAAAAAATGCCCCGTCACGAATTACACGGTGTATCCATTGCACAAACAGAGCGCAGGGTAGTAAGCGGATCTGACAACGATCCCTCTATACCAGTATAATGCCCCTTCATAACCGCCGACTCTCAAATGAACGAGGGTGTTGTACCGGTAAGCAGCACAATGCATGCACCGACAATGAGTCATCCAGTTAATTGGTCGCCTCGCACCTCAGTCCCCTTGTGTCCTGCCGTCAGAGGGCTTTCGCGCCGGGCCTTCCCACATTTGATAGTTGCGTACGTGGCTGTGCTATTGGCGCCGGATAGATTCGGGACATAACTACGCATTACTGCATACCCTATTCTGAGTCGTTGGTGCGGAGACTTGGTATTTTCCTGTTGCTTTGTCCTCGACGAGAAGGAATGATGCTGAGAACACTGGAAGAATCACGATTCCAGCAATATCTACAATTTCAGCCAGCGTGTTCATGAGAGAATGAGATGTGTTGGGGTTGCATTTCCCTAGATGGACTTTTTGAGATGGGATGTCAGTAAGTGCCAATTCCTGTCCCTCCAAACCGGGCCCGCTCGCTTGATGCTGCCCTTGTGCCACGGTAGCGCCACAGCTAGTGCTAGCGTGCGGCTAGGACGGCACGTCTGCATGCACCTCACCTCACATCTGCATGTCTCGTATCATACAACGGAGATTTACCAAAGTCCGCGTAAACAATTCCCACCGACAACTTGGAAAGCTTTCCAATCCCTCGATCATAAACGCTCTGTTATAAGTCCTAATCGAATGTGCCTCAGCCATGAGAATACCATGGGGATTGCCAATGCCCAGACAACAGTCCAAGGTCCAAGAACGAGTTAATAACAGCATATGTGGTACTCACTCTAAGCAGCGATCATGCGCCCCTAGATCCCAAGACAGATGCACACGCGTATGACAAGGCATCCATGCACCCAGTGTTACATACAGCGGTGTGGCTTCACCGGCACCCACCCCTTGAAGCCCTCACAACTTTGCTGCCACAACCTGGCGCAGCAACTGGCCCCTTCTGCCTTTTGTGGCGCCCACCAGCCCCATCGCCAGCTTCTAAATTCAATGCATCTTGCACTGCGCAGAACAGGATATCTAATTCGTGCGCTCATCTAAACTGGCCGGTAAACGGCAGCGACGGAATATGTGTAAAGCACCAGCAGCTAGTCAGTCCAGCCTGCCATATCTGGTGATTCAACAGCCGCTTATGCATGCATTCATTGAGCGACTGAGCGACGCGTGTGTGGGGGGGGGGAAGATATTGCATACCGCCGTCCCCCCCCGGTACCCAACCCAGCCACATCTTCTGAACCTCCTCTCCCCTCCCCTTCCCACTTTTCTTTGTGCTGCCCTTCCTGCGCTACCTACTGTGCACACTTTCAACACTGCCACTGCCACTGCCACTGCCACACTTTTTACCTTTGCCACACAACCACACAGCCATCATCACCAGCCACGACCACGACCACCATCCACAATTGTTTAATTCAACGTCAGCACAAACACTGCGCACAACACAATATAATTAACTCACCACGCGTGAACAATTTTTTTTAGGTAGAAATGTAAAGGATAAATAAACAAATAAAATGGATGTCATTCACATTGTGCTAATGCTATCGCTGTGTAAACGATGGACGTACTATGTGTCGAGACCGCCCCACCCTCTTCCCCCCCTCACCTCTGGCACAGCCGCAAGTAGTAGATGCAGAATAGAGGGATAGGGGGCCGTTTATCTCTATAGTGAGATTTCACCTTTCGATTTAGCTAGATTGAGGATATATGTGTTAAAACGGGATGGAAAATGATTGAAAGTATTCCTTGTAGACGCAAAGTTTATCCATCGGTCCTTTAATTGCGATATTCTAATAATGATCGTCTGACTACAGAACAGAACAGAAACAGACCACAAAAAAAAACACAAGGGCAACGGACCCGTTTGTGTTCCTCTCAAGAACACCCGCGTGCACGAGAACTCCACATCAGCAGGAGCATGGTGTGTTTTAGTCTGAGTCGTAATTTTCCTGTATCTCTTCTTGATACTCTTCCTGTGCTTCGATGAGTTCCTGCCGCTTCTCCTCCATCGACTCGCGGTCACTACTTGAAATTGAATCTCCGTCTGCATCGTGTGTCGGCACTGGAGGAGGGGGCGCAAACGCCTCATCCCCGTAGGGGTCGGCAGCAGGTGCGCCATAAGGATCAGCGGCATATGGGTCAGATGCGCCGTAGGAAGCAGCAGGCGGCGCTGCGGGGGCGGCAGCGGCAGCTGCAGGAGGTGGAGCGTAAGACTGGGACTGTGCCTTGTCGTCATCTTCGGCTGCTGATTGTTAGCTATGGGCCAGACGCTACAAAAGTAAGGAACACATACTCAGCTCATGTCCAATCCAGGCGCCAGCGGCGATACCACCAATACCGGCTGCGGCGAGCATGGCAGTCGAGTGGCCTTTGTCCTTTTTCTTCTCGCTTTCATTCGTGGCCATGCCAGATTGAGTGTAATCGTGGCCTTGGTGACCATGAGTGTTGCCAAAGAGGCCACGCTCGTCGTGACCGCCTGGAGCCACGTAAGACGCTCCAGCTGGCGGCGGTGCGTATGGGCCCGGAGGCAAATGCGCAGGAGGATCCCACTGCGTGCGGCCGGTAGCCTGCTCAATGTAGAACCATCGCTGGCTGTTCTGGTCCCATTGCTGAGTCCAACCGGGAGGCATTGGAGGAGGTGCGCCATAAGGGGCAGGAGGGCCCACAGGTGTGGGTGCGCCTTGTCCGTAGGGTTGCTGATGTGGATATCCCTGACCTGGAGGAGGACCTTGGTGAGGGTACTGTGGTGACCCTTGTGGCGGGTATTGCTGCTGTTGGGGTGGGTGATCACTACCGCTTAGAGGCGCTTGATTGTAGTAGCTAGCAGAGGCGGATCGGTCACCGTGAGATGCATCACCTGGTGCGCCATGGCCTCCTTGAGTGTCTAAGGAGAAATTTAGCTGTCAGTCAATCAGATGCGTGGGGCATGCTGTACCCTTTGGCTTATCGTCATCCATAAGCTCCTTCATCTTCTTCTTGAGAAAGTCCATGATGGCAATGTGGTAGACTTGACAAAGTCTGTGTGCTTGGTATATAAGAAGATGAGTTGGATGGTTTGAAGAAGTTGATACGGTCTGTATCAGGGCGGGGTGAGCGAGGGAGCGAGGGGCTTTTAAGCAAACAATGCAGGCTCCGTCTGCTCCAGGGGGAAGGGCGTAGCCCGAAGCGCTTCATAGTGTGCTTAGGCTGTACATGCTTGGCAGAATGGGTATGAGCACTTCAATCAAGGAGCCATCTGAGTGGTGAACAGGCGAAGAAAAGTGGAGCTTCCGAGTGTTTGATGCTTCAGGTGGTCAGAAGACGGTCTACGAGATGTGAGTATTGGATTAGTGGAAGTCTACTGTTGGTGCGTCCGTTTCTACTATGCTAGTTCAGCATTGAGCACGCTGTGTGCGACTGATTTGTTGGTGGCAGCACGGCACGATGCGGCACCAGGAGAAGAATCGTCCGTTGCCCAGTGGATCCGTGTGCATGTACCAAATGTGGGTTGATTCCGGATTATCTGGTGCCTGCTGTTTCGTAAGTTTGGTAACATGACTGGTACGGTATTGCTTGACGATGGTAGGTGAGGCTTAGCGAAGGCATGCGCCATTTATTGCTCAGCCACGCCGCCGCATGCTTGGCAAACGGAGATAAAATGCAGCCAATGTGCAGTAACACAAGATTCTGTTGTGAGTTTTTAGGATGAGCATGAGCCATCTCGTGGTTGGACTTGCACTCTTCTGATACTACAGCGATGCTGTGGCTGGTGCAGGCTTAGCCAGTGCAGGTTTAGCTAGGCCTCCTCGGAAGGCATCGGAATGCATCGGAAGGTGTTTTGCTCTTGCCCACATTGAAATTATTGACATGAAATTGAGAGGATAGCGAGTCTAATGGTCGCGATTTCGAGCGAGTGGGAAACATTACAAGGAAAACTGAGGCGTAGGAGTAGCATGCCATTTACAGCTGCGGGCTGTTCCACAGCAGAAACCATGAGGCAGGCGGAACGGAGCGAGCTCACGTGGGGTTTGCTGAACCCCAGCACCAATGCACGAGTCAGTCAATGACGATGACCGAATAGCATCCAAGTTGTACATGGCCATCTCTTCCCTTAGCAGACGGATCGGCATTGGGGGTCAATCGAGCTGGCAATTGAGTATGCCAAGATAGAGGCCAGACCGAAGTTGTGCAGGCAGTTTCTCTCGTCTGTCATGTCTGTCAAGCACGACACGTGGATATGTTGTTGTCGCAGAACGTTTGCAGCCAGGAAGTGGTGGAAACGGCGAGGGTATGACAGTACACGTTCTAGACCACTGCTAGAATGTGTGCGTCAAAGCGAGTCACAACCATGACGTTTGGCCCCGGCTGGGATGGAGCCACTGAGCTCACCCACGATAACAAGGCAGAGATGAGATCAGGCCCCATATTGGTAGTGAGAGCGTGCGGCTCGTAATCAGAAGCGCTCGCTCTGCGAAGACTATGTAGATGTGCCATTTTTGAAGGGTAAAGTAGGCCGGGGTCAAAATCAATTTCATGGACTCGCAGCACTTGCTGGATTGTGTGTTGCTGGCTGCATCGGGATCGACGTGGGGATCGTGTCGCATCGAGATCTGCATGTGGTCGAAGGGGGTGGGTGTGTGACGGAGAGTCGCAGTGTAGTCTACCACGGCCCCGCGTCTGTCCCTGAGGAGCAGTTTGGAGGGAGTGTGCTTTTCCTTTTGTACGCGAAATGCCCCCCCCCCCCCCCCTGGTCGTCAAAGTGCGTTGTTGCAATGTTAGCTGGACTCTGATTTTCAACTGGACGATTGCTAGCGTCGCCTGCTTCCTGCTCGGCGCCAGTGCGGTGAGACTGAGCATTCTTTGCCCTAGCCAGCCCTGTCCGAGTGCACGGCGACGAGGGGAGCGCTGTGGAGCCGTCGTTGCGTCAGTCAGTCGAGCCAAGCGCGGGTATCTTCTATTCCATGCCCCAGCCGCGGTCTATCTTCACGGGCACTACAGGCACTGGCAGCAGCGACACGGCCACTGGAGCAGATCGCCGCCTTGAGCGAAGAGGATTGCCGCTCCCACCATTACCACTGCCATTGCCACTGCCACTCCCACTCCCACTCCCACTCCCACTGCCACTGCCACGTCCAATCCAACTACTCCCCCCGACAACACCGCTCGCCCGCCTTGCCATTGCGCCTGTCGTCGAGGCCCCATGGACACCCCAACCGCGGCCTGACGACGACGCTGCCGTGACGCGCCAGGCTGGCTCTGCCCCACCGCCTCGGCGAGGAGCACATCGTGGGCCACGGGCGGCTGCAAACACACCCCCAGCGGCGGCTGGTCTGAAGCGCCCCGCATCCGCATCGCGCACCGTTGACGATTCCACGCCTCTCTGCGCATCCACGCGCTCGCCCATCCCCGCCAGCGAGCCCTTGCACAAGCGCAGGCGGCTGCATGCCCGCCGCCAGCCCTCGCTCGACCCCTTCCACGGCAGCCAGAGCCCGCAGCCCTGCCACGACGGCCAGCCGCTATCGCCGCTCTTCTTCTCTTCGCGCTCCGCCCGGCCCCAGCTGCCGACACGCTTCTCCAGCTCCGAGGCGGCGGCCAGGATGCTCAGCAATGCGCGCGAGGACAGTGGCATTCGGACGGTGACACTGGCCCGGGGCACCTTCAGCGGCTTGAGTCCGCCCGGGCCGACTAGCATACCGAGTGGGAGTGGGAGAACGTCGGAGCGGTCGAGCCTGGCGCCGACGACATCGCCTGATGCGCGCGACAAGGCAGACCCGCTGAAGCTGCTGGGCTCGGTTGGCGTCATCGAACTGCTGGAGCAGGATCAGAGGCCGACCTTCATTCTTGACGTTGACGATTTTCACTCCCAAACACCAGAGGCGTCCAGCTTACACATCATCTTTGCAAACACTGCCTTGCGCTCCAGTCCCTCAATATGGAATTCTGTGGCAAACACCCCGCCAGACTCGCATCCCGAAGACCAGGCTACACGGGCAAATCAGCACTTTCGCAGCTGGCTCGTGAGCCACATTCCTTTTGGCCAAGCTCTAGAAGAGAACCCATCTCCTGTCGAGCATGGAGGCATCGTCTGGACGTGCCATACCTTGAGAAGGAGGCTTCGTGTCGTGTCTGGTGCATTACCCTCTAATCAAACATCGAGCATGACGTCCACAAGTGCGCAGATTGATTTTGCGATCCCCTCGGCCTCATCAGCAGGTTTCCATTCTGCATACAGTATCAGAACGTCTTCATCCTCAGGCCGGATGAACGAACAACTGGACTATTTCGGCGCCAATGTAGCGATCGGAGAGCCCACTCCTCCTATATCTGCCCCAACTAAACTCGCACTACCCACCCGTTCCTCGCCCGACCATAGCAGTGGTCTCTGCCCGAAACCATCTGCTGCCCTATCGTCGATGGAAGACTCGACTTCATTTGCTAATGAGTGCGTACTACGCGCCCAAACTGCCGGCAATGTTGACTCCTTCGGCAGGCACCACACTGGTCGTTCGGAGGAGAGCCATGACATGGGCTTCTTTGACTGGACCAGACTAGCCATTTCGCCCTCGCTCCCTCCGCATATCCTGTTTGCCCGCTCCATAGACTGGGCTTCAACACCCTTAGGTCCAATAGAGTACTGGTCGAATGACCTACGCGCCATGTGTAATCTTATCATGTACCTATTGCACCAACTCCTACAAGGGGTGTAAATGTATTAATCGCTGCACAGGGCAAGTCCTCATCCAGCCGCCATGTACTGGGGTGATGAGCTCGTCGCCGTCTACAATGAGGCATATATCGGTTTGTAATCGATCAATCACGTCTGTAGACTGTGCTAATTGCAAGCAGGCCTTGCTGGTCAGAAACATCCCGCGCTCATGGGTCAAAGTTATAAAGTTGCATGGGCAGAGATCTGGGATGACGTCAAGGAAGTTTTTGCAAATGCTCGTACGACTGGCCAGGCGACAATGAAAGACGATGACTGCCTGTTTATGAAACGGAATGGCTTTCTCGAAGAGACTTACTTTTCATGGTCCATCATACCCATGGTTGGCGAAGGCGGGAGTGTCATGGGACTGTATAATCCAGCTTTCGAAAAGACAAGGAGGAAGATTGCTGAAAGGCGCATGCTCACACTTCGCGAGATTGGTGAACGCACAGCAACGGCTCGAGACGTCAAAGGGTTTTGGGGCCAGGTCTTGTTAGCGTTGACCAACAACGATCTCGACTGCCCCTTTGTAATGCTGTACTCTGTCAACGATGACAACGACAGTGACTCGTCATCACTGCATTCTAGCAGTTGGTTTGGCTCAAAGTACTGTTATTTGGAAGGCACCTTGGGTGTGCCAATCGGTCACCAAGTGGCACCAGACCAAATCGATCTCAAGGAGGGCAGGGAAGGTTTCGGGCCCGTTTTTCGAGAAGTCATGAAGACTGATAAGCCCGTAGTTACGGCCATTGGCATGGGAGATATCCCGCACTCTCTGATGGAAGGTCTTGAATGGCGGGGCTTCGGGGATCCTTGCCGCGATGTTGTTATTTGTCCTATCCATCCGACTACAGGAGAGACCATGTTGGGGTTCCTGGTCATGGGTGTAAATCCACGAAGACCCTACGACGATGACTATAATCTCTTTGTGCAATTGCTGAGCAGGCAGCTCGCAACATCACTAGCCTCTGTGGTGCTGTTCGAAGAAGAAATTCGGAGAGGCCAGAAGGCGGCCAGACTTGCAGCAGAAGACCGCTTCAACCTTTCCGAGCAGCTCGCAGCACGCACGCAGGAAGCCAGGGAGAGCGAGACCAGGTTCACGCGAATGGCCGAATACTCTCCAGCAGGTCTGTTCATCGCTGATCACCTTGGGAAAATCACATATTGCAACGACACGTGGTACGAGATCTCCCGGGTTCCGCGGGAGCGGGATAGAACCGATAGGTGGATGGATTACGTCAAAGCGGAAGACTTGGACCTAATTCTCAGCCATTGGAAGCGACTGGTGGACGACGCCGTTGCCATCAATATCGAGTTTAGATTCAAGGCACCATGGGAAGATCGGAACCGAAACAAAAGCGACACATGGGTCCTCTTTTCGGCCTTTCCGGAAAAGGATGAACATGGCATGCTCAAGAGTGTGTTTGGAAGTATCACCAACATCAGCCCACAGAAGTGGGCAGAAGGTTTCCAGAAGAGGAAGATGGAAGAAGCAGTCGAACTTAAGAGGCAACAAGAAAATTTCATAGACATCACCAGTCACGAGATGCGGAATCCATTGAGTGCCATACTGCAGTGTGCAGACGAAATCTCGACTATTCTCAGCAACTTCCGATCGTCAGGGTCGAAAATTATTGCTGACCACATCGTTGCCGACTCGATTGACGCCGCTCAGACAATTGCGTTGTGTGCGCAACACCAGAAGAGGATTGTGGACGATGTATTGACGTTATCAAAACTGGACAGCGCTATGCTCATGGTAATTTCAAATTGAGAGAATTGCTGCGGTATGAAAGCTAATAACCTGACCAGGTCACTCCAGTAGATGCACAACCGCTACAGGTCGTGCAACGTGCCTTGAAGATGTTTGAGGGTGAAGTTCAAACAGCAGGTATCAACATGGAGTTTATACTCGACGACTCGTTCAGGAAGTTGAACATCGATTGGGTCAAGATTGATCCGTCGCGAGTACTTCAGGTTTGACTGTCTCACGTGCTCTCATGGCTACACTAACGAGTGCTAGGTTCTCATTAACCTGACTACCAATGCCATCAAATTTACAACCACTGAAGACACCCGCACCATAAATGTCATTCTCTCAGCATCGCGCGAGCGACCCTCATCCAGTTTCTCGCCAGCCGTCAGCTACTTCCCCATGCGAGCCAAGCGAACGGAACAGGTCTTCGGCTCCGATTGGGGTGATGGCGAGGAAATCTTCCTGGAATTTGCTGTACGAGACACCGGCCGCGGGCTTACTCCAGAAGAGAAGAAACTTCTCTTTCAGCGCTTCTCCCAGGCCAGCCCCCGCACGCATGTCACATATGGTGGCTCGGGACTGGGTCTTTTCATATCGCGGGAACTGACCGAACTTCAAGGTGGCGAGATTGGTGTGTCATCGGAAGCTGGCAAGGGCAGTACATTCGCATTCTATGTCATGTGTCGAAGGAGTAGTGAACCACAAGAAACGACCGACGTGGCACCCTTGGGTCTGTCGCGCAAGGTATCAAACGCAAAAGAGAAGGATCGCATCAACCCGCCCAAGATCAAGGACTTTGCACCTGTACCCGAGAAGGAAGTTGTACACTCACGAGTCAGGCCGAAGAAGGATAGCCTAAAGGTTTTAATCGTGGAGGACAATCTCGGTATGTCCTAGTAACCATCCCCAAGAGCAACGCTAACATCAGACCACAACAGTAAACCAAAAGGTCCTACAACGCCAACTCCAAAACCATGGCATCCACACTACCGTCGCCAACCACGGCGGCGAAGCCCTCGAAGCTCTACAATCCTCAACCTACAACCCGCTTTCCCCACCTTACGCCCCACACATTGATGTCGTCCTTATGGACAAAGAAATGCCCGTAATGGACGGTCTGCAATGCACCTCTCGCATCCGCGAGCTGGAAAAGGCCGGCGCGCTAAAACGCCACGTCCCCATCATCGCCGTCACCGCAAACGCGCGATCAGAACAAATCGCAACACTACTAGGCGCAGGAATGGACAACGTCGTCAGCAAGCCCTTTAGAATCGGCGAGTTGATTCCGAAAATCGAGGAGCTGGCCCAACGATATCCCGGGACTGGCGGCAAGAGGGCAGACCAACAGAGTATACAGCATCCGAGTGCGCCGGCGGAGCAGCCGTATGGCGTGTAAAAATGAGCGATTTATTTTCGTAGTATTGTGCAAATGTGAACATGTGAAGAATCCTGTTTTTGTTTTTGTTTTTAGCTTTTACTGGGCAACACGGAAGAGAAGAGCAAAGGACAAAACACGACGAGAAGGAAAAGAAGGATAGCAAGCCCGCTCGTTCGTGAGGTGACGCGACAGGAAGCGATAAAGGACACTGAGACGAATTAAATCACGCTTTGAAGCTGAAGAAGTATAATCAATCAAGCATATGAGGTATGGGGGCATTGGCGTATGGGCGTCTCATGCATATCAATCCATGGCATGGCATGGCATGGGCATGGGCATGGACATGGGCATAAGCATGGCGTCTAAGCGTGATCCATACCCGTATCAGTATCCATATCCGTATATTTGTTGTGTGACGCGATTTGGACTGCCTTGGTAGTAGTAGTTTGTAGTTTGTATATTTTGTAGTGATGATTGCGATTGCGATTGCGATTACGATTACGATTATGATTACAACCAACTACAACCACAATCACAATCACAGTACCCACGCGCCACCCATTCCCATGACGCAAATCATGGAGAATAAGGGGAGTAAGGAGTGAGTCATGTCAAGTAGTATGATAAGGTAGGTTCATTTATTGTAATACCCATGATGATATTCATCGACGTTGTTGCGGGGGATGAATACATCTCTCATCTCATCGTATCGCATCATATCGTCTGCTCTCAATCCAAACACCCGATTAAACATTACACTTCGCCTTCTCTCCTCCGTCTCCTCCCTTCAAACATCTACGCAACACATCAAACCAAGCCAGCATTGCATTCCTCATGCAACCACACTCGCCACGTTCAGGCCATACAACCCAGCCTTGACGTGACGCATCCGCCTCAACATCTAAACAGTAGTGTGAGGTGGAGTAGTAGTAGTAGTAGCACCATGTGCCGGCGCAGCAGCAACGGGCACCACACCAGCAGCATGCTTATCCTCTACATACGGCGCGGCAGTGCCTCTAACACGATTGACATCGTAAAGCCTAGCCTCGAGCGCCGTGCCCACGACATTCGTGAAGAAGGCCAGGAAAGCAAATGCCTCGATAGTCTTCTTGAGCGAGCACTTGTTCACAAAGGCGGGGGACCGCAGCGCGCAGCTACCGTAGTTGTAGTCTTGGGCGGCGAAGATGAAGGCTGTGAGCCATAGGTACGAGAAGATCCAGGCGAGGGGTGCGCCGTGGCCCTTGTAGCGTTTCATGGCGGGCAAGGCGATGGCGGGGATGTAGAGGAGGGCGTCAACGGCGGCCTTTGGCGCGGGGAGGGGTTAGTTGAGTGAGGGTTGTTGGTGGGGGAAGGGAGGGAGGGAGGGAGATGTGGGGGGTTACGTACGACGGAGAGCCAGTAGACTAGGTGCGTATTGTGTCTGTACTCGTGGATGAAGTAGGCGGAGATGCCCAGGACGATGATGGATGAGATCCAGTGCAGCACGTGGTTGGCCATGATGAGCGGGCGGTACAGCTTGTCCGAACGGGTGTTCGTAACAGGGGCACCGTAGTCATTGTTGGTGGCGTGAGTGCGAGCCATTGTTGCAGAGTGAGTAGAGTAGAGTTGAGTCTCGATGATATGTTTCTACTTGGGGCGTTATGATGGAAGCGGTGTCTTGTTTGTTTGGGAATCAATGCAGCATGTGAGGATGGGGAAAAAAGACAATGCAGCAGAGAGGTAACTGGTGGACGTCGAAGCAAGAGACAGAGGAATGCACACTCGTGCCTTATATGTCCATGGCACAAACAACACGCCAGTCAGCAAGCAGCGACGACACCGCACCGTCAAAAGTACGTACGTCGTACAAACAAGGTAGGAGCATGCTGCATGCGTCGATCGCTGCACCTTGGAACCAATCTGCTTCTGGTTTCGTCGCCTTTTACCACTGGAGAGAATCAATAAGAATTTCTCGTCGCGGGCCAATCAGACTCGTCCACGCGCAGATGGGTGGTGTGCAGTATGCGAGACGTCATGATTGAGTTTGCTGGACGTCGTCCTGAAACCGTCTTAACGCCTGTAAGCTCTGAGGGACTGCAGGGTTGCTGCGGGGATTTTCTGTGGCGCATGACACATTCCACGGCTTTGACTGGACAACCATCGTGGCGGCAAGGGAGGACTGCTGGCCAACGTGCAGAATTATCGTTGTCGATATAATCCGGGTGAAGCCAGGATTTGCGCCAGCAAAATCGTCTCATCTGCAGACTTGACGTTTTCTCGCTGCATCATCATGACCTCGAAGGGTATTGTAGCCACCAATGTGCACCGACGAGGTGTGCTCCGAGGCGGATCTTTCTAGCACATTCTGCAGGGGTGGTGTATACTCTATTTCAGCTTTGTAGCCATCTGAACTCTGGTGGGTTGGTCTGGGGGAAAGTTCGAGGTTGGCCCAGGCCGTCAGATCCCTCCGCCCTTGCCTACCACCTACAGGTATACGCTTGAAGCGCAGAGCACATGTACAGTAAACGTCCGTACGCAACTTCAGTGAGCAAGCCATGATTCCATCGGATTCCACAGACTCTCAACCTTGCCTTCTGTCATTTTCTACGTACAGCCCCCCATATTCTGCCAATACCTGCCAGCTCAGCTCATGCTTCGTCATAACAGGTTCGGCATGACCTTTCTTTCGTCTGTGTCATGCATGCAGAGTGAGGTAGGTAAAAGTCGTGCGACAAGCTACTACGCTTTGTTTCACAGTACAGTATGTCACGCAAGCGATTCTAATCTCCCTCAAACATGATAATTTCCTACCACTGCTGTGTCTTGCTCGGCGTCTATTCTTCTTCTTTTTCTTCTTCAAACCTTGCTGCTCAATGCAGGCGTGCACACAAGCACCGGCCCGATTAACAAACTGTGACGTTACCGCACGCCATGGTTTACGTTTCGTTGAGCCAACAAGGGCACCGTAGAACGTCGATTCTAGCTAAAGGCTGAGGTGAGCATCTTACGATGCCCACATCGTCGCGATACTTCCATCTTGTGACTACCTGTCATCCAAGCGATCTAGGGACCCCAGGCAACGACGCAATATTGATGAACCTTCCCCTTCGCTCGGTTGGACCCGAGCAACTGGCAAGTCCTTGGCTTATCGATAAACGGCGCAGTACAACCCTATCTTGTGTCAGCTAGACATTGTTGATATGCTTGCGAAGCTTTAAACCATTCAATGTGCTACATGTGATCAAATTTGAACTGCTAGTAGAGCTGGAGCTAGGACCAGCTATCCGTCATGAGCCAGCAAACTCGTGCGGATCGACATATCTGCAAGGCAACCTCGTACATGGTGATGTGCTTGCAACCAGTGTGCCTGGCGCGACGCATTCCACTAGCGTGACCTTTGAGCGTTGGACGCTAAGCAAGAAGCGTATAGCCTAACCAATCATCAGTACATCATCCAGTCCGCGGGCGGGGATAAGAACTGCATTGGGCAGACGAGTGATTCAGACAGATTGAGAAGATGTAAATTGCTGGTAGTGAAAGCAATGAGTCTCTCAACGCCATGCTGACTGCGAGCAGGTTTCATGGCGAAGAAACTCTCATATGGCCCCAGCGTGTGTCATCCTTGAAGGATTAGGAAGTCGGGTGGGGGGAAATGCTGACTTACCCGGCAAATCGGCTTCCACAAGCGAGAGATGGCTTTCATCGAGAGGTGCCCTCAGGCTCAATGCGACACTCGCGATCGCGGAGTAGAACAATGCTGTGGTGGAGGGCAAGCCTGCGAGCTGCTCAACTCATACATGTGATCTGGCCCTGTGCTTTCGACTGCCGAACATATGTCGGGAGGTATACGGCTGATGAGTGTTCCAATCTCTCGAAGGGTATCACGAAGCCGCAGCTGGGTAACGGGCAGTGCTTAGAACCCCATGTTATACGACAAGGTGTGCTCTGATGTTCAGAGGGTTGCTTATAGCATAGTCGTCCAGTATCTGAAGGACTGATGATGCGCCACTTCGGATGGGTGAAGTGCATCTGGCGGGGATGGAGTTTGCTGCTGTGCGACAGATGCCCTAGACTCATTCTTCTTCTCCATCGTCCCACAACGCCTACAACAGGAGTTCATCATCGTTAAGTAGATCAGTCATAGTGGCCTCGTCGCCGCCAGGACTATCGTTGGACCTTCGCTTCCTGCTATTAGTCTGCAGATGCATGTGTACGATGGGGACATCTGTCCATTTCCCCCATCGCTCAAGCTCGACATTGTCGAAGCCCAACCTGGTAGGTAGCGCTCGAATCTGCGCATATACGGGTGGCTGTAAGAGAGATCACAAATATGTCGCTTGTGATCGAATTCCAGTATTGGGACAGAAAGTTGACTGCAGCCAGAGTGCCTGGCGCCTCGCTGATGATGCTCTTAAATGCTGACGGCGAATGTCCATAACGTGCTGCTATGGTTCTCTGCCAACTCTCATGGCCGAGGCCGCTTCAGTGAATGTCCTCATATGACTGTCAGATGTGAGCGGCGTCGCTTTTTTCTCCTTGGTAGAGAAAAAGTTTCGTATGCGATTGCTGTCCCAAGGTGGAAGAGGTGACATTGTTTGTGACTGAGAATTGTGAAAGTGTGAATGTGTATCCAGTCGGGACTGTGCAGGCGGAGGTCGTGAGGGGAAGGTCGCCGAGGTGAGGTCAAGGGGGCTTATTCATGTACTGTAGGTTGGTGGGCATTTCATCTCCACTCGGTTTGTTTTCGCGCCTCTTTTACTTGGCATTACGATCATCTGTAGACAGGTGAAGGTGTGTTAAACGATCAAGGCCGCACATTGTCGCAGAGAAGTTTGGTGGGTTTGCTGCCGTGTGCGATATGACGTCGTTTGCGACTCAGATGTGCAAGAGTCCCGACAAGTGTTTGCGATAATCCGGGCGTGTCCGCCGTCTTGGTTGTTGAGACGATGTGGAGAACTAGGGGCGGAAGCAAAGGACCGCCGTGGCCCTACTAGTTGTAGCTGCGGAGGAAGCGGCGCTCGCTGGGCAATGCGGGGCTCCACTTGCTCGATGCCCTGTCTGGTCGTACGCGCCCGACAGTCTGGCTACGCAGTTTGCAGACGGGCGAATGGGCGTTGATAACAGACGACAAGCGTGTGGCCGATATTGACCGCCTAAGGCTTGCCGGTCGGGGGCACATCACGTTAAGACGACGGCCTGTTTGCCAGAGTGTGACAGTGCCCCGAAGAAGGCCCGGCCTTTGCTGCGGTACGGGGCTGCCGCTGGTGAGCGGACAAGCACGTCGCCCTACCCTTTGCATGCCATGCGCGGAGCCTTACAAGCAAGTTTGGCGACGGTAAGGCGCAGTTCGCCAATTCGCCATGCAGCAAGCTTCGATGGAGCGAAGAGTCGGAATGCAGTGAGGGAGAGGAAAACACGGAAGCGACGGGCACAGGGAAGATGGTTCGCCGGTACCAATACGTCGGTTCTCGAGTATTGGTACCTGCTGTACTTCACATGCAGCACCAGCGCCGTCTCCCTCCCACTTCCCCACACACACACACACACACACACACACACAGCCCTCTATACGAAACAATTACCGCCAACTCCATGATAATCCCATCCCGACCATTCTTGCACGCGCATTTCTTCGCCGTCTGCTCCACACGCCTTTTGCGGCATCGTGGGCGAACATGTTCCTTCAAGGATTTACCCTGCACTCTGCGCGGGAACGCGGAGATGACATGACTCCCAAATTCCAATGCACGAATCGCTTCTTGGGAAACAGATGGTATAGCTTTGACGTCCGACTTATATGTGTAGATCGCCATGGGCCTACTTTGTGCGTAGTACTAGTACAGAACAACACCTATTGAAGTACCCAGCAAAAGTGTACCGTTGTGGGGCCCATCAACAAGGGGGGCACTAAAATATGCACGCACACTCTCAACTATGTACATGCTCTACCTATACGAATAGAAATACTCCTATCTTATACGAGTTGCTTACGGTACCTGTAGATGCAATCCATCGCAGGCAGCCCAACGATCTGGTATCGACGCGTGGCGTTGCTATCTATATCACTGCAAGTGGAGTCACCTCACCCTTTCTCCAGCATTTTCGACCACCATCTGGCTTGCTGCCTTACATGTCAATTCGTACGCGTCGCCACCTGCAACTACCTCGACCTGCCACTGCAACATGATCGAATCAATCCATAAAGTGGAACAGGGGGGTATATAGTTATCCTCATATTATATACTTTTGCAAATTCTGCTCAAGATCAGGCACACATGCGGTCTGAAACGCTTCTTCGCTAACCAAACAATGCTCATATCAAGCCCTGCTTGAAACGAGGCCAAGATGCCAAAATGTCATGCAGAAATGTAGGAAACTGTGGTATCGACAAAGAGAGCCACCGCGCTGGTTTCGCCGCTTGAACATCGATCCATGTGAAACATCGAAAACGGAGAGCCCGGCGATGAGATGCATAACAACGCCAGTAACTTCGCACGTATGCTCTTTTTGTGAAAAAAAAATCGACCATTGGCGTATATCGAAACGAAGTCGAGGTATCATATTCGTCAAAACGCCTGACAGGGATATTCCACGAAACGCCGAATTCTTTCCCTTGCAGCAATGTGCGCCGTTAGGTAGAATGAAGAGCACAAGGGTGCAAGGAGACGGATTGGGATTGGGACAGGGACATTGGGACCCCAGAGAGATCCTGTGCGACACGGCTATACTGTCCAGTCTTGGTATGCGTCAGTCCAGGAGAGGCTGACGGTGTGTCCGTGGACCGCACTACACCACCTGTTGTCGGGGGGTTGGTTCATGACAATCGGCATGTATGACCAGAAATCCGAGGTTGGGCCTGCTCACCAACGCATTGTGGGTGGTGGCACGACGAGACTACTAGCACCCGGCTGGGCTAGTAAATGGTACATGTTACTTGTGCGAGACAAACTCGGCCATGGCCAAGGGCAGCCGGTTAAAGTGCTGCGAAATGGAACACAAGGTACTATTGCTGTGGCCGACGAGCCGTCCAGATGTGGCTGTGGAGCAAGGGATCAGTAAAGTTGGACCAGTCGGTTGCATTGGTGCCACGGGCAGGACTTACATGTTATTATAGGCATGAAACTTGCGGTTGCAGATTTCCCTGCGCACCGAGTCGAGTATTGGTCGGACCACGGTGTTGAGGTCCCACTGGTAGACCCTCGTGAGAGGGGCAAAGGTTAGCGCCTCCAGGCCTTCGGTTATGCCCAAGTTGTACCACCGGCCAATGTCCTTTTGGTGCGGGTCGTTGGGCCACGAATTGTAGGGAACGCGGATGACCGTCTCCTGGATGTCGATGAAGCCGGCCTGCTGCAGCAGCTGGCGGGTGCGATGCTCGTATGCGATTGGGCGGGCGACGCGGTGCGTAGCGTCTGCTAGCCATGTGTACCACCGCTTGAGCATGCTGTCTTCCGGGAGCGAGCCGTCGTCGCAGCGCGGCTCCATGTCGATTTCGACGTGTTCGACGTAGCCCGTACCCGGCTTCAGGTGCCTGGTCGCGTTAGTGGGGGCGCACGAGGCGGCCGACGCCGGTGCGGGCTGCCTACGTGAAGATTTTCTGATAGAGCTCCGGCCAGCTCGTGACGCTGCCACAGGCCATGCGCAGGTGGATCAGGTCCCAGGAGTCTTCGCCCAACAACCAAGGGCTCTCGTAGTCGCGTGGTACACGGAACCGCAGGTTCGGCGGGATTCTGCACGGGCAGTGTCAGCGTCTCGGCCAGGCAATGCAAGGGCGGGGCAGTCGTACTTTTCGGGCTGAATGTTGACCAGGTCCAAACCGAGAACCTAGAGCTTCATGTCAGCGGGCGGGCGGCGGCGGCAGCGCAGCAGGCGGGAGATGCGTACCTCGGCGTTCAAGTATTTGCTACACGGGAAAGATTAGCCTTGCGCAACAATGCCAATGGGCTGCGGAACGCGACTCACTCGGCCATGTCGATTGCCCAGATGCCCGTGCCACAGCCTACGTCGAGGATGCGGGGCTGCGATGCGAGCGGCATGGGCGCCTGGTGCAGCTGGTCTCTCCGTGCAACGGCAAACAATTTGTGGTAGATGTCCATGCGGTCCTTTTCGGGCTGTGTGTGTCGCGTCAGCTCCGTCGCAGTGCAGGTTGCATGGTATCTGTGTGTGTGTGTGTGTATGTGTGTATGTCTATGTGTGGGTGCTGTGCAGGGCGTGTGTGTGGCCTACCTCGTCGCACGGGTACATGTAGATGCCTCGTCGGAAGCCATGGTACCAGCGACCATTTTCCAGATAGTTGCTGTTCTGGGCGGGCACGGGCAATCTGCGTCGGCTGCGTGTTAGCGGTCTGCGAGGCCAGCGCAGACAGATGTCACACCAAGCGGGGTGCACTCACCCATTCGATGCCATCGTCACCATTGGAGCCGCCTTGCTTGACGCGGGGGCCTCGTGGGCAGGCAGGCGAGGGGCGCAGAGCCGTGACTGAGAAAGAGTGGCGCAGCAGGGCAGTGAAGGGCAGAATAGTGCAGCGCAACACAGGGGGAGCACTGCACAGCTGCAGCGCCGTGGTGGGGGGCGGCGGGATCGAGGGCCGTGGGCGCTTTAGAGAGCGCAGGTCATGAGGAGACGGGGGGTCTCTCGCGACGGCGGGCTGCAGCAGAAGAAGGACACAGCGAGGAGTCGATGAAGCGGCGGATGCTGCCAGAGGGCGGGCGAGAGGGCGGTGTGGCGGCGACGACGACCACGACGACGATGGGAACAACTGACGACAGCGACAAGGACGCGGACGAAGACGACGACAACAACAACAACAGCCGCGAGGGCAATGGCAGTGGCTATGGCAATGGCAATGGCAATGGCGTTGGAGGGGGGGGAGCGAGTGGGCAGGCGGGCAGAATTGCAAGGGAAGGGACGGCCAGCTAGCTTTATGATAGTTAGTCGAGAAACAGGCTCTTGGGCGTCAGAGGGCAGGCCGGGTTCTGAGAGAGAACGATATGCAAAGTAAATAGGTAGGTACACAGACTACACTTTGACGTGCCAGCAGATCCCTGTACGTCTTGAGCAGCTGGACCAAGGACGATGAAGGCTGGCCACTAGTCCACTACGGTAGGGTGCTCTTGATCAAGTCGGCCCAGCGCAACCAACGACTCACTGGGGGCGGCGGGCGACGGTGCCACGCTGCGAATCCATGCCCCTGCGCTCTTTGTCCATGTACGGTAGTAAGTACTGTACACGTTCGTCCGCCCATGTATGCCATGTATGTACATGGCTCTCTGCTACCATGTCGATACCGTCGCTGTGACCATCCCTCTATATTGTCTCTATACCGTCTGTTCTCTGTAGCGTGTGCTCACTGACTCCGTTGGCTAGACACGGCTACGGCTGCTGCTGCTGCTGCTGCTGCTGCTGCTGTCCAGTGTCCAGTGTCCACCAGGCCCGGAGCTGCACTCGTCTCAGCCTAGGGCGCCAGGATAGCGCTGTTCTATAATCGCCAAAATCCAAGCTGTCGGAATTCGGTTTTCATAGAGTCTTCCACTCCATCGGGTGGAAGTAACAGCCGCCCACCACTCGCTCCACGGCTCCTGACCGGGGTCAGACGGTGGCTTCTAGCTCAGTGCTCTGTCTGGCATGGAACCGAGCTTCTGTTGTCCTGCCTCCTTCTCCTCGAGCAATTCGCCAGCCCCGCCCGCCTCACCGCTCAGCGTCTGTCATGCGCACCACTCCACGGCACTTGCAGCAGTCCTCGATGCACGGTAATGGGCAGCTGCTCCCAAGGCATGGCATGGCATGCCCACGTTCACGGCCCGCATGGCTGGCCAGCGCCTATGCAGACAGGCCTGACAGCCCATAGCCTACAGTAGAGTACAACCCACAACCCACAGCCCACAGCGCTCAGCCCACAGCCCACAGCCCATGACCCACGAGCCCAGCACCAGCCAAACAGCACACCATGTACCGGTACTCTGCCGTACCTACTACTCTGCTTACTGGCAGTGCTGTCCGCTCAGCGTCGCCCCTCTCGGCCGCTCTCGAGTTGCGCCGGACAGTGGTCGCGCTGGGGCCCCCCGCCCACCTAATCGGTTCCAGCTAGCAAAAGCAAGCCCTGCGAACAGTTTCCATTCCCGCGCCACGCTCCACGGCCAAAAGACTGCTACTGTGCACTGTGCAGTGCTGCTAGCTTGCGTGTCGCCGTCATCCATGGTCCAACCCGAGTGGTCCGCTCCAGGGTGAATGGGGAAATCACCACTCACCGACCGCAAGCCATGGAGAAATGGCACCACCTGCCGTTCCGTCCTCGTGGTTCCGCCGCCACCAATCACCACCGCCCCTCCCCCATCCATGGCCGGCGCGGGCAGGAACCCTCGCCGCCCTACCTCGCCCCGCCCACCCATGCATCTGTGTCAATCACCCAGCCCAGCCCAGCTACCACGACAACACCACTGGCTCATGCATCTCCTCTGCACTGTCAACCGAGATGACGAATCGTCTGCACTGCGATCCAGCCGTGATAATCTCCGTCAGCACCACCAGCATTCCATCGCAACCCTGCTTACGCGAGACGCCAGCGCTGTTGTGACAGATGCGCAAACCTTCGTCTGATTCGGCTCCATAGCCCCGCGACTCCCAGCCTTCTCCATGCCTTGCGCAGCACGGCCATTCACACGTCAACTTACCGTCCAGCCTGCCGTTCCGTCGCACGACCAGGTCCAGTCTCTGGGCATCGTGTCTCCTTTGCAACGCATCTTTGGCATTTGCTGCAGCGTGGTGCGGGCAGTTAGCGAGAAAACGAATCTCTATCTCGACATGGAAAGCCCCACAGTACCGACCTCCAAGCAATCCCTTCTCTTGAAAATAACGAACGTCAAAGAAGATGCACGCCGAGGTGGAGGGTAAGATGGACACAATAGGCAGCTTGCTTGTGAGGAAACCCCCCCAAAAAACAACTCACTTGCTGATAGGCGCCATTGCGGGCTCTCGTGGCTTGCTGCAAAGAGGTGCAGGCATTCGAACTTTTCGTGAATACTAGGGATGCCTGCCTAACCAACTAACTTTCGAAAAGCCACACCCAGACCGTATATGACCTTGTCCTGTGCACTTTAGTCAAGCATCATGATGTTGATAAGACCACTATCATCCAGGCATGGCTGAGACTCCAGATGTGCATGGGGAAGGACTTGAGACAGCCGGAATCCACATCACCATGCGCAGCCATGTATACAGCAAGAGTATTATGAAGCGGCGAGTGGTTTTGTGGAAATCAAGGCGGAGATGAGAAACCCAGAAGAGTGAATCAAAGGGTGGTCCATGTCAAAGTTGTCGCGGTAGACGCGTTGCACAATGCTGTACCTGTCTGCGACAGGCTGTAAGAAACGCCTGGTTGTTCCACTTGCCGGACGCGATCCCTGTATCGGACGAACCCGATGCGCATTAGTTCCACATTGACGGGTCTTATAGCCAGGCTCTCTTGCAGTGTTGACACAGACAGGGCGTCGTCCGCAACGATGCAACGTTGGAAGGAACAACAACAAGGTAGGATTTAGGCTGATGATGGAACGGGCGACAAGGTACGTGGGGGAGGAGGGCAAGACAGGGCAACATCAACTTCGCGTGAAACACGCTTTAGGGCGAACCGTGTGGCTGGGTGCTTCGACCATAGGGCCGGGCACTTGCTGGTCAAAGCAGACCATCGCCGCTTCATCGCAGTCCGCGCAATTCCTACAATCCACGCAAAGCACGCGCAGTAGCGTCGACGTGGCTTGTTATCGATATTTGTCGACGTGGCCGGGGTTGAGCTGCCTCGAGCCAATTCAACGTCTTCCTATGTACAGTAGGACTCGACTTCGCTGGGGAGACTGACAGTGGTCGTCCTCTCCATCATGGATTAACTCCACGCAGCCCGTTTCAAAACCCCTACAAGGCAACAGGTCAGATCGGGCATCAGCTCCTCAGCTCCACGGACCAGTATCAAGCAGCCATGGCTCTAGAATCCCGCAGCACACAGCCTACTGTAAGTGATGGGTTCGCACTGAAAACTGTAGGGCAACAATCGAATGAGACAATGACAGTTGTTCTGATTGCATTGGTCAAATTGACCATATTGACACTACAGAACTGCGAGTGGACAAATCTCGTCACCAATTAGGACCGTTCAAGTTACAATCAGCGATTTCAGCATGTCTTTCAAGAACATAGTCGGGTCTACAACCTGCAAATGTCCCGTTAGGATGTCACGCTTATAGAGCAAGGGATTCAACAAATACCATTTGCTTTAAGTGGCGGTGTAGACATTCAACGTGGACCAGCGACCCACACACTCCAGTCCCAAACTCAGCCCGCCGGAACACTCACACTCCCAAATCCATTGCACTCGCGACTGTTTTTAAGCCGATGCTTTTTGACTGGACCCTTTTAGACTGGCCTGGCTTCCCGACTTCTTGGGCTGACAACATCCTTCTGGGAGTTGGATCGCGCATGTCGCCGACTGTGAGTTGCATAAACAGACGCCAACGAGCACTAACACAGGCCGGCAGACGTCCTAAATTGGTGTGACCCTCTCACCAGAACTGCCAAATGGTACCAGAAGCAATCACTCTACCTGCCCTTCTAGTGCCCTTGATGCATTGCTCGTGCAGCCCTACATGGCACTATTACAACATCCGGTCTCACTCCTGCACTTTGATGCACAAGGGCGGGTTGCAGCCAACCTAGATCTTCATGACACGCAACAAGGTTGCAGAATCGTCCACTGGGTTACAACGGCAATTGGTAGGTGGTTTTGCATTGAGACTTTGACTTGCACAGCATGATCCGTCTTGTACCGGTACCAGTAGGCTTGTGTATGTGACACTCAGATTCTGTGTAAGACGTAAATCCACGCACGAGCGTGGTCTATGGTTCTCAATTAGTCCCTGGCAGATGTTAGAACCCAATCACAATGATTTCCGACCACGGCACATGCCACCGTTAGTAGCATTCCTTATGCGCAGATCACCCGAAGAAGGCACCCCTCTCCTGGGAGTGAGGCTGGCAATGGGGGGGCCATACGCTAACGCCCACTGGGTAAGCAGGTGTGACGGTAGGTACTGGGGGACCAACTGAATTGGAGCATTATATATCATGGTCCACATTCGGACTGGACGTACAGGGTATTGCCAATCACTAATTCGGTACTCTACAGTTTGGAACAAGCAACGTTCGAGCGCATCTGCAGTCTAGAATCTATGTACACTGCATGCACTAGTATGTCAACAACGACACTGTGAACACAAACGTGTTTAATGATCGCCGGGGCATATGTACAATCGAAACCAATATTCGAAATGATGTCGATAAGAGTATATTTCGGCCGTATGACAGGTATTTCGCGCAACGGTCAATCTGACTGATTATGCTGACCGGTAGGCATGTCATATCTTTGCGGACTGTGGTAAGAAGCTCAGAGAAATGGATCGTCGCTAGATTCTGCAATGGCCCGTGGATTAACGAAGAAGATGATAGCAAAAAACCACTGCAAGTGGATGACGGCAGCCCAGGTGCGATCTCTTGAAAGACACGAGATGCGAACTAGTCCTTCAAGTCCTTCATATTCTCCTCACTTCGTCAGACCGCAGCTAAACACGGTGCACAAAGCGCTTGGGGCCTTTTGCCAACCGGTCGCAAATCATTACAAGTCTCAAGCTATTACATCATGCCTGCATAGGACTCAGTTGCATTCCCACCCACCGTGTAGCTTGCAGCACAACAATGTCATGTGCATTCCACTTTTCATCTAGCACAATGGGTCAATTGAGGAATCGGCGTCTCTTTGAAATTATTATCGCCATTACTTTCAGCTCTTCGAAAACAGGGGCCACGTTTCCTCTGTTTCCCCATCAATCAGCCCATTGCCATCGCTCCCGAATCCATCTGAGCACATACACCAAAGCCACCAGCACCGGGACCTCGATCAACGGCCCAACCGTGCTCGCCAACGCCTGGCCACTACTCACCCCATACACAGCAACCACGACCGCAATCGCCAACTCAAAGTTATTGCTCGCAGCCGTAAACCCCTGTGTACAACTGACCTTGTACCCGAAGCCCATTTTCCAGCAAAACCAAATGGTGCAGGTAAAAATGACCAAAAAGTACACCAACAGCGGCGCACAAACGCGCAAAACATCGGTAATCTGACGGACCACGTGTGCGCCCTGACTGGCAAACAGCACAATGATGGTATACAGCAAACCGATGAGTGAAAATGGAGCAATATAGCGTATAAAATGCCGCTGATAGTTTGCCTCACCCAGCACCGTCCGCAGCGCCAACCGCGTCACCACCGCCGCAGCCAGCGGAATCCCCAAAAACACACCCACACTCTTAGCCACATGTTCATAGCGGACATTTGCCGCCTCGCCGCCGCCACTCACCACCTGGACGTAGAAGATGGCAAAGGGGGCAAACAGCACAATCTGCAGTATAGAATTGAACGCGACGAGCACGGCGCAGTAATCCCCGTCGCCCTGCGCGAGATCCGTCCATATCAGCACCATGGCGATGCAGCGCGCGATGCCCACGAAGATGAGGCCTTCGCGCAGATCCTGCCGGTCGGGCAGGAAGGCCCATGCGAGACCGACCATGAAGAGCGGCGCGACGATCCAGTTTAGCACAAAGGAGACGAGGATTTGGATCCAGAGGGCGCGGGAGCGCAGAAGTAGGTGCAGTGTTTCGTAGCGCACTTTGCAGAGGATCGGGTACATCATCACCAGGAGGCCGATGGCTGTGGGCGCGTGGGCGAGAGGTTAGTCATTTAGGTAAAACAGCTGCATATGGTATGGAGCACGACGTACCGATTGGTATGCTGACGCCGACGAATTCGCCCTTTTGCAGGGCGGGTCCGACAGAGTCTATTGTGTTGCCGAGGGCGATGCCGATGCCCATTGCGAGGATGATCCAGACGACGAGGAAGCGGTCGAGGAAGGAGAGGGCTTTTAATGGTGGGAGCGTTGCTGGTGGCATGTTGCTGCTGTTGCTGTTGATATTATCTGTGTGCAAGTGTTGGTTAGTTACTACTTTTGGAAGACTATGCCCCCCCCCTCTCTCTCCTCTCTTACACGCACGAATTATAGAGCCATAATAGAACTTACGTGAAGGAGAAATTCCCGCCCCATCATTAATATTCTTTTCAACATCATGTTCGTTCTTCCCATGCTTGATGGATGGCAATGGCGAACCCATTGCACCGCGTTCAAGCGTATCCATCTTCTTGCGCGTGCTACGGTCGTCGTTGATGTTGATGACTACTAACCCTAACCTACCCATCTGCTACTTGTTTCCAGGGCGGGCTTTATGCCGAACAGGATGGACCTCCTTTGTCCAATCAGAGTCCGGCAGTGACATTCCATCGCCAAGATTCGGACGTGGGGCGCGCGGCAGAAATTAGCGTCTTGGGGCGGTCAAGGCAAGGTACACTGATGACGAACCTTTGCAGGACGATGAGAGTATGGATTTTAGCAATGGAGGATTTCTAGTTCATGATACTGTTAGTGGGTTTGTGAAAATCATCTATGGTGAAATACATAGCTGTCAAGATGATGTCATGGCTTGGTGATCATGTTACATCTGTGTGCAATTAAAAGATTAGATTAGATTCTCACCAGGTTTCGCCTCCTTCACCATCCATGACAACATGCGACTCCAGCATTCAATTCCCATACCCTCTTCGCAATCCACGCATGATGCTTTTGCAAAAGAAAATAAAAATCAAAGGTGTTCGTTCAACAAACCATCACAATTCCTACGACGCGTAGGGATTAGTTGTATAGAGTTATTGCATCCTACCATGTCAGAGGTGCAATAATAGTAGCTGCACACAACTACAAAACACAACATCGCGAACGCTCTCCTCTTCCTTATCTACCACGGTCCCGAGGCCAATCTCATCAGGGCTTAGTGGAGATTCCAAACTCTATGAAGCTGGCGACGCGTTTTGTACTGCCGAACACAGCGGTGGAGGGAAAAATGGGATAGTCTAGTGGCCCCTTTAATCTGTAGCCTCGATGTCTCCATACTTTCATGCCATGGGAGATGCTTACGAGAAGTTACCTCTAGAGTAAGTGTTGGAAATAATACATTAGAGTTCTGGTTGGGTGCAGTTTAGGTTGGATATCTGAGTGAGTAGAAGCAGGGTCCAGTCCTGATTTCTCTCAATATTCGAGCTTGACATGTGTCCAAGCGAGAAGAAAAGGAACTAGGCGATCACATCACTACATCATGAATTCGAACCGACAAGGGTTGCGAAACTATTATGTGAATTCCAGTGTATCTGAATCGATTCTGTTTGAACTCTCTACGCCTATCTACATAATATCGCCAGACCGCATTGACTATGGAGGACGAACCCGACTTTTTGCACGCCATAGCCTATCGCACACTTTTGTACATTGAATTCCATCTCTCGATATCGCAGGACATTAACCTTGCAATCAACCTAGTTTCCAGGGACGAAGAACCGAGCTGCGAAGATGACATACTGCTCCTGGAAAACACCCTGTCGCTCACTCTTCACTTGCCGCAGTGGACCGCTACTTGCTTCTGGAGTCTCCATGTCCGCATATGCGATGACGCAATTTTCGTTCAGTACGGGATCGGTGACTTCAATGATGCGATCGTGGTTACGCCACATCTGGGTTGCAGGTTGGGTGGTCGCCTTTCGCTTCTTACTGTTTAGGAAGGGATTCGCCAAACCTGAAGTTGCCTCTGCATGAGTAACCTGTCGAGGGTTCTTGAACGGAAGGTCCTCCCATGGTGGCGGTGTGTTGAAGTGAATCGCAGTCGAAACTACCGGGCTCTCAGACGGGCCATCAGCTTGTGGTACCCATGGTCCGCGTTGTTGGAGAAGCTGCTGGGTCCTCCTCATGGGCGTAGCGGTTACAACACCAACCATAGGCTCGGGTGTTGTCGGCGCGCTGGAAAGTGGAGATGAGGGTGTCGATTCTGCTAGCATTGAGCTTTCAGCTAGACATGCAACTTTCGAATGAGGGACCTCTACGGGTCCATCGGCTCGTTTCGTGGAAGACCTTGATCGGCGTCGTCTCGAAGATTCCCGCAGTATTTCTTCCGGATCATCGAGCCAGAAAGTAGTTGCCTTGGGGCCTTGTATACCAAGAATACGACTTCCAGACACCGCATTGCATGAGGGATAAGACATGGGCTCACGAACTTGGTTCGTCCCCAAGCTGTCCTCTATGTTAAGATGACGTACCTCAGGTCCAGAATTTTGCGGGCTAGACGTCGAGCTAGGTTCACCTGGTTGGCTCATATCTTTCTCTGACGGTAGACCAAACGCAAAGGTCTCATTGGGTCGTGGTCTTCCTTGAAGTTTTCCGTAAACTCCAGGGAGGGCTCCAGCCGAATGATGGTTCTCAATAGTCCAGCCACCAGGCCCCCGAGACACGCATTGTGGGATGGCCCAGCGATGGTCAATTATTGGAGCACTTTGACCGTAAATAACCAAGCGAGTGACTTGTAGACTCTGGTGGGACTGGATTTTCTGCTCGATGCTTTGTGTTTTGTTTAGACCAAGGTTGCTTTTTGGCTTTTGGGGTACGGTATAGGCCCCTAACGGAGGTCGCGATGCGAAAGTGTCTGGATAATTGGAAGCAACACGAGCCGACATGCCCGGGAAATTAGGTGAATAGTCTGAAATAGGATTGGGTGTGTGAGGTGATGGCCTGGTTGGCATAGCCCATGGGTACATCGGCGCTACAGGAGCGACGTTGCGATTCTCGCGTCTGTACGGAAGCTGAAAATCGTGACTGCGGAACGGATCAAAGTCATTAGGGACACTCCAGTTACGGCGTTAGTGGTCATCTGGTGTCCCGTGGGCTGGATATGCATACCTATCGCCAAGTCTCATGGCGTTTTGTCTAATCGATGTAGATGGGGACGAGCTAAGGAGATGAAACGGTCTACGAAGGTTCGGCCCAAGGTTTGGGACTGGGCTGGATTGATATCCACCTAAGAAAGGTATCAATCCCTCAGATATTGGATGAGGTGGCTGCCGTAGCATGAGAATGTTATGCCAGGGTTGTATACCATGCGATCTGACCTCCAACAAGGTTCCATATTGTCCTTGTCCTTGTAGATGGCTGTTTGGAGCCTCATCATCGGTATAGTAGTGTTCAGGTAGTACGTGATGCTGAAAGTGGCCCTGGTTCTGCACGATTGGAGGAGGTGGGTCTTGGTTGTACTTCGTCTTTGCAACTGACAATGGTGACGTGACCAGGGAGCGAGCCGATGGATCTGATAATGGGCCCAGGCCCAGGAAAGGATGACTTGCAGCAGATGCTTTGTCCAATGATAGCACACGAGGTGTCAGAGCCCGCCTTTTTGCATCAGGCTCACCATCGGACTCGCAATTGCCTGCTGCACCCATGATGTAAGACATCGGGTCCGGTGCGATGGAAGAGCTAGCCCCGAGACTTGCATTCAGTATCTGATTACCCCCATCTGTACTCACCGCATTGAGCGTGAAGTTGTCGTCAATCAGTCTTTGGGGCGCTTTGAGATAGCCTGCTCCAGCGGTGGTCTTTTTGCCCTCACCAGCGCAGATGATAACGTCGATGACTCCAAAATTCCTGCCGCCTGGTCGCTGCATGTCGTGCACTTGCCGCGGCATCTGCATAGCGGCCAAGGCTCTCAAAAATTCTGCACTCGGAGGTATGTTGCCTTGGACGTTCGTGCCGCGTGCTTGTGCTTCGTGTTGTAGTGCCTGGCAAATAGCTTGCCATCGTGGCTCCACTGATGTGGCCACAGGCTGATCTTCGCCACTGATATCTGCTGTTAAGCCGGTACGTTCAATGATCCACGGTCGTTCTGATAGGTAATCGACTCTCGTGCCCGCGAAGACTTGATGGAGTGACTTTGTGCCAGAACGGACGTCATGGAGAGGCATGAAGAAAGAACTCGTAAGCTCTCCGTTGAACAAGACGTCAAGCTTGATGCTGGTCTTGGTCCTATCCAGACCAGATGCAAAGGTCTTGCTCGACAACTGGACGTGAAGCACAAGGGCTTCAGACTTGTCGTCGTTATCAGTTTTGTTTCTGCGGTTGGTTGCTGGGTTCATGCTGGCTCGCGCAACCTGAGCTTGCATAAAAGGCGCCTGTCCGAGCCAATTGAGCTTAAAGCCAACGTCGTCGCCTGGGAATGGCACAGATTGCTCAGTCAGTAGCTTGCTCATTTTGAGCTTCTTTTCCGCAGCCTCTTCTTGCTGCCTGGCGACATCGCCCTTTCTGGCTATGATATTGTGCGTTATGGCATCAGATAAAGGCAGTGTGCCTAGGCGCGCTGAGATTCCCCGCGCGTGATAGGTAGGCATACTCGATGGAGGAGGTAGAGGCTATCAAAGAATGTTGTGCGACCGAAGTTGCTTCTCAACAGCTTTGATCGTGGGAGCGGACTGTTGACATCCAGTATCCTTTGAGCTTGGCGGGGCAAAGAGGGTGGGGAGATGTCGCAGGCTCGGAGCGCGTGGTCGCGTGACGTGCATCGTGGAACCCGTTATGGCAGGAGCGCTTAACCGCACCTTCCAAATCAATCCGTTTGTCGAAATGACGGTCTCCCGTACCTGTAGCCTAGTTGACTGGTCTAATCGTGAATGTGTAGGCGAGCGAATTCGCAGGTCTCGGCGAAGATGTGACGAGAGGTAAGGACAAGGAGGTCTTGCATAAAGAGAGCGTGAGATCTCTGAGCTTCCTGTTTGAAGCATACAGACGAGCGCATCCTCACCCTAGTAGATCTCCAAGCTCGAATAATGGCTTTAATCAGTACTGCACGTGTTGCATGGCACTGTGCGACGGCGTAAGTGCTGCCCGTGGTCTACCGACTCTTTTTGACGCTCATCGCTTGATTTTCAAAGCAGGCCATTCGGGACGATACATGAGACTCCCTAGACAGACAATTCATCTCAGAGTTCGACTTCACCGCCATCCTCAACGAATCCATGACCGCTCTTCTGCTGCTCCGTCCTGATTGTCGCCCAGTCGTCGGTGATGATACCAATTGGAGGTCCACCTAGTACATCGCCCAACTCCTCTATAGTCTTCTTGTACACAATTGCAATACTGCGCTCTTCCCAATCATCGTCATACTCGTCTTCCTCGTTGTTTTCAAACCCCTCGAAAGTCACAGTATCTCGAGGACCGTCTGGCGGTCCCCCTGTCTGCCCGTCTGTATCTGAAGTCATCGACTCATCGCCGTCATAGCCGTCATCGGCTACACTCTCTCCGCTAAGAGCACGAGCAACAGTAAGTCGTGTCCTGTCGACAACACCCTTCAATCGGACTTTGTCTGTGGTAGACACGCTTCGGCCATGTTCGAAACCGGGTAGGAAATCACCAGTTGCCGCGTCGTGGCCCGTCAATAAGGAAGAGAAGGCAAAGTCAAGTTTTGAGAGAAGGCGAAAAGTTGCGTGGGCTGAGTGGGAAGATGAGGCGAACAAGGGAAGAAATTCGGCAGTCAGTACGGCCATGTTCAAAAGGTAAGGAATTTGCAGGTTGGCTACACCGTCATATATTAGCAGAAGAGTTCTCACGTGACTTCAAGATGAGCAACATACGGGATCCAGACACCCAAACTACGTCGACTAGGCCCTCTAGGTCTCTTGCGACTTCCCAAAATGCGCCATAGCCGGCTTGCTCACCGGGCGCGAGATCAACTTTGCGATTCGTGAGGCGGTTGTCAACGCGTTTCTGGATACGGTTCAAGCCTTGGTCCAGATATCTGATCAACTCGCTCTCTTTCTGGCCGCCGGGCTTTAATGGGTGTCGCCTCGATTGAGGTAGAGGTGAGGGGTGCTGTGAGGAGGCCATGGATGAAGCTGGCAAGCTGGGCAGGTTGTTCGCATATGTGCTAACGTGAGGGCGCGGGGAGGCAGCCATCGTGCTTCAAGAGGGGAAGGAGTGATAGATGAGCTGAGAAGAGTGCTGGGCGCCTTACTACGTCGCCGCTTCCGCTTGAAGGTGAGTTGAAGGATGAAAGTGAAGCTCGACGCTGAGTGCAGCTAAATATAAACAACTTATATATTCAAAAGGCGCTTAATGTGTCCTAAACGTTTCCCCAGTCAGTCGGCGTTTGACGTCAGATGAGATGGACTGACTGGAGTCGGCAATATTGTACGTGAGCACCGGCGCCAAGAAAAGTGAGATCGCACCCGTGGACCGCGCGCTAGACGACATTGACCCAACCCCTGGTCCAACCCAACCCCTCAGTCATGACGCCATGTATGCACACACCACGCTCAGATTACGGCCGCTTACTCTACTCTACACCATGCTAGGCTATGAGATTGCTACGCTATGAGATTGCTACGCTGTATATGATCGGCATATGGCTAAACCCTTCGAGCAAGCAGAATATAAATTAACACATCACTTCGATCCTGGACTAGTGGATGCCGACGAGCAGTGACTTGGTAGTCTAAAATCATCTACATATTGGTGGGCTTTCAGAACCCGCATACCGCGTTTCGCTGGGTCCGCGGCCTCCTTTACCAAGGATAGTAATACTAGCGCTTCGCAAGTCGAATTGGAAACAACTGAGAGAGAAACAAGGATGTCTAACCCTCGTAGCAATTGTCCAGAGCCACCCCAGACAAACCAACCAGCAACCAGCTCCCCATAAGCCAGCCTACAGCCATTCCAGGCCGGCTCGACAATCGGTAATAGTGTACCTCAAAAATGTGTCGATGAGCACTGTACCATAACAGTCGTGTATATTGTACAATTTTCATGCGTCCGTCGATAGCGTTGCGGAGTTTACGCTCCGAAAAACACTATACAAAAGTTTATAGTTATCAATACCATGTGATTGTCCACATGAGTCTGCATAGTATCGTTTTAAATCCCCTACCCACCCAGAAAGCCAGATGTGAAATTCCCCAGCGCTAGGCTCTCCGAATATGACGTCAAGAGTGTCGCTCCAAATATATTCATCGTAGGCTGATATAGAAGCCAGGGAGTCGCACATAGGTGTTGAAGGAAGTGGCTTTGCTGTCCATCTGATGGTCATCGTGATCGATCGGTGTCTACCTCTCTTTCTCACTCACACAAACCTGGATGTTTGACAGACAAAAGGGCACATTGTAGCGTTGTGGAGCTGTCATGTAACGACTCAAAGGCTCACAGGAGCAGACAGCATCGGTTGATGTATCAACTCAACCTCTAGCGACCCATCACACTCAACTCACCTCACAGCAAACAGTCACCAGACACTCGATCAATCGTGACATCAAGCGATATAACATTTTCATCTCCAAGATCTCCCACCTATTTCCAAGTACGTCCTCTGACATAGATAGCGGCAAAGGGTATAAAATAAAAGTAAACTCACAAAACAAACAGAGGTCGTGACACACGCTAATCGAGGTGAAGTGGGGGTTTTAGATTACCATCTTGGTGGACTACACACGCTGGTAAGACCCCATACCGAACTTTCCATTCTGCATTTGCAGCTTGTACTCTTGTAGCTCGGCGGCTTCTTTTTCTTCCTCGGCCAGGAGCGCGGCGTGTTCTTTGCGGCCAGCACGGCGTTGCTTGACGCAGAAAAAGGCTGGAGAAGGGGGGTTAGTCTCATTTCAAATTTGCAATGGCATGGAATATGTGTTGGTAAGAGACGGAAGCACGAGAGGTAAAACTAACCCAAGGCAAGGCAACCAATGCCAAAAAGGCTCAATGATCCAGCGATGATGCCGATCTTGGCGCCTTGAGGGAGGGCAGCCCAACGGTTGCGGACGCCAGATGGAGATTGGATCTCCTGCAGAACTTCCGATTTTCCACTGTGGAGAAGTTAGTAAAAGAGCGTTGTGTTGGTGATGCAGAGGATTGACGTACGCAATGACCTTGACCTTCTGCCAATCACCACTGGCATCCATGTCCTCCCAGGAATATTCGGCACCTTGTGTGTAGTCCTGCACGTGCACGCTCTGCACCGTCATGGTGTAGGGGCCTTGGTCGAAGTCTGTCTCACCACCAGCCCACTCAACGACGCCCTTGTCGTTGTTCTTGACGTCGCCGGCTGCCCAGATACCCAGGCGCACGTTCATGGGCGTCTGTGGGTAGCGCGTTCCGCCCTTTGCGTCGGCGGGGACTAATTCGCGCAGCAGCTTGTCGTCGACCCACCACTGGATGCGATCTTTGGTCCAGTCAAGCGTGTAGTTGTGGAAGTCGTCCTGCGGCGCGAAACCGAGGTCGAAGTCCTCCCCGCGGTCGTATGTGGACGTGTCGCCCTTGCCCTGTTGTCACGTGGCACGTTAGATGGCGCTTTTCACCTCTTAGAATGCCATGTAGGCAAGAGGCGAGACTTACAAAGTAGTTTGTTAGAATGTCCGAGCTGGTGCCCTTCCATTCAAAGTCAATCTCGTCCAAGGCTTCGCTCTGCAAGATGGCGCTGGAAATGATGCCCTTGCCCTTTGCGACCTTCATGACAACCTCCAGACGGCCGAACAGCATGTAGAATTTGGAATTGGCGGTGGGCGAGTCGCCCGACCGCTCGACGGTGAATGTGGCGCCCTTCTCCACCCAGTCAATGGAGCCTTGGTTCTTTTTGATCCAGACCTTGCCATCGGTGGGAATGCCCGTCTTGTTCCAGTTGAAGGTGGCGTTGCCACCCAGAGCCTGCATGGACGGACATGCCGTGGTGTTGAGCGGGTTGCAGTCGGTGTGTGTTTGCGCAAGGGCGGTGGGCACAAGCGCAGCGAGGAGGCCGATTGCGCAGACGGTGAAGGACTTCATGTTGCTATGGGGGGTGGTATAGGGTGAAGTGTGGTGTTTGTACGTGTGCTGTATGCTTGTGGTGTATATGGTTCCAAAGAGTGTGTTATCGCGCGTAATCCAGACGCGCGATGAGGTGAATGAGTGTATTGGTTGCTTCGTTGTGCAGCACAAGCGAAAGGATGGTGACCGTCGTTCGGGTGAAGGAGTGGAAGTCTCGCAGGGAGAGCGAGGCAGAAGGTTGCAGAGCACAAGGGAAACGAGGGGAAGCAAACTGCCCGAGGGAGCGTCAGGCGTGTGTTTTAGAGACTCGGTGAGAGGTACCACCAATGCCTGCGCCTGTGCTGCAGCCGTTGTGACCCTGTACATTAAGGAGGCTACTAGTGCAAGAATGCTCGCTGGCGCCTGTCATTGGCTCAAGCCATGGAACTACCGTGAATTACTTTCCATGGCCCTGCCGATCTTTAACCAGAGCATATTACCCCTTGCGATTGCTGCCGCTGATTCCATTGATCGTCGACGCTCGTGGATATTCTCCTAGTCATAATATTCTATATTTACAGCGGCCATGTGGTACGTAGCATTCGCACCAACCCTTTGCATGGCCAACAACGCGGCCTGGACAGTAAGACTGCACGTCTTGCGCTTAAAACGGCCAAACGGCAGGAGCACGGTTTACCAGCAGCCCTTGCCTCCAACTGAGCGCCACGCCTAAATGCCAAGAATACCACCCCACGCAACCTGAAACACGACTCGTGCCTCTACAACTGTAAACTCTATGCACATCCATCACCATTCAATTAAAACTTATTCTGCCATCTTCTGCACAGCTCGATTCGTGCTCGTGCTCGTGCCGTCGTCATCGTTAACAGTCTCACACTCCGACTTGCCGTCCACCACCCTCCTCTTCGCAGTCTGCGCACCACCACCATGAGACACAAAGAATCTCCCCCATAGGAACGTCGGGCCATCCGTCGCAAACATGCCCTGCATGCGCCACCGTCCAATGTACAGATTAAGCGTGACCAGCACCTTGGCCACGTCCAGCCATCGGAACCCATAGTACGCGCCTGCCCGGCCCTCTGTTACTTCAAACTTCCTCCAAATCTTCCATAGTGGCATGTACATCTCCTGCCCTCCCACCTTGTTCACTGTCGCGCTGTGCAATTGCAGTAAGCCTCCCATGACCTCGAGGCACGACTCCTTGATTTGGCATGGTGAGCGCGAGAAAATCACCGCCAGAGACTCATAGCGACAGCCAGTTTGTAGCAGTTGTACACAGTGCAGTACCTTCTCCACACAGCTTATCGATCCAGATCTGGTCACCGCATGTGTCTCAGTCATCCATTCGACCAGCGCGCGTAGTTCGTGAACTTTGATGTACTGAAGATTAGGCAGTACAAGCCTATCGTCCTGATACCCCGACATCACCATGGTAGCGATCGAGGAGCCATCGCAACTACCCTGGCGCACAGTATTGCCTTCGTTCAAAGTAAATCTTGCGTTCGCCTCTTCCTGCTGGATCTGTCTCTTAACATCGACTTTGGATTGTGGGAACATTGTCTTGTCAGAGCTGGTAGAGCCAGAGCTGACACTCGATGCAGATGACGGTCTGCGAACGGGGTATTGCGTGCCTCGAACTGTGCTCATCGTGCTACCTGACGCCACACTCGTGGTCTCCACATCCGCCCGTAATGTTTCCGCTATGGCTTGATTTTGCAAATCGGGTTCCACACGGCCAGGGATGCGAATGTGCCTGTAAGACAGTCTTCTCATACTGTTCGTCCGCGTCTGCGCGCCAGTAGGAATGTAAACTTTCGCTGCCTGGTCCTTGATACTCGCAGCATCCGCCTCATCAATCTGCTGAACCTCCTCTTTGACACTGACAGGATGGCTGTCCATGATTTTCAGCTTCTCTCCAAGCAACAATGCGCTCTTGTACGACTGCCACGAATGTCTCGTCATGTCTTGCGCCAGCACTGCTACCTCTTCCCCGAGCCCGCGACATCGCTTCGTCTGAAACTGCTCAACCATGCGATGTGTATCCCTCAGCCCACGCTTGATATCCGCAACCTGCGCAATCGTTGAACGATTCGCATTAACGAGGCCTTTCAAGTCTTCTATACGACTGCTTATTACCCTCAGCTCTTCCGCAATGACATCCAGCGGTATACAGTCCGTCGCAGCGCCATCCTCGGCGCTTGCAAGCGTTGGATTTGTCACCAAACTTGATGTGCAGTGTTGGCGTGTTCCTTGCGTTGGACTTTGCCGGCTGGGCGTGTCGCCGGAAAGGGATGAAAGAGGAGTGCGGAAGCGCTTTGAGAATCGCCGCATTACAGACTTGAAAGGCGTTGATTGTCATACCGTAGTCGGGCCCGGGTGTCGCGTACCCGACTGCTTGGTGAGGCTGTAAAAGTGTGGTTCGCTTTGGTGGGATGATTCCATTGTCATCGTTCAGATTCCAGCGCAGAATCACAATTTGTTGCTCGGTAAAGTCAGGTCGACTGACGGAAACTCGTCTTGCCATCGTGGGCTTCCTTCTCTATCTTATGCGAGGATGGGCTGTGACGTGGCGTCCCGAAGCAAGTAAGGGATAAAGTTGAATGTAACACCGACCCAAGACCTGTCGCAACTCCAGTCAAGTGAGGGCGGAAGCAAAAACACAGGACCTATATGCAAAGAACGTGGCCATCATCGTGTGTGTCCTACGAGCTCCGGCGTGCGTTGCACAACCATCCGCGTGGCCTTGTTCGATTTTTCGGAAATGACAGGCTGTTGGACGAAAGGGATGGTGAAAGAGCTGATTACATTTCTCTTTAAACATGACATGGCACTATCTGACTTGAAACTAACAAAGGGGTATCTGGTTGGCAGTTAAGGAAAAATTGAAAAGAAAAACAGGCAAACATGGTGTATGAAAATCCACTTTGAACGCCGACCGATTTTCAGAACAGGAAAAGCAAGGTATAAAAGCACCGTCCGCCCACAGTTTTCTAGTGGCCATTAAATATCCATACTCACACACCGGCCGATACTGATGTGCGATACCGAGTTGATGGAGGCGCCCAAGCCGCGTAGTCGGGCGGCAATTCATCCCTCACATCCACACTACCGGATCGTTGAGCATCCGTACTCTGCAGCGCCATTCTGCGCGGCGAGAAAGAGTCGGCAGCCTCTCGAAGCACAGTCTCCTCCACGCTTCGTGCCCTGGCATTCTCGATCCCAGTCTCGCTGCCCTCTGCGCAAATTTGTACCGGAACCTTGAGGGACACTGTCGAGCCATTTGCCGACAACTTTAGACCCAATGTGTAAGTCCTGGAAATGAGGCAGGAGTGGAATGTCGGAATGAAGTTTTTGGTCATGGGTAATGTAACCGGTACAAGGATCTGGGCGGTATAAAATTTGCCTTGCTTGTAGTCCTTGGACGGGGGTAATATGCCAGCCGCAAACGATTTCTCCGAGTCGCTCAAGAGTGAGCAGTCTGAGATGCCGGAGTCGCGACGAATGAGACTCTCGGTTATGGGGTTGGAGTTCGGTCCGTGTTCTTCCCACTGCGCAGATGCAATGCAAAGATCAGAGAGGGGGATGTTCTCTGCATAGAGCCCTTGTGAAAGGTCGAATCCAAGAGTCAATTGTGAAGGAAAACTCTGCCTTGCTGCAGAGGCGTAGTAAGTTGAAACCTTGATCTTGGTGGCCAAAGAACTCAGCTTGGGAGGCCCATGGTCATCCTCGGATGGATCAAAGCGGATGACAATTTTGGACATGGTGGAGATTTGTTCGTTGTCTGTTGTACGCGCGCCAGGAATTACGAGCGGTTGCGGTTGAACGGTCTTAGCTGACAATGTCCCTAGTTTTCCCTTGAACATGCCCTTCCTAATGATCTTCTCCTCTCGTGGTCGGTACTCGGCGTTATGATCAATGTTGAGTGGTGGCTGCTCTGCAAGAGCCGGCTTGACACGGACTTTTTTCATCTTCTCAGCTAACACCGCGATTCCCTCTGACCCTCGCATGTGGGCGATTTTAACTTTGACAGCATACACGACCCTGGCCATTTCTGGAGCGAGGTCATCAAGCAATGAGCTTCCGAAGCCCGCAAGATCTGGGTCTCCTAGACTTGGTGGCAATAGGCAGTGCACGTCGCGGACATGGTCTGAAACAACCTTGTGTGAGCAAGCTTTTGGAAGCAGTTGCGATGGGATGATGAAGGTGAATGGAAATTTGTAGGCTCTGCCTGCCTCGAAGACTCTCGGCGATGGAAAGTCAGACTCTGCAATTGGTTGTCTCAAAACGAGGAATTTGTGCTGAGCCTCGCTGCGTCCTGATACCATTGGTGTGGTAGCTATTCTATCCACGAATGCCTGGCTGGAACCTAAGCCTCAGTCAGCTCCACGATTGATTGATATATGGTTCTAGCATCCCCTGTACTCACCTACGAACGCAATATCAATATCTTCAAAGCGTATGTCGTGCGGCGCCGTTATGGTAATTGTTCCTTGAATCGTGTCCATGGTCGAATAGCTGGGAATGGCTCTGCGAGGACCATCGCTATCAGCCAGGTCAATCGTAATGGCTGGCTGGCCATAATGAGCAATGTTTCGAACTTTGTATCCAATCTGGTTTCCTATTTGCTGCATGGTGCTGGACTGGGAAAGCACCGAGGTGCTGGAAGACGTGTTGCAAGGCATGTTCTACGACGCCTCGTGGCAGGTAATCAAAGCAAAAGACACGCGTGGCACAGGATGGAGGCGAATCTGCTCAAGCGCAGAGCGATGGAAGGTGGAGGTGCAGCTGAGGCGTTGGGAAGGTAACACCAGATAGATGATATCGTGTGCTAGGTGGAATGCTGTCTTTGCCGGCTAGGGAACGCTGGACATGAGGCAAGTAGCACCTGGGTCAAGCGGTCTTATGTCTTTCAGCCGTATTGGTTCCAACTGAGTCATCTACCTAGAGCGGGAGCACAGTGATGGTGGCTGCTGGTGAGTGTGCATGATGCGATGCGATGACTCTTGGCATGGCTAAAGGGTGCGGTGCGGGGGCACATGTCCAGCTGTACGCCCTTTATTCCCGCACTAGGCCCAGACCGACTCTGAGACTACAATTCTAGCACATTTCCATAGGCAAACATGCGGCTCCCTCGCCGTCGCATGGGCGTGCAGCACCGATGCGACGGTATTGGTGCCGTAGCGTCCGGCTTGAGGCTCAAATGGCCCTTTTCCGTTGAAGAACTGGAGACTTGTTGCTAATGCTTAGCCAATCAGGGCGTGTAACGGCGGGTGTGTAGGAGGCGGGTGGATACATGGGGTTATTGAGTCCTTTGCAGAGTTTTAATTGACACAGCGCTCGATATCTTGGAATATCGGTAGTAGGCTCAATCAATTTCAAGCTCACTTGTGCACAGCGTTGGCGCCATCTGGCCCTGCACAGAACTGCAGAGTTTGATGGCCGTCGGGTAAGTATGCAAGGCTACTGGGCGATCCCCTCTGCAAACGCAGGCCTTTGCGAAAGACTCATCGGTCGGCCTGATGGCGAGCGAGCGCATTGCTAAGCTGGTCGTCGTAGGGCGTGCTAAGCAAAAGGCGCGACATGTTTCCTTGCGGTAGTCAACCTTGCTCACTAACTGGCCAATCAGGGCTCCCAGACTGCTCAAGAAAGCGGGTCGATGCCGTGCTCTCGGCTGGCTTTGCTGGACATTGGCCGTCGGAAATGCTAAATCATCCAAAGTAAACCGATAATCAAGATGTGTACGGAAATCTCTTTGCGCAGGGCGTCAAAGTGAAGTCGCGACCCGCTCATCCAGGGCGTTCTTGTCAGATGGCTATGATGATCATCGCCAAATCCTCGATCACGTTCGCACCTCCTCTTCCTATAGACGGTCCAGACTCCATACTTCTAAACCATAAAGTCAGACACGCTGCCGTTCCAGTACTTGCTAATGATCGTGCTTGTATCCAATATTCTGGTCGCGTCGCATTGTTAAGTCTCCCGACCCAGCTGACAGCTGACTGATCCGCGCTGCGCAGCAACAAAGTTTGCCCAGGTTGTCTGAGTGTCGACGGAGTGACCTCTTTTCTTTGTTTGGACAAATAACTCGAAGGACAGGCAGAAGTATAAATTCTTCGAACGCGATAGCATCAGTTGACTCCGTCTTAGCGGTCGTTAAGTCACCAACCTCTACTATGTGAGTAAGTAATGAAGAAAGTAATGAAGACAGCGAGACAAGCACGGCATTAAGTTGCGCTTATCGTCACTTCCATGGCCAGGCATGTATCATCAACGAAGTCAAGTATGTGGCGGAACTTATTTGCCATATATCTATTCATGTCTATCTAAGCTATCGAATCCCACTCTCGTCCACAGCTATTTCCCAAGGAGAGAATCTCAGATCAATTAAACAATAGTCATCCGACTGTGCCAAAGGACAACGCCACCAAGTATGCAGTATGCAAAGGAATGAACGCTTCCTAATAGGATCGACGTGGAAATGTGGTCGTGATATTCATAACACATCCATGCCAACCGTCTAGATGTGTAGGAAGCCAAAATCTGCCGCTTAACCAAGGAAAACCAGACTAGTGCTTTTGAATCTCGTTAACTGCACTTTAGTAGTGAACAGCTACGTAACCACTGGGGCTGGGGGACGGCTTCGTGGAGGAAGCGACGGGGTACTCGGGATAGGCAGGGACTGACTTGGAAGCAGATGGGGAGGGTGTCACTGCAGGGTAGCCCATGGAGCTTGAGGGGCTGGGAGTGTGCGCTGGGTATTCCATGGAGCTTGAGGGGCTGGGAGTGTGCACCGGGTAGCCAACGGAAGACGAAGACACCTTGCCGGTGGGGTAGGGAGCCTGGGAAGAAGCAACATAGCTAGGGATCCAGTATCCGGTGGAAGCAGAGTGGGATGGCTTGGGTCCCTCTGGGTATTGAGATGGCTTGGGTCCCTCTGGATGCTGAGATGGCTTGGGGGCCTCTGAGGACTTGGATGGCTTGGGTTCCTCGTGATGAGCCGTGGGTTTCGGGCCCTCGGGGTAGCTGTCAGTTGGCTTGACGACGGTTGTCATGGGCTTGCCACCCTCAGTGTAGGTCACAGTGACAGGTGCCTGGTGGTAGACAGTAACAGTCGTCGTGACGGGCGCAGGGCAATGAGCCGGAACGGGAGCACCAGGTGTCTCAGGCTTGGGTGCTTCAGGCTTGGGTGCTTCAGGCTTGGGTGCTTCAGGCTTGGGTGCTTCAGGTTTGGGTGCTTCAGGCTTGGGTGTGTCTGCAGGGTAGACAGGCTTGTCGTTGGTAGGCGCTGGGGGCGCTGGCTTGTCGGTTGTGGGAGCTGGGCCATGGGGATAGACGGTGGTGTAGACAGTCGTGTAGGTTGATGCCGTCAGGTATGTGGAGTAGTAGGTAGTCTTGTCATTGTGTCCTACGGATGTGCTGCATGGGACCCAAGAGTAGGCGGTGGTGGTAATGGTCTTGGTGGTATCATGGGGATACTCAGCAGACTTGGTCGGGTGAGGCTGGGGGGTATAGCCAGTGCCGTAGGCAATTGAGCTAGATGTAGGGTAGGCAGGATAATCAACAGTTTTGCTTGAAGCAGAGTGGACTGGATAATCTGGGACCTTGCTGGAGATTGGGTAGTTGGGAACGTGGCTCGAAGCTGGGTAGTCGGGAACGTGGCTGGAAGCTGGGTAGTCGGGAACGTGGCTGGAAGCTGGGTAGTCGGGAACGTGGCTGGAAGCTGGGTAGTCGGGAACGTGGCTGGAAGCTGGGTAGTCGGGAACGTGGCTGGAAGCTGGGTAATCCGGGACGTGGCTGGAGACAGGGTAGTCGGGAACGTGGCTCGAAGCTGGGTAGTCGGGAACGTGGCTCGAAGCTGGGTAGTCGGGAACGTGGCTGGAAGCTGGGTAATCCGGGACGTGGCTGGAAGCTGGGTAATCCGGGACGTGGCTGGAAGCTGGGTAATCCGGAACGTGGCTGGAGACAGGGTAGTCGGGAACGTGGCTCGAAGCTGGGTACTCTGGGACGTGGCTCGAGGCTGGGTACTCTGGGATGTTGCTTGAAACTGGGTACTCAGGGGCCTTGCTGGAAACTGTGTATCCAGACGGGGCTGCGGCCGGATAGTAAGGGGCAGCAGAGACTGAGCCCACAATGGTTGCGGCAACGAAAGAGTACTTCATATTGCTTCAGATATAACTGGCAGCTTTGAGTAAAGGAGAATTAAGGTGTATGATTAAGTACGAGTCGTGTTTGGTGTGGCACTCAAGCGAATGTTGGCCGTTTACTGATGCGTTGAAAGCGAGAGTGGATAAGAAACTTTGTGAGTTGCTGATGATGAGCAATCGTAGTAGGGAAACACTCGAAAGTTATATACTGCACCATCGAAAGCAACGAGATGATTCCATGATGGCTGACATGCCAGTGACCCACGCCTTACCAATACCATTCTGGGATACGAATTGTCGATAGTGTCAATGGCCTGGATCAGCAATCCTAGCCAAAGTCACGTCGTCGCGAGAAGAACGGCACAGCCCTACAGATTTTTGATGGCGCGAGGGACAGGGGTCTGTGGCCGTGCGAGACTAAAATTAGACCTGCTAGCCATGCAGTGCCGTCTTCATTGGACAATATCACCTCGGCCAGCAACGTGGTTGGACATCTGCCCCAATCCTCACGACAGTGGCGCAAATAAGCTTTCTGTCCGTCATCACACACGAACGGCTTTTCGGAATTTCGGAGTAGTATGGGTTGTCGTTGCATCAGTTCGCTCGGTCCAGCCTCGGTCCAACAGCAACAATACGACTCCCGCATTCTTGACCAGTGACATTGAAGAACTAAGCAGGCGAACACGGCAGCTCAACCAAGGCGGCTAGGTTGCATGCCTTGTCTCGTGTCTCCCATAATCAGATTTCGATCTCAACAAGGTGACTGATGATACTAACAGCGTTCTTAGCAAGCAGCCGCTTCAAGTGCATCAGCTCAACATCGCTCTTGCTAACGTTAGTTCCCAGCGCCACTTATGCTGACATGCATTTACGAGATCGAAGTCTACCTCCCCAAGCAAGTTCTTGGAGGAACCAAGCAACACGCTATGCGCCACATCATACAACGATCAATATAGCGTTCTGCATCGGCTCGATTCCGTATCTCATGCCGCCTGCGCCCAGACAATCTTCGTATATGTCGGACCCGAGTGCAGCTCCACAATTAGAAGACCTCAAATCAGGAAGCTTGCAAAGAGCATGCCCGAGGCATGTTTACTGTATTTAGTTGCAGTCGGTTTTTAGGTTGCAGCACTTTGTGATGCTACAGTAAGTATAGTGTGTACCCATCACTCCCAGTCGGCGACTGGTAGTCACCATACGGCCTGACCAGCCACACGCTGCTTAGCGATACAAGTCGGAGCAATTCTTCGCCTAACATGGCCTCACTCGTATTTACGGCTCACACATCCCGTCTCGTGAATGCTATCCTTCGCTGAAGCTGGATTTCTTGAAACCCTCAAGCTCTCGATAAAATCGCAACAGCTTAGGTATGTTGTAATTCGGAAACCAGATGTCCAGTCTTCAGTTATCTCATGGTCTCTTACCAGTCCTTGGCTCGTAATGTTTCCCCCTGCAACATTACACCTGGAAATAATCAGACTAGCGTGAATGGTTCGTAAATGGCGTCCACACGGCAACCACTCATACTAAGATATTGCTAGCTAAGCTCCGCAACGTATGAGGCAGGCGTAAACAACCAGCCTGTTGAGAGTGGGGTGCACGGAACGTTTGCACGAAAACACGAAGGCAGACATGAGCCATACCGAAAAAGAACATGATAAGCGTTGTTTTCCCCAGATATGAGTATCTGCTTTTCGCGTCATTCGTCCCGTACACATGAAAGCCGGATTTGCTTGTTCACATGTCCAAATGCTTCCATACACACCCCTCTTTGCACAGCTATCATATGATTACTTTTGGGCCCTTGGGTGAGGTCAGGTACGCCACAGCTGAAGCACAAAACTCGTACGAGGAAATGCAGTATACGCGAGACAATAACGTGTCCATACACAGTACTCTACATCGCTTGGGCTGGCAAACGAAGTTACGTTGTTTGCTGGCAACCAACGTCATGCATCAGTAATACGAGATCTAGCCAAGAATAGCATACTAGGCGCTGACTGATGATGATTACCCTCTTGTTCTGTTCAACAGAAATCGGCACAGTAGCATTCACGCAACTCAATGAAGTCATGGCGCAAAATCTGAAGAATGATGTAGCAAGCGTCTAGAGTAATCACCCACTTCGAACGGTTGTATGGTCTAAACTACAGGACTCTCTCGTTGGCTTCGGGGTGCTCACTGCGGATGGTACTAACAAGTGACCAGTCATTCTCAGCATCAGCATTAGCATCGGGTCGACGTGTCCAATCTTTTTTTTTGGGCCTTTCTCGAAACTACTTCTGAAGCGGGTCCGGAGCCAAAAACTCCATTCACATTTGGTGATCCCAACCCCTCGCTATACTACATGGCACTTATGAAGTCTGCCCCACTCATCGAGGGGCTAGACAAGAACCGCGATGTATCGTCATAGACAACGCTTCCGTTGAGGCTGTGGATGTGGAATAGACAACCTCGTCATCCTCGCGTATTGACACTGGTTTCACTAAGATGTTCGATTGTGGCTTGCTGAACAGCGACGACGCAATTGATGGCGGGCTGAGATGCCAGTAGATCGCATGTTATCACATGAAGTCAGCCTTAGCCGGATCATTCATGGGACAAACAGGCGGCCGATGAGGGTTGTCGCTGTATGGCAAGGTTGCGATCTCTATGATGCGAGCATACAGGCTTAGGTGATCATTAACACGGTCTCGTTGAACATCTGCAGCCATCTTTTCGTGCTTTAAAATTGATAGAAAGTTGTGAATCCGATGCACGTTGGGTGTTGACATCTAGGTAAGCCAACTCGGAAAGCCGCGTCTTCCAGGCATCGCAGTCTCCTTCAGAGTCGTCTAAATTGCCCTCATGGGTTGCATTATCCAGACCCGAAGCAGTGATGGGATTTTTTCACTCCCTTCCCTTTGAACACGCGACTGTATTCAAATGTATTAAGCCTTCCTGAACATCCCTCGTGCACTTATTATCACAAAACATGTTTATATTAACAAAATTGCTCGATAATGTTGAGGCTTGCAGACTTTCATATTCGCACGTCACTGGCACAGGCGTTTTCGCGCCTTCTTTTTATTGAAAACGACGATCAATTCGCAAGGCAAGTTGGAGGCATGTGATACTTCGTCAAAGCAGAAGCGTTAAGCAGAAGACAGAGTGATATTGTTCGCACCTTCGAAGCCGGGCCGAAAAATTATGGTTTATACATGATTGTGTTTCACACGAGGAATAGAGGTAAAACTCAACACTCCGGCCTTTTCACTGCCATAGGCTCATGTCGGGGTAGACTGGCTTGCGATAACATGTGATCTCCTTGGCTCATGATCATGTGAGGTTAGTTCTCACGTTAACAAAAAGAACTAGACTCCACCCGAACTATTTTTGGGTTTTGGAAAGCTGTCACAAATTCGCGACAGATGCAGATGGTTGGTGGATCAATGGGCGACCTAGCCACATGAACAACTGAGATGAGGTCTCGTGGACATTTCTAGTATTGCATGGCAATAATGTGTTTATATCTAACATCTAAACATAGCATTGCAAAAGCCATACATAGCGGGATGGTCAGCGACTATGGTTTCTTTTTGTGTCGAGCAAGTCATCCATTGTGAGCATTAGAAAGGTGAGGTAAAAGTCAGGCATAGGGTTGGCCGATAAGACATAGTACGTAGAGGAGATGTAGGATGCATTCTTATGAGTAGGTAATAACGTAGACGAATCACGAACGGGCAGTGTAACGATCCAAGAGGTATTTATACACCTTCTAACTGACATAATCTCCTACTATGCCAACAGCTGTCAATGGTCTAAAATTACGATAGGACATTACACAAGGGGGTATAGAGTGTATTCATTAAGCACTGAATAAATACCACACCAATCGCTGTCGAGCACAACAGCGACCCACGACCACACTTAAAGCATGATTATTTTTCTCCGCGAGCATGATTGTCATCGACAATGCTCGCCGATGAACCTGCAGGGCTCGACCGTGCGCTGGAGGGTCCGCTCCATGGTGTAGACTGATGGTGAGTCGATGGTATTTACAAAGCACGGTGACAATCCCGGACCTCTGATATGACCACTTCCAAGCGGTTGGAACCTTGCAGCTGATCATTTGAGAGCCAAGTTTGATAAAAAAATTCTGCATCTCTCTAGGTGTACAGAGCAGTTTTGGCGCAGCTGAATCCTGATCTCGCCTGCTACATACCGCACTACGGATGCAAAGTGCGCGATAGCGATGCCGTCGCGACGTTGGAGATTCTGATGCAACACTTCAGAGAGGTGAGGGCACAGTAGAGATCGCTCTCGAAGATGGTCGCTGGCGGGTGCCACGCAGCGACAGAATAGGTATGAGATCAACACCACGGTGGATCTATGCCTACAAAGCTCTCAAACGCGACAAGATGAGATGTGGATGAGGTTGATGCCCTTAACACCTACCGTAAACCATTGCAGCTTTACTGAACGCAAGTAGGGAGCGGAAGGTAGCTCGGCCGACCCTGCATCTCAAGTTCCAGTTTGAACTTTGCACGCTCATGGAGGTCTTCACCTGCCCAGCAAGAATTGGTCATCGATCACCTCAGCGCGTTCATAACCAGAACCTAAACTAAAGCTAAGGTAATTTCAAGACACTATCAACCTCCGTCGACCAAGTAAAGCTATGCTTTGCTTGCCACTTATAGGGGACTAATTTACATTATTCGAGGCGCAAACACCCCTGGTAGACGCACAAAGAACGGTCCATAACTAGGTACATTAATTAGTGTATTATGTGTGATGATCGCCGAGATGCAGGTCTACATTTAGTCGATCTTTGTGGGAAAGAAAAATATTTGAAGGGTTTTCTGTGACCCCTTGGCTCTTTCGATGACTGATGAGGAACATCGATATACTAAGCTGGCATAAATATCTTTGAATACCTTGATCGATTCGAAGTTTTTGGATAAGTATTCAAGATGTCTCCGAGGTCTCGATGAATAGCTCCAGAGCTAGCTCTTCTCGTATGCCTGCTATGGGGCACAGTCAATGTTGATCCTACACCGAGCGCGTTCCTTTTTTGAACCACTAGCATTTTTGTTTCGATGGTATTCAGGAGTGATCTCAAAGCCAGTGGACAGCTTTGGTTGCTCCTGAACCTGTTTATCCTCTGGGATAAGCTAGTTAATATCTAAAGTTAATGCGACTACACACAACGGGCTTACCTGGCTAACGACCGGCTTGACTTTAGCCTTTGGTGCCTTTCCCTCCTTTCGGACAATGGTAAAGAAACTATCAGTTTTCAAACCCCACCAGTACTCGTCCGCCATGATTCGTCTCTCCCGGAACTGAATAACATCCCTCCAGCCGCCAAGGTACCAGCAAATGAAGATCAAGTAGACGCACCCGAGGGCCCATACATCGCATTGGGGGCTGATCTCACCGTCTGGAAGATCGCACTCCGGTGATCTGTATGTAAGAGTGTTGGGTACAAATCCATTTTCTTTTCTTCTTGCTCGATTTTCCGTTGTGAAGTCAGCGAGGCCGAAATCGGTGATTTTCAGCATACCGTATTGGCCTTCGCGTCTAAACCAAAGAATGTTATTTGGCTTGATATCCCCGTGGCGGCCTACTAGGCTAATGTGCGCGGAATCGGTTCTATCAAGTCCTCCCCTCTCTGGCGGGATCAAAGGAACGTGTGGCATTATTGTTCTTGTACTAGTGTCGTAGTGATGAATGGTTGACAAGGCTTCTGCGAGGCCTTTACATTGTATAACGACCCAATTTGCTAGATCCGGTTTTGGAGGGACATGCTCCCAGTATCCTTCCAAGTCGTAGTCGGCCCAAGGAAAGATGAGATAATATTGGTCGAAGAACTCGAAAGATGCCAGCAGCCGTATGAGATGTTTACTTAAATGATTCCTTCGGCTGATGCTTCTCAGAATGTTGGCTTCGTGTTCGAAAGCAATTTTGTTCCTGTCTCGATCAGGGTGTTGTGAGATAAGTTTCTTGACTGCTACGATGTTGTCGGGCACGTCCCTTTCGTCAAAGTCATGATGGTCTTGATGTATCTTAGCCTTGTAAACCTGGCCACAGGCACCTGGTTGCTCGGCAGCTTTCTCCCAAGTAACAAATGGCAAGATCGCTTGACGGTTTAACGGCAAATGTTCCGCTTTATCCAATCCATCTGTAAAGCATGGGCTTATAACAGACCATTGCTTTACCTCGAAGTCCCTTTTGGCGGACAATGACCACTCTTGGAAACATGCTGGACTCTCTGTGGCTGTCTTGGAGTTGATAGAGTAGTAGTGATCGTCGCCCTTCAAACTCGGTGTACAGCATATTGGAAGGTTGGCGTCGCAAAAACCTCCTTCAACAAAGTCGAAGATATCTGCTGAGCGATTTACTAAGGCTAAGATAGCAAACACTTTGCGATAAGCTTTTTCTGTCGGATCTCTGAGGATTGAGGAGGTCGAGCGAGTTCGCAATCTTGATATCCCTTTCTGAGGATCCTGGAGCTCGAGACATATGCTCTTGACTTTCTTTCGCAGTTGATATATTTTCAAAGGGTCGTGCATGCCTGGATGCAATGCCTCTGCAATTGATAAGTGCGTCACCAGTTTCCTTAGTCTTGATACGGGTATGAATCTTCGCTCACACATGTGCGAAATGTCATATGCGGCCTTCAGACGCTCACTAAGGGATCCGGAATGATTCTTCAACCGTATACGCTGGGACCAACGCTGTCTGCTCACTCCGTCGTTTTTATTAGGCTTGTGCTCTGATCCTTGAAATGGTGCAAGGAAGTTCTGCAGAATTTCTTGTGAACGCATTCTCGGCTTCAAGAGCGGCCTATCTGCAAGCTTTCCCCGAGTTTCGGACTCCGTAATTTGGGATGAGTTACTGCCATCGCTTGTATCCGCACCTCGGGCGGTCACACAACCGCCATCAATCTTTGAGTCCTTCACTGTGACGAAGCTACCTGGTCGAGAGACGCTCTGAGACGCTGGAGCATCCCGGAGCTGAGAGCCCAAACGCATTTTTTCTAGTCCTTCATGCATCCATGAATTCACACATGGGTGGCTCTCTAATGAATGGTGAGATGATGCTAGTAGCAGTCAGTTCAAGCAGATTTACTGGCGCAGATTTTTTGCCTACCATATGCCGCATGCTGGTGGCCAAAAACCGGCCGATCAACATGGGAAGGAATGGTTGTATTGTTGATTTTTGGGGCCTCAAGATCACCTCTTGTTGGCTGATGTGTTGTGACTTGGCGCTTCCCTCCAGCCTCGTTCAGATGCATGTTTCGAACAGAAAAGCATTAGACAGCTGTGACCTCCCCTCCTTGGGTGGACTTGGGTAACAGGCTACGGAAAAGGCTAAGCGGTACCAATTCAATCAAGATTAGGAAATGCGGAACTACAGGTTTCTTGAAAACCACCCACTCGTAGCTTAAAAAGCGCTCACGGCAGAGCCTCCTCCAAAGTGTCGCAGACATGGCTGCTTATTCGATTGTCCGCGGGTTATGGAGCGGTGAGGTGTTCTTTGATTGGCTAAGCCTTATATCAAAATCAATACATGGGTGCAGGTCTCGTCTCACCTTGTCCATCGACGCGCTCGAGTCCGGTGAACGAGTGATCTCGATTCAGCAGACTATCCAATCATAGCATTCTTGTCGACGCCGCATGTGGCGGCGCAGAAGCAGATATCTGTTCAGCTGATACCTTTTGGGACTTGAGCGGCATCTGACAGTCAGCTGAGATCGGGCAGCGGACACGTTCGCCCCCCCTGAGGCGTAAAATTGGGACTTTCTATTAAACCAGAGGTCCCTAAGATCTGTTCTTATGTGCATTTTGATTCCCGTGTTCTGACATCTCCTTCGACCAGTCTTACGATGTTGACTGCCAGTGGGAGGACCCAATGCCAAAGTCTCAGTGTCAGCAACATAAACCCAGCAAAGCTGATACAAAATCTTCAATCCAAATACCCAAATAATTCTGAGTTTGAAGTCAATGTGAGATCACTGGAAAGTTTTCAAGGAGTAACGACTAAAGTGCACTTATAGATAATGCATAACGTATACTACATCAAAGCGCCTGAGCCACTGTCCATGGTAAGGACCACAGATCTCAGAATCCACAAAACTGATCATTAATCGATCGAGAATTGTAGAGAGAGATCGAGAAGTGCCGGTAACGAGCTAGAAGGTGGGTAGCGACAAGGTCAACTCAGAATCACATCCATATTTCGAAAATTCCTTGTATTTGAATGTTTGTAATAACCTCGAGCTCTTTATGGCTTGACTGTGATGCATATATCCCGTTAACCGGCCTCGGTTTCTCGTCCTATCTGCGTGGCTCCTTGGCGCATCCTGTTGATCTTTTCACGCTTCTTAGCCACCATTTGGCTTATGCAGATCAGCTTTTAGCCGCAACCACAGTCCATGATGCCCGAACTGCCCGTAAGCGCAGTAATTATGATTTTTCCACACGAATGTATGAGTTAATGTATACATCAAGGAGCCTATCGGAGAAGGACAGCTGAAGCTCATAGCAACATCGTTCAGCCCTTACCAAACCTTACACACCCTACAGCGGCAAGCTGGGGGAAAATGCTATTCCAACCAACCACGAAGGCACAAAGAACACCAGCACCTCATATCAGGCGATTCACTTGTTTCTCTCCTCGCAGGACCCTGCACCGGTGAAGCCACGTCCCCTGTCCTCACCGGTGGACAGCGTCATGTTCAGGTCCCCGAACCATAGCTTTCAGCCTGATGCGACAGCAGACTTTTGCCTGCCACCGATTGTACCAAGGCTGACATGGCGCATCCATTCGGGGACGCAATCGCATGGCCACGAGCCCACTACCATTTGCCTTTTATCTAAATTCTGCCTTGCAACAATGAGTTGTGCCTAGATATAAATGCTCAGGCACGCACCGCAGCCTTCCAAGTTTGAGCCGACTTGATCATGTTTCAGCCTTGCGATACATTGTATCCTTTAGAAAAATAGGAAATTCTGTACTCTGTACTTTCTGCTGTATTCACAATTGAATGGCTATTTTTCTGATTATCAGAGAATATATCTGAACAACATGGAGAGCAGTTCCCCTACTCTACCAGTGCGCAATGCCTCAAACCGGCCCAGGCCGAAGCGAAGAACTGGCCCCGCAACACCCAGCTTGAAGGAGCGACTAGTCTCGCGAATGCGAACAAGCCAGTTCGACAAAACTTGTGTAGATTTTCTCCCTGAAGGCGCTCTGGACGACATTCTGACTGAAATCGGGGACTCGGGGATTTATCGGGAGCTGTCTGTCTCGGATCCGTCATCTGAGGATAAAAGACTACTCGATTTCATCAAGGAAAAGGCACCACGCCTCTTTGCAATATCTGCTTCCATGGGACTCAAAGACCAAGACCTTCGAAAAGCAATGTCGTGGTTTCTAAACTACAAGGGCGGATATTTTGAGGACACGAAATTACCAATCAAGGTCTTCGAATATAGTGAACTCGAGAAAAGAATGCGTCTGCTTGATGATGATAATGATGACCTAACAGACGAAGAATACGATAATCTATTGCGCGAGAAGGTTCACATCTTCGTTGCTATAGAAAGACAGTGCGACGTGGAAAGCAATTCAGCTGATTCGTTCGGGGAGTTGTGGAATCGCGAAAGAATCTGGGATTTCCAGGACCATCAGGGAAAATTCACGGCTCCTGTACTCTCAGACGACAAATTTAATCATGATCTCGGGCGCCGCATCGTGCCTTTCGACTACAAAGACACGACAGTTTGTAAGGCTGAAGGCTCTTCCGGCACCATCTCCAAGTACCGAATCCACAAGAAGCATCTAGGTGATTCAAGGCGGCCGGTAAGGTGAAAATCAGTGCTGCGAAATCACTTTGCTGACATGCCACCAGGCTAATGTGTCTTATGACTATGTTGCAGTCAAAGAACTCAAGGATGTGGGAGAAAAGGAACGCTGGGAATCCGAAGTTTATGCTATGCAAAGAATGAATACCCTTGATCATCATGGTCACATTGTACATTTCATTACAGCATTTCGTCGTGGAAACAGGGAAAACCCAGAACGGTACCTGATCACTGAATGGGCGGATGGAGGCAATCTGCGACAGTTCTGGAGCTCACAAACCCCTCGACTGGAGCGAGATTTTATCAAAGCTGTCTTTACGCAGTTTCTGGGATTGGCACAAGCATTCTCTGCCGCTCATAACCTGACATCGAGGGGTGTTTCGACCGGGGCGTCTTATCGTCATGGTGATCTGAAGCCGGAGAATCTTCTCTGGTTCAAACCAAAAACTCAAAGTGACGGCGATGTTGGCACGTTCAAGATATGCGACTGGGGCGAGGCTAAAGTCCATCAATTTGCAACTGCCATGCGTCATAGCCGAACTACCTCAGGATTCGGCACGCGGCGTTACGAGCCACCCGAAGTGGACACTGGTGTTGGTCTGATGATCCCGGGAACAGAAAACAAACGACGGTCGAGGCTCTACGACATGTGGGCTTTCGGCTGCATTACTCTTGAATTTATTGTATGGCTTTTGTATGGAGTGGATGGGCTTGGGCATTTCAATAAGAGTATCAGAACTGATCTCAATTCTGAGTGCCCATTCTATCAGTCCAGCGAAGACAGTGGGGAGAAGAAGGCGTGGGTACATCCGGTGGTGGAACACTGGATTGATCATATGGCAAAAGACGCCGCTTGTCAGCCTGGAGCAACTGCTCTTGGAAAACTTCTCGAGATTGTGCGTGACAATCTTCTGGTCGTCAAACTTCCTAGGGATGGAGGTTCGTTCGATGAGCGGTCCGCAGGAGGCTTAAGAGCTATGACGCAAGCCGGTATTTCAACCACAACGCACGGTGGTCTGGGAGTTCCTGCGGGCCATGCAACCGACAATCTCGGACCTCGCAATCCTATTCAAGGCGCCGTCACATTTCCCTCGGTAACGGTCACTCTAGCGGACGAGAACAGTGTCATCGCACGGTCACCCCAGAGGCAGACCAAAGGTCGTTCACGAGCTCGGGCCCATGAGTTACTGGATAGGCTGGAGGAAGCTTTTTCGCCCGACCACCAAGACGACGACAGCTACTGGTCAACACCATCTGACACTACTATACCAACAATTCCGCCGGAATTGTACACTAAGCGTACCCCCTCGAGTGGTAGTACCAGTCTTCACGCGACCGGAGTGGACTACGGCGATACCGACATCAACCCCAAAAAATGGAAAATTGAGAAAGACAACTCGTTCGCTTCCATGTTATTCTCCAAGCTCAAAGGTGAGGCCAAATTCACTCAGCCAAGCAAACGCATATCGTCAACCCTATGCGAATACTGTGAAGAGTTTCGAAAAGGTATCCTCAACGCTATATTTTCTATCACATACTCGGTACCAGTGTTCAAAAGCAATGCTGAGAAGGGGGCTTGCGATCTGTGCGTGTTACTCTGGAAGGTCTATGAAGCAGATCAAGGCCAAGCGAGCGACCAGGTTCCCGAGGTTCGATTTAAAGTAAGAGAGGGTTTTATGATAACAATGAATGGAAAAGGTGAACCTTCATTGTATGTGCGCCGAAGCCTTGGTAAGTCAGTTCACAGATCAAGGCGACGAACGTGTGGATTTTGCTAACCTTGTGAGCGGTCAGACTGCGATAGTGACGAATGCTCAGAGCTTCAGATCGGCTTTTCGGAGCTTCCAGAGGCCGGGGGTGATACTCATCTCGAAGTCGTCCGTCAGTGGCTTTCGCACTGTGATGAACATCATATTTCGCCACCATGCAAGCTGAGCCTCCAAGCCCATAATGGCGCATCTCCAACGTTACCTACACGGCTTTTGGATGTCGGAACTGATGGATGCAGTGACATCAGATTGTGGAAAACCCGCAGTACTGACACAGGTGAATGGGTTGCTCTTTCTCATCGATGGGGTCCCGAAAAGTCAGACCACCTCTCTACTACAACCGATAACTACGAGAGCCACCTTAAAGGCATCTCGTTCAAAGACCTTCCACAGACATTTGTAGATGCTGTCAAAATCACAAGAGCTCTCGGACGTCGTTATCTCTGGATCGACTCACTATGTATCATACAAGAAGGCGAAAAGCAAGATTGGAAGCAAGAAGCTAGTCGCATGGATGAAGTCTATACCGGTGCGTATTGCGTCATAGCCGCCAGTCGAGCGGATAATCACAAAGCTGGATTTCTCAAAGAAAGAACCAAGGCGTCCTCGGTGACTCTCCAAGGAAACGTCGAGGGAAGTGTATTTTCCATATGCGAAAATATTGACAACTTCGATAAGCATATTCTCGGTGGCGCATTACACCAACGTGCTTGGGTGCTGCAGGAGCATGCTTTAGCCCGACGGACCGTATTCTTCGACGAACACCAGACGTACTGGGAGTGCGGGCACGGCATACGATGCGAGACCATGACAGTACTACAGAAGTAAGTTCCTTTCGATCCAGTCAGAAAGCGCTCGGCGTGACTGACATGATATTTCAGTGAAGCAGCCAAGCTACTTGGCGATCCTGCCTTCCCCCATCTGCTTGAACCGGCCAAGCAAGGAGAGAAAATTACACGACTCCAGAACCTCTATCGATTGTACTCACAACTGGGACTGTCGAAGGACTTCGATAGGCCTACCGCGGTTGCTTCCTTGGAAATACGTCTGCTTAGTACGATGCAGATAACTGGAGGGTTCGGCATGTTTGATGACCGGAACCGCCCCGGATTACTACGGCGGAGTCTTCTTTGGCATCGAGGAAGGGGTGTTTCCCGATTGAAGCGCATTGAATTTCCCAGCGGCCAGGACAGAGTACCGACATGGTCGTGGATGGCATGGGCTGGAGGCAAGAACAACTCCGGCGGCATTAACTACTTCAACCCTCCATACGGATGGATGGATTGGAAAGATGTTCAGCCGCCATGGGCGCAATCGTATGCAAACAAAACTTGCATACTGACTGCGTTCGCCAAGCAATTTAATACTACGGATTCCGACGATTTGATGTATGATGATCCGCAGAGCAAGCCCAAGGAAGTCAACTGTGTTGTCCTGGGCGTGCAAGCCGGAACGATGGATCTACATGACAAGAAACACTACGTGCTTTTGATTTCTCCAAGCATATATCTCAAAGGGAAGTGGGAACGGGTTGGGGCTGGTATTTTGTATGGACGTGAAATTCGTTTTGACAGTGGGTATGTTCAAGTTGTATAGAACTTGTAAAAGTGAAAGGTAGCAGATATAAGAGAATGTTAGCTCGCTGTGGCAAGAGCGTAGTGCGATTAAGTTTCTTGCGTTAGATGCTTTTAGAAACTATATTAAGCACCCAGCCGACTCCAAAAGATATTTTGGGCGTTTGTGTTAGCTCAAAATCTAACATCAGAGAAGGATCTCTCTTCTTGGTCAAGTTAAATATTGACATACATATCTATATACCCCCGAGACCTTGGTCGCTAGATCAGTTTCGAACTCATGAAGTCAAATCTACAAGCGCGAAAATATGCAAGGCCAATATCACATACTTACGACCGGAAGTTTGATCAGCTGAGGCGATGAGGAAGGCATCAGGTCATGACGGGAACGTAGGGTAGTTAGTTGTGAAAGAATATCTCTTCGCGCATTGCGATACACAAACATTCGACATGCATCGTCAACTGGTATAAATTTCATCAAATCTGCGATTAACATCTAGTTGGTGACACGAATATTTGATTTTGAGTCATATTTAGTACGAGGACGGGACGTTGTACGCCTTGACGCAGTATACACGCGACGACCGGCCGTTGAAGTCGTTGACAGGCAGCCGCGCGGTGACCGTAACCTGCTGGAAATGCAAGTCCATCCTTCGGCGAAGAGCTGATCAGGTTTGGTGTCGGTAGTTTTTTTTAAGCGGTCAAGCATGCGGATGGCGTAAAAGATAGCTAGAACACATAGTGTCTTGAAGTGTAAATGTGCTACCTAGTCTATATTGGCCTTATAATAGTGAAATCACCGTAGTAAATATGTTGGAATATCAACTTCCAAGTGCTCTTTACTGTGACCTCGATGAACAGGAGCTAAGAGAGTGGAAGTGAAATGTAGATAAGTGCCTGCAGTCTCCATACAGTCAGACGTATGCTAGATATACCTAGACTTTCCTAGGCATACATGGTACCTGATCTCAAGGAAACATGATACGACTTTTGGTAAATTCAGGTACTGGGTGTTGTAGATTATTCGATCGCTACTACCGGTATGTAAGCGACACAATGATGTTGCAGCAGTCTCTAAAGGAACTAAGAAACAATATCAAGACAATAGGAACACATATAATGCAGAAGCGGGTATAACTGGATTATGTTTGCATCGGCCGCCCACGCGGACAATACGCCCTCGGATGCTTCTAGGCTTGGTATTTCCGCCACAATTAGCGCAGTGTAACTGCATATGGGCATGAACTTCAAGCCACAATATTAGCATCGTAAACATCATAAACATCGTAAACATCGTAAAGTTAGTAGTTAAATTCGACCACAGTAGAAATTGTAGTCACAGGAACCATTGCAGAAATCAAAGATGAACATCAGATGACCAGGGTAAAAGGCTGAATTTTATCTCTATGCACACACTGGTGAAGGTGAACGAACTAAATGGATCCAGAATGCAGAGGCGAGAGAATATCTGCTTCGGTACAATGTGCGCAATTGAGATCGGCTGACTGGGGTAGCCGGGCCAATGGTGCCCGAGGTTGTTTCATCATCCCACAACCGCCGCCGACAAAGGTCCATTGACCAGCTTGAATATTAATCCTGCCTTGTTATGGTGGTGCTTAGATTGGGTATCTGAAGCCCTTCTGGAGCTGTCTAGCCTGTGCGATGGAGATGCCCTCCGTCTCCGCAGTACGTTGCAGCCTGGCAAGGTCCTTCTCTGACAGGCTCATGTTCTCATCCTCCAGTGCGGCCAATTTTGCGTTTTCTCGCTTGAGGATGAAGCGGAGCAGAGTAAGCAGACATGCTGCTATGGTCATAAGGGCAATGCAAATACCAATGCCCGTATAAAAGTGGGGCCTCTCGTCGTCGAGATATGTGTATGGCGTCCAGATGGTCATGGCGTTACCCAGAGAGTTGATGAGGGCGTATGCTGCAGCTCGCTTGGCTGGGGGGCGCGTCAAGACACCAGAGATCCAGGAGAAGATGGTTCCGTTCATGGTCATTAGGAACATCATTAGGAAGAAGGACAAGTATTTTGGCCCAAAGGAGGTGGTCGTCATGAAGAGAATAAATCCAGTGATTGCAGGAACAATCGGGTAGATGGCGAACCAAAAGCGTGTCTCGAATCGATCACTGACGATACCATGGCAGTAACTCCAGATTGTCATGAAGACATGGGGTGGCGCTACCAGCAGTAGAGAGATGAAGCGGCTGTATCCTAGCGAGCGAGCAAGAGTGGGGAAATAGTACCCGAAACCTTGCGCGCCAGTTAAGCACATGTAGATACCGACGAAGATCCAAGTTTTGACATCTGTGAGCGCAAGTTTGAGACCCTTGATCTGAGACATGGCACCTTCCTCGTCGACATCGGCATCAGCGGCTTCGAGCGCAAGACGGCGGTTTGCTGTGGATTATTAGTAGATGAACTGGTCAAGGTAGATCAAGTGTGGATGGTACTTACCAACGTGCTTCTGCTCAGGGGTGAGGCGGCGCCATGTCTGGGGGAAGTCGGGGAGAAAGAAAACAACCACGAAGCCTGCTACAACTGTAATACATCCCTCGATAATGTACAGCCAACGCCACGCAGATAAGCCAAGTTTACCATCCATTCCGTTAAGAATTCCCGCGGCAATCAGGTTTCCAAAAGCACCGGCGATCAAAGCACCAGAGTAGAAGATACTCATACGCAAGTTCATCTCCTTCTTGGTGTACCATTTAGTCAGGTAGAACAACACGCCAGGAAAGAATGGAGCCTCTGCGTAATTCATTAGTCACTTGACAACTGGCTTGAGTCTTCAAGAGAGAGGCTACTTACCGACGATACCGAGAAAGAAGCGGCATGCAACGATGCCTGCAAAGTTCTGGGCTAGTGCTGACAAGGCGCTCACGAGACCCCAAGCAATGGTAAAGAAGCCCAGATACCACGAGGGGCGACCGAAGTAATTCAGCAACATGTTGCTAGGAATCTGGCCTAGGATGTAACCAACGAAGAGAATCGACAGTCCAGTCTGATATTGTTGAAGGGTGAGGCCCAAGTCTTCTTCCAGACCGGCCAGGCGAGCGGAGGCATAGTTGTTACTACAATCGTCCAGTCAGCCCAGAGAAGAAGATAGGAATGAGGCTGATAAAGCATTGACTTACCGATCGATCCAGTTGAGAAGGTAGACACTTAAAATAATTGGCATAATGATGAAGTCGATCTTCCTCACGAGCTTCTTCTCGATGACCAGCTCCTCGGCCGTGAGGCAGTCGGCAGCCGGATTCTCGACATCAGCAGCATTGTCTAGTTTCTGAATGTCCTTGTCGGTAAGCTTGATGTCGCCCATGGTTGCTGTGAGGCAGGGAGTTGGGCAAGGGTGGTGATGGTGCGTGGGTGTCGAAGTTCATGCATGCAGTCACCTGCATGCATTTAATGTTCTCAGGAACGGTAAAGCATCATCGGCCAATTCGCCGAAAAGGCGGCTACCTAGGTCCACGACGTCTTAAGCCTCTATCCCCAAGCCTTGACCCCAACTCTCCATCAAATTGTGGGACAAGGCCAAGGGTCTGGGTGGAGTCTGTGCCAACGTCTAGTCCCGTTCCGGCCTGGATCGTGGAGGTTTGCGGGGCAGCCTTGCATGACATTTCCGGCAGTATCATCCGATCCCTCGGGTCTTGTGACGTTGGCCCTCTTCCTCGCGCATCTTTGCCGCGTTCAGCCCACTATCCTGACCACGTTTCGGTGACGCCGCCGACCGGTGGGAATATTAAGGGGGTTACCCAATTGATGCAGAATTGATGCAAAGTTCATCACCGCAACATATCGACTCGTAATGACGACTCACACAAACTCGGCGGATGCCTCCATCCATGTATATCCAGAGCATCACCTGAATCCCATCGACAGGAAGATCTACTCTGGCTTTACAGAGTGAGTATACCATAGCCAACGCACTGCTGGCAGACTGAAAACTCACACTTTATTAGGCACATGGGAAGGTAGTTTAGGCACCTGCGAGCCATCATCTGCACAGTTTCTCACTCAACGCAGATGCATTTACGGTGGTATTTACGATCCTGAAAATCCAAACAAGGATATTATTACCGCCAAGGGTTTCCGCAAAGACGTCATCGAGGCTCTGAAACCACTGAACATTCCCATCTTCCGTTATCCAGGCGGCAACTTTTGTGCAACATATCACTGGGAAGATGGCGTGGGGCCTCGTGAGAAACGACGAAAGCGCCCTGATCTCGCGTGGGGAGCCGTCGAGCCAAACTCCTTTGGCACAGATGAATTCATGCAGTGGTGCGAAGAGCTAGGTGCTGAGCCATACCTTTGTCTGAATTTCGGTACCGGTACTCTGGATGAGGCCATGGCATGGGTCGAGTATTGCAATGGTGTTGAAGACACACACTACGCCAATTTGCGTCGCCAGAACGGACATCCAGAGCCCTATAATGTCAAGTACTGGGCGCTTGGCAACGAATGCTGGGGAGACTGGCAGGTAAGCTCTCTTACACAATCTCACTGTGAACACCACTGATTTTCGCTAGGTGGAGCAAATGACGGATCAAGCGTACGCTGAGCGCGCATTGCAATGGGCAAAAGCTTTGAAGTATCTCGATCCCAACCTTGAGTTGATCCTCTGTGGTCGCGAAGGCCCAACGTCATGGGATTACACAGTCCTCAAGCACTGCATCCGCGCCCGGGGAAACGACCCGATTGGTCAACCTCGCGCAGCACTGATCGACATGCACAGCATTCATCTTTACACCGCGTCTGAAAACCACTACGAGAATGTCTACGCTCCACTAACAGCCGAGCGTGCCATCGAAGTTGCATCCGCTCTCATCGACCTCACATACTATGAGCACAAGATACCAGCCACGCAAAAACGTCCCAAGATCTGTTTCGACGAGTGGAACGTCTGGTGGTCTAAACGCGCACCGGGGTGGCTAGGCGCAGAAGAACGATACACATTGAGCGACGCGCTTGCCGTCGCAGTCTGGCTCAATGTCTTCGTTCGCAAAAGTGCAGATGTCGAAATGGCAAACATTGCTCAAAGCGTAAATGTCATTTCGCCACTCATGACCACCGAAACAGGTATCATCAAACAGACTTCCTGGTATCCATACGAGCTCTTCTGTCGGTACATGTCTGGCTCGCTAATCGCGGTGCATCTTGCATGCGAGGAGTATGATGGCCCAACGAAACTTGAATTCACGCGCGCGACAAAGAAAACACCATGGCTGGATGTTAGTGCCACAACCGACGGCGAGTGGGTCAATCTAGCCGTTGTAAACGTTCACCAGGAAAGAGACTTTGAAACCGCAGTTGCAGGTGTCAAGGGGGACGTTACTGTTTTCACTGTTACCGGCGACAATGTGGACGTCACAAACATGGATGGTGGCAAGGAGCAGGTAGGAATCCAGCAAAGCACGTGGAAGGGCGAAGGCAAGTTCACTTTCAAGAAGCATAGTTTCACGCTGCTCCGATGGAAGGCTTAGTGCAACATTCTGTAGTATAACATATTCCACTTCTGTTACAATACCTTTAGTCAGAGCTTAGTAGATACCAGCTACAGAACTCTATAGATGTGCTCATGGAGCCAAGGAAAACATAGAAGGAAAAATATACCCATAGACCTAGAGACAAATAAAAGGATCTCGAGACATCCATGATAAAAAAGTTGACAAGTGCTAAGTCACCAGGAGTCCAAATCCAACAGCCTTATGAGTAGAGATCTACTTAAGTCGCATGATTTACAAAGATCTATTATGCGTCAACTGCGCCTGAAACAGCGCAGTCGAAGTAAGGTACTCGCGGGGCGTATTTTAGCTAACCATCAACTCGCTTAGCGAATCCGTGTAAATATCAAGATACGAAACTTAATCGTTAGTTTGCTTTTATTCTCCTTGCGTATATACGAGACGCAACTCCCCGTATATGCACCTCCTAGTGGAGGCTTTTTATGATCTGTAGTAGGTATCTTCGTTGCAGGACTATTGGTGCCTTTTACATGATCCTCAGTAGATTATACACACACATTGTCGCTACTCCCCCTCCGCCTTCTTTAACTAGGTAGATGATGCACATTCATTCTCTAACACCCCTAAGATTGTCAAGGAATTCTTTTAGAGGTATGAGTCATAGTTACTTAAGTTACGGCTAGGGCTGCTTTTGTAAGAACTTGTGTCCCTAAACTGACTGTTATCAAGTGCAGCTGAATTATTAGCAGCCCCTACTACAGCCTCTATCGTAGCTTTTTCACATAGTGTTAATGTTCGTGACATAATTCTTACCAGCTTCAACTAGTGTTTGGTTGTAGCATCTACTCCTCCTACGCCGAACAACCAAGCCGACACGTATAATCTATGAACATGGACATTGATATAGGTGAGTGAAATATCTTGACGGCATCTTTACCCGTGGTACAGCATGAGCGCACCCGGAGCGGTTAACCATAGAGCTAATTCTTCCTCTCACTACTATCACGAAGTCAAAATACCCTATTCAGGACTTTCATAACAAGGTTTAGAACACGTGAATGCTAGCTTGATTTCGTAATGAGAAGGGAAGGGGAGGAAAGTTTTCTTTCCAAAAAATGTGTGTATACGGGATTGAATACATGTAGTGAAGCTCGATATCAGTTTTTAGAATGGCGAAAAGAACTCACAATGTAGGTATTTCATCTCCAACATGGTAGATGTTGTTGTTGTAATAGTTTTGACTCGTCCTACACTATCTGAACGTAATAGCTTTCTTTAGAGGCAATAAAAAAGCTTCCGACAGAAGCGATGAGACTAAGTTCAAGCGTGAATATTTAACGGCTTAACATGTCTAGCTACCAGTAGGCCCCGGTACGAGAGGGTTAAGATAGTGAAAGCATAGCTTAGCCATGGTCTCAATGCTTAATATATATTATCTCTAACACTTCCATATTGACATTGTGAAGTCAATAGATGTTAAGATAAAGATTGGATTAGAGCCGTCTTAAAAGATTAGGTACAAGGAGCATACCCACACCTGCCTAACAGCGGCAGTAGAGGCAGAGACAGAGGTAATTTACTAGACTTTTACGCTTATAAAACACCTCTATAAGGCGCTCTATATATTTGGTAGCACGCTGCGGCTCCCAAGATTACGTATAGAGCGCCTTATATTATAGAAAATTTACCGTATCAGGCTTTATCTAAACTCTGCTAAGCTAAACGCCTCTAGCCACAAGCCTTCGGGGATAGAGCTAACATGAGCCAACATATAGTAACACCGTGGATCATTAGAAATCTAGATATAGTACAGCTATATAGTTTAAAGACTAATATAGTGAGGTCACTGTGATCATGCGCAATATAGTGGCAACACTAATTTGAACCCCTCGTATAGGCGTGCTACGATAAGCAGGTTGCCTTATAAACCAACTTACATTATTTCGTTTCTTGTAGTATTGTCCGTCCATTCGAGCAATGTTCCCCAATCCTTACAAACGTGTTTTGAGCCCAGCCCGTGTGTGCCACTCAACCCACGAAGAGCTAGATATGGATCCGAGCCTTCGAGTGCTTGATCGCCAGCACACATCAAACCCATCCTTACGTAGTCGAAGCAATGTAGGATATGCTCGGCATTGCTCTTTTGGTCAACAACGTAATGGAACTGAAGCCAGCTTTGCATGACCATGTACTGCGTATCCAACTGTTAGATCTACAATTTCAAAGCCCATGGTCTGTTGAGAAGGATGTTCTTACGAGGCAGTGTACTTGATGGAAGGCTGAGATGCTCCAGTATTCGCCATAATCATCTTGGGTTGCTGATGGTGGAAGAGAGTATCTTGCCGGATCAGTGACCAGTATAAACCCTTTCCTTTCTATGAGAGACTCGTGGTTAGGTAACAGTTTCGAGAGCCGGCACGTTCGGAACTGCTGACATACCGGGAAGTAGGCGGTGCCAGGACGGTTCAATCATTTCGATTGTATCGTTGTAGCTCAAAGTCCCGTGAATGATGTCGTATGTTGGTACGAACGAAGAGTCGTTCCAAAACTCTACAAGTCGGGTTTGAACTTCATCTGATGGTTAGTCGTCGCCATAATTTCGCATCATGAGACACTCACTTTTGGGGACAATTCCATTAAGCTCGCCTGCAAGTATAAAATCATCGTCTCCTAGTGTAGTTTCAACTACCGGAGTGACGTGCTGGCTGGAAGCCCACCAGATGCTACCGCAAATGCCTAGAGTCGTAAGAGCTCCAGCAATGATGCCACAGAGAAAAGTCAACCAGTGAGACTTGCCACATGACGATGACGCAGTTTTCGACGTAAGCGGAAAATATGTACCCATAAGAGCCGTGCTTTCCTCACTGCTGGCGCGCGTTGTTATATCATCGAATGCGACATTAGTGTCGACCATCATTGTGACATGTGTCGTAAAAAAGAGCCAACAACTAGGTGGTTCATCAATATAGAAGCTAGGGCGAGGTGCAGTCTAGGCAAATTGTAAAGGTTCCCTTAAAGGGAGGTTACGGCTGAGCACTCTCATGCGTGTGGCCTGCGCATGTTCTGATTGGACCACCAATACCATGATGCCGCCAGTGAGTATTTCGCTTGCTTGTACGGAGCGTCGTATGCAAGACTGAGTAGTGACACGGGCGGGAGGCTGTCCACTAACTCATTCTAGGTAGGGAAAGTGCTATTTGTAGGATAGTGTATGTTTGGTATATGAATAGCACGAGTCAAGCACTAGCTACACCCCAGTCCAGTCCCCTGTTCGGGTAGCGTAGAATTAGTTGTCTCGGCAGCTGAGTGCCTAGTGCCAAGCTACGTACGTACCGGAGCGAAAAGGTCCGTATCGTACTGTTTTGAAGTCCACCACGGTAGTTTCCATCCCAAATTTTCTTACGCGAGCCACCCGAACAGGGGCTTGGGGTGTATTTCGAGTGGCGAAACGAAGCTCGAACCGAGTTGGGAGCGTCGCCACAAAAAGCATTGCAAAGCAGCTAGGGTTTCAGTTTCTGTTCATATGTATGGTACCTAACAGTACGTACACATGAAAAGCCCCTATAGAAGCTCTTGGGTAGCGCTTTTCATGCCGTTATGATGTTGCTTAATTCCATTGGATCTGCAGTCCGAGCGTGAGGTGCCCATCCTTAACTTAACCGCAGACTTGTATATTCCAATTTACATAGGCGCACTGTGCTGCAGTTCGTGCGATGGACCTCAATTCCACATATCTCCGGCCGCAGGGATGCATCTGATGACGACGTGGCCCAAGAAACGCTACAACAGCTCACAATATCTGTAATAAGTCCGACCGACGTTCAGGATATGGACGTATGCACTGGAAGTAACGTCCACGCCACAGGAAGGACCGAGTGTTACTCACCAATTGCGGGCTTTTGGATCGCGGATCTCTGCCTCCTCCCGCTCCTGTAAGGCCTACAGCTGGTCAGCTTGATGTTCTAGCGCAATAGTCACTCGCCAGTCCATACAATATCCTATAAAGGGGTGACGTTTACCCTTTTCGAGTATGGATTGGTCGAATGGTGATCATTTTGATTGCCAACAAGCACAATTGCTTTTTGTACTGCCTTGCAGTTTCAACCCAACCCGCCTCTGCCCAATCCAAGTCTAGAGCTAGGCACGTGGTGTTGGCGCAGGTACCGAAAGAAACTAGGTTGCTTGGCGGCGAAGGCAAGGGGCAGGAACAAAAAACGCCTTGCGAGGATCTTGGTTCAAGACTCCGGTGAGAAGAGTGGTCAAAATCCCATCGGCCGTAGAATCGATGGTAATATGGGCTAGGCTAGATATCCGGATAAACCAATCGTAGATCTCCTAGGGGGATGACATAAGCTCTCGTGAATTTCAGATTTGGCGATTGGTTCACGCCACTCGGGCCTTCGCTCTTAGCCTGACCTTAACTAGTGAATTACTACGACACTGTAGAGACTGACAAGTACCGTATGAATTAGCAAGACCTCAGGGTCTACATGAAGATCTTGCGTCAACATACACTTGTGTTATTTTGCTTATATAACGCCTGCGATTGACTTAGCCTTACCGGTAACTACATCTAGCCCAACACTTTCTGCTCGTATTCTTTTCTACGGTACCGTCTCGTCACCACCCACGTGTGCAATTGCCGGGCGCCAAGAACAAAGACTATCCCAATTGCCCGGGTGGTGGCGAGGGTTCTAGATGGCCCATGCACACTAAAAGCCATGGCATCATGTAAAACGAAACGGTGGGTGTATATTACGGTATTCGCATGGGATACCCGCCTAGCCTGAAGAGTCAAGATATGAACCCCTGGGTCCTGGGTAGTGGGCTAAGAAAGCATTGGGCACGCGGCAAAAGTTCCGTCACGATCTGAGTGGTATTCAGAAAACTCCATGACTAGATGTCAGAAACAGTGCCAACCAACGTGCGTCAAGTTGTTTGGACGACATAGCAAAGGCTGTTACGCTGTCCAAATGGTCCTCTCCTTCAACACTATGAGGCATCATTGTGGCATCGTCTTCCATTGATTGTTCATTAGACTTCATTAGTTACCTCGATAAGATAAATGTACATTGCCACGCAAGTATCAGGCCATCTTGGGCTCACTTGTAACTCGGTCCGTTAATGGGGCTACACAGCTGGCCGCACGGGAACAGATGCTCAGTGAATCACTCCGAAGGGTTTTCGGAAATTATCAGCACTAATCAGTACCTACCAGCACTGGCCTTACTTTGGTCTACCATGTAACGGATTGCAATACTTTCCGTATCTGCAGGGTTACAGGATAACACCAATCGTTGGGGGCAAGGTTCCAGTTTTTCCACATCCAGGTAGGCACGCAGTCAAGGCATGTTCAACAAGTAGCCAAGCAGTCCAGGCACGTTCAACAAATAGCCAAATATGGTAGCTACTGAAGGTATATAAAGGGGCCTCCTCTTGGGTACACTGGACATCATCACCATCACCATCATTAGATACCTTCTTCACAACGACCTTCATATACCACAAGATCCATCCACTACTCCAACATCAAGACCATCAACAACTATGAAGTTCTCCACTACTCTTTCCCTGGCCCTTCTCGCCTCCCTTGGCGCCGCTGCCGCCATCCCTCAGCCTGAGGCACAGGAGAAAAAAGTAATCAGTTACGGCGCACTCAACAGGAACAACGTTCCCTGCAGTCGAAGGGGTGCCTCGTACCAGAACTGCAGGGCAGGCGCCAAAGCCAACGACTATAGCCGTGGATGCAGTACGGGTACTCGTTGCAACCGTGAGGGCAAATAAGAGAAAAACACATCCTTGTAAGCAAGCTCTGCCATCAGTTCAAGCTTAGACTAACGGCACAGAACGCTCCGAACCAACACACTTGTTTCGTTCTCCACGGTCTCTACCTGCTGCTTCTTGTTGGTGGTTTCAGTTGCTTCTGGTGGGCAGATTAATATGACATTTTTCGATGTGGGAGGATTATGAGGGACTTGAACAATTTATAATTTGACTTCACATCCGTATAGAACTGCATTGTACTAGTTTTGAATATACCTTCTTTTTGGCAATGCTTGCTCCGATGACTATGATTATACCTATGATAGCGTTGTTCGATCTTTAACCCTGAAAGTTGTTAGTTATGTCCAGAGATAACGAAGGCAGCACATCCTTTCAACGCTGAGCAGTAGAGCCTGTTGCTAGGATTTTATTATTCTTAGGCTCACTTCTTAGTTTCTAGATGCTTAGTGCAGCATGATGGTGCTAGTCGTGCTCCATTGTTGTGTGGCAGCCATATGCGGCCCGTTACCTAATGCACCATATGATTAAAGAACAACATTAGATTTTCTTTCAAAATGACACTACACGCATTAAACTAGGAGTGGACTTCTTAGAATTGAAAATTACTATTCGTCTCATGTAGTATAGAGAAAATAACTCGTTTACATTGAAGCCTAATTCTTAAGACATGAGTCTAGGGGAGAACTTCGACCTCTGTAACTGTGTTTCTACCGCCGAGTTACCTTGTCTGATCCTATAGTCCAAAATTGATATTAGCTTGACCTCTTTCCCATAACAACAGCGTTTCAATTGCTTACTAGTTAATTTGTGTTGCAAAGGAGGCCTCGTTCAAAGTCCCAGCCAAGTTGTTGATACAGGGATCGGACTCGAAGGGTTTAGCTGCTTGTGTGATCCTACATATTGCCAAGGAGAGGCTCTACAGAAACCTCCTCCTCTCCTTAGCTACATACAATACAATGATACATCTCCTGACTATTCCTAAGCTCCTTATTTACACCACAATTTGGTAGGGACCAAGGGAGAGTGTCCTGCCTGCACATCGATTGTCAGGACGAAGAACGCCTCCCACCCGTGGACCACACCACACAGCCAGAAAGCTACATACAGTCCATGCACATGTACCAGGTGACTAGGATACTACATATTGTTGTAGACGCTGTTCTTCTCATCGAGGAATATGGTTTCTACCTAGCTCGAGCGAAGGCATTTGGGCTCCTGCTTGTCTACCGTTGCATCGTGGTTGCCGCAGCGTTGAGATACCGTATCAACTGGTGTACAACGGTTGCACAAATTCAGGGCCGAATTTGCCGTTACTATTATATAAGCAGCCTTGACTAGCTACAATCTAGCGTGGATCATCTGATTGATGAGATAATCGACGCTGAGGTAGTAAATATAGTTTCGTAAGCCGTTCTCTTTGATTAGCCCCATGCGTCTCGTCTCCGCTCATGGGTGCAGCTGTTGTGTGTCAGACTTCAGACTCAGCCAAAAGGACTAGAATCATCAACATTTTTTTGATAGATTGACGATGAAGCTCATAATATATATCAGATTCCTGACATTGTGTGACAATTTATACGATAGTAGAACAAAACGTTTATCCTCATATAGCACGTTAGTTTTGGCTGAGGATAGATGTTTTACATACCGTATGCACAATTTAGTGCCGTTAATAGTTCCTGTTTCCAAGGATATATACCCATTGATACCTATGGTACTCTTGAGAATTTGTGATTCTGCAATATGCATGTTTAGGTCTTCCAAACTTTTGAGCGAATATTTGTCTTGAACGTACTACAAAAATACAAGAAGTACTCCCGGTGGGGCTGCTTACAGGGGGCAGAGGTGGCAGTGCACGCGGAGATTCGAAGCTCTGTAATGCATAGATTACATGCAAATTCTTAGTAATTTATGTATACCCTTACACATTCCTAAGCGTATAATGCCTTAATCTGCTAGTTAAGCATGCCTATTTTTCTAGAAGACTCGCATATAATACAATTTATCCTAGTGTAGTACAGCTTGATACTAATACCTTGAGGTGGCGTGAGCAGCCCTACTGGGAAGTACTTCATGTTTTTTGTAGCAGTTACGATATAGTAGTTACCATATTCCATGAATATGATTGAATGGCATTTGCGATCTTGATGTTCTCTCCTCAAATCACGGGTTGGGTGGCTGAAGGCTTGGCGCTGTGTGGAATTGCTGACGACCATGCCACAACTAGCTCTTCAGGTATTGTCTGAACATCCCACATCGAAAACGCCATCTTAAGTCGGATCCTCCTTCACAGTTGACGCAACCACAGCTACTATTCACTGATACTATCGATCACAGTTTGTAACGCACCGGGATGTTTTTGTGTTCAAAGTTCGCAACCCCACCAACATTCTATCTTCTTCCATCCTCTTCGTGCCTCTGGTCCACATGGACTTGACAGCTGTCTGGACTAGTCTAAGGTTGACTGATGGACTGCTACTCAGTCTGTTTCGGGATGTGTTTCGGACGCTGTATCTGAAGAGATCCGCCTTTCAGAGGGGCTCAACCACGTGCGCCATCAACAATCTCCAGAATTCCATTCCACCGAGATAGCGCCGGTGGGGTAGAATCGACGTTTGTGCTGGACGAACATCCTCGGATCGGTTTGGGCGCAGTGGCAGTTGCACCGGCTTTTCTCTTCAACAGCGATACCCATGGTTGTTGTACCATAGTGCAGGTGTCGCACTTCGAGCCCGGTCTGCATGACAAATCAAGCACAAGGGCATTACCGGTTCCCAGAAGCGGCAACCTGTCGCCCACGCAGTCGATCAGCCCTGCCAATTGAAGGCCGCTGGGGCTACGGTGCGGTGCTTAGTCTGCTCCTTGTGCCCCACGATTTTGCATCGGAGTGGGGTAACGGGTATCAGCCAAGTCCGGCGTGGAGACTGGCCGTCACGTTTTTGATTGTACTTGTACCGAGGATAACAAATGAAAGCTTGCGCATAACTGGGATATCGCAAGCGGCAACAGACGGACGACCTAGACCACCTTTAAGAGGAGTTGCTCGCCCACCTAGGATTCACGGCTGCATCTTTGCGTTTTTTTTTTCCAATTCATCATAAGCGATACGATACCCATCCACAATCATGTCTCCAGGAAAAGTGTCTACTTTCAATTTCGAGGAATTCCACAACATTGTCGACGGCAAGAAGCGTGGCTCAGATAAAACTCATCATGGCATTAACCCGTCAACCGGCAAGGAGCTCTGGGGCGTGCCTGTCGCTAGCGAGAAGGACCTAGACGATGCTGTTGCGGCTGCGAAGAAGGCCTTCCCTGCGTGGCGAGATGCGGGTATCGAGAAGCGCAAGGAGGTCATGGGCAAGCTGGTTGAGCTGTATAGCCAGTATACTGAGGAGTTCACAACTTTGCTGTGCGCCGAGTTGGGCAGGCCGGTGGGTTCCAACACCAACAAAATGTTTTGCAAGCGTACTCATACAAAGGCAGAGGAAATTCGCCGCGCTAGAAGTCGGTGGTGTCATGGGATTCTTCAACCACCATATTACGCTTGACATTCCCAGCGAGAGCTTCGAGGACGACGAGAAGACAGTATACACAGAGTACACGCCACTTGGTGTTTGTGGAGGTTAGTGCAGATTTTTGGTGAACCAGTCAGGACACTAATTCTAGTCCAGCTATCTGCCCATGGAACTTCCCTCTCATTCTCTCCTGCGGAAAGATTGCGCCTGCTCTGTTGACTGGTAACTGCATCATCGTCAAACCATCACCCTTCACTCCCTACACCTCCCTCAAGTTTGCTGAGCTCGCACAAGAGGTCCTTCCTCCCGGTGTCCTGCAGGTAGTCGGTGGCAACAACGACCTCGGCGTGTCCATGTGCAAGCACCCCGATATTGCTAAGATCTCGTTTACCGGCTCCACCGCGACGGGAAAGAAGGTCATGGAGACTGCATCGAAGACACTGAAGCGCGTCACCCTCGAGCTCGGCGGCAACGATGCCTCCATCATTCTCCCAGACGTAGACATCAAAAAGGTCGCCCCTGAAGTCGTAATGGGCGCCTTCCAAAACAGCGGCCAAGTCTGCGTAGCAACCAAGCGCATCTACATCCACTCCTCCATCTACAAAGAGTTTGTCCAAGAAATGGTCAACGTAACCAAGACGTTCAAAGTCGGCGGCCCCGACGACGGCGACAACATGCTCGGCCCCGTGCAGAACCAAATGCAATTCGAGCGCGTCAAGGACTTCTTCACAGACAGCAAGGCCAAGGGCTACAAATTCGCAGTCGGCGAGCCAGACATCCAAGCCTCTAATGGCTACTTCATCCAACCCACCATCATCGACAACCCCCCCAACGACTCCCTCATCATCCAGGAAGAGCCCTTTGGCCCCATTGTGCCCACACAGCCATGGTCCGATCTCGACGAGGTGGTTGCGCGAGCCAACAACACAAAGGCCGGTCTCGCGGCCTGCGTGTGGGGTAAGGACGTCGAGCAAGCGACGAAGGTTGCACGACGCCTGGAAGCGGGCTCCGTCTTTGTCAATTCCTTTGAGAAGTTGACGCCCAGGGCCATCTTTGGCGGACACAAGGAATCGGGGATTGGGGGTGAGTGGGGCAATACGGGCTTGTTGGCTTATTGCAACCCGCGTGTTATTCACATTTATAAATCGTAGTTGGGCTTAGTTGTAGATGTATAAATTATTTACAATACGTGAAGGTAGAGATGAATATGTTGGTTGTTTGGTAAAATGGCTTCTAAGTGAGCGGGTTTCGGACATTTTTTTTGCTGATTTCCCGCGTGATGTTTTCTTTCCCTCGGAGTGACATTCATTCTTGGGACGAGGACGGCGGTAGTTGTGGCCCTTTTTCATCCATACTAAGCAAGTCGTCGAGCGAATGTTGCAGCACTCTAGTACATCAAGCTATGACATCACAAGCCGGCTGTCTACCGAAAAGAAAAGACAGACAATTCCTAGAAAACATGTCCTTTGCACATGGCAAATACCTACCTACTATATACTTGTTCCCAAAAAAAAAGGTCAACTATATACAACAGAAGCCAAACCCCTAGCCCCCAACCACCCTCCTCTTTCCCCCTCCCCTCAAGCACCCCCCCCCCCCTAAGCAAGAGCCCCACAAAGTCCATTATACGCCGCCTTAGCCCTATACTCCCCATCAAACAACAACGGGGTATCCCTGGCCCTCCAAGAATCCGGATCCGCGACCCCCCAAACCGTAACGCCCACACAATTGCTCACATCCAAGCACGCCGTGACAGCCGTCTGATAGTCCGCCGGCGCCGCACCCTTGATATCCAGCTCGGTGATTGCACACTCGGGCACAACATCGCAGACGGTCTTGAGCGCGGCGGGGAAATCCCCAATCGGCCAGTAGCCGGCGAGATGGGCTTGGGAGCCGATGCCGTCGATGGGGACGCCGGCTGCGATCCACTCTTTTACTTTTGCGGCCATGGCTTTGGTCTTGGCGTACGAGGCCGAGTCGAGGTTGTAGTCGTTGATGTAGAGTTTTGCGGTAGGGTCGGCGGCGCGCGCAGTGTTGAAGGCGAGGGCGACGTAATCTTCGCCCAGCACGTTGTAGAAGACGGAGCTACGGAGTGTGCCGTCTTCGGCGAAGATCTCGTTGACCACGTCCCAGGCGTAGATGCGGCCTTTGTAGGGCGTCATTAGCTTTTGGATGTGGTTGACCATTACTTCTTGGAGCGTGGTTGGGTCAGTGATGGAGGAGACCCAGGTCGGGAGTTGAGAGTGCCAGACTGTGGTGTGCCCGCGAATGAGTTTGGAGTTGTTGGTGGCGAAGGAGACGAGGGCGTCGGCGCCGGAGAGGGTGAATGTGTTTTGCACATTTTCGGTGGCGTCCCATTTCATGCTGGTGTGATTTGTCAGTATGCAGTATATCAATCTATGGGAAGATCCTGTAGACTTGTTCAGGGGCTTAACATACCTGTTCTCTGGCGTAACCTGGCCGAAGTTGTCAAGGATAATCTGCTCAGTGTCTCCCTTCGCCAGGACTCCTCTATCGGTAGCCACACCGATGTACTTTTTGCCATGTGCCTTGAACACAGCATCAAGGGAACAGTCCTCTCCAAACTTGCCACTACCCCCTGGGTTGGGAGCAGGGCTCGAACTCGGTGCCGCACTGGCTGCCGCTGACGAAGCAGCCGCAGAGGATGAAGCCGTTACCGGCTCCACAACAGTAGCAAGCGTTGTTGGGACAGCAGAGGGCTCACTGCCAACAGTAGTAGAGCTGATAGTCGGCGCAGGATTGCCTTCGCCTTCAGCATCAACAACACATTGACTATAGTACTCGTTGGTCTTGCTACAAGTCCAGCCGTCGATACAGGTTGTCTCGCCGGAATGGTTCACACCACCGCATTGACCATAGGGCTGTACAGCAGCAAGAACGGCGGTCGTAGATGTCAAACCAACAACCGCCAAGTAGATGGACGATCCACGGATATGCATTGCGATGTTGAGACTGCGTCAAATCTGATGCGGCAGATGTAGAGAAAGAATATATCAAGATTATCTTTTGAAGGATGGTGGAAAGATGGTGGGCGGAAGTAATAAAAATATGGTACGGAAGCACGCTCCCAAAAAGAACGTATTGGTAATGAGAGGACGGATCAAACAAAGTGATCAAATATACGGACCAGGCGGGTAACGAACCGAAGGAATTGGTTGTGCGGACAAGCCTCTTATATGAACATGCAGAAGTTCTAGACTGTAGGATTCGCTGGTGGACCGGTGGTGGCTAGTCCTGAGAGCGTTGTTTCATGAAACTCTTGAAACGCCGTCCTGGTGATCATTGCAAGGCAGGAACAATTTCCTCCGTGTTCTTAGCGGATACACGACCAGGAAACAAATGTGATGCCAGCATACATTGTACAGAGTCGAAGAGGCATCATCAAGATTGGGTTGATATGCGTGCATGCTAAGCGAGATGGCACTATATCTCATATGCTGTAAAGTGTGATGGGCGGGTCATCTCAACCGGAATCCAGGTTTGCACATTATGCGCGGCCCATGTCATGGCTGAAGCGAGTTAGAAATATACACGGCCTATACCCGTTGCAGCTAGAACAACATGCCACCGGTTACTATAAAGTTCCGGAGTAGAATAGGAAAGCCGTAGAATAATGACATTAAGACACAGAGATAAATACGGAGTAGAGGTATCACTATGCTACACCCAATCGCAAGCTGACAGCACGGCGATGAGCTTCAAGCTCTTCAACCCGCGCAAGCTCCATAACGGCAGCACCAACATTCTCGAGTCCTTCTCTTGTCAAGTGAGAACTTGTAATGTGCTTGACATACGACGCCAGATTGACGCCAGAGTATTGCTTTGCGTAGCCGTAGGTTGCTAGACCATATATTAGTGACCACAAGATGGACCAGTAGACTAGAGAAACTTACGCAAGGAGTGGTTGACACCTGCAGAGTAATCACCGACACTCTCAGGTGTCCATTTACCGACAAAGACACTACCAGCATTTTCCACCAGATCAACGACCTTCTCTGCATCCTCAACCTGCAAGATGAGATGCTCGGGGGCGTACTCGTTGCTTAAAGTCATAGCTTCCTCGATCGTGCTCACTACAAGCGTAATAGAGTGCGCAATTGCGCCACGTACAATGTCTACACGCGGTAGAGCCATAGCTTGGTTGTGGAGCTCTTCCTCAATGGCAGCCAACTGGGACTCATTCAATCCTACTGCGATCAAGATGACCTGTGAGTCTACACCGTGCTCAGCTTGACTAAGCAAGTCTGACGCGACAAATGCTGGGTTGGCAAATGCATCTGCAATCACCAACACTTCACTTGGTCCTGCTGGCATGTCGATGCTCACTCCAGCATTAGTGTCGTTGGAGACGTGCATCTTTGCTGCTGTCACGAATTGATTGCCGGGCCCCAGGATCTTGTCGACCTTGGTAACGCTTTCAGTACCATATGCCATCGCTGCAATAGCTTGCGCGCCACCGGCGAGGACGATGGACTCTGCGCCGACCTTGTGAGCAACATATACGACCTCGGGTGTCACTTTACCGTTAGATCGGGGAGGCGTCGCGAGAACGATCTTCTTGCAGCCAGCGACCATAGCTGGTACACCCAGCATAAGCGCGGTAGATGGTAATACGGCAGTCCCGCCAGGGACATAGAGCCCAACGCGTTCAATTGGTCGAGAAAAGCGCGAACAGATGATACCTGGCATCGTCTCCACTCTCAATGGCTTGTCCTCTTTCTGGGCAGCGTGGAATTTGCGAATATTTTCGAAAGACACATCAATAGCTTTGGCGGTTTCCGGCGCTAATTGCATCAGTTCTGGAGGGAAGGGCGCTCTCAGAACAGGCGATGTCAATGAAGTCGCCTTTTCAAATTTGTGTGTATACTCGAGAAGTGCGGCGTCTCCTCTTGTCCTCACAGCCTCAATGATAGGCTTAGCAATGTCGACAATCTTCTCGCTTCCACGCTGAGCTGGTCTTTGTAACGCGGCCGTGACGGTCTCTGGGGTTTCGTTGGCAGTAATGTATCTTCTCATGGCAATCCTACCATCTCGTGTGCCTGCTGGGTCATCCTTGCTTTTTGGCACAGATGCAGCTTCCTTGACAAGCTCTTTGGTATTCGTGCCATTACTTGAGCTGTTGACAGCAGTATTCGGTGCGGTGGCTGCTGCTACTTGAGCAGCAAAAGCTGGTTTAGCATCACCTTGGCGTCTCTTCACCTTGATGCTCTTCGCATCAAGGTTACATTCGACTTCCTCCAGAGAGACGCCAGCAGCCACGCACTTGGTCAAGGCAAAGTAAAAGAGATCGGCAGCTTCAAAGGCGATCTCCTGCTTGGTCTTGGCATCACAAAGCTCGGTTGCTTCTTCCAGAATTTTGGCTCTCAGCAATTGCTCGTCGTTGAACAGTCGTGCAGTATACGAGCCTTCGGGCGCTGAAGCTTTGCGGCTTTGTAGTGTTTTCTGCAGACGCGACAGGCCACTGTACTGACCAAAACAGGTGGGGGTTGCCAAATGACAGAAGCCCCGGCCCTTTTGTCGTACGACGAACTGGAGGCAGTCGTTGTCACAATCTAGCGACATGGAAATGAGTTCCTGCACGTCTCCACTGCTGTCGCCCTTGTACCACAGTCCCCGTTCCCGGCTCTGGTACACGCCCCGTCCAGTCCGCAGACTCTCGGACACGCTCTTCTCACTGCTGTATACCAGTCCAAGGGCTACACCGCGCTCGTCGGTGACCAATGTAGCGAACAGGCCATCCGGACGGTCGCTGGTGGCATTGGCCATGAAGAGCTTTGCAACGCCCAACCCATCAGGCTGCTGTTGCGGGTCGACGGTTAGGTCCTCGGCGGGTATGATGGGTGTGGTGTGGAGTTTGGCCAGTCTCAGCACAGTCTCCATATCCGGCTTTGTGAACGACAGGTAGACATTTGATCTGTCAGTCGCCTGCTCCGCCAGCCATGCCTCCTGAAACTCGACATCCTGGGCCTGGTGGATGCAGATGTCGACTTTTGTCCCCGCCATGGCTTCGAGCATCTGCGCTTGGGTGCTTCCCGATATCGAGAGCACGAGCCGGGCCTGACTGATATTCTTGGAGATAAGCGCATCGAGTTGCTGGCGTGTGACGAAGACCTTGGCCGCGCCAGCATCGAGAAGGGAAACGACATCGTCAATGGCGGTGATGGCATCGACGGCGAGGTAGTTGGCGAACCGGCCGACCGATTGCTTGAGGTGAGTCAGGGCCTGGTCGACAGCATCGTCGGTGACTCGGACGTATACACTGCCAATATGAGACAGCGCATCTGCATTCAGGCCGCGGGTCGATCGGGCATAGTTGGCCAAGTCAATGGCAGCGATCAGAGTGGGAGCCATGATTGTGTGACAAGGCTACATAGACAACGGCACGCTGGCGATTGAAAGGTGACTCGGAAAGTAGAGAAGAAAAAAAATGGTGCACGTAGATTAGCACTTAGCATCTCGTCATTCGCGCGGGGCCTCCTCCGATCTGCCCCGCCATCATTGATCCATGACGCTACTAGGTAGATGCCTGGAACGCACCCAATTATACATCTAAACGACCGTCACTATAGATAACATGACAATAGCCATCTTTGCTCCCTCACAAACCACACCGCCTTGCTACAGGTCCTATTTCCTATTCTAGAAAAGGACACACCAGCATGGTATGGTCTTTCGACAACCAACACAAACACTGCAGGTACCTTACCACCCCAAAAAAAAATAAACCCAGGGCACTTCTTCGAAGCCGCGCAGGAGAATCTGGGAAAGGTTGGGAAGGTAAGATTGCCGAGTGGAGATTTGGCCTGGCCATCGGAGTAGCGTGTTCTCTCCCTCTCCCATCGAGAAGACTATAAAATAGGAATCGTATGTTGATCACTAAAGATTGATATTAAGACAGTCTCAATTCTACATGAAACGAATTCCTGCCCTTAGATAGATCTTCATGGGTGATGTACATTGATTTCCAATCAAAAAATGGCCGCATTCATCGAGCCTGCTGATGTGCACATGCAGCATCTTCCCATCAATCCAGTCACTCCCCAATTACAATACCATCTATTCATCATCCTCACTCTCCTCATCTTCCTCGATATCCACATCCTCATCACTAAGCTCTTCCATATCCAGGTCCTCCTCCTCTCCCGAATCAGCTGCAAACTCCTCTTGCACATCCTTGTCGCCCGCCTGCTCAGCCTGCTTCCTCTTCTTATCATCCGTCTTCCTCGCATCCTCCAACATCTTGGCCTTTGCCTCTCTCGACTTTCTTTGGCCTGCCACATATGCGCCCAATGGCGTTTTATCCCACCCCAACTCCTTGAGGAAGCCGTCAACACCCGCGCGGTCATGGGGTGCAAAGTCAACCTTTGCCCGCTTTTCTTCGATCCATCGCGAATTTGCCTCAAGTTTCTGTACCAATAGCGCCATAAGCGAACTGATCTTCGCATTGCGGTTTCCGCTACTCTTCTTGGTCATGGCTTTGACCCAGCGCTTCAGCGTAACGATGACGGGAAGGGCTAGTTCCGGGAACGCAATGTTCTTGGTCCAAAGAATGAAGAATTCGGCCAGGAGCTCGGCAACTTGCTCACCTACACCATCTTGGTAGACTCGCGTTCGTAGATAGGCCTTTGTTGCACGGATCGTGGTACTGAAGTCGAGCGCTTTGAGAGTGCTAGGCTTCGGTGGCTTCTTCATTTCGGCTGAGTTGAGGACTTCGACAAGGGCTGGCGCAAGAGGAATGTATGTTGCTGTTGCCGATGAAATTCGAAGGAGCGAACGCACGAGTTGGAAGCGAAGAGGAAAGTATTGTGCCGTGGGGATCAATCGCATCGCACCGAGTGTGACCTGGACAACGGGGTAAATGAGCGGTCGAAGTGGCGATGGCTTACCGGACTCTGCCTCACGCAGAGACTCGCAGTGAGCTGCAACCACGCGAGACCAAAAGTCCAGCGAGTGGATGTATTGCCAGTTGTATACGGTTTTGTACGAGTCCTTTGTTTTGTTGGTGATGCTTGTTCGTAGATGTATAGCGAGTTGGCGGATAAAACCAAAGCCTGTGGTATAGCCGACGGTAGGATCAATGCCCCAAAGCTCTGATGCCGTGTTCTTCATCAAGTTTATGCCCTGAATGTTATGGACGGTGGTGTTCCTTGCGCCCTTTACAAGTCCTTGGTATACTTGCTTCAACACAGCCTCGCGAATGCTAGGGTCGCCGATGACAAGCAACCGGCGGAGGACCAGGAAAGCGGAAAGACGACTCATTTCGTTGTTTGCAGAATCTGCCCACACAGACGAGACTGACCGTATGACTTCACGCACAATCTTCTTGAAGGATAGCACGTACGGCAGTAAGGAAGATAACGAGTCCAAGGTCATTCGCAGTGTGGAAGCATCAGACAGGTTCTCGAGGAGGTGGTGAATCGAGACGGTGTGCGACTTGAGGAGTGGCGTGAGGGTGCGAAACTTCTTCGAGTCGGTGGGCACACGACTGGTAGTGTTAGTAACATGTAAGATGATCAAAGAGTTGTACCGACATTTTGCCTCCAGCGCTCTCCTTTATGGGCAGATGGTGTTGGAGCACATTCGGGACGAGCTGGAGTGTGGTGACGAGGACCTCGTGGTACACTGGAAAATGTGTCAGAGCTGAGATTATAGTTATATATCAAGGGGTGCATGCCTTCTGGGTCTGATATCGTGTACTTGTAGTCCTTTCCGGCCTGATCGTCGTTGAGATGTGCTGCGGCACGGAAAGCCAGAACGACCTCCTTCATGGCGCGGAGAGACGACTTGGATTCCATGGACTCCTTCCACTTCTGGACAGTCTTTCGTGTGAGTTCATCGCTCCCCGCAGCCTCGCTCTCTTCATCTGACGCCTCTTCTTCAGCCTTGGTCTTGGCCGTCTTTTTCTTCTTCTTCCTTGGGGTTGCCTCGTCTTCACTGGCACTGAGCGCATCGATTTCAGCAAGGTCGGCGTCTTCGGCAAAGTCGAGCAGCTCAGCATCGTTCTCCTTGAGATACTTGTAGAAGTCGGGGTCCTTGCTGGCGAGTCCAGCGAGCTGCTCCTTGTGTGCATCTGCGTCGTCGCCCGAGTCGCTGTCAGAGGCAGACTCGCCGCCAGAAGCCTGCGCCTCGGCCACGTCGTCGTCGGAGCCGGCGGCCTCGACTGGCGTGCGCTTTCGCTTGCCCGTTTTCGCCTTTGGCTTCTTGTTCATGGCGGGGATCTGGAAGCCGCCCTGGAAGAAGTGGTCCATGGACATGTCGCCGAAGCCGTCGTCTTTGACGCCATTTGCCTGGGGCTTGGCACTGACATCGCCGTCGAGCTCCTCTGCTTTGGCATTGTCTCTGGCCTTGCGCTCCTTCTTCTTCACGTCCAGGTGCTTCTTCTGCTTGATCTTGGCGACATCCTTGCGGCGCTTGAGGACATCGTGCAGCTTGTTCTTCTCGAACTTCTTGGTCGCCTTGGAGACGGGCATCTCGACACGGGCGGTTGGGATGTTGGCGTCTCGGGCGGCAATGTGGTGGGTGGTGTAGCTGCGGGTGAGATGTGGGCGAGGCAGTCCAAAAGAAAAAGTTGGTGCCAAGAGTTGTGTTGCAGGGTAGAGTACCGTACCTAGCTCCGTACCTAGCTCCGGTGGCCGCCCCACGCTCACGCTTATACATTGCCAACAACAACAGCAGCAGCAAGTAGACGGCAGGCCGTGGACAGCATCTCCCCAGTGCGCTTTCCCATGTATACCAATCGCCAGCTGGCCTATGCGCCAACGCCCTACATTCCACGCTCTGCGCTCTCTGCCACCATCAACCTCGACGAGGTATGCGACACACTGCCTGCCTGCTTGCCTGCCTGCCTGCCTGCCTGCATACTGCCTTGCGCACCCGCTGATTCCCCCCGCAGGAAGTCAAGCTCTCGACAACCAACGCTGAGCGCGACCTCAACGACTCTCTAGCCGAAATCTACAGCATCATCATCACCCTCGAAGCCATTGAAAAGGCCTATCTGAAAGACTCCATCGCCGAGGCCGACTACACTGAGACATGCAACCGCCTGCTGAAGCAATACAAGTCCAACCTGGCCAACGACACAGTCGCAAAGGCCTTTGGTGACCTGGACAAGTTTGCAAAGGAGTGGCATGTGCGTCATGGCCGACTCCCCGCCCTCTTCCGCCTGCTGACCAGACTTCAGATGGAATGTCCGCGTGCACTGGAGCGGCTGCGGGTAGGCATCCCAGCCACCGTCGAACAGGGCCCCTCGAAGCCCAGCCAGCAGGGCGACTTTGCCGACGCGACGCTGGTGATGAATGCCACGGAAAACTTCATCACCTTGCTGGACGCCATCAAGATCGGGCTGGTCGAGAAGGACACGCTGCATCCGTTGCTGGTCGAGATCATCCAGGCGGTGAACAAGGTGACAGACAAGGACTTTGAGAGCAAGGGCAAGATTGTGCAGTGGCTCATCACGCTGAACCAGATGCGGGCGGCGGAGAAGCTGGACGACGAGCAGGCACGCGAGTTCCAGTTCGACATGGATCAGGCTTACTACGGCTTCAAGACGACATTAAAGAACAATTGAGCTCTTCAGCGGCCATGGCCGGTTGACGGGCATGGACAAGCGCAGTGTTCCCATGCTCGTGTCCTCCAGAGTCCAGTGTGTGTGTGTGTGTGCCTGGGCCAACATGGTGCACCACAGCACCTGGCCTGGCCTGGACCCCCGCCCGTTAGCGCCGCCGCCGCAGGAACATTTGTCGTGCAGCCCACCCCCAAGCTTCGGCGCATTGTCAACCACGGCAATGCGACAACAACATTAGTCTTGCGCATTGTCTGTACTAGTCATCATGTCTACGCTGCATGGTATGCCACATCAAGTTCTACTGGCTTCTTCCATCTGCTAAAGAGGATCGACAGTCCTCGACCTACCCCAGCTCTACACGAAGCCCGCCGCACACACACTTCTCGAAACCCTTACGTTGCTTGCCACGGTCCCGCCGTCCTGGGAAAAGAGGGACGCGCAATCCCAAAGTGGTCAAGGCAACGATGCGGCCGCACGCCAGATACACGTCAATCCTGAAGGCATCACACGATACCTGACCAGCATCGTTAGCAGTAGTCTGCGCTGGATTGACGACGAGGATGCCAAAGAAGAGATATATAATCAGGCCAGTGCCCGACTCAGCGAACGGTCTGGCCGCTCTGCCATGGGTTCCATGTCGCGCACCTTCCGCATTCCGACTTCTACTGATTCTTTCGAGCTGAGTATCCATGAGCCCGCAATGACCGGCGACGAACTGGGCTTAAAGACATGGGCAGCCTCATATCTTCTTGCCAAGCGTCTGCATACTCTCCAGCCGATGCCGTCAGATCACAACCGGAAGCTTCGTGTCCTCGAGCTTGGATCCGGCACCGGGCTCGTAGGACTTGCAATGGCAGGGTTAGGGGCCGATGTACACCTCACCGACCTATGTTCGATTTGTCCAAACCTTGCACGCAACGTGCAAGCCAACTATCAGACCATATCTCAGAACAGTGGTTCCGCTCACACAGCTACTCTGGATTGGAGTTTTCCTGCCCTGTACGAGCCGTTTGAAGACAGCACCAATACCGACGTCGTAACAAGTGTACCAGACAAGTTCCCACTCATCCTTGCAGCGGACTCACTGTATTCACCGGACCATCCTCGTATGCTAGTAGAATGCATCGCTCAATGGCTTTCGAGACAGGATGACGCCAAGGTCATTGTAGAATTTCCGTATCGGGATGCGTACCTCCCACAGATCAGCGACTTTCGCCAGCGCATGATGGATATTGGCCTAGAAATAGTAGATCAAGGCGAGGAGAATGGGTATGACGATTGGGGATCATCAGCAGACCATGGCGAAGACGAGGACGAGGACGAGGACGACACTGCACTCGTAACATGTTGGTGGTCATGCTGGGCTTGGCAAGCTGGTAAATGTCAAAAACCAGTTGCCCCGGTGCATGCTTGATCCCGCTGGCCACCAACAGCAAAACCCGATTCTTCCGGCGTTGCGGGTAATGGCCGACTAGTAGGGTCTACCAGGGCCCACCATCCTGATCACACGCCGTTTGGTTTTGGCTCTTCGCACAGTGACAGTGCTCTAGAACGCCATCGGTCATTGCGCCGAGAACTATGGACAGCTCACGAAAGCAGCAGTACAGACGCCGGATAATTAGCTCGGATAATTGCAGCTCATCCAGAAGCCGACCTGTAATGGAGTGGCTCGTTCTAAACCTTTGGCGGTATAGCTTACGATGAAGCTGTGCCTTTGGCTCCACCGGACTTTCGTCATGTCTTTTTAGTTGCGCGTAAACATTTCGACAGTGTGCTCTCCATTCAATTCACTTTTCCAGTAAAACCCTCTTTGCAAGAAACAATCTGCGCAAATTCCAAAATGACGACACAAACATCTAGCCAGAAGGTGAGCTCCATTACCCCACCATCTACCCCTCCATGCTTCACGCGACGCGCCACATAATCACACACGACAACATGACACGACTTCCGTTTGAAATGTGCAAGGCTCACAAAAACTGCAGAATCCTTCGTTTGTGCTTCAAGAACCCAACAAAGTCACATACGAGGATCGGCCCATTCCTGAGCTCCCTTCCCCATACGATGTTATCGTTAAGCCAAAGTGGACTGGCATTTGCGGCTCGGATGTGCACTACTGGGTCCACGGCCGCATCGGCCACTTCATCGTCGAGAAGCCCATGGTCCTGGGTCACGAATCTGCAGGCATCGTACATGCCGTTGGCGACAAAGTAAAGACCTTGAAGGTTGGCGACCAAGTAGCAATGGAGCCTGGAGTTCCCTGCCGACGTTGCGTGCGCTGCAAAGACGGCAAATATAATCTGTGTCCAGACATGGCCTTCGCAGCGACACCACCATACGATGGAACGCTTGCAAGATATTACACTCTCCCTGAAGACTACTGCTACAAACTACCTGATAACATGACCATGGAGGAGGGCGCGCTCATTGAGCCCACTGCAGTCGCAGTACACATTACACGGCAAGCCGCAGTGAAGCCTGGTGACTCTGTAGTCGTCTTCGGCGCAGGACCCGTAGGCCTGCTATGCTGTGCAGTTGCAAAGGCATATGGAGCGAAGAAGATAGTAACGGTTGATATCAACGACGAGAGGATGCAATTTGCGCTCAAGTATGCCGCCAACGCAAGCTTCAAGAGCCAAAGAGTGAGCGCCGAGGAGAATGCCGCAAACCTCATCAAGGAGTGCGACCTGGGCGCAGGCGCAGATGTCATCATCGATGCATCGGGTGCAGAGCCGTGTATCCAGACCGCAATACACGCGCTGCGCATGGGCGGCACATATGTGCAGGTAAATCTCCACGGACCAAGTCTCCATCGTTGCAGAAAAAAACGCGTACTAACACCACCACAGGGCGGCATGGGCAAACCCGACATCAACTTCCCCATCATGGCAATGTGCACAAAGGAACTCAACGTCAAGGGTTCTTTCCGCTACGGCTCAGGCGACTACCAGACTGCCATTGATCTCGTTGCGAGCGAGCGGATATCGATCAAGGAGCTCATCACGGGCAAAGTCAAGTTCGAAGACGCAGAAAGCGCATTTGCAGACGTCAAGGTGGGCAAGGGAATCAAGATTTTAATTCAAGGGCCTGGCGAGTAGGTGGCAAAGGATTGTTGTCATGAGGCTAAGAAGATGTACAGTATGCCAGTTGAGAAAACATCATATTACACATGTACACACACCTCTCCCTTTGTCTCTTACTGTATTCCCTGTTCTCACCCTACCCATCTCTACCGCAAAACACAAACGCAGATTTAACAAAAATGGCTTCAACCTCCTCCTTTCCTTTTACCTTTCCCTTCGCCCCTTTCATCTGCACCATTCCTCATTACCACCCAAGGCAACCACATCACCACAAAATCACACCACCATCACCACCACACCACAAACCCCTCGAACACATGATCTCCATCCCCATCCCCATCCCCATCCTCATCCATATCCACACAACATACTGTTCACTCCCTGCATAACACCCCCACCCCATTCGCCATCCTGCACACCTAAGGCACACACCCCCGACGCACAAAGCGTTTGAGGCCCCGCTAAAACTGCACTGCTTTGAAACAAGGGAGGTTTTGGGCGATGAAGGGGGAGGGATTCGGGTGATTGGTAGTGGCAGTGAGGTGGATTATAAATTGTATGTAGATAACGGAATGGGGTTGCGGAATTATGACAGGTAATGGATTAGAGAACGGGATGGCGTCATTGATGAAGGTGATAGTAGGCAGAGCGAGATAGACCGAGATAGATCGAGGCAGACTGAGGCAGATGCAGATGCAGGGGATATTGGGGAGAGTGTATGTACATTGTCTGGGCGTGTAGTGTGTAGTGTGTAGTGTAGTATATACCATCTACACCTTCCACCCATCTACCATGTGCGTTGTATATACCGTAACCGTCCATGGTACTACAATTAGTGAAATGTATACGATTAAGGAATTGGGTAAATCAGTCACATCATCGAACAATGAACACCATTTCAAAAAAAAAACTCCTTTCGTTTTCGTGGGGGGTTTTTTTTTCGTGCTTCATAAATCAGCAACTCATATATGCATATGCATTCATCATTTATCGGTGTAGCAGTGTGCTAGATGGTGTTTTTTGCTAGCAAGGAGGTTTTGCAGATGGGGATGCGGATGAGGAAGAAGCATGGGGTGCATATGATGGAAGAATGCGTTGAGCTTGTGAAGCGAACGCTTTTTGGTTCGTGGTTTTTGGATTTATTTTTTTGTTGTGCTAGGGCGATGGGTTTAGCCCTTTGGTCTTACTGCTTGTTTGCTTGCTTGTAGGTTTGGGGTAACAGTCAGCTGCTGCTGCTGTTGTTTTCCCTTTTCCCTTTTTCCTTTTCTTTTTCTTAAGAAAGAGGGGGAGAAGAAGAAGAAGAAGAAGACAAGAAGGCATTTAGGTGAAATGGGGAGATGCATAAAAGGTCATGGAATTTGCTGGATCTCGTGCGCCTTGCCAAAGTGTGTGGGTATAGTTCGAGAGTTTTGAGAAATGTGAGGTGGGAAAACTAATCATCTAAGCACCCATTTTGCGTGCGGTGGAGCCCCTCTTGGGTAACGTCCATGGTTCTGGACATACAATCTATACGAGAATTTAGTTAATTCCTAGCTCCACCGTTGATGAAGACTTTAGGGGAAAACATACCTCGCCTTCGCTGTAGGCCCAGAAATAGGCGCCCATGCCGATGATGTAGTAGAGTCCCGAGTTTGTGCCCTGGTAGATTAGGATGGCGCAGAGCGCGCTGATGGGGTAGATGATGAGCCGGGCTTCGATGGAGCGGTGCAAGCCTGTGCCTGCGAGGGGTCGGAGTGGCCATTCCCATGCGAGTCCGATGAGGCCAAGGATCATGTTTAGGACTTGAAGCACTGGCACGGGTTTCACGGCACCGTCGAGGTTCTTGGTGAGGAAGTCCCAGAAGATTTTTGGCCAGAAGAAACCTTCAAAGGCGGCTGCTATTTGATCTGTTTTGTTATTAGTATGTGCAGGGAGAAAAAATTGCGTTGTTGTTGGTGGTGGTAAGACTACTTACAGGCCGCAGCTGTGAGGACGATCAGGCGCGCCCAGTGGTTCTTGATTAACTTGCCCATCTTTGCGAATTAAAAGAAAGGATACGAGCAGTAGACCGAGCCCGCGGCGTATAAGAAAGGTAAAGGGGTGAAAAATAAAGAAGAGAAAGAAAGCAAGAATACAATGCGCGTGGACTACCAGTAGCCTGAACGACACAAAAGCATCAGCTTCGCAGGCCGGGTCGCGGGGTTTGTTATAGCAATGCCTTGTCAGCGGCGACAGATCCACTCAGCAGTCGAAAATGGTCAAGCTTTGGGGTAATGGGCGAAGCTGGTAGCGCACGGGTATGATGATGGTGAGTGTGGAATACTGGGTAGTGGATGGCTGAGGTGTAGGCGAGTCTCAGGCTTGTTAGGTGTTCAGGCAGCGTACTGTTGCCGTGTGCTTCGCGACGTGAGGTGTATCAGCGCATGGCCGGCGACAGACAGCGGGAGCCCACGTCCAAATGTAGATTCAGTTTATGCGCCCAGGGCTTGCCTTCTCGCACAAGCCCGTGCGGCCGACCCTCGACTTGGGGGGTTGGACATGGTGACTTGTGTAGCCGCTGGACCCACCCCGCATCACTGTAGTGCTGCGCCGTGGTGATTGGGTGGCTGCTGAGGCATGCAATGTGCCAGCAACGCCCGCCGGTTCTGCAGCCAACTACCCAGCATCCCGGATGGCGCCGTCCATGGTGCATAGCCTATGGAGAGTGAGGGTGGGCTGCTTGGCGAGAGGCAGTATCGTGAAAGGACTTGGAGCCATCATCGAAGCAAGCCTCACGTGGAGGGGCAAGCACCGACGGACGAAATCAGCAGGCCGGGAGAATCCTTTGGAATTGACACCGCTCTTTCACTGTCACTGTCATTGTCATGTAGGTACACTATCCGAGTTCTACCCGGCCTGCGCTGCCCCCGTGATGCCCCCGTGATGCCATGTACTGGTTGGTTGCGATAGCCACAGAGGTGATATTGAAACTGCGCGATCTGAACAGGTAATTCTCCGCCGCTGCCGATCTGACCGAGCGGCACGGTTGCACTGCCAGCCTTGCGGATGCCTCAGTGCCGGTTTCTAATCACCTCTCACGGGCAAACCACAGTCATAGACGATCACGTTAATCCCTCCCTGGCATGTCAGGCCCTGATTTCAAACAGCGTGTAACAACATAGTTTCTCTCCGAGTCGATTCATGGCATCCCACAGGCATGACAGCCGTTGAGACAAACAATGTCGTACGATAATCGTTCTGTCCCAGCGTGTAACGAGTGCTAAGCTTTTCTGCAAATCTGTCGTGGAAGCATTTGGTTAATCTCCCATGGCTTAATGCTACCAAGAGAAGTATGGTCGAACTTACCACCATGCTCGGGGTACTCTAGCAGGATACAGCATCATTGCATTGCATTGCTCAATAGTTTGCATCCTGGATAAGACATGATGAATCGAGCCTTAGGGCTAAATGAAAGAAAAATGGACCTGCTGATTCGCTGATGCCATAACAAGACGGCTAACTGATGTATAGTGAATTGACACTGTACAAGTGTCGAGCAATGGATTCGATTTTGATACTCCCTCTCTATTCGTAGTTTCCAACCCCGCTGGTCTGCGTAATCAAGCAATTTTTACACATTCACGAGTAATGGCTACATCTTGTCGGATGGTTAGCTTACGAAGCCATGGAGTCTGGATGCGGCTTTCAATGTTCGTCTCGTCACCATCGACTGTGTTGCGTTGCCCTTGAGTCTGTGACTGCACTGCGTTCGCCATATCACAGCCCTAAGGGAGGCTAATGCCGCCCACTGGCACCCACATTGCTTGCGTGCGCGCCGTCAATGAGCCGTAATCGCAAAAGAAGGCTCCTAAAATAGAGGCGAGATCTTGTACACCTGCAGCCAGCCCGGCCCAACCCCAGGCGTGGACCTACAGTAGTGGGAGCTTCCAGCGCTTCATGGCCAACGCAGATTGGTCCAGCCATAGCGCCGAGGCTACCTGGCTGTGTTTGTGCTACCAACCACATCGCCGTGGCCTCAAGGGCATCGATTTCTGTCCTCTCCACAACGCCTGGGCGGCTCCAATGGGAAAGTCAGGATAGACTCGTACCAGCAAGACTTCTTGGGTGCGTGCTCGGCTTCTGTGCAGTGCTTCTGTGCTAGGCTTGTTAGATTGAGCAACATTTCCGCCACTCTGGATTGCGTTGCACTCCCCAATACTCCATCAACCCTAACAGCCGACGGAAAATAGCCAATTTGAGTATCTATCTGTACATAGACTACGATTGCTTCTGCCATTATTCTGCAAGCTTATCGTGCAGCCATCTCTCCACATTACGACCTCACGACCTCGAACACGACCTGTTTCAGCGCTCTATGATCGCCACCCCGTAGTACACACACATCAAGCGTCTCTGTTGAAGAGCATTCCAAGAAGAACTCCAAACCATCTCGCGACGGCTCAGGCACGCCTGTCAAAACCTACAAGCCGGTGACTCGTTGAATTTCTCGACACCAAGCCCACGCATCGCCGCTGCCTGCGATCCACTGCAACCAGAACAAGCGCAACGGCCTTGGTCGTTTTGCTTTAGACCGACACACATACGGTCAACAATCGCATTGTTCAAGGAAACTTGGCGATCTTGAGGCCTTTTTCGACCATCGTTCCCTAACTCCCAGGAAAATATGGTCTTGTGCCTGGCGCTACAGGTCTGAAACGGTTTTCTCACACACCAGGCGCGCATCGCATAGGCCCAAACCCCCTCTACGCTGCCGCCAACCCCCAAATCTTGAATCGAGTCATTGAGGATTGGTGGGTCGCCCCATAACCCTGCGTTTTGTACAGTTCGCAGCTGTCATCCGCCTTAATACATCTGGTATATAGCAAATCGGTTTGAGCCACGTCCGTCCTGAACAGGCCTCTAGGTTTCAGCACCTGGTGCCGCCACACGCAGTATCGCACGGCTCGTCTGATAGCCACCTGCTTCGCATCTATAGTGCACCCTGCACCAAGACTTAATAATACCCTGGATTCGCTGACGGATCTGGGTCGCCCTCTACCTCGACTTCCTCTCTCTTCACACTTCTCTCCGCGGGTCCCGGACGCCGACATTCTTTTCTTCACTTCGTATCTCGCTGGCCGGGTCGAACTTCGACTGGATTACCCTCCAATCGGTTGTGGTTCGTTTTCTGTACACTTACATTCTTTAATCACTGCTCCATAATTGTAGCCAAACATCATCACACCAAGAAATTGGAGCTTGGAGTAGGAGAACGTCACAGTCGGATTCCACGACATCATCACAAACATGGGTCAAAGTCCGGGTAGAAGTTCGATATCTCGGCTCTTCACCCCGCAGAAGTTCTTCTTTCATTTCTTCTTCTGGGGCTTTCATTGGATGCTGTTCGCAATAGGATGGTGAGTGTTTTGCCAGGCACTTGCGGGTCGTATCGTACTAACATACGTGAACAGTTGGAAACAGATCATCCAACCTGAACTGAAGCCTCTCAATGATACCCTTCAATACTCGGTATGGATATCGCGAGGTGCCGGTTTGGTCTTGTCTGTCGACGTCATGGTCATTGTGATGCCCATGTGCCGCAACATTCTGCGTTGGCTTCGTCCCAAAGCACGATTTCTGCCGCTTGATGAGTCTCAATGGTTCCACAGACAAGTCGCATATGCCATGCTGTTCTTCACCGTCCTGCATACATCATCGCACTATGTGAAGTGAGTATCTTCTGATCCCTTCCAACTTGAGCTTGCCTAACGAGACTAGCTTTTACAACGTTGAGCAATCGCAAGTCAGACCACAAATTGCACTAGAAATCCATTACACAGAGGCCGGTGGTGTCACGGGACACATCATGTTGTTCTGCATGCTCATGATCTATACGACGGCGCACCATAGGATTCGCCAGCAATCATTCGAAACCTTCTGGTATACCCACCACCTGTTTATTCCATTCCTGCTCGGAATGTACACACATGCTACTAGCTGTTTCGTCCGTGACTCCGCAAAGCCCTTCTCTCCATTTGATACCGAGAACCGTCTGAAGCACTGTCTCGGATACGAAGGCTGGCGCTGGGAGCTTTTCGGTGGTGGTCTATACCTATTCGACCGTCTCTACCGCGAGATCCGCTGCAGACGACAGACTCAAATCGTCAAGGTGGTTCGCCATCCTTATGGTAAGTACTGACCAGAATCCCAAAACCAACGCTCTGCTAACCTGAATTATAGACGCTGTGGAGATCCAATTTACCAAGCCTAGCATGAAGTACAAGCCGGGGCAATGGCTCTTCCTCAACTGCCCAGAAGTCAGCTACCACCAGTGGCATCCATTTACGATTACATCATGCCCTCATGACCCATACATTTCAGTGCATGTTCGCCAGGTCGGTGACTTTACACGCGCTCTCGCCGATGCTCTCGGTGCTGGTCAGTCACAATCTAAGCTCTACGATGAGCTCGACCCCATGGGCATGTACGAAATCGCATTGCAACACGGCCAGAAGATGCCAGCCCTCCGAATCGACGGACCTTACGGAGCCCCCGCCGAGGACGTGTTTGAAAATGAAGTCGCCGTTCTAATCGGTACTGGTATCGGTGTCACACCATGGGCCTCAATCTTAAAGTCCATCTACCACCTGCGCCTCAGCCCCAACCCCCCCAAGCGTCTGCGCCGCGTAGAATTCATCTGGGTCTGCAAAGACACCTCCTCATTTGAATGGTTCCAAACCCTGCTCTCCTCGCTCGAAGCGCAATCCCTCGGCGGCGCAGACGGTGACCAATTCCTGCGCATCCACACCTACCTGACGCAGAAAATGGACGCCAACACGGCCCAAAACATTGTCCTCAACTCGGTCGGTACTGACAAAGATCCCCTCACTGAACTCAAGTCGCGCACCAACTTTGGCCGCCCAGACTTCCAGCGCCTCCTCTGCGGCATGCGCGATGGCATCCTCGACCGCACTTACATGAACGGCCTGGAAAGCACGCTTCGCACTAAAGTCGGCGTCTACTTTTGCGGGCCCAATGTCGCGGCTCGCGATATCAAGAAGGCGTGCAAGCAGGCCACGTGCCAGGAGGTGTCTTTTGACTTTTGGAAGGAGCATTTCTAGACTCCCGGTGTCAGTTGTGTTTGGAAGATTATCGTGGAGCATGATTGGGTAGTGGTAACTAGCAGTCATTGAGAGTGGGTTTTCAAATATACAAACACAATACAGCAAAGATTTTTTTTCCTTTTCGGAGACGCATTTTTGAGCTGAGCGAGATAGATGCCGTTGTGTAGGTCCCCGTCATGAAACCCCCCCTTTCTTTTGGCGTAAACACTTTGTATAAAATATGTTTGCGGAATCTTTTGATTGGGTCTGTGCCCATGCTAGTTTCGTTGCTGGTGTCGCTGGTCCGCAACGTGATGGGGATGGGTTGAGTGCGGCTTACCTGCATAGGTACAATTTGTTCGTGTCTTACTGTATCTCAACCTCACTACCACATATAACCACACAACTCCACCCAGTCCCGTTCTCCCCTCCGCATCCAAGATCGACCAGCACGACATCGCCAGACAATGTACGTAGTGACGTTAACACAAGCCTGCTTATCCACAGACAGACATCGCCTCTCCTTACTCACGCTGAACCAGGCGCAATAACCCACACTGCGACATAGCTAATACTACACGTCGCCCTCCGCGCCCCCCTCCCCCCCCCCCCCCCTTCACCGTTCACCGTTCATTGTAAGGGTTTATGTTGGATGTTATGTGGTAAGGCGAGGCGAGGCGAGGCGAGGTAGGAGTTATTAACGGAGAGAAGTGAGACTGACAGCTATGTGCGAAAGATTTAAACTGGAATTGGGAACTCAGACTCGCACCTGACTATGCATCACGACTTCGCCTCTGACTATGCATCCTGACCCTCGTTCCTAACTAAGTATGCACGCAACTTCGCCTCAACTATGCATTCCCACCCTCACACTCCAAACTCCCCCCCCAAAAAAAACCCACGCCTACCTAATCCAAACTCTGAATCTGGACTTTAATCGCGCCCGTCTTGGGATCCGCCGCCGTCTTGAACGCCTCGACCGCATCCTCCAAGCGAAACCTATGGGTGACCAAGCTGCCCAGCTCAATAACGCCACTACTCACCAACCGAATCGCCTTGGGCCAAGTATTGCAGTAGCGATACTGAAACTGGAGATCAACCTCACGGGTACTCAGCCGCATAAACGGGATGCGCATTTCATTCTTGCCGACGCCAATGACAAAGACCTTGCCGCCAAACTTGACGGCCTGGATCGCGCCCGCGACACTGCTCTCCACGCCCGTGCACTCCATTGCAATGGCCGGCTCCACGCCGTCCATGAGCGACGTCACGGCGCTGCGGAAGTCGTCGGCCGAGTGCGTGAATTCGACCTTGTGCGTGCGTACTTTGGGCACGAGTTGTTTTGCAAAGGCGAGGCGGCCGGCGTCGATGTCTGTGATGACGAGGGGTGTGGCACCCGCTGCTTGACAGCATAGCAGGGTGACGAGGCCGATGGGGCCAGCACCGCATATGACGACTGGGTCGCCGAGGCGCACGTTTGCGCGATCGATGCCCGCGAGGGCAACGCTGAGGGGCTCGAGCATGGCGCCGTCTTCAAACGTCATGCTGGCGGGTATCTTGTGGCACCACATGGCGGGGTGCTTGAGGTAGCGGCGCAGGAGGCCGGTGACGGGCGGCGTGGACAGGAATTGCACGCGCTCGCAGCCGTTGTAGCGGCCGGTGAGGCAGGGCTCGCATTCGTGGCAGATGACGTTTGGTTCAATGGCTACACGGTCGCCAGGCTGGAGCGTGGTGACGGAGGGGTGCACGGCGAGGATTGTGCCTGCGGATTCGTGCCCAAGGATGTGTGTGTCTTCTACTATCATGGGTCCGATACAGCCCTGTTTGTTTCCATGTTAGTATTTTCATTCTGTCTTACTTTCTTCCTCTCGCTCTTCCTCTCTTTTCTCGGAACACTTTGGCATCTCACAGATTACGAGGCCAAAAGGGGGGAAGTCAAAGGGAAGGGATCAAGAAACAAAAGACATACAGCATGCCAAAAATGAATATCACTCCCACAAATCCCCGTACTCTTCACATTGACCAACACCTCACCCGGCTTCAAATCGCCCCCATTCTGCACCTCCTCCAAACTCGGGTCTGCCTCCGCGACCCACAGATCGTGCGCGGGATTCGTGTAAACTCCAATATTGGCCTTGGTCGGATAGACCTGCGTCGCAGTCGTCGTGCTCATCTTTTCGTGTGTTTGTTTTTTTTTAATTTGGAAGGTCGGGAGGGGAAAATGCCCAGTCACTTTCGGTATATGGGTGTGTGTGGTAGGTTAGGTAGGTATATCAACCCGTAATCGTTCTCGAATATGTTCCCAGTCCAACAACAGAATACCCAATAAACTCAAGTTATACCTCCTAGTAAGCCAGACGTTCTTACTCAGAAGACCAAGAGAAGCAAACGTCGAGGAGAACCAAAGAAAGTAAAAGAAAAAGAAGAAGAAGAAAAACTCACGATACCTGACTCTTTCCAACCCCCCTCCCCCTTCCCCGCGCCACGCCATACCACACAAACACCAACATTCTAGATCACCTGCCCCTCCACAGCCCTTCCTCCCACCTACCAAACATCGCCCAGCCCCACCCACCCCCGAGCCAAATAACCACGGCCACCCCACCGACACATGCCATCCCATATGCGGACTTCCGCGGCAAATGATTCGTGGTAAATGGTGGGAGATGATGGGTCGCGGGGGATTAGCCGTGCTAGGATGGGGATGGGTCGGTGTTGGGGCCGATGGGTTGGGGTCCATGGATTGCGGCTAGGGTGCGAGGGTAAGTAACCCATTCCTACCATATCATTTTGACATCAAAAAGACGACAACAGTCGTAATTCGTCAAATCATCGTTGGGATTTTTTTTTTGGGGGTCAACATGACACATGCAGAAAGTTAACAAGCACGTGGATTACAAAAGAAAAGCTTACTTGAAATTAAGGAATACACCGTGTCTAGATCGGTATAGCTAATGCTTAAAAAAAAAAGGAGTAAGAGTCTTGCTGGTGGGGGTGAAGCGCGTGACTGAATATATGCTATGCTTCGCATTGATGTGCTCTGTCCTCAAGCGAGCCCGTCCCGTTACCGACGTCCTTTTATTTAAGAAATCAGGACGCGTTGTTAATGGTTGTTGATTTTTGTAAAATTGAGGCTAAGCGTAGAAGCCTGGTAACGGAGCGAGGGGTGGGATTATAGATGGGATTGGGGGTTGTGGCTGTAACTACTTTCGAGTGTAACTTTTTTTGAGGACAACTATTCAAGGATACTTCTCAAGCCCTATATCAAAAATTCTTAAATCTCTCTAACAATAAACAATCCACCTGCTGAAAAATAACCATCATATCCTGCCCATCTAGATTGCTGCATATCCCCCCCTTAAATTGCTGCACATCCAAAAAACTCAATCAACGATGTATAATAACCCCCAATCCATCCCCCATGCCCCGCACCTTACCTTCCACCACCTTCTCCGGCCACCCTAGCTCCGAACAAATCTCATCGAAACAGTGCACGCCATCGAGAAACTTGAGCAGCGTGAGGCTATTCTTCTGCTCCCTGCTGGCAACCATGCTCTCCACGGCCTCTGGCTTGCCGAAACTAAGCTGCTGCGTGGTGGTGGCTACATGTGGGTTGAGTGATGTCGTCGATGCAATGCTGGGGCGTTGGATTTGTACCGAGGGGTGCTGAGAGTGCGAGTGCGCGTTGTGCTGAGGAGTGTGGTGTGTAGTCCCGCCACGAATAGTGTCTGTGTCTGAGTCCTGCGGATTGGCGATTGAAGGCGTCGCGGAGGTCTGTAGACTGGTGGGTGGTGCGGGGGGCAGCGTGCTGGGGGCTGCTATGGCGTACTTGTGCACGCGGTATAGGAAGCCTTTGATAATGCCAAACGTGATGAGTCGCCGCACATCGATGCCGCGTAGTTGGTGTAGGTTCTCCAGTACCCAATTCTTCAGTGTTAGCCCCTGTCGGAGGGATGTGTATAGCGTTATGAGTGTTTCGTGGTCAATGTGCCATTCGTCAGCGTCCTCGATATCCTTCTTCAGGGCCGTGTTGACGCCACTGTACTCGGCCGCTCTAGGCGTCGGACCTCCTGGTTCGCAAATCTGGGATGTAGAGGAGGATATGGAGGCTCGCTCGTCTCGACCCGAGTCGGATTCACTGCCCAGTCTTACAGTCTTGGAATTGGACGCCGTTCTCAGACGAGGCACGCGCACGTAGCGCATACACTCGTCCTTGACATCAGCGTCCATGACAAAGCCGCCAATCTCGGCAGTCGGCGCGTAGATGGCGCCAAAGCTGAAGATGTCCAGCAGAACCAGACAGCCGTAGTATACCAGGTGCTGTATCGCCCTCCGAGTAAGAGAAAGGTCCGTGTCTGCGAGCTGTGCTATGCGCGAAATAGAGTTGATGCCATTGATGTAAGGTAGGATTTTGTTGAGGGTGAGATCGGAGGAAATGGGCGTCTGCAGGCTCGACAGCGACATGGTCAGCAGAGGAACCTGATGTGCGAGAATGGGCGGCGGCGGCGGTCGGGTGGGGAACAGCTTGAGGTTGATAGTGTTGGAGTCGTCGATGGGGATCATGCACTCTGCATAGTTGTTGACATCCTCGAGCACCATCTCGCACAGCGCATACACCTTGCTGCCCCCGCCCACGCCCATGCCGTTATCGTCGTTGCCGCCGCCACCGCCGCAGCCGCCGCCGCCATGGCTGGCATCGTCATCCCATACCCCGGCCTCCTCTTTGCTCAGGAAGCCGGCCTGCTCCTCCAGGCCGCGCAACAGACGGCCCAGCTTGCGCACCACCTCGCCATAGCACGCCCAGTCAGCCTCATTCTCGCCCACAACAATGGCAAAGTTGAAGATGAACTCGTTGCGGCTGTACTTGCCCTCCCGGATGCACACCGGGTACCCGATGACGCGGTGGTGGTGGACGCAGAAGGTGAGCAGGCGGTCGCAGAACTGCTGGGTGGGGATGAGATATTGCGTGACGGATGCAAAGGGCATCAGCGGCGTGGGCAGTGCAGACGGCAGCTGCGACGGGATGATGCTGCCCGCGGGCACCTGGTGCAGCACCCGATTTCCTGCTCTGCTTCGTCAGCCTCCGCGCGCAGAGCCATAGCTATCCATCATGTGGAGCAGTCCATCGCGCACCTTTCTCATGGTGGAATCGTGTATAAAATATGGCTTTGATCGCGCGCGTAGGCATTGGGTGGCGTGGTGGGCGCCGCCGACGGCTGGGGCGCCAACTACATGATGATGTTGTCCCGCAAGGTCGAAGCACCGCTCGTGGGGATTCGTTCGTTCGTTCATCGCTCTTTCACCCATGGTCACTTGGTTGGTCTGTGCTTCACTTTCATCCCATCCAGCATCAACTCTTGGGCTGTGCCAATCTATAATTTACTTCTAGCTACACGACGACACATCTTCGCCATCTCTACTCCTCCCATCTCTCGAGCCATCTTGATCTCCATTCATCTCACCCCTCTCATCTGTCTCATGCACATGCTCACTCTCCCACTCGTCACTCGCAAGGTACGGTGGTGGAGCCAGCTCCTCCTGCCCCTTACCCTCCTCTCCCTCTACCCATACCTTGTTTAATTCATCCTCAATCTCATCCCTCCTCTTCTTCCACTCTTCCACCTTTGCCAGCCTCTCGCGAAGTTCTGCCAGCTCCTTCTCAACCGAAGACTTCTCCTCCACCGTGCCGATGCGTTGCAGGTCCCATTCGCCGCCATACTCTCCAAGACCAAGCGTGAGCGTAAATGTGTGGTAGCGCTTCAACGAAGCACGAGTAGAGATTGTGATGAGTGCTGTTTGGCCATTAGTCCTGTGTATCTCAGCTGTAGATGGGCTGAAACTTACTGATACCCTTGGCCTTTGCCCTCTCGTACATCAATCCTTCAACATCACTGCTGACCGCACTAGTCGATTCATCCAAAAAGGCATATCTCGGCTCGTGGTACAACAGCCTTGCAATCTGTATCCTTTGCTTTTCTCCACCACTAAACACGTCCTTCCATACTTTCTTCGTGTCCCACCCGCCCTCGCGGTCCGGCAGGTAGCCGAGCTTCGCTTCCTCCAGAACCTGCGAGAGTTCAATGTCACGACGACCTGCATCCTTCATGTCTGCATCGGTGTGGGGGTAGATGACTTGATCGCGTAGTGTGCCCGTGGATAGATACGGTCTCTGTGGCAAGAACATGATGCCGTCCATGCCGATGGAGCGCGGGCGGCTGACAAGACCACGGAAGGTTGGCCACAGGCCAGCCACAATACGAGACACGGCACTCTTCCCACACCCATTGGGCCCAGTAATGAGTAGGTGCTCCCCCGAATGCACAATGAAGTTCAAAGACTCGAGAAGCTCATCGCCACCCATGGGGTATTGGGCAGGTGCCACAATTGGAACATGTTCTAGACGAACGCCATCGAAGCCCTTGTGTATTGTGCCCTGAACGTCGGATACCGAGTACAACTCCGGTCGGGTACCAGGTGGAGGGTAGTATGCATCTGCGTGAACACGATGCAGGGTGCTGATAAGGGTGTAGATTCGGGAGGTGTAGCCAGCAAGCTCAGATAGGTCTTTGATGCTATACATCATCCGCCCACCCGCATCAGCAAGTGAGAGCATGAGTCTTTTGTTGGTGATGAAGTCTTTCATGCGACTCCGTTCTCGATGTGTCTTCTCGCCGCCTGATAGCTCGGGAGCACCACCTGTGCCACCCCAGGCTGGCAGGAAGACGGGAAGCGATGTGATGAGGTAGCCAAACGCTGACCAAGAATATTTTAGAACAAAATCTTCGAGCATGTTGTAGCGGATCTTGAGGCTGTAGATGTTTTCCATCCAGTGCTTGAGGTCCTTGAATCCACGTTCCAGGAAATGCTTCTCCATCTGATCGCCGCCATAAAAGGCAACCTCCTCGGCATTGGCAATGAGTCGTGAGTGCAATGCGCGGAACTCGCCTTCTCTTCGACCCTCTACTGCCTTGAGCTTGCCAAAAGGTGGCGAAAGCCGTCGCAAGACTGTCGCGGTGAGGAAGTAATTGCTCAGCAGCCCCGTGAGTGCTAGAGGGCCTAGAGATCGGTAGAGCTGGTAGTTGAAGACACACAGATCTACAAAAGGCTTGCCCAAGCTCGAATACAAGGACGCAGCACTGGCGCAGAATAGCGTTAGGTCTTGAGTGATGTACTGGTCCGCACCCACACCCACACCGCCATCCAAGTTATGCAGCTTGTAGTAGTTGAGGTGATCGTTGAGGTACAAGTCGTGGATGTAGCGCGTCAGCCTTGTGCGGAAGGCAATTGAGACCTTGCTCTGCAGGAACTTGATCATTGCATTGGTGTAGGAGGAGAAGGTGCCCACTCCGAGCCACTTGCAAATGCCCCACAGAAAAGCCTTGCCATTACCAGCGACCAAGTCTCGCACAATCTCTCCGTCCAGACGGGCAACAACGAGCGAGAGATAGGTGCGCAGCATCAGGAAGACGCTGTGGCTGATCAGCAGGCCCGTCTCCTTGCTGTTCCAGTGTGGAATCATGATATTCAGCAGCGAGAGGAACTGATGCAGAAAGGCCAGGTTCAAGCCAGGCTTGGTGGCCGGCGGCGGCGCCTGCGGGTTGTTCGGGTCGGCCATGCGAGTGGCGCGCGGGGGCTGCAGGAAGAGTCGTCTGTGTGCATCGAATGTCGTCGGTTTCGTTGGGTTGATGGTGACTTTGGATGTGGAATCGCGGTAGGGCACGTAGATGGTGCGAGATCCGTCCTTGTTCCTGAGGCCACTGTTCCTTCTGAGCAGCCGCCGTCCCGTCTCTTTCTCTGCACGGCGCCTGTTGTACCATCGTGTTCCGCCATAGCCCGCGCCTATGATGGCAAACAGCAGCGTGATCGTTGACACGAGCTGTGCCGTCTTGGAAGCGCCCCGGACCCGCGACTTGACGAGCGTGGCATAGCGGTCGTAGAGAGCGAGTAGGGGATCATGGGTTGGTCGAAGGGTGGATTGAGCGGCCATTGTACGCCGTTGACATTCTTTCGCACAGGCTGGTCATGTCGCGGCGTACATCATCTGTGTATGTGTGGTGTATGGTGGTGTCAGTCTCAAGAGCGGTGATGCGCCTGGATGCTGGCCATGTTTGCATGTGAGGCTTGCTGATACGTTGAGCCGAGGCACGCGGACACCCGCCGCCGCCCAGCCTAGCCTTCTTCTTCTGCCTCTGGGGTGGCTAGGTAAATCCGGGGTTGACGTCTGACCTTCCGTCGAGCCTATCTCGACGAAACTCACAGCACCATGCATCTGCGTCTATTCTAGCACGATTGTGCGAGGTGCACCTTCTCTACCGAGCCTGGTAAGGTGACACAATTAGACGTTATCGCAATGACCAGCATGCTAAGCTCGTATGCATATACATAAATCTGATGTGTTTTGTCTCAGACGCAATACAAGCTATATACAAGAAGTTTACATATTACATCAGCCCTCGTAACGCACGTGCAACATTGCCCAACAGGATGAAAACGCACAGAAAAGTGAACGTTTGGGGGTATATGGCGGAAAACATGACAGCGCGTCCCAACCCAGAAGAAACAGAACACAATAAGCCTGCAGCCCGCCAAGGCTACCCTATGCATTGATAATCAGATTACGTTGGCTCGAGTCCTCGGGATAGTTCCCAAAGACAAAGCGGTACAGTTCGCGTAGCCACTTGAACTGCTCACTTCGCGCCAGCCATTGCACCGAACGGCCGATTTCCAGTGCCGTCAATCTACGCAAAGGCTGAGTGTGAGCGTTGCGCAATGTCGGATCCCTCAGAACGAGCTTTCTGTAACTCTCAAACAACTGGCTTTGCCAGGGAATCGTCCCGAAGCTGTTCGAGGGCAGAGCGCGGATGAAATCAGGGAGTGGTATCTGACGGTTGTAGCCAGTGTTGATGGCCGCCTTGATGATCAGGCCATTCAGCCGGATCAGATTAGGATCCTCCCGCCCCGCAGTTGCTGTCGACGACGTGTGCACTGACGCATCAGAGTATGTGGAAAGATTGGAAGACGCAGAGGACCACCGGTCATGTGTGCGAGTCAAGCCTGCCTCTGGGCCAAGTACCAGGATGTTGGGAACATTTGGTTCTTCAGCGGGCGAGAACTCTTCCCGGTCGTCAAAGATGGTCGTGGGTGTTTCTGGCTGCATGGGGGTCGGCCTTCTGGATTGGATTGCAGAATGGTACGATTCATTCATGCTGGAGGAGCGTCCTGATCGTTCCGAGTAGGAAACGTGGGAGTGAGAGACGGAACTAGCACCACCAGAGAAGGTGTACTGAGTTGGCCGGGGAGTTCCACGTTCGGGTCGTACCTGTGTCCATCCTTCCCGGAACAGGTCACATAACTCCCAACAGGCCTGGATGGCGGAGCCAAGCAGCTCTTCATCTGCAGCTTTGCCATCACGGCTGTTCTGGCGGAGACTAAAAAGCATTTCTGCAAGCGACCAGCACGCGTGCAACAGCGAATCTGTCTCCTCAGGAAGCGATGTACGCTGCTTCATGAGCCGATGACATAATGTCAGGTAAAAGTCTAGCGTGCGTTCGCGGAATGTTTCGGGTAAAGCGCGGTCGTGGGCATTGTAGAGATGATTGTTCAACTCAAAGCTTACGCGAAGCACCGAGTCAGACGCTTCGTCTCCCCGTTGGCGCACATCGAACAGTGCTTGACAAAAATCTCGACAAAGTTCCAGGACAGGTCTAGTCTGCGCAGAGGGGTTCTCATCGCGACTCTCATATAGCTTTTGGCACAGCTTCCAGCAAGTCCTCCAAGCATGCTCCTGTATATCTGCTCGTCCCCCAGAGTAGTGAAACATGCGTTGTCGGTGGTGCTGGCTTAGTTTGGCCAGTGAATTGCATAGCGTCCAACACTCGTTAAGGGCGCCGTGTAGAGCAGCCACTTCTCTCTCGGACTCGTTGATACCATGCAGCGCTTCGCCCATGGTCTGAACGCCAATAGATGCCGACTCGCCGCTCTGGGAGTGCGAGGACACACTGTCATCTTGGTCAATAACGGAGCTTGCCGAAGACTCGGTGAGAGCATTGTCTTCATGTTCTGCGATGTCGGCAAGGTTGATGCTCATCCTGACACTACGGCGCTGAAGATCTTCTTCGTAATCCTGACGCGTCTGAGCACGTGGTGTGCTTCGATCAGGAGGGCCATTGGATGCGACTGCGGTGTCGATTGGGGTTGTGTATGCAGATTGCGTGTGCTACAAATGGTAAGCTGTGTGGTGGAGCCTAGTGGGATTTCCAATGCCAGGTACGTACCTTTTCATCATCGTCGGGCAGCATGTTCGCTTCAGGTGTCGAGGGCGAGACGACAGCCGTATTGTCAGACGTGTTTGCTGTAGAAGACGAGGTTGAGGTATTGACTCGGCTCTAATCAGAGTCAGCGGCCGTTCTGTAGCGAGTCCAGCTGTGGCCAGCAGACGACATACAAACTGCTTGAAATTGTCCGGGGCGTGGATGACAGAAGGAGGCGCCTCGTCCGAGTCTGCGCGGGTGCGCGCAGGAACGGTGGTGTTGAGACGATGCGGCTTGTGCTGGCTCTCTGGGCTTGCAGGGCTCACAATATCGTCGGTGCCGGGGGAGGTGATTTCACTCATGCCGTCTTCGGTGAGATGGTTGACCTGTGCATCATCTTCGATCTGTAGTGGGGTCAGCCCCGCGCTGCATCATGACCATGGCCACGGCTCCGACAGTACCTACATCGGTGTGGTCCGTCTGGCTGGTGCCATTGCTGTCCACGGGCGAGGGGTCGACTGTGGCAGGATATGGGCTGGGCGGGGGCTGCAGATGGTCCGAGGTGGATGATGATCTTGGAGAGTCCATTAGCACGAATGCAGCACAGCCAGTGGGTGGGTGACAAGGGCGGGCCGCACCTATTTGAGAAGACGTGGGCAAAGTTGGCAGGTGAGCTGGGCGAGTCGGTGTATGGGCTGAAGGCCGACATGGACTTGAGGCCGCTGGGCGAAGGCATGAGCTGCGTCGCGGTGGCCATGTCTCACGACGGCGGTACTCCAAACACGACAATGGGCTGCGCCAGGTCTGCGCCGCGTGGTGAGGCTCCCTTGCGATGGCCGTTGGTCGCCCGATGGGCTGCCTATCACTGCTGCACCCGACGAGGGTTGATGCTAGGCAAGGCTGACTGACGAAACCGTCTGGCGCGGCGAATCAAGAGTGCAAGCGCGGGTGTGGAAGCGCTGGCGATGAGGGCGGCGAGTTACCGAGAGGGAGGGGGGGGGGGGGGGGGAAAGAAGGGAAGAGAGGGGGCGATGCTTATAGCAGACCAGCTGCGGCAACGAGGAGGCTCAAGAGGCGCGGCGGCGTGTGGGAGAAGATATTGTTGGGCTGGCTATTAGTCTGGTGCCGGTGGAGAGACAGCCGTGGACAGCGGACAGCGGGCGTCGAGCTGGTAACTGCTGGCGAACTGCTGGACTGACGCTTGCAATAGCACAGGTAGTCGCTGCGGAGGTGCCTGTTGGGTGGTGGAGCCAATCAGTGGGGGGCCTGTCACTGTCTAAGCGCCGGGAGCACGCTACGCCCAGTTTGCAGCCGTCTCCCGCGCCCGCGCTCCCACCAACGTGGGCAAAGGCCAAAGCCTAGAGTAGGGCAAAGCCTGGGGCAGGCAGAAACATGGCTGTGGAGATGGACATTACATACCTACGTATGTACCACCAACATGGCGAGATAATGCTTTCTTTTCTGTTGGTGGCCGCAATCTCTGCACACGCCTCCAATACAGTGCTTATTGGCACACATGTTCTTTCACTCGCAGCTCCGCAGCCATCATGTCCGTAAGGCGCAATTACAACAGACTGGCGCATGTGCATTAGCTGCGGCGCGCCTTGGCCTCGGTCGGCCCCTCAATGAAGCGACCAAGACGTCGCCATTTTAGGTGGTGAGGGCAGTAGTCGTGCGGCACAGTCGTAGGCAACGAATTGGCCCGTCTGACGGCTGTCGACTGCTCGACAAACTGGCCCCCTCCACCTCCGCAACGTGGCCTGCTCACACCAAACCAAGGCCAGCTGCATGTCCTGTCGTTGACAACTCACCATGGTGCACAGATGCGAAAAGAAAACATTCACTGCCGTCTTCGCGCCTTTCTCTGGACTCTGGAGAGCGGTTGGCGACACTCCTGTCCCAGCCCGCTTCCACGTTGCCGGAACCGGCCTAGCTGATAATCGACCCGCATTCTTACCTTATTCAAACTTCACCCATGCCCAATGTCACTGCTATTTCAGAGTTCTATTGCTCCCTCCACAGATCAACGCCCGTCCTACGATTCAGGATCGCCTCCAGTATTTCACACAATGGCCCCACTCGATGCTCGTTCCCAACATCATAGTCGTTGTTTGTACGACGCGTTCCGCCTGCCCGGGTTTAGCCGCGGCTATCTATGGCTTGATAATAGCCGCCATGTGGGCACAAAACGTCCTGATGTATCCCTCTGAATGCCAACAGCAATCCCAAGGTTCCCAAGGTTCACAAGCATGTACAGTCTGCATAGTATGACTTTCATGATTTTCTGCCCTATCGATCAACCGATACCCCAGGCGTTCTTCGGAAGCCGGGAATCGCGAATGCACCGACGCCGTGCTTTTTCTTCCACCCCAGATTCCAACCTTGAGCACATTAACGTACGACCTACATCTAGACAACCGCGCACTAGTACATTGCCTGTAGCTATCTTACGACCGCTCCCTTTCCAAGCAGCAATGTAGTCGGCATAGCAGTAGCTGAAACGATTAATTTGAGCCTGCTACGCCGGCCCGAATCTTCACCCTCGTTTACTCGCTCGCTTGCTCTTTGCGCAGTCATTTTCAATCAGGGCCGAATGCAGTACACAGGAGCATATAGTCCGTACAGGCTTTATATGTTTCACCTTCTAACGATCCGTGTCGTACAGCACCCGAGCCCCAACATCAGGGGCCGCTTTGTAAATACATGGACAGCTTAAATAGGGACAAGGTGCGCAGAAGATGCAAGCTCAAACCATATTTGCGCTCAGTTCAGCCATCCATACGCTCCTTCATTCATTTGGACCTGGCCTATTTCTTCTCTCTATCCAGTCTTTCTTTGCATCAAACAACCGCGTTACGTGGCAACGCACAGTCTTTATCAATAACCTCCAGCTTGGTCCGCGATGAAGCTGAGTTCAGCCATTCAACGCTCTCTTATAGTGGCAACAGGTCTTGCCTCTGTGGTACAAGCAGTAGATACCCTAGTCGATGTCGGCTATGCTCAGTATCAGGGCGCCGTTGTCGACCCAGAGCTTGGGGTTTCGGCATGGAAAGGCATTCAGTATGCTAGGCCTCCTGTTGGCGATCTGAGATTTGCCGCGCCCCAGGATCCCGAGGTGACTGGAGTTATCAACGCCACCAGACACGGGGCCATTTGCCCCCCTCGATCGCCCGACGATTTCACTACGAAGCCGAATCCGAGATTTCACATTGCGGAGGACTGCCTGTACTTGAGCGTATATGCACCCACCAACGCGACAGTCGACTCCAAGTTACCAGTTGTCGTCTTTTTTCAAGGAGGAGGATTCTCATCTTTGTCCAGTGCCAACTGGGACCCCACCGAAATAGTAGCCGATGGCCAGACTGTGTTCGTTCAATTCAACTACCGCGTTGGTATGTATGGGTTCTTGAGCAGTGCTGAAGTCAAAGAGGGAGGTGGAGATGAGAATGCCGGGATCCGAGACCAGATCAAGGTCCTCGAGTGGGTGCAAGAGCATATCGCCCAGTTCGGCGGAGATCCAGCGCAGGTTGTTCTTGACGGGGTCAGTGCTGGTGGCACTTCTGTGGCCCTCATGCTGGCTGCCAATACAGGCAAGCAGCTGTTTGCCGGCGGAATCATGGAATCTGGAGGTTGGGTGACGATGCGTAAGCCAGAGCAAGGTCAAGAGCAGTACGAGTGTTTGGTTAAAGAGAAGGGTTGCGCCGACGCTTCAGATTCTCTCGCTTGTCTGCGCGCATTGAATGAATCGGCCATTCGCACTGCGAATTGCTGGTTCAGCCCCATGATCGATGGCGATCTGTATACGGATGCCCTGGTGAACCTCTTCGAACAAGGCAAGTACGCCAAAGTACCGACCATAATGGGATCATGCGCCGAGGAAGGGACGAAATTCAATGCTCCCGAGACACTGGATACTGCAGCAGATGCACTTAAGTGGGTTGCCAACAAGGACCCAAGTCTCAGCAACTCTTCCATTGCCACCCTCGACGAGCTTTTCATCAAGCCACCACAGCCAACTTTCCCGGGCAAGGGTCGCTTTTGGCGGCATGGGGCAAACGCCATTGGAAATATCGCCACACACTGCATCACCCGCAACATTCAGACCTACCTGGCCCGCGACGGGGTACCTACATACAACTACAAATACACAGTCCTTGACCCCGAGGACGAGGCAGAAGGCTATGGTGCCTGGCACACTGTTAATGTATACGCTTTCTGGGGTACCGACCGTACGGATGGTAGCGAGCCTCCTAGCTACTTCACCACCAACGCACCCATCATCCCCATGGTTCGATCCTACTGGACGAGCTTCATTCGGAATCTGGATCCCAACGTCGACCGCATCAGTGGTGCACCAGAATGGACGCCTTTCAGCGGAATTGATACACGAGAGCGCTTGTTCATCCAAACGAACAACACCAAGATGGAAACCATGTCGCCAGAGCAGTCGCTTCGTTGTGATGTCGTCCGTCCCATGAGCGATAACTTGGGCCAGCCGCCGGCGAATGGTGTTGTCACTGAATTGACTTCGGAGCTGCTGCTATAGATATAGTACAAGTAACAACACCAGTCTGACGAGTAGAAAGGGGCTTAGCCTGTCAGGCTGATCGCCTGTGACCCGTAGTAGAGTTTCTCATTAACTGGGAGCAAGAACGACCTAGGATTCGAGTAAATTATCAGCTGTGATGGATATAGAAAAGATAGAAGTGAAGGACTTTTAGCGCTAATGCACTTGCGGTCTCGTAGAGATTGTACTAATTCTGCATTCATATCATAGGCAGTTTCAGCCCATGCACCTAGAGTTGCTCACACCATGTGTGATTTACTCTGTACAGGATGGTTAGGCAGCTATAAGGAGTGAGTGATATGCGACGCCTAGAACTCGTTGAAAGAAAGCCTGAGGACCTAGATACATTGGAGCTTCTCTGCGTGGTTTACCAGGGAACTTCAGCGCCCATTTCGCAGTTTGTGTAACCTGAAATATCTGGCACTGTCGCGTTACACTCAAGAATCAAAGAGGTAGGCACAAACGAAGGACTCAACCAAGACATTGTTTATAGTGCGCGCAACAGATATGAAGCGGAGAGGAGTGGGGCTAAGCATAACGTTAGGTCAGTGAAAGCGCGCCAAGTTCTGCCTAGGTCGATGTCGCAATCCTGAGGCACAATTACGATCTTTCACACCGACACGCAGGCTCACAGTGGCTTTCGCTGAACCTCCAATAGCAGTCTGGCTACTTCTTGAGAGCTGGGCATTTTCACTGCCTGAGCATGGCTGATTGCCTCTTTGACGCACGAACGTGAGCAAATGCAGTTTTCCCCGTCTGGCTACCAGAATCGTGGCAATAGATGCTACCTTTCAAACACCGAAGAATCGCAACGTGCATGCTCGCAGCCAACCAACGATGCCGGTCAATTCCAAGCCTCCTACCGGCGCCTTTTCGACGCCATTGTGCAGCCCAGACTTCACAAGCTCAGCCCAAGTTCTTGTTCACGCTTCGCGTCATGACCTGGCGTTATTCTGCAATGCCAAAACTTGCGCTGTGAGTGCTCCAAATCTTCTCATATGCACGATGCGCCCACGCCAAGACTACAATACCTTGTAACCCCAAACCAACCAGAGCGTTTACAGCTCTGATCAGACGTGGATCTGGAACCTTGCAAGCTGTCTGTTAGCTGACGGCGGTATCCGCCATTGGCATAACTCCACTGCCTTTTCTATTCACGTTGGTATAAGTTGTTGCTGTCGACGTCCTGGATCCCAAGCATCACTTGCCCTCCGTTTTTGAGCACGTATTGGTGTTTTGGAGAACGACTGGAATCCGGTCCGAAGGAACATTCTACGACGTGCATCGGCCATTCTTATATTCCCAGGATTTCGCAAGCATTCAAGGTCAATAGGAACGCTATTGCTGAGCAGTTGCGTCAGCATGGCAGCTGCTGGGCGCGGAGCAGCCAAGGTCCTAGGTATCGACCTTGACTACCGCAGAGAACTAGAAGTCTCGGGCGGAGCTTCTATCTCATCGGTTGAGACGTATGTTGAACGCGAACCAAAAGCTTCAGAGTGGCTATCCCAGTTCAAGCCATCAGGCCATGCCGCAAAACGCTACATTCGAAGTCTCTTCCCGTTTTGGGACTGGATCTTCCACTACAATCTGACTTGGCTGTTCGGCGATGTTGTGGCAGGAGTCACGGTGGGCTTTGTTGTCATTCCCCAGGGCATGGCATACGCGCTGCTAGCTAAACTCCCTCCGGAGTACGGCCTGTACACAAGCTTCGTCGGCTTCATTTTGTACTGGGCATTCGCGACATCCAAGGACATCACCATCGGCACAGTCGCGGTTATGAGCACCATTGTTGGTAACATTGTTATCAAGATTCAGGCAACGAAGCCTGAGCTGGAAGCTGTCGACATAGCCAGAGCTCTTTCCGTCATTGCAGGTGCTGTCCTACTCTTCATTGGCCTCACTCGGCTGGGACGGATTGTAGAACTTATTCCCCTGGTCGCCATAACCTCTTTCATGACAGGCGCTGCTATCAGTATTGGTGTGGGTCAGGTTCCTGCCCTGATGGGAATACCAGGTGTCAATAATCGCGGAGCTACATACAAAGTCATTATCGACACACTCAAGGGCCTGCCGCGGACAAAGCTCGATGCAGCCATGGGCCTCAGTGCGTTGTTCCTTCTGTACGCAATTCGTATATTTTGCAACTTCATGTCGAAGAAGCAGCCCTTGAGAAAGAAGCTATGGTTCTTTGTAAGTCGAACCTTGGATTTTTGTAGTACTTGTTTGACGTTGTTTTAGGTTAGTACACTACGCATGGCTTTTGTCATTCTTCTTTACATTCTGATCAGCTGGCTCGCCAATAAGGACATCGAGGGTCTACACAATGCTAAGAATGACCTCAAGCAAGCACGCTTCAAGATTCTTGGACGTGTTCCACGCGGTTTCCAGCACGCTGGTGCTCCCAAAATGAACACCGAGCTTCTCTCGGCAATTGCCCCTGATCTGCCTGTCACTATCATCGTCCTGATTCTGGAACACATTGCCATCTCCAAATCATTCGGCCGTATCAACAACTACGTCATTAATCCTAGCCAAGAACTCGTTGCTGTTGGCTTTACTAATGTCATTGGCCCATTCCTTGGTGCGTACCCAGCGACGGGTTCGTTCTCTCGGACAGCTATCAAATCGAAGGCTGGTGTCCGTACACCACTTGCGGGCATCTTTACTGCAATTATCGTTCTTCTTGCTCTCTACGCTTTGACAGCGGTATTCTTCTACATCCCATCGGCTACGCTGGCGGCGATCATCATACACGCTGTGGGAGATCTCGTCACCCCTCCAAACGTGGTTTTCCAGTTTTGGGAAACCAGTCCACTTGAAGTTGTTATATTTTTTGCTGGAGTCCTGATCACAATCTTCACCAATATCGAAAATGGTATATACGCGACTGTGGCAGCAAGTTTCGCGTTGCTCCTCTGGCGGCAGCTCTTCACTCATGGCGTACTGCTCGGCAAGGTCAAAATCTATCGTGCGACTCCCGACACAATCGCACGAAAAGAGGATGGAAACTATGCTTCTGTTTCTGAGACTCCTTTCCGGGAGGCCTATGTTCCTATCAGTCGCAAGGATGGGACGAATCCTCTCGTTGATATCAAATCTCCATACCCTGGGATCCTGATCTACAGGTTTGTTTAACCTTGAAACAACATCGAACAAGCGCTAAAGAATTGCAGATTCAGTCAAGATTTCACCTATCTCACACAACAAGGCTTCATGGACGAGCTCGTCCACCACGCCCAAACCATCTCCCGTCCCACAACTCTAGACCGCTATGCCCGACTCGGAGACCGACCGTGGAACGACCCAGGCCCTCGCCGCGGCCAACAAATCAACATTGACGACGACCGCCCCATCCTGCGCGCCATCATCCTAGACTTCAGCGCCGTCAACAACGTCGACGTCACCTCCATCCAGGGCCTCATCGACGTGCGCGCACAGCTCGACCGCCACGCCGCCCCCAACACGGTAGAATGGCACTTCGCCTCCATCAACAGCCGGTGGACCAAACGCGCCCTCACCACCGCTGGCTTCGGCTACGTAGACCGCACACGCTTCGCCTCGCGCGCACACTGGAACCCAGTGTACAGCTACGCGCCGCTAGAAACCACGGCTTCCCCAAAACCCCACGACCCAGAAGCCCAGGACTTTGGAATGAACTCCCCCGCCCGTCTCCCGTTCGGCAAGGTCACCACGGTGCATGGCCTAAATAGACCCTTCTTCCACATCGATGTGCCGGCCGCGGTGGAGTCGGCGATTGTAGGCGCACTCGCGAGTGTAAATGCACATGCAAATGGTGAGCTTGGGAGCGAGGATACGGCACGTGAGAGGGGCGAGGTGCAGTATCCTGCTAAGCTGGAGTAGTTGATATATTATTGTATAGCCTTTTTATGGAAATTTCAAAACAGTCGCGTTTACAAGAGAGGCTTAAATGTGCGTTTTATATGTGTGTTTGAGCTTGGTGATTTTGTCAAGGAGTGACGAGTGTGTGTATGATTTGTTAAAGTATGATAACGTAATATACCCTTCTAGCAGCATTTCTTTATCTTTCTATAGAAATCATCATTTATTTTTCCCTACCTTGTATATTTGTCAATTCTATCATACTTATCCCTCCCCTCTCTATCCCTCCTAACCCATACTCCTAGATCCATAATACCACCATAAAAACCAAAAATAACGTAATACTATGCTTTCATGCCCCCTTTTTCTAGCACTTTATACAGGCTTAGAGTCGAAAATATCACATCATCATCACGTGGAAAATACCTTAAAAAAATATACAGTTACGCTTGTGCGCGTGGAGTCATGGAATGGATATGTTATTTTTACGCTATATTTTACTAATTTTTCTTCCTTTAATAATAATAATAATAATAATAACATCAGTCTCGCACAAAAGCAAAAGTTTTTTCCTTTGTACAAACTTTCAAAACGGATTTATATTCGCTTCAAGCACTACGGCACTACGGTACTAAGCACTAGACTATTTACATACGTATGCTTACTTTCCCAACTTTATATATATATATATATAGGAACCCCAACCCCAACCTCAACTGCAAACACTATGTAATGTACACCTCCTCCCCGTTCCCCACCAAAAACAAGGGACTCTGTGATAATGTTCCCAAAAAACCGCCATCTTACAGACGGAGAGAGAGAGAGAGAGAGAGAAAGAACAAGGACGCTCCCAAGTTGCAAAACGCCTGTAAATGCAATGTCGCTTGCTACGATTATCGGTATCATTGGTGTGTTCAAGAAATAACAAGAAAGAAAAATTGAGAAATTATTTTCTACCGGAAACCAGGAAAGACTTTGTAGAGAGCTCGCCGCCAGCGTGGACCCCGGTCTTCCTCTTCCACGTCGCTTGTCGCAACCGCAGCGTGGCGAGTACCTAGCATCGCCAGCGCTCTTTGCCGCGCCCATTCTCTTCGATTATGCGTGGGCGTGCAGTCCTGGGTGAGGGGTTGCGCGGGAGGAGCAGAAGGAGTTGCTGTTGCTGGGGAGGGTATTTGAGATGCACCGGTGACAGTTGGGTCTGCTGTTTGTGCCATTTCGATATCAGATGGTCTTGTCGTGCGGTCTGGAGCACTGAAAACCCGTCGGCCTGTGATGGCACCTCCTATTCGACTACCAAGCGATGGGGATGTGTCAGTGTGCGAGCTCCCTCCCCCTGAAGGGTTGTTCGAGGGATTGTCCGAGGGTAATGATGAAACGACAGCGTTTGGTTGACCATTCGCAGCGCGTGCACGCATTTGATTGATATGGCGCTCCCGGCGTACCATGACGTTTGTGATCTTGACAGGACAATCGCCCTTGGGCAGTGCGCTCTGCTTGCACATGGGGCAAAGAGACGAGTTGCTGAGGAGGAAGGTGTCGATGCAGTCAGGATGGAAGATGTGTCGACAGGGTAGTTCGCGGACCTGCGTCTCGCCAGGTTCGAAGTCGTCGAGACAGATTGGACAGGTTGACTGCGACCAGGAGGCAGCCGATGTAGCGCTTGCGGGTGCGGTGGGTGCGGACGAATGACGAAGAGACGATAGCTTATGACCAGGTCCAGCAGCAACCATGGAAGGCGGCACGTCCAGCGTGTGGATTGGCGACTGTTGAGGCGACTTCTCAGGCTCGTCTGGTAGCACTGGGGCTGCAGCAGTGTATGTGTAGACTGGGAACTTGTCGAGCAGCGACTGTGACACGGTCAAACGCTTGACGCCCAATTGTTCGAGGTCGACTTCTCCGGCAATGACACGCTGGCGCAGATTGTTGCGTCGTCGGCGTTGTAGAAGGTGCATGGTGAGGGAAGTCACGCTGACGGCAAGGAGTAGGATTGCGAGGACGATGACGAGGAAGACCCAGAGACTGGGAAGTTGTGCGCCCGTGTCTGTACTGACCGAGGCCCACAGTCGCACGTAATCCGAGGGCGCATAGATTCGCGAGAGAGTGTCGCCGTGGGGTACGGTGCTGACGTTGCCCGAATACTGGTCCAGCTGGTTCATGATGTTCTTGCCGGTGGTGGAGGAGACGGCGTAGGTTGGAAAGAAGTTGGCCGTCTGCCAACTGCCGCCATCCTGCAGATTCCACGAGGCATCGTTCAACACGGGCGGTTTGGCGTTGGTGGTGCCCGGCTGGTAGGTAAAGAGGGCCTTTGTGGTCGTCTCTCGCGCGGCGGTAAAGTACTCGACGGTGCACTGGGGGCTGTACCAGGGCGCCACGGCTATGAGCGCGTAGTTTGTGCCGTCGGGCAGATTCGCCAGCCGCGTCACATTCGCTGGCACATGTTGGCGTTCGAGCGCCTTGCAGCCGTCGGTGCGCAGTTCGGGCACGTAGAGGATGCCGTACGGGTCGGTGCCGGCGTCGACGCCCTTTGTGGACAGCGTCTGGATGTTGCTGAGGATGCGGTAGGAGAAGCCGAGGGTGTCGTTGAGCGTATCGAATCGGTTGTTGTCGTAGTCAATGGCATACGGGTCTGGGAAGGCGATTGTGAAGATGCCAATGCGCTGGGCCGCTGTGTGGGTGACATGTCAGCGCAGGGAGCAGGGAAGCAAGCGCGGTGGGTGCACATGTGGGCGATTGGGATGGCAGGTGACGTACACATGTTGGAGGTGTGTTTGGGGGGGGGTTGGTTGGTTACACGACCGCTATGGTGCGCCTGCTGCTCTACTGCACATGCTGAGGCGAGCAGACCGAGGCGCGCGATGGGGGAGAGGGCCAGATGACAGAGGGAGTGAGGGAGCGACGAGGGAGCGAGGGAGCGAGGGAGCGAGGGAGTGAATGGGCGAGTAAGTGCACTGTGCAGCCCAGGGCGATGTCGAGGGGAAGCTGGGGCGGGGGAGGGTGCGACGAGGCGACTGAGTGGGAGAGAGCCGAAGCAGCCGGCATAGCGATGCATTGAGGCGGCGAGGCCCATCTGCGCTGCTGCTTGGCGAACGGGGTCCGCAACCTTGCGACTGGACGCGCGCCAGCTGGGGAGCGAACAGGCGGCTGCATCGTTACGTATACCCATACATGCACTTGGGGCGGTGCGGACTAGCCACTGCACTGTACTGTACTGTACTGTACTGTACTTGCCCAGGTACCCCACCATCTGCACATCTGACCACCTGACCTCCACCTACACCATGGCCCCCGCCGTCAGTAGCAAGGGCAAGGCCAAGCCAGGCTCAAAGGCTGCTGGCCCACCGCGCAGCCGCAACACCACACCGCTCCCCAACGCGCGCCCCTCGGCCGAGCCCGCCGCGTCGTCGACGTACTTCAGCAAGCCGCTGGCCTCGTTCCTCAACAGGTGCGAGGCCACGGTCGAAGAGATCCTCGACAGCGCTGGCAGCAGCTCGCAGATACCGTCCGGGTCCAAGTTGGTGACGCTGCGCGACCAGATCGAGAAGACGGTGCTCAAACATGTCGAGGCGCGGTGCACACAGTCCGAGGGCGCGCTCAGGGAGCTGCAGAGCATGCGCAAGAACCGCGCGCCTCGCGAGCGGGAAAAGGACAAGGACGCCGAGGACCGTGAGCGCGAGCGCGAACGCAAGCACAAGCTCAAGAAGGTGAGCAAGAAGCACGACGAGGACGGCAAGCACCCGCCCACCACGGGCGCCCATGGTGTCGCCAGGCAAGATGGCGGTGACCACAAAGGTACGTCTCCACCAGCCATCTAGGCTTGCACGTCCACTTTCACTTGTCCTTCTCACTTGCACTTCTCCTTGTCTTTGTTTTTGAACCGGCCAAGAGCAACACGTCTAGATAGAAGCCTGATACAACACACTATCCATGAGCCCAAGTCTCACCACCCATTCACCTCAGCCATGGGCCCCAGCCAGTTTCACTTGTGATGAGATTGCAAACACTGTACATGTCGCTTACGCCCCGCAGACAACTCCTCGGCCATGTCCTCCCCTACATCGCAAGCCCCCCCTGCAGCAGCAACAGCAGCAGCAGCAGCAGCAGCAGCAGCAGATGCTCCCTCTCCCAGTGGATCAGACATCTCCCACCAGCCTGCGCCCGCCCCCGCCGTGCCCCAGTATCAGACCTTTGGGCCTGATCCATGCAAGTTCGATGACCCCACCATCTACCACATACGCGAAGTCACGCCCGGCATGACGGACGAGGAGCGCAAGGAAATATACTGTGTCGCAGAGTTTCCTCCCTCGGATCTGCGCGACAGAATCGCGGGCCTGCCTCCTGACAAGGACTTCTCCAATGCGAAACCGGCAACACAGGTTAACGCCTCTGTGTTTGCAAATTACGTGGAGCCGTACATACGCCCTTTGACCGAGGAGGATGTTGCCTTTCTCAAGGAGCGCGGCGATCGGATAGCGCCGTTTGTACTCCCTAGAAGGGGCCAACGTCACTACAAAGAGATATGGGCAGAGGAGGATGGCGGCATGATTGTCGACTCCAACGACCAACGGCCGGCGCCCAATGTGCCTCGAGGTGCAGCAGATGACCTCACGGACGACATCCTCGACACAGATCAGGTTTCTGCTGGTCCACTATTGTCACGGCTTGTTGCGGCGCTGAGGCCCGAAGGCCGTGGTAACCAGACTGCCGCCAACGACACAAACGGGACAAACGGCGATGCTATGGACATCGACGAGGGCGCTGGGGCACCTACCGATGGCAATGTCCCCAACTCAATACCGGCCGCGACCCAGCTTCCCGAGTTCAGTCAGTCGAGCTTCAGAACTATGCCCCCAAACGGGCGTGCCGACTATGCTGGTCTCGAAGATCGTGTCATGATGGAGTTGAAGCATTACGGCCTCATCAGTGAAGCCGATGCCGAGTCTCAGTCGTACGACTCGCACTTTGACGACGAAGTGGCACAGCGCCTTCGTTTTCTACAAGAAGAATTACGCAAGCAGTCGATTAAAAACGGTGCGCGGAAACAACGTCTCCTTGAACTGACAGAGGAGAGGATAGCACAACAGGAATATAATACAATCGCCGACGATCTCGACAACCAGCTCAACGCTGCGTACCTTAAGCGCAACCGCAACATTGGCAAAGGCAAGAAGCAAAACAAACGGCCTGGTGGCGCAGGAGGCGGATCACATGCCGTGGCCAATGCTGGGATTACGAGGCCTGGTGTGGGAGAGCCGATCCGCACGCTGATGGAGAGAAGACAGCAATGGATTAGTACCATTGGACCAGTCGTCAACTACGGGAAGACGGGTCTACCTACATCGACCATTTTCGGCGAAGACAAGATGAAGGAACTAGAGAATCGAGAGGTGGAGATATGGAACACCGAAGCGGAGGAATGAAGGCTCCCACGGTCAAAGTCGCGCAATCCCGTGGGCTGTAGAGTTTGGTGTATTGGGTGTATTAGTTGGGTATTGGGTGTATTAGTTGGGTATTGGGTGTAACATCGGTTTGTTCAATTGTTTGCTCGGGTCATACATGATATTTGCACAGGGGGCGTGCTGGTGCTGGTGTTGGTGTTTGGTATCGGGCATGGAGTTCTGAGTCACGCTTGATTCTACATGTACACACACCACTGTAGAAACGCGGTGAAAGTATGAGTAGGAACACGAGGCGTTGTTATGTTGTTTTTCATGATATTATACCTCTCTTCCTTTGCAAAGATAAAAGATATCCTTTTTGAAGAGAAATTCAGTTGCATCTTGGACACCCATCCATCCAGCATATATATCAGAACAATAATCATCCATGCATGAACTAGCCCATGGCATAGGGGGAGATCAAACTCACGCTGTTCAAGTGTCAAGTGTCAAGTGTCACTGCTAACTTTCGATATGCTAACATGGAAAGTTTGTAGATCTAGGATTAAGTTATACCTAGTTTTCGCGAGAAAACATTGGAAGTAACGACCTTGGGCAGAGCCAAGAGACATGTGAATAGAGAAGGTACGGAGTACAGGTGCAACCCACAACCCAGCTCAACCCCAACATCCACCTTCCACCCCACCCATCATCACCACCACCACCACCCAAACATTCTACATTCTACATCTCCTTCTATTCATCTACCATTATTCTAGCCCGCACGCACACCCACGCGGCAGCACAAGCAGCAATATGCAGTATAAGCCAACGGGACATGTAGAGTACCCCCTAGTCCTGACATTGTTGCCGAGCCGGCCCAATCAAGGGCCGTGGTTGCTGCTTGTTTTGCACTGCGCGCATGTATGGATGTGAGTTAGCTGCATAGCTGCGCTGCATGGCATAGGTAGCGGCTTGACAGCGCAGCGCGGCATCTAGAGGCCGTTTTTTTGCAGCAGAGGAGTACCTATATGTGTGTATTTTGTGTTGCTGGCGCGACTTACAGGGCCATGGCACGGGGGCTTGTGTGGCCGAGGTCTGGTCTGAGAGGGGGGAAAGGGAAACTGGGTTTTCGTTTGGGTGAGGAGAGCGGTGCGTGGCATGGTTGGGTGGGTGTTCAGGGTCTGGGGGGCTGGGGCTGGGGCCTAGTTAGTATTTTGTTCGATGGGAGGCGGTTTTGGGAAAGGCATGCATGTCGAGCAGTGCAGTGGGAGGTAGGTGTGAGCTGTTGACGTGCATTGCATGCATGCTGGCGGTGTGAGAGAGAGGGGGAGCCAGAGAGACAGAGAGAGGCAAAGGCAAAGGGAGCTGCATTTCAAGTATATTTGTTATGGCTGGGCCCCTGGTCATGCTTCTGAGACTTCTCTTTTTTTTGGACATTGTCGTCTCTCTCTTTCTCTCTGTTCTCGCCATTCCTCAGTGCTGCCACATGCTTGGTTCGTGCTACGCGATTCACACCGAGTCCTCCTGTACCTAGCCTCCACGCATCACCCCTCTTTCTTCCCAACTGCACGGTGCCGCCATCTGCAGCACATCGTTGTCCTTGTCGTGGTCGTGGTCGTTTCGTTGTGCTGCTCTGCTTTGCTTTGCTTTGCTTGTCACGGCGCAACGCAGCGCTCACTCAGCCTCTTCCCGAGCAATCTCCCAGCAGGACCCCGGGGTGCCTGGGCCGTCCGATCTGCATTGTAGTCCCCGGCGCTTTAAGGCGGCTCGATCCCGCGCACCAAGTTTCGCAAGCGCACGCGTTTTCAACGACAATACTTGCCATTACGACCGCAAAAGACCGTGCGAGCGAAGAGAGTGTGTATACATACACGTGTGTGTGTGACTTGTACAGGCACCAGGGGTCATTCGGAAGACTACACTCCTGACCGTCTGACTAGTGCGGCGCAACAGCTGGGAGGAGGCAAAACAGCGGTCACGCCCGAGGTCAGCAACAATCCTTTAGCTGGGGGAGAAAGGGCGAGTGAGCTGGTCACATTGCTGCGACATCTTTCCGCCTTTTCTGCCTTTCTCCTCGGCTTCTTCTACGCCAACCTCGTCGACACCGACAAGGTCCCATTTGCGGCACCCACCCACCTACACCCACACAAAGTCCCTGGTAATCCTTCACATACAGCAAAGCTTCGAGGCAGACAGTGCGCTTGCGCAAACGACAACGACAAAGGGGTTTGCGAACCCAAAATTTGTACTTTCCACTCACCAGTTGTCGCCTCCTTACTCCTTCCTACCCAACACCGCACAGGCAGCCAGCCATGCATCGCAAGAACCCCATCAGCGTGCTCGTCTACAACAGCCTCTTCCCCACACCCTCGCCGACGGACCCCCCGTCCTTCAGCGCACATCTCTCCAAGAACCTCGTGGGCGAAGTCCGCGTCGAAACGGCGAATTTCTACGGCTCGCTCGACACAATCGAAGCGCGGTATCCAGGCCTAAACTACGCCTTTGCACCGCACCGCAAGCGTCTGGGGCGCTTTCCCCACCACCGACGCCTCTTTGAAGCCTTCGATCGCCTGGGCTTGACCGAGGCGGAAATACAGGGATTCTGCAGATGGGAAGGCACACTCTGGGCGCGCGAGCGATATGAGCGCGACGAAGGCGTACGAGTCGAAGACACAACCGGGGTAGAAATCAAAGAATGGATAGACCGACGAGGACAGCGAAGCCTGCCTAACAGCAGCAGCAGCAGCAGCAGCAGCAACGAAATTAATGTAAAAACAGACATTGAAGTTGAAATCGAGCAAGTCCACAACAACAGTAATCACAACAGCATAAGCACAACCACACACCCCACCGACAGAAGAACATCGTCTTCACGAGCTCACCACCAACACCAACCATCACAATCACAATCACAATCACGTTCACAGCAACAACATCAACAACAATCACAACACCCCCACCACCACGACACCGAAATGCCCGACTCCTCCTCCACCACCACCCCCACCTCCTCCTCAGACAGCGACTCAGACACCGAGCCCTCGCTCCACACCAGCATCGGCTTCTCCCTCAACGCCCGCCTCCTGCACGCCGCCGCCCTCCGCGAACAAGGCGCAAACGTCTCCATGGACCCGGAATGGGAACAGTATCTCAAAGAGGCCCAGGAGCGCGGCGAACTCAATATCGATGCTACGCGCGAGGCGCTGCGTACCATGGCTGGTCAGATTGCGCACTTGCATCAGCATGGACATGGACATGGACATGAGATTCTGGTTCAGGCGCAGCAGGGTGGTATTGGTGTTGGGGCCGCGGATGCATCGGCTGAGGGTGTGGGTGTAGGCGTGGGTGTCGAAGCACCCGTTGCACCGGCTTAGCACGTTTTGAAAACCTTCTTTGCTGATTGCTGATGTCGGGTACTGGGCCGGTGTTGTTTTTGTTGTTGTTGTCGAATATCATCACATTACCCGCCACTCTTCCTCTTTTTTTTTTCTTTTTTTTCTTTTTCTTCTTCTTCTTCTTCATTTCTGCACGGACGGCGAATGCAATGTGCAAGTGTGAAAATGGAAATGCATATCTCGAGGTGGAAAGGCGAAGTGGAAATGCAAATGCAAATGCAAAAGTGGAGGAGAATCTGGGACAGCGGCATAGACATGGTATAACCTTTGGGCATATTGGATTGGATTTATTGCATTCTAATTACACTTGTTCCTGCACTGTACTGTACTGTTCGCTTTGCTATACTGTACGGGATTCAGGTTCATTGCTATGTTTCGCCATGTTTTGCCATGTTTGGTGATGTGCTGTGTTTCCGATCCAAGAGGTTTGGCAAGTTTGAAGCGGTTGAGAGTTTTGAGTCAGTTTGGAAAGGTGAGGGCGTTTGATGTTGAGACGGGGGGCTGAGTCCTGCCTTGTTTTTTTTCTTGGGTTTAGTTTTTTTTTTCTTTTCTACTTTTATACTATTTAATATAACGTTAGAGTATAGAAATTAAAGTGAGCTCTTTTTTTTTCCTTTTGCTTCTTCTTTGCTTCTTTGCTTCTTCCTCTTCCTTTCTTCTTTACCATGGTTGAAACTACCCCCATTACCCTCGTTATCACATTCTATTTACCTTTTATTAGACCAAGTTGCATCAAGTCCAAATTAGATTGGTTTGTTGAAAGCACTTCATCACACAATCACCCAAGCAAGCAAATATTAATATGTTTTTTTTATTCATAGAAGCAGGTAACTACGCATAGCAGCCGTCGTATCACTGCGTTTGTAATGTCCATGTCATGTCATGTAGTGGAGGTTCGCCCTGATTTGTACTCCTGGTATTATGCAGAGTAGTTGAATTGAAGAGGGGGTCTTTGAAAGACTGGCTCCTCATCGTGATGCGTTTCTTCCCACGCCCCACAATTCTCATAGGGTCGTTTTTGCGCGTCCAATGTGTCGTCTAGAATAACAAGTCTTGCCTTGTCAATCAATCATATCGTCATGTCGTCGAATGTCCTCAGCCTGCAAAGGTGCATCATCCCACTCGGCGGCCCAGGCCAAAGGAGCCGAGACCTCCACCTGCTCCTCTCTTACTGCCCCTAGTAATCCTATTGCTCCCGCTCTCATCATCAATCTCCATGGCATCATCAGCGCCCATACCCATGATGCCTCTCTTCCCATTGCCCTTTTCGCCTTCCGCCTGCAAAGCCGCCTCGATGGCCCTCTCCTTCTTTCTGCGTATCTTCTCCCGGTCAACCGCTTCCTTCTTGACATTGTCTACCTGGGCCTGGAGATGTGCGAGTGCGTAGTCGCAACGCTGTGACCATGACTGTAGTGTGGTTTGCAGTGCTGGCAATGAGCCTGGAGCGAGGTCGCGCAGGGGAGAGATGGATGTGACGGAGACGAGAGAGTGTGCAGGATCGAGAGTGGCGGTGATGAGGCCAGAGTAGATGGCGGTTGTGATGAGCTCTTCTAGGGCGCGTGTGGTGGGCAAGTCAAGCGCGGCGAGCAGGTGTTTGTAGGTGAGTGTCTTGTGTGAGTGTGAGAGTGGCAGTAGCGAGAGCAAGAGGAGCTTCTGGTGCTGCTGTGCTGAGAGCTTGGGCAGGTTTGGTTGTGCTGGTGACTGTCAGTCTGGCGTGCCGTTGCCATTGCCAATGCCATGCAGGCAAGCTGTCAAGTACCCTTGTAGTCCTCCCACGTGCCCCAGGCAAAGATCTCCAGAAGCGTGAGATATGGTGCGTGCTCTTGCGAACTCCGCAGGTTCTGGATGTTTGGTGTTTCTAGTAATTCGGCGAAGACGTATGTGTTGGGTGCACTGGTGGCTTGCATGACCAAGTCCGAGGCTGCGCGTGGTGAAGTTGCGGACTTTGTGAGGGCAAGGAATGGCTCGAGAGCATTGAGCGCCTTGGTCTGCTCCATTATGAGCTGATATGCGCCTCTAAAGCTCGATCTTTGGTCCTCGTCAACCGGGCTTATCCTCTGTGCTGTGGTGTTGATGGTGGTGAGTAGGTAGCGACTGGATGCTTGGCATCGGCCGCCGCCTGCCCCGCGACACCGCGGCCCCACCGTCTTCCGGACTTGGCATCCCGTAACTCCATGACCACCTGGATTCTGCAACCGTTGCAACCAGAGCTGAATCGCCAGCATCCAGGTGGCGCTTCGCTCGAGCCCAATCAGCGGCCTGGCCCTATTGCGTCGATCCTGCACTCTCCCCTGGCCTCGTCAACACGTCGTCGCCCACTTATTGGCCCCATACTCATGTGTAGGGCCAGGGGCTGCGGATGTGGACGGCTGTGACACTCTGTGACATGGTGCTCAGTGCGGCATCCTTGGGCCGACAATGAGTAATCCGTCTCCAGCGTCATTAGACAATACGATGCTCGCGAGCCGCAAACCCAAAGCTGGCTGTCTGCCGAGTGCCACGCTTATCAAGCTCCCAATGCTGAGGCGCCGCTTGTCGCATCCCAGCATCGCGCCATGTCTTAGATGCCTTCCTGTTCGAGATGCCAAGCCGAAACACCACTGTGTCTATTCGGCACCGTGAAGCGCCACGAAACGCGCAGTCACATAGCACAAAGGCCAGCGCCAACCGGCCACCTTCAAAGCCTCGTCTCTCCCCCCCTCCCCCCCCCGCTCCATTGCCCATTCACGAGAAACTTTCTTTACCCTGACTTTCCGACTGGTGGGGCTGGTCCAGCAATAGCAACCTATTATCAGCTTATTTACGGACCTGGTCTAGCCCGCTTTGAACGCCCTCAGTTTCGGGATTCCGGTGGCTTGAATCAGCCGCCCGACCACTTTGAAGACATACTTTGTCGCTGCTGCCCTCCTTCAGCCTAATTAACCCCCTCGTCATCTGCAACTACCGGGAGCTGGACTTCCTTTGTGTTCCGGAGAGATCGTCACTCGTTGTTTGCCATATTGATTCGCAATATACACCACCCTTGATCCCCTATATCCGTCTTCTCCTCGCAGCGTCCCCGTGGAAGCCCCGCGCTGACACCTCCACCACCCAACGCCAGACCTCACACAGACACCCTACCGCCGTGCAACAACTCTTCTGGCGATATGGCTCCTTCACCAGCGCCATGCGCCACGGCGCACATGGCCACCACCACGCTCAAAGTAGAAGGCATGACTTGTGGCGCATGTACATCTGCCATCGACTCAGGCTTCAAGGGTGTCAAAGGAGTCGGAAATGTATCCATAAGTTTGGTAATGGAGCGGGCGGTCATACAACATGACCCCGAAATCATATCGGCCGACGAAGTCAAGGAAATCATCGAAGACAGAGGATTCGACGCCGAGGTGCTCTCCAGCGATCTTCCCATGGGCCAGAATATCGATGACCATTTCCTGAGTGATTCAGAGGATGAGGAAGAAGAAGAAGAAGTGGACGGGAACATGTCGACAACAACGCTCTCCGTAGGCGGCATGACATGCGGTGCCTGCACATCTGCCGTCGAAGGCGCATTCAAGGACGTGGCGGGTATCAAGTCCTTCAGCATATCATTACTCTCCGAACGCGCTGTCATCGAACATGATGTCAGTATAATTAATGCGGAAAAACTGGCCGAGGCAATCGAGGATGTAGGCTTCGATGCAGAGGTCTTGGACAGCGTCGCCGCTGCGCCAGCGGCAAAGAAGAACAAGGCGCACAAGAAAAAAAGAACGTTGGTCACCACAGTTGCTGTCGAGGGCATGACTTGTGGTGCATGCACTTCGGCAATTGAGAGCGGCTTCAATGATGTGGATGGTGTATATCAGTTCAACATCAGCTTGCTCGCGAACCGCGCCGTCATCGTACACAATCCCTCCAAGCTGACGGAGCAACAAATCGTGGAGATTATTGAGGATCGGGGATTTGATGCTACGCTGGTTTCTTCAGTGGACGGCAGTCTGCAGCAGTCATCAGCGAACAATGGCCCGGTGCATCTTAAAATCCTTGGACTTCCCGATCCGAGTGCAGCGCAAGACCTCCAAGGTCTTCTACGAAAACATCCAGGCGTCATGTCGGCGACTGTAAACTTCAGCACATCCCGAGCAACAATCCAGCGCGAACCTCAAATCGTTGGTCTACGAGCTGTTGTCGAAGCCATCGAAGCAGCCGGGTACAGCGCGTTTGTTGCCGATTCCGACGACAACAGTGCTCAGCTTGAGTCGCTCGCAAAAACCAAGGAGATCCAGGAATGGAGGCACGCTGTCATCTTCTCAGCATGTTTCGCCGTCCCAGTCTTCCTTACCAGCATGTTTATCCCCTTCTGTCTCCCCTTTCTCAACTACGGCGCCATTCGTATTATACCCGGTCTTTATCTCCGCGACCTCATCTGTCTCGTCCTCACAATACCTGTTCAATTCGGAATCGGCAAGCGGTTCTACATTTCCGCATACAAATCACTTAGCCATGGTTCTCCAACTATGGATGTACTCGTTGTACTGGGAACATCCGCCGCCTTCTTCTTTAGCATCGCGTCAATGATCGTCTCACTGGTTGTCGTGCCCCACACAAAGCCAACAACGTTGTTCGATACTAGCACCATGCTAATCACCTTCATCAGCTTGGGCCGATACCTCGAGAATCGAGCAAAGGGTCAAACGTCGAGGGCACTCTCTAGACTCATGTCTCTGGCCCCAACCATGGCGACTATCTATGCAGACCCAATCGCTGCTGCAAAGGCAGCCGAAGACTGGGATGCTAACGAGGGAAAGCTCGGCCGCAGCTCTGTCGATGGCAATGCTGCGGAGGAGCGCGTCATTGCTACAGAGCTAATCGAAGTTGGAGATGTGGTCATCCTGCGCCCCGGTGACAAGATTCCTGCCGACGGCACGGTGACTCGTGGTGAATCGTACATCGACGAGAGCATGGTCACTGGTGAGGCGATGCCCATTCGGAAAATTGAAGGCGCCCCTCTCATGGCTGGCACCGTCAATGGAAATGGCCGTTTAGAGTTTCTTGTCACGAGGGCCGGTCGCGATACCCAGCTTAGTCAAATCGTTCGTCTTGTTCAGGAAGCCCAGACTAGTCGAGCACCTATCCAGCGCCTTGCTGACGTAGTAGCCGGATACTTTGTCCCAATCATCATCAGTCTTGGATTGGCTACATTCGTCGGCTGGATGGTGCTGAGCCATGTTCTTTCTTCCCCACCAAAGGTCTTCATGGATCACGCCAGTGGTGGTAAGCTCATGGTCTGCGTCAAGCTCTGCATTGCCGTTATTGTCTTTGCTTGCCCCTGTGCCCTAGGCCTTGCTACACCTACTGCTGTCATGGTTGGTACTGGAGTTGGAGCCGAGCAAGGAATCTTGGTCAAGGGTGGCGCAGTTCTCGAGACAGCTACGAAAATCACACACATGGTCTTTGACAAGACTGGGACGCTGACTGTTGGTAAGATGAGTGTGTCCAAGGCCGGCATTCAGGGCGAATGGGCGAGTGCAGAGAAGAAGAATCTCTGGTGGACACTCATCGGTTTGGCCGAAATGGGCTCCGAGCACCCAATTGCCAAAGCCATCGTCCTTTCTGCCAAGGAGCATTTACGACTTGGACCTGATGGTGTTCTTGACGGGTCTGTCGGAGACTTCAAAGCCATTGTCGGCAAGGGCATCACCGCCACCGTCGAGGCCGCCATTTCTCGCGAGCGCACCCGTTATAAGGTTCTCATTGGAAATGCCGTGTTTCTGACCTCTCAGGGTGTCAACATCCCTGACTACTCGGATGAGCCCAAAACCACAGCTACCGCCAACCCACGCAGACTACACTCCCGCTCCGCAGGTATCACGACCATCCATACTGCTATTGGCACGACATACACTGGTACGCTCAGTCTGTCAGATACTATCAAACCCTCCGCTCGCGCAGCTATTCTGGCCCTCTCGCGTCTTGGAATAACATCTTCCATTGTAACAGGCGACACATCCGCATCTGCTTTGGTCGTAGCAGCGGCAGTTGGTATTGATGAAAGCGATGTACACGCTTCGTCGACACCGGCAGACAAGAAAGCCATTATAGAAGACCTCCGGTCCCGCGGCCAAGTCATCGGCATGGTTGGTGACGGTATCAACGACAGTCCTGCCCTGGCATCCGCTGACATTGGTATCGCGCTTTCTACGGGTACTGATGTAGCCATGGAAGCCGCCTCCATTGTTCTCATGACCAATACCGATCTCCTCGCCATCCCCGCAAGCCTCATGCTCAGCCGTGCAATTTTCTGGCGCATCAAACTCAACCTTGCGTGGGCATGCATGTACAACTTTATTGGGCTACCCTTCGCAATGGGTTTCTTCCTCCCGTGGGGTTTGACTCTCCATCCCATGGCTGCCGGTGCTGCCATGGCATGCTCCTCGGTTTCCGTCGTTGCTAGCTCGCTGCATCTCAAGTTCTGGCATCGCCCGAGTTGGATGAAAGTTGCGGTGCTGGACCCGGCTGCATCTGTTGACGACGACGCAGTCAAACAGGAGAAGCAGATTCACAAGGGTGTGTTGAACAAGGCGCGTGATTGGATGAGAGATGGATTTACTGCCTGGAGAAGAAACAAGGAAGAGGCAGGCTACGTTCCACTTAGGGATATAGGCGACCACTGAGTGAATGGGCGGCCTCTGGCTGTGGATGTACATTTCCTTGCACTTTTTGCAATGTATCGTGGAATCAGCAGCATAGCACCTTTGCATTACCTTTACTCTCTTATCGTGTCGTAATGTAAAAAACATCCGGCAGGTTATTATTTCCACATAGAATCTTACATAGACTATCTTTCCTTCCGCCTCATCAGCAAATACCACATTTCACGCTTATGTACATGGTTTTGTGTCCTTTTCCCGCACCGTGACAAAGTTCGCTAACCTGCCAATTGCAGCTAGAAGATGTTTGTTGCGCGTGACAGTGGAGTCGCAGACCGCGGTTCGTCACGGCGATAAGCCAAGCATTACAACACAGCACCGCAGCTCCGCCTTGTTGCACGACCTGGTGTTTAGTCGCTCTTCTTTATCGTCCGCAGTGCCCGGAAAATATGCGCGACCGAGGTTTATAGCCAAAGCCACAAAAAAACTTTGTTCCTCCAACCCAACACGCCCAACGGTCAGTATGGGGCGCAATCGTGCAGCGTCGACTGCGTCGAACAAGAGCAGCGAACCCCGGCACCAAGTAGGTAGGGAACATGCTGGGAAGCCACGAGCCATGCTGAGCAGCAACAGGAACTGGGCAGCATGTATGATTACCTTGCGAAAATCGTGCTGCTGGGTCCGAGCGGTGCTGGAAAGTAAGTCTTGCGCGGCCAGAGAAAGTCAAGCAAAGTACTGACATGTTCAAGATCGTGTCTGCTGCACCGATTCGTCAAGAGTGAATGTAAGTTGCGCAGGAGGTGCGCCTTGTCTGGTTTGCATATACCAGGACTGCAAGTTGACATGAGCACAGGGCGCGTCCTCTCATCGCAAACCATTGGCGTTGAATTTGCCTCCAAAATCGTCCATATTGCCGACCGCAAAGCCCACTCCTCTGCCCGCAAGCGCATCAAACTTCAACTCTGGGACACGGCCGGAACAGAACGTTTCCGCTCCGTCTCGCGGTCCTACTATCGCGGCGCGGCTGGCGCAATCCTCGTCTACGATGTTAGCAGCTGGCGGAGTTTCGAACAGCTACAGACGTTTCTGAACGATGCGCGCGCACTGGCGGGACCAGACATCACCATCATACTCGCGGGCAACAAAGCGGACGTTGAAGATGGGCCACCACCGCCATTGAGCGCTGGGGGTCACAGTGCCTTTGGAAGCTACAGCAACACGCCGTCGAGTGAAAACGGATTCTCCCCACCAACACCTAGTTCGCAGTCGTCGCATGCGCCGTCGCTGAATGCGAATCTACATGCCTCGTACACGGTTGCGCCAGATGGACGCGAGGTACCCACCGAGACCGCTTCACGCTGGGCAGGCGAGAATGGGATACCAGTCGCCGTCGAAGTGTCTGCACTGAACGGCAAGAATGTAGAGGAGCTGTTTACAAGACTGGCACGCATGATCCTCACCAAGATTGAATTGGGCGAAATTGATCCCGATGATCCGGCGAGTGGGATACAATATGGCGATCTGGGTTGGGACGATGGCAGCGGAAGTATCAAGAGTGGGTTTGGGGACGAAGGCTTGCGGTCGAGGAGAAGAGGAAAGAAGGCTGGGCCGTTGGGAGAATGGGAGGACGTGTTCAGGATTGGAGGGAACAGGCGAAGAGGGGGTTGCTGTTGATGAACAACCTCGCTTCTTGGGCGCAGTTACGATGTAAAGACTTTGATTTTTTGGCTCCAGCGAGTGGATTTACAGATGCGATTCGCCTTTCTTTGCGCACACAGCATTCGGCACGGCGTCTGCAGTTTCCATCTAGTATATTAATGATCCTTCACATATTGAGCAACTTGCAATCTTTCAACCAAAACCTTCCTATCGGTGCGGGAATGAAGTCGATGGTGGATCTTGTCTACTCTGAAACGCATCTGTCTAGCGTAGGCAGCGTGCACCAATTCAATCCTCTAGCTGTCCATCACAATCACATGCTTCTATGTAACAAAAGTTCGGGACCCGAGCCGAGCCGGGGTTAGCGTCTTTTTTGACATGTCGTCATCTCGGTGCAACACACATGGGAGCACGCGAGCATGACTGAAGGACATTTACGCCTCCACGCTGTATCATGGCGACGAATTGGACGCGACCGATTGACCTGAAGGTGGTATTCATGGAGAGCGTAGCATGAAATATGTATACAATGCCCACGCTGCGACGTTCATCGGACAAAACGTCGCCGGAGCCTCGGTAGAGATTTTTTTTTCTTTCTCTCGCCACGCCAGCAGTCTCAGCGTCGGATTGTCAAGTGTCGCGTGCTCCGACGTGTTCCTGAAACTAGCGTCTGCGATAAGCATGGACATCTGCGTCACTATCGTGGCCTGCTTCCCATTTCCCATGTGCTCATCGATGGTTAATGTCTTTTTCAATCTACCCTTTCTCTGCCACGCTTCATACTATCCACATGCTTCACACTGCCACCTCACCCACTTCGGCAATCTAGACCGCTTCTAAAATTCATTTACACTCGTCCATAGTCAATCATAATCACGCTGTCGTTCCCACAAGCCTTTAGATCCCTCATCAGTGCCATACCTTTCCGTGTGTCTATCAGCAAGGCCAATCTTCAGGCAGCCGCCAACATGACATGGCTTAATCGCATCAATCCTACGCCGACCTTCCCGGCGCATACAGGGCCTTACAAGGTCGGGTCCATAGACGTAGAGATACCCACAAGCGCATTAGAGAGTCCGACAGATGAAGCACCACCCGCGGATCTGCCCACGGTGGCTTTCCGGATGTTCTACCCTTGCAAGCAGGATAGCGACCAAAAGGCCGTTAAGTGGATTCCCAGTCCCCAGCGGGAGACGATTGCTTCATATGCGAAATTCTTAGGGGCTAACAGCGTATTTGCTGGCGTTTTCTCGTAGGTTCAAGGATTCCGTTACCTTGGAATGGCACTACTAACAGCATGGCAGGTTGATTCCTCAACTACTATATTTCATCTCCATGCCCGTACATCAGAACGCTGATATTCTCAAACACCCGAACGAGACTAGAAAATGGCCAGTCATGATCTTCTCACACGGCCTCGGTGGCTCAAGAAATGCATACTCGCACATTTGCGGCTCGCTCGCGAGTCACGGAATCGTCGTTGTAGCGCCAGACCACCGTGACGGAAGTTCGCCGTTGTCGATGCACCAAACACCAGACGAAAAGGACAAGACTAAGCGCGTGGAGTCCCGGTCGATTGCTCACAAGCCGAGCACTGAAACTTATGAGGCAAGAGACGAGCAGCTGCGCATACGATTATGGGAGATAGGCACAATACACGATGCCCTCGTCAAGATTGACGAAGGAAGAAAACTTAAGAACGTAGCACTCGACCAACCCAAGGCGGCCGAGAAAGACCTCCTCAGCATGTTCCATAACTCCCTCCACGTTCGCGAGCCAGGCGCCATAAGCTTCGCAGGCCACTCCTTTGGCGCATGCACAATGGTTCAGTTTGTGAAATCCGTTTACCACCGGCCCTCCACCCAAATCCCATCCTACAAACCCCTCTTCACACCCTCCCCCACCTCAGACCTCATCCGCCAAATCACCCCCTCAACACCAGTAACTCTCCTCGACCTCTGGACGCTACCCATCCAAAGCCCCTCCACAGCCTGGCTCCGCTCACAACCAATGCCCTGCTACGACTCCCCCACAGGCGGCCGCAATCTCCTCGCCATCGCCTCAGAAGGCTTCTACAACTGGGCCGCCAACTTCCGCGAAACAAAACGCATCATCGCGCCTCCACCCCCACCCAACTCACACTCCCCAACCCAACAAGGGCCCCACATCTTCTACCCCATCGCCTCTGCGCACCTCTCCCAAAGCGATTTTGGCGTCCTCTTCCCCTGGGTCACAACCAAAGCCTTTGGCGCCAAGGAGCCCGAGCGCGTGCTACGACTCAATACTAGAGCTATCCTACAGGTGCTCAGAGAGAGCGGAGTAGATGTCGCAAATACAAGTGCCCTGGATCTCGAAATCGAGGGCGCAGACGCGACAACGCAGAGTCTAGCGCAGGACACTGCGATTTTAAGCTCGAAGAAGGATAGTGTGAGGGGCTGGGTCAATTTAAGCGCGGATGTTGGGGAGGGTGGTGATGCGGTGGAGGGGAAGAGGGTGGGCGATGATGGGAAGGGGCCTGAAGAGGCGATGATTGAGGGGGAGGCTTTGGGGCAGGTTGTTGAGGGGAAGGCGGTGTGAAGCTCGGGTTTTTTTTAGATGCAAGATGGGAATGGTTTGATATGTTTTCGGGGGATTAGGGGACCAGGGTACGGGCGTTGACAGCATGAGCGTTTGTGTGACAATATGGAGATCAGTTGGGATCTGCGTGGCTGTACTCCTGCACTCAGCCAAGCTGGTACGGGTGACGGGAGAATCTAGTTCCTGATTAAGGATGAATAGGGAACTTGGTAGTCGGTTGCAATACAGTGGTCAATCTCCCAGATTACTCCTAAGAAGTTCATCTTCCCACATTTTGATATCTCTGAACCTTTTTGGGCAATAGCTTGTCCTGCACTAAATCTGACTGATTGAGAAAGGCGGGAGAGATAGATTAGGTACCTGTTCGCTTACGTGGAATAAAGGTTTAAATTCATATTTTCGCAAGCGACCGGGCTTCTTCCATTCCCTTAGCTTCCTGCTTTAAGCTACTGCTGAGATGTCAATTGATTTCCACTCACGTAAGCCGAGTAAAAATGACGTCCCGAGGTTAGGGCGCACGCACACGGGCCGGTTTACTTTGGCGTGCATAGGCAAACATCAATCATCGTGGCACTGCCTCCTGAGTGCTTAGGCAGGCGTGTCTTCCGGGGCCTCCGCAAAGGGGAGTAAGCTGCTTATAGTTTTTTGTTAGGGGCTCCCTATCGGCCAATTCACTGGCCCAAAACACCTTACTACGGACAGAAAAGCATCTCCGTATTACAGAAGAAAGTTATCAAATCGAAGATCATGCCTAGCTTATAGACAAGGACCAACCAAGCTAAGTCCACTATAGCACACCTAAAAAGTAATAAGACTCCTCGATTATATACACGGCAGGCACTTATTCATCAACACAGAGAGATTGACAGCAAGATAGGAAAATTAAAAAGAAGATCCCTTTGAGGACGAAACTCCTTGTTCTATTAAGCATGAAACGCATTAGTTTGACCTTAATTGGCGAGTAAGTTGAGATACCTCCTCTTATTCTAGACTATGTATGTCGTATACTCCACTATAAAATAGTCATTTTTTTTAGTTCAAGTACGGATGTAGCATTCCTGCTAGCGGTAGACAATGCTTTTACAATAAACTCTATGATAAGGTTCGAATTTTGGATCACAATGCCTTAGCGGCAGCAGTCTGTACAGAATACATGCTAGCAGATTTGTACGTAACATATATATAGGCATACTCAGTTCCAAATATCCTGGTCCTCACATCAAATCTGAGCTCTCTCTCTCTCTCTCTCTCTCTCAAGATATACTTCCTACGAAACTTTATCCTCCTCTATAAAGCAACCGTCTATTATACTTTGCTATCCGCTGAAATGGCAATCTTTTATAAAATTATTCCCTTCCTTTTCCTAGGACAAATCATCGCTACACCTACTGATATCACCCAAGGTTCGTAGATTCCCTCGTACTTTTTGATTTAAAATAGCTCTCTCTAACATCAATCAAGACCTTTCTCTCGAGCCCCGAGCTGCTGGTCCTTGGGAAGCCCATGCAAAATATTATGGCTTTGGAGGAAACAGGGGAAACGAGATATACATTTCAGGGACCTGGTCTGATCCAGTCAAGGCCCAAGGTCGAGACTCGGGCCCTTGTACTGCGAAGGTTGGAGCTATCGGCGGTACCGCTCTAGACCCGGGACAAGTGTTCGACCTCAAGTGCTCCTGCTTCATTACCGGCACTGGTCCTCTCCGGTTTACCTCGTCCTGCTTTCTCGACTTTTCTGTTGAAGACTCAAACGGAGGTTATGCTGCTGGTTTCTCTATCGCATTTGAGTGTACTGCGTTCAATTCCTGCACAGGTCCCAATTCCTATTATATCGCTCCTAGCCATTCCAAGTGCAACAAGGAAGCTGGCAACATTTGCGACGGATTCAGGGTCACAGCCTGAAAGGGCTTTAGGGCAAGCTATACGGCATGAGGGAAATGAGTGGCATAACCGGAAACATTTTTTCACTTTTCTTTCGCAGATTTTCGAGAAAGACAGTAGTTTGTTGTTGCTCTGGCTGTGTAGCTACCTACTAAGGTTCTACTGCACATAATGTTAAGCTTTTATATTTAAGGCCAATTAGCTACCACACTCCTAATGTAATTATCTATATACTACTAAAACTTTTGCTGAGTCTAGCGCTTATTAGCTGTAGGCCACTACTATAAGAAGGATTAGTTACAATAGAGGCTCTATCGGTTTATATAGATAATAGCGTGTATATCTATATAAAATAAAGTATACTACCTATATTAATCCTTCCTAGTACTTATATTTGTAACGACGCAGGTGAGTAGGAGGATCCGAAAGGGTTCCGATACGGCTCAGAGGCATATGGGAGTGCGCGCCTGTATCGAAGGTTGAACGAATTGATTCCTACACCTATAGGTCTTGTACGAAAGGACAAGAAGAACTTGTCAATCTATCTAAGAGCATAAGGCTCCTTTTATATGCGGAGGCAGAGGGGTATCGGATCCAGATCGGAGCCGAGTCGGTGAGGACGTTGTTCTAGCCTTAATAGCTTAGGATGTAACAAACCTTCGTTACAGTAAGTTATAGGCGTTGGCAGCATAAAGCGTTCGATATCTTCTCAATTTTCTTAGGCAGATATCAGGTAGAGACGAAATCACGATAGTACGTTGCGCATAGGTTGTTTACTCTTGGCGATATAGGTTATAGAGTTACCTATATACTAGGCTATAACATAGGTGAGTAAGGTAAATTACCCTATGAATATGTATAATACCTAAGCTATGCCTGACTAGGAGTCTTAAGGCGGTGTGTCGCCCGCTGCGAAGCCAGCCAGCTTCGGCAGTAGGACCTTTAGTCCAGTCACGCGCTCGATGTCATCTATGATGAGGTTCATGGATATCATGTAGGATATACCCGTCGCTGTGTTTGAAGCAAACGCCAGTCCAACAATCGTAGCAGTTGGTCCTGGCTCATTTAAGATGACGATTGAGCCCGAATCTCCACTAGAAATAAAGTCGTCATTTGATTTTGTAGACACTATACCGTACGCCAAAAGGATCTTGTTAAACCGGTTTCGTAGATCCACAGGCACCACCGCGCTGTCATGTTGGAGATTGAGGAGTGAACCGATCTTGTTGATTTTGCCTGTGGTCCAGCCAGATGTTCGTCCACGCTTAGCCACGTTGTACATCCTGTTTGGCAGGATGTTACAATAATTCTCTAAAGGTCTTGTTGCGGGTGCGAAGACTTTGCGATCTGAGACTGAGATTGGCATTGTGAGACTGAGTAGTCGTGTGTTCAGTCGGATCAGGGCCCAGTTAAGGCCCCACTGGAGAACACCGCCTTCGATGAGCCTGGCTAAACTCTTATCCTCGAATGTAGTATCTAGAACCCCAGACCATTTCTTTGTCTGCTCTGTAGTATACAAAGGGTTGCTAGACGTCCTGTATCCAGATGCTGCATATATAGAGCCTAAATACCTTGAAGGACTTCCTTTCAGTACCTCTAGATCATCCAGGCAGGCTTTTCGTGTTGCCACAACTCTTTTAGAGGGCAGGCCATGTAACTCACTCTTTTGTAAACTCCTTGTTAGAGCTTGAGCTTGCAACTCTTTCCATCTCGTCAGACGCTCGTGGTCTTTGTCTGACGGACTCATCATCCGCACACTCTCATCTTGGCAGATGCGATGTGATGGCTGCAAAAAACTACCAACGGGGCATTCTGGTGTTACCTGGGCCGCAATAACATGGTAGTTGGTAAGTCCGCACGCTATCTTCTTACCATCTGGTGTGCCTAGCTGCAAGAGAGCACCAACAGTGGCGCTCAAGTCAGAGCCACTGAGCCCGACGGAAACGCCAATGTCCAACTCGTCGCCGTAGCAAGACATGTCCGTATATAATTCGGGCCAATCCTCTTCAGTTACACTGTCCCCTCGATCTGGGTTGTCGACTTCCATTTTGATTGCCGGCATCTCGAATAGATTGATAGCGAAAGCTTTCGGAAGAAGGTTCGTGAGACGTGGAATGGTCTTATCCCACCAACTCGCCTCTGCGGCATCAGTGGCAGTGATGCAGATTGTTGGGATTTGCTGCAATTCCCGCTGGCCGAAATTTCGGTACACAACGTCAATGCAAAGCCACTGGTGTTGGTCAATCTCTCTGAGGAGTATGCTTACCGATGCTTCCCAAGCTGTGACGAGGTCGAGGTTCTCGATTGGAGAGCATTCCACGCCGGTTGCTGCTCTGGTGTCTATAATCTCTACTCCGATGTCGTCTCGTCCCTTCGATGCCAGAAGGAAGCGTATCCGGCTTGTGGCCCGTTCCCAACTCCGGTATTGGCCAGAAATTGAAACATCCGATGTGACTAGAACAGTTCTCCGGCTTGAAGTAGATTTGTTCCTGCCCCTTGCTACACGCATGACAGCGTCAAAGCCCAGGATCATAACTCCTTCGGCACATAGTATCCGGCGTATTGCGGCTCGAAAGTCGAGATCCCACCATTCCGTGAAGTAGGTGTGCGGTATGGTATCGACAGGCTCAACAAGTAGCGTGGGTGCACCAACACGGAACGATGCACGTGTGTCAATGTCCATTGTATACTCCGCGAGGGGAATGGCTGAAGCGGCTGTGCAGTCGAGTGTGGTTCTTATCATGGTGGCGGTATGCAGATGTGTGAAAGGCGTCTCAAGGGAACGCACTCGTCGGAGAGTTTGTGGTCGAGTGTAGAGCTCTGTGCTTGAAGGCCGTTTGTGCATGATGAACAATACGTATTTATACGACGAAGAGAATATTTTTGCGTAGTGAAGGTGGCAGGTCCATGGAACATGTAGGTCATAGATTGCATTAGCCTCTCCGGGTTGCGGAGTTCCAACTGGTAAGTGCAAGCAGTGAGCGGTAGACGCTACCATAGGTATCCAACCGCCGGTCGAGGAGCTCTTTCTTTTTATTCTGGCCACGTACCAAGATATGTTACAAGGTACGAGTGGGAATGGTATGTAATGGATACGCTAACGATCCCGAATAGGCCGGGATCGGCCATATGTAGGCTAAGCCGATGTCACGTGTCCATCTTGTGACAAGATTTCTAGGCCACAACCATGATACCGTACGGAGTGGAAACGCGCTGGAGTGCGGAAAGCGCAAATCGAATCAGAAAGCTCTCGACGCGGTGCATAGCAACGACCACTGCAAGCAAACCTTACCTCATCGGCTAGTTGACCATGGACCGCAACTAGTCGCGTCAAATCCACAGTCACTGCTGGACGCTGCTGCAGCGCGTCAAAATTGGTTGTTTGTATGCCCATGAGGCGCGTTTTGAAAATCGTAGCAAACAACTAACTGCTGCGGTGAGTCGGCGCGTCTTGGGTGGCCAGGTATTGTACAGCAAAACACCTTTACCCAGTCAACGGCTCCAAGATGCCCAATCTGGATGGTGATTCTGATCTCGGGGATCCGCGCTCTGATCACAAGTATGAGCCGTTTTCTCCGCCGGCTTGGCTGCTCGACTTGGCTCAGAGGAATGCTACTCAGTCGAGTGCCTCGTCGGATGCTTTCAAGACGAAAATACAGGAGATCAAAGATAGTGCAAAAAACAAGGAAGGACCAAACAACGACGCTATACCCAGCGCAGACTTACTGGCAAGTGGCCCCTATCTTACTGATCCAGTACGAGGCAGCGATTCTCGTAAGCAGCAGCAAGAGCAGAGACGAGAAGACAGACGGGGCAAGAAGACGTTGTTCCGGGCGCAGCAGGTGAAGGAAGGCGTTGTGGCAGCACAAGCGGTGGAGCAGAGAGAGAATCTCTCCGCCACAAAGAGCGAGATTACAGTTACAAGTCCTCCGATTGTCCCAGAGTCATCTAGAGCTGGCGCCGCACGGGAGGCTTTGACGAACACAATACCAGCGACAGTGGCAACCAATATAGCGGGTTTCTTTCCCTCGCCTCATTCAAGCGAGCGATATCAAATTCGTCCTCTGCCGACGTGGTACACTTCAATCAGCGAAAATGCCTTTGAAATGAAGCAGTTGGGCAGGAAGAAGCCTCAAGATCTCACAGCACTCGAATCACTCAAGGGCTACATCGTCCAATGCCAGGGAGCACGAACGCCAGCTGCACTAGAAAAATTATACGATGACCTCCGCAACGAAGTCCACAAAGCCGAGATCAAACTCTCCGTCAACAAGTACATCCTTAAGAAGACCAAAATTCTAAGCCCAGATACCGGCCTCCCAGCCATCTTCAAGAAAGATGCCGAATTTCCTCCTGACCTGAAGGCCGACAGCTACCAGCTGTACAACCGCTGGTACAACCAAGACTTCAATCAAGACATACTCCGCGGCATCATCACCAAAGCCGGGAGAGACCGCAATAACGATAGCTTGGACCCCAAATACCGAGCCGAGCACCCAACAAGTGCAAAGTACCATGGCGAAGGCAACCTCGTCCTAGGCCAATGGTGGCCAACCCAACTCTGCACCGTTCGCGACGGCGCCCACGGCGCTCCCCAAGCAGGTAGGTAAGAACCATCACCCACCCCACCCACCCACTCACCCAGCCACCCCCTCTCGCAGGCATCTTCGGCGAAAAAGACCGCGGAGCCTATTCCATCGTGCTCTCCAGCGGCGGCTACCACGATGTCGACAACGGCACCACGATACTCTACAGCGGCACCGAATCGCGCGACTCCACCCCCACGGAAAACACAAGCCACCTGATCAAATCAATCGAGCTGTGCACCCCCGTCCGCGTCCTGCGCTCCCACCAGCTCCCCAAGTCGAACAAGTTCAGGCCAGAGGTCGGGCTACGCTACGATGGCTTGTATCAGGTCAAGGATTTCACGCTCGTGGATAACGAGAGGGCTGTGTATCGCTTTTGGCTGATTAGGTGCGAGGGTCAGGATCCGATTCGCTGTGAGGAGGGTGCTGCGAGGCGGCCGACGGTGTTTGAGGAGGCGGAATGGGACGCCTTGAAGAAGAGGAAGGATTGGTGAGGGAGGGAGCGTGCGGGAGTGTGTCGTGGTTGTATGTTTGTGTGTGATGTTTGTTTTTGTGTTGGGTACGATGATGAGGTTTGGCGCGGCAATGATGGTGTATGATGTGTGTGTGCTCTGTACAAGGTAATACCATGAGGACGCATGGCATGCATGGTTTTCAACTGGAACGAAGTATCGTGGACGGCAGAATACCTGTTCGATATGTTCACGATAGCTTTATTGTTGAATGGAAGGATGTATGCTTCATATGGCCCAAGGTTCTGCTGAGAACAACACTGTTGTTAGTACATCTTGCTTTTTGATAGCAATGATCCTTGAACCAACAATGTATATATGTTAAGTACCCAGTGAGTCAAATATCTCTCACAAGCTCACCAATACGAAATTTTCAAAGACTTTTACCTTTACTTTTATAATCGGGTTTTTGGTCTAAATTCAAATAAACCACAACTCTCAAGCTCGCCAGATTTTCGAAAAAATTTCCGTACAAGCCAAGACGGCGCGCACACATCCATGCTCTCGTAAGGATGCAAAACAAAACCCTACCCTACTTCGTCTTCGCAATGCTAACCACATTCCTCAACGTGCCAAAAGGCAAAACATCCGCAATCCTCTTCTTACTCGCAAACAGCATAACCAGCCTATCCAAGCCGCAGCCCCACCCGCCCGTCGGCGGCATCCCCCACTCCAGCGCCTCGAGATAGCTCTCATCGAGTGCGGCGTCGGCACCCTCGGCGTGGAACGCGCGCTGTTGGAGAAACTTGCGGCGCTGCTCAAACGGCGAGTTTTCCTCTTCATACGCATTGACGTATTCGCGGCCGTGGATGAAGAGTTCGACGCGCGACGCAACGCGCTGTCCGGTTGCGTCGTCGAGGTATGATTTTGACAGAGGGGAGAGGGCTTCGGGGTGTTTGGAGATGAAGGTGGGGTTTATGCAGAGCGGCTCGATGTATACTTCGGCCAGGGTGTCAAGGAGGCGGGGGAGTGTGGGGTTGGGTGGGATGGTCAAGTCAAGGTCTTTGAAGAGGGCGAGGAGGTCGTCTGGTGCTGTTGCGGTGGAGAGATTGGGTAGTTTGCGGCCGCATGCTTGCTCGATTGTGGGGATGAAGGGGAGGTGCACGAATGGTGTTGTGAAATCAATGTCGTTTGGTGCGGCGAGGGAGGGGAAGTAGGTTGATCGTAGGGCTTCGGTCGCGGTATGGAGACCGTGGATGAGTTGCTCCGTCCGTGCAACGACATCGCGCAGCGTTGCGCCAACCTCGTAGAATTCGCAAGTGGAGAATTCGGGGTTGTGCGTGTTGTCTACGCCCTCGTTACGGAATGAGCGTCCGATTTCAAAGATCTTGTCCTGCCCTCCGATGATCAGTCGTTTCAGGTTGAGCTCAGGTGCTATCCTGAGTTTGATGGGCGTGTTGGACATTTCGTTCGCGACAGTCTCAAAGGGTCGCGCAATAGCACCACCGGCATTGACGTCGAAGAGCGGGGTCTCGACCTCCAGGAAGCCGCTTTGGATGAAGTACATGCGTATGTAATCGTATATCATTGCGCGTAGGCGGAGGACGTCTCCAGGCTCGTGGCTTGTGAGTTGGTGGATGTGCGGCCGACGTGCAAGCGTTTCAGCTTTGTCGACCACCTCGGGGATGTGGTGGAGACACGGTGCGAGGACATGAGGTACCTCGTGCGCCAGGATGGAGAGCTGGCCAGACGATGTCTTGGTTGCATGTCCTTGTACAGCTTGGGCATATTAGCGGTTAATGGGGCATGAAGGTTGGTGGTCACGCACAGATCCAGTCACCAAGTCGAGCGACTTTCTTGAAGCTCTTGTAAGATTCAATCGATTCTTCAGGTGTAGCAAGCTTCTTCATTTCCACCATAACCTGCAAGCGTTGCATGTCACGTTCAATATCGAGGAACATCAGCTTGGACCCAAGCATTCGCACCGAACGCACCCTTCCTGACAATGTCAGATTTCACGAAGCCATCATGGGACATTGACCATACCGAATACTGAAACGACTTCATTTTGTGTCTGTTGAATACTATTGTACTTTGCATTGAACTCACGCAGTGACAGACTCTCTACTCCTGCAGGATAAACAAGCCGCGGGTGATATTCGCCCAGTGACTTGACTTTGCTCAACTGTTCAATCCGTTTCTGCTTCTCCACATCGTGTGGGCCAGTGTAATCCTCCGCAGCTACCGACTGTACAAGGCGCCTCTGTATGGAGAGATACGCGCGAGCATGCTCGGGCTTGAGCGACGGTGAAGCTCGACAAAGATACGGGCGCAAGAAGCCGAGATATGGTCTACTCATAATGTCTGTTTCTCGTCAGCTGAAATTCGAGCAGAGATCTAATCGAGCTGGAGTGAGGGAGGAATCTCAGATAGGGTGAAGCTGTGAAGTCACTCGCCCGAAGGCGTCATTCGCAACGGTTCTAAGGTTGTACATAATCATCACGGAGGGTATGGGTGGAGGAAGGTCCATCAGAGCCTGCAGAAGTTGAACTGGCAGTGTCCCGTACGGGAGTGTCCAAACAACCACGCAAAGCTCAGATATACTAGCCTAGGGAGTGGAAAGGGTGACGCCGGCTTACCTTTATTGTGATCATGTCCCCTCACAGGAGAGGAGAGGGTTGATGTCCTAGTTGACTGACAACGAAAGAAGTTCTCGAGCTTGGCTACTAGCGCAGCCTTGGCACTATCCAGCCGAGCGCAGCCTGGACTAAGCGGCACGTGATGTAGATTCGCCGCTTGGCATTCCAAACTCCCAAGTACAATACACTGCTATCAGGCTTGAAAAAAATCAAAAACTTTCAAGATTTCTTGCATAGCTTTCTGTATGCTCTCGACAGCCTCTTGCCAAGGAATAAACACAATCCATCGTGTGGCTTGTGTTGCTACTACGAGGCCTCGTCATTCACCCTGGTGAACGGCCCACCTACACTAACCTCGCATGTAACCACAGTACCACAATCAACAACCAATGTCTGCCGTGAGACTCTGCACGGGCCGCTCCCTCTGTCTATATAAACCCGCCTGTCCCCGTCCCCTTCGCAGAAAATCATACTTACCTTCTTGCGACTCAGTGAGCTCAAGCAGTCACTGGTCTAACAGTTTCGCCTGCATTGCACAGCGCGGCGTGGAACTGTTACGAGCTTCCTTCGGGAATCTCGGCGGGGCAATTTTTGCTGGTCTGCATCTTGCATGCGTTTACCTTTTCATTGACACTGTCGCCTTGTGCGATGGGTTGAGGAAGAGTGATGGCGGTTGATATATCCGCGTCGCATCTAAACGTGATGTCTGTCGCTACAAGGAAGGCTGTTATTATGGACGTGGCGCATTCCGTTGTTGACAAGAATGCGTCGCGTTGCGCGCGTTGCGATTATATACAGGTTGCGCGAGCTTGCGCGCTGTTGTGGTGGCTATTTGATTCAAAGTGCTCGAAAAGGTCTCATGTCGTGCGCCGACCATGTGCATGGCAAGCTTACAGCAAGCCGGGCAGTGAATATGTACGTGCCAGAGTCATTTGATGATGTCTTGATGTCGTGGGAGGCGAGGAGCTGCGAAAATGAGATGTGTCCACACTGCCTTTGCGCCAGCAGCATGGCAAATTTCTTGCACATGCCCATGCGACTATGAGATACCAGTACGAACACATGCGAGACTGCACAACGCCATGCAATCCCTGAGCCGTTGCAAAGTATCTCGTCGCAAACTGAACTCGGCCTCCACAAGGTAATACGTCCTTGACGCGACTTTCTGTCGTGTGTACCTAGATGTAGGTGTGGTATCAGCCCATCTGGTACTACAGACTTGTACATCCGGTCGCTATCCCAGCTAGAGACGAGGTGCCATCATGGTCCTCAACCCAGGGCGCATATAAGACCTAGGAGATGAAGCATCAGTGTACAGCATCTCGAGATTCAATTCCTATGCCCTAGCAGCCGATAGCTTCCACGCCCTAGTCTGCCACGAGGCACGCAGTCTAGTCCGGACGCACCCGCCCTCCATCCCCACCGATGTAAAGAATATGACGCCCAAGGGAAATTCCTCTGCAGTCGCTGTCGCAGCCGAACTCTTCAGCTCTCGTTCATTTGCTCAGGCCCACTGTTGTCGCAAGCTCCAACGGCCAGTCCAGAATTGCCCCGCCCTACGTCAACATGACATTCGCCAAAAATGGTCCTCGCAAATCCCATCTGCACTAACATGGTATTTTGCTGCTTTGCGTTCGACAAAGCGGACATGAACCCCTCCACAGCAAGTCATGACGTCGAAATAACCACCCCAAGCCCATACACAGGGCAGCTTGATCTACTCTGGTTCGTCGTCGGTACTTGAGCGTACGCTACGACTTATAACGTCAGCTTTTATCACTATGTCATAGCTATGTTTGTTAGTCTACATATACGGGTAATGTTTACGACTTCTGAATTTTCTCTCCATTAAACTTCAGCAACACAATCAACAACCTCTCATACATTCTTCGATACACTCTCCTTCAAAGAAAAAGCCCTTGCCACAACTTTCGCCCAAGATGATGTCCCAAGCTGCCATGCAGGCGGAGAAGGTAATCGGCCATAGCGACAACAACATTACGGCGCAAGATGTGACCAACCCGGGCAACAAGGAGGAGTGGGCGGATAACTCAGAGACTATGAAGGCCCTCGCCTGGTTCGGCAAGAATGACGTTCGCGTAATTGATACGCCAAAACCGGCAGTCATCGAGCCCCGCGATGTCATCGTCAAGATCACTGGATCAACAGTATGTGGCTCTGATCTTCATCTCCTCCACGGATCGGTTGTGGAGATGCAGAAGGGTGATATCTTGGGTCACGAGTTCTGCGGTGTAGTAGACAATGTCGGTAGCGCCATCACAAAATTCAAGAAGGGGTATGTCAAAACAAGCAGGTCAGCAACGAATTAGTCACTGATATCTGAAAAGACAACGAGTCGTCGCGTCCTTCCAGATTGCTTGCGGCGAGTGCTATTACTGCAAGCAGAAGCTGTCCTCACAATGTGAGAAGACCAACTCAAACACCATCGAAAATGGTATGTATGGTGGCCGAACAGCAGGTATGTTCGGCTACTCCCACTTCACTGGTGGTTTTGCTGGTGGACAAGCCGAGTACACACGTGTACCATACGGTGATGTCAACCTACTCGCCTTGCCAGATGACGTTCCAGATGAGCAAGGTCTCTTCCTCTCCGACGTCCTTTGCACATCATGGCACGCCGTCGTCGATACTGGAGTCAAGAAGGGTGATGTCGTTGCCATCTGGGGAGCTGGTCCCATCGGTCAGATGGCCGCTGATTTCTCGCTCTTGAACGGTGCGAAGGAAGTGATCATGATCGACCAAAACTGGCGTCTCGACTTTGTCAAGCAAAAATACCCCCACGTACGGACTCTCGACTTCTCTACCCTAGCCAAGGGCGAGACAGTCACCAGTAAGCTAAAGGAGATGTGCAACAACCGCGGCCCAGACGTCAGCATCGAGTGCGCTGCCGGCGAATACGCAAAGGGCTGGGCCCACTACTTCGAGATTATGCTGGGTCTCGAGACCGACACTAGCGAGCTCATCAACGAGATGATTGCCAGCACACGCAACTTTGGAAGGTGCGGTATCACTGGTGTTTACGTTGGTTTCACCAACCACTTCAACATCGGCTCATTGATGGAGCGTGGTATCCGTCTGATCGGTAACGGTCAGGCACCAGTCCACCTCTACTGGGAGTCACTACTCCAGATGATCCAGGAGAAGCGCATTGACCCGTCTAAAATGGTTACCCACCGTGTCCGTCTAGAGGACTTGGACACAGTCTACAAGAAGTTCGAGAACAAGGAGGATGGAATGCAGAAGGTCTTTGTTGAAACTAAGTGGAGTTTCCCTGCATGGGAGGGCAGCCCCAAGTTGACCAGGTACTAAAGCATTGTCGTTATGGTGACGAAAAGACTGTTTTTCCGCGTTTATAGCTCTAAGATACCTCGATGATCTAAATTGAAGATATTTGTCATGATACCAAATAAACTTGACTGTCGAACTCGTGCGACTCTACACATGACGAGTTACTAGGTAGATGTTAATCTGTAATGATGATGCAACTATTCTCCTTGGTCGTGGAAGGTGCTCTTGGTCTCTAAATTCGAAGCAGATACAGACTCGACAGGTACTAGCTACTCTCCTTTAAGACTGATACGAAACCTGGGTTTACTCACTCGCAATAACCGAGAACTCGAAATAATCGATCCCATTAGATGATGTTACGTTCTCGAACTGAACGCCAGGCCGAGTTTCATCGACTAATCTAGCGATAAGTTTGTCTATGTGTGCAGATAATAATAATATTACAGTATACACGGACTGATTAAGGTACATTTTTGTAATATGTTGGACAGCGTGAAGGAAAAATTGCATCTCAATGTGGTAATTTTCTTCATGTGATACGCTGTTTTGGGGTTGCTCTGGTTGGTTTATGTGTCTTCGCTACCAAAGTTTTCAGAGGAACATGAACCGGGTTTCTATACTGCACATACGAACTACTGTATCATACCTCGATAAGGAATTAGATTCGATGTTGGTATGAGCGTTGGTATGAAGGATGATTTATCTCGAAATTATGTGTAACCAACAACATCTCCGGGACGGGTCGCGATAGTGTCTATGCTTCAAATGGCATCGTCAAATATTTGACCTTCTGACTCTTTAATCAGATATCTAAGTCGATAGCTATAAGTTAGCTTATGCATGGGCTAACGTTTTCCCTGCAGGGAATATCGATACCAGAGAATATTTCCACTCAGTCTTCATAAGAATGACACGTTGGCACATTTAATAATACTTTCACTTTCACACGCAATCGCGTCAAGTCCTAAATCGCACCCAGTGAATGGCCCAATACAATCAAGTGTTTTCTTGGCCAACTTCGATTGAGAGTACCCGCCGTTTGGGACACTGACCTAAGCGTTTGGGCATTGCCTCGAGTCTTCACATTTCACTACCAGGAGAACCCTAGTATCGTCCTCTCCATTTCACAGCCGCGCGACTCATGGAACTATAACTTTAGTCGCAACTTCCTCCCTCAGCGTTCGTTCCCTAATTCAACCAACACCTTCCCCAACCAGGCTCACCTCAACCCAGCCCGCCAAATTCCACAATGTTAATCGACAGTTGGAGATGGTGGTCCTTCCGCTCCGCTATACCTCCAATCATCGCCACAGTCATCTCCTTCGCCTATGGTTTATACATCCTCGCCTATCCCCCCGTCCATAAGAAGCTCAGCATGGCTCTCCTTGCCATACCTATGGTCTATGCTTTCAGCCGACACCTAGAGATAGCGCCCGACTACATGCTTTCCGACACCTTTGGGCGCTTCCTGTACATCTGGTACGCGCACATGAGCTACGAAGTCCTGATATTGGAGTTCGCGCCTGCGATCGAGAAAGAGAACGACAATTGGAAGAGCAGGGTGAAACTAGCATGGCGTGTGATGTTCGACCGAAACCACAAGCCACCTACAGAAGACAACACAGCGGGGCAAGAGCGGAAACGAAAGGACTCTGCTCAAGAAGATGAGGCAAGAATAGCCAATATCATCAATTCACAGCGCACCCATGTAAACCCCCCTACACCTGACCTCACCCAGACCGCTACCGGAACCAAGTACCACCATAACTACGGCTACATTCGCTTCACCGCCCACCACCTCACGCAATTTGTCCTGCTCTTCAGCCTCCTCAGCCTAAGCGAACAATTCCACGTCTCCCGCTACGGCCCACCCTTATACGCCTCCTCGCAAACTCAGAGCTCCTTCTTCCGACGACTCCCCGCCTCCCTCGACCCCCACGAACTCTACTACCGCGCCATGATCTGTTTCGACTGGACCATAATCTCGCTCTTCGAGTACGAATTCTACTACTCGCTCTTTGCGTTGGTCTTCGTGTCGATTCTGCGCGTAGACGCGCCGTCAGACTGGCCGCTCAGTCTCTGCGGCCACCTAGGTGAGTCGTGGAGCATGCGCCGCTACTGGGGGAAGCACTGGCATAATTATATTTATATTAGTTTTACGGCGCATACACGTGTTGTCACGCGCAAGTGGCTGGGGTGCAAGAAGGGCGCGCTGGCGACGAGGCTGCTGGAGAATACGATTGTGTTTGCGGTGAGTGGCGCTATGCATAGTATTGTCAAGAGGCAGCAGGATCCGCGCGGAGAGATGTGGGCGATTACGTGGTGGTATGTTGGGCAGATGGTGCCGATTGTGGTCGAGGACGTGGTGCAGCATTATTGGCGGGGAGCGAAGAAATGGATGGGTGTTGCCGAGGACAATACGTGGGTTGCTCGAGGGGAACTGGCGGTGGGCTATGTGTGGGTGGCTTGGTGGTTCATGTGGAGTGTACCTAAGTTTACAGCGTTGAGGGATCAGTGGACTATGGACAAGATGATGAAGGAATGAGCGGTGGAAGAGAGCAATATTGCAAAAATGGGCATGGGGAATGACACAGAGTGAGATGACGAGGTTTCTAACAGAGCACCTCGCTCCGAGGGCAGGGTATGCGACGTCAATATTACCAGAATGTGTTGCTGAGCCGGTTATAATGATTCAGTAGCTGTGTAACTACCTCATTGCGTCTTCAGATGTTTTCAGTCCCATGCCCTCCTTGCTATTGCGCGCTTCTTTGCGCTACCACGCCTAGCCGGATCTCCTTTCCGTGTGCCCAGCCACAAGAGAACTTGGGGTCGGGGCGTGAGAAGCCGCATATTGCACATCCTGCTGCGCCACGGCTTGGATATAGGATTGCACAATTGCAAGGACAAGGACAGGGGGCAACCTGTCCAGCGTGTGACCAAGTCCCCACTACGCCTTGGCGATGGATGGGGCGCTCACATCACACCGCCACTGTAAAGCAGGAGGCCCAGCAAGACGTCTGTCTGGTCTTGTGGCTGACCAGTATTCCCCTCACATGCTGGCGTACTTGTCGTGGCTGGATTTGACCTTCATGTCTAGCGCAACCTCGTGGTAATTGCCTTCTCGTCGTGATCTTCGCAGTTTCTTGACTTCGTCGTCGTTGAGCTTTCTCCCTATTAACTCCTCTAGTTCCAACTTGCTGATCTTCTCCTTTGCTTTCTCTGCCTTGGATGCCTTGAGCCGTGGCTTGAAGCGTGCTTGCATGCGTATCCTGAATGTAGTGTTGAACGTGATTTCTTCCGCGTCGCCTCGCAAGTCGGGGCTGCTCGTTGAGGTGTCGCTGATGCCGAGAAACTTGTCGCGAGGAGTCTGTAGAGAAAATGCAGAGGGATTGTCAGGTACAGGGACAACGAGGAAAGACTCTTCGGGGGAAATGGCGGTCGCTGTTGCGCTGAGAATCCCGAATTTGTTGCAGCTCAGGTATCTGTAGGGTTTGTTAGTGGTGATAGCCATCTCGATAGGAGAGGATCAAAATACCTTCCATGGTGTCCTTTGAGACTCAGACTCTCGGTGCCAGCCACGCGATTGGCAATGAAGACCTGGCGCACATCATGCGGCTCAGCAGTAGAGCTGTCGCCATCAACAAGGTTCTCCAGCGCACTCGCAAACACCTTTCCATTGGCGTCGCATGCCAGGCAGGTCGGCGCATCGGTAGGCAGCACAATGACAATTGGCCCAGATATATCACTGGGCACATCAGCGCTCACCCAGGAATCGTCATCCTCGGTCGCAGCGGATGCATTGGTCGCAAGCTGTTTCGAGGGCGCGTCGTCGGCATCGTAGGGGTCGGCGGTCTTCTTGCGCTTCTTCACCTTCTTGTCTCCCTTGAAGTGGAGTGCTTTGGGCATGATGGACTTTGGCTGGTGGTTCGTCTAGGCTTGGTGTGATGGAGGTCACGTCGCGTCGGGGTCCGCCGAGGCAGCGACGAATCAGGCAGGTGCACTAATTCTGAACCATCTGCACACAACTGCACGCTATGCAATCACTACAATAAAGTTACAGACTGGTCACTCGACTGCTCTAGGTACGCATTGTCTGCTCTGTTGGATACCCTGTACACTTCGACTCCAAGGCTTCTACGCATACGCAACAAACATGGCAAGTGCCCAGGACGCAATCAACCAGAGTGCGGTCGCCATAGGATTGGGGGATCTACAGAACAGTAAGCCCTACCGACTACCGACTACCGCGCATACTGGAAGCATGCACCTAATATAGATGCATCAGACAACGTCGACTTCTCCCTCCTAGAAGAAGCTTTCGGGTCTTCCAGTCTTGGTATCATCGTCGTCAAGGACCTTCCGCCAAGGTTCCATGAGCTGAGACACAAGCTGCTCTCTTACGCCTCCGCTTTGGGTAATCTTCCCAAGGATCAACTAGGTATGCACCCCGTCTTGCACGAGATATATGACTACGAGATGTGTGACTACCCCGAAGCTGACAAGGCCCTAGAGAAGCTCGAGTCTCCGGCATCCAAGTGGCTTGTAGGATGGTCATGCGGTAAAGAAACGTTGAAGGATGGCCGATACGACACCCTCAAAGGCTCGTACTACGTGAACTGCGCCAGAGCATTTGAAGATCAACAAAAAGTCATCGCTGAGAAGTACCCATCGTTCCCAGAATACACCGCACCAAATGTGTGGCCTTCTGAAGAACTTCTACCAGGCTTTGAGGAGACCTTCCGCGAGTTGTGTGGGCTCATCATTGACATAGCTGTATTAGTTGCTCGAGCATGCGACAAGTATGCTGAAGCAAATATCGAGGGCTATCAGAAAGGTTATCTCGAGCACGTGGTAAAGACCAGTGTGTCGACCAAGGCCAGGCTTCTGCATTACTTTCCCAGTCCAGAGACCTCTAGCGAATCTGGGGGCGATGAAGATGACTGGTGTGCCACACATGTTGATCACGGCTGTCTCACAGGCCTGACATCTGCCATGTTTGTCGACGAGGCAGCCCACATACCCCAGACCGGCTCTGCGTTCTCGCCCCTCAAGGAATTGGAGCGCTCACCAGACCCCAAGGCTGGGCTATATATACACTCGCGGACAGGCCAAGTTGTCAAAGTCAGCATCCCACGCAATTGCCTCGCTTTCCAAACTGGCGAGGCTCTGGAAATCATCACTCAAGGCAAGTTCAAGGCTGTACCCCACTTTGTGAGGGGCGCTGGACCGGGGGTTGGCGGTAAAGTAGCGAGGAACACTTTGGCAGTCTTTACGCAGCCGAATTTGTGGGACAAGGTCGACGAGCATCGAGATTTCGCAGCGTTTGCCCGACAGATTGTCGAAAAGAACCACTAAGCTTCGAGGGTGGCGCAGGCGCAGTAACAGATGTAGTTCAGCTGCAGTCGAGATGACATCAGATTCCACCTCTTCATCACCCGTCTTGGTGTTTTTACAAGCATGCCTATCTGCGCGCGCCTAACGTGCCGTCGCGACAATGCACAATGACGATGGAATCTGCGCACATCCTGGTCCGGAAGAAAGTCTGCTGTGGCTCGTGACGCTAAGCTGGTGCCGTTGTCCGAAGATCGAGCCTTGGGCGGTGCGAGGGAACGCCAGTGGTGGCTGCATCGTCTTACCTGGTACACATGTCCCTGAGTTGTGCAGAGCCGCAACAATGCAATCTCAATCTCGAAGCGTCTCGACTGCGACGCATCCCCTATATACCGCCACGTCTCAAGACGGTCGTGACGCTACCCCTCCACTAAAGTCTCGCCTTCGCACTACCCCGATTGCGCGTCCCCAGGAGACTCAAGTGGACGGCAACTTTCCGTCTAATCTCTTCAAGGCCGATCTTAGCCCCCCATCACCAGCCTGCGTTGGAGGCGCTGTGTGGCTCGGTCTATTCCCGCGGCCAACAAATGCCATCATGCATGCCTACCGAAGGGGGCTAGCAAACACTGATGCGCCTTGCCTACTGGGCACTCTATGCACCATTGGGAATGCCTGCTGAAGTCTCCAATCCTTGACATCTTGTCACTCCTCCAAGCCGGTGCGATTGCCCGTCAGGCGGGGCGGAGGCGTCCAGCCCTCAGCACTGCATGTAACCTACCGTGCACTTTGTGCCGGATTTCCGTCTGCAATAATCAATTGTATTGCCGGAGAGTCGGTCCAACACCATTTCACCCTCAGAGCCAAGAGCGACGCGGTTGTGAAACGGGTGGGGACTATCTGGAGCTGAATCTCTCAATGCCAAGGAATATTACGCGGCCACCATACACGCTCGGCGCTTGTTTCCCCTTCTGAACCTAAGGCAAATTCGACAGGCCAAACTGATACTAAAATGCTGCCCTGCCGATGCTCTATCATGCCAAGCTCCTTCGCCGGATACCCGTCTTCGCATGGGGAACTTGCCTGCATCCTGGCGACCAGCACTTAACCTCCTCCTTGGTCTGACCAACACACCAATGCACCTCTATAGATGCGACTGTCGCTCATTTTTCCCCGTTACACTTTGGTTCCGTTGAGTGGTCATATACACATTTGGGGCGTCTATTTCCCTTTCTAGCCGTTCAAACGTCTCTCTGCATGCATATGTCTTTTATAGCAAAGGCTCCGTTGCATCTGGTGCGCGCAACCATCACTGGACTCTCCCCATCGCCAGATATTGGATCCAACACAGCCAAGATGGCAAGCAACAACCGCCAAAATGTCACATGGGTCGAGGTATGTCTCTTCTATGTCGTATGATTTGTTGCCAACTGACCATGGCAGGGTGTGCGAGGCGTAGCATCATTCTGGGTCGTGGTTACACATCTTTGTCGAGCGTGGGATTACAGCCTATGGTCACCGCGCGATAACGAAAACGCCACACCCCAACTTCTTCAATTACCGTTTCTACGATTACCATGGCAAGGCCGAATTGGTGTGACCATGTTCGCTTTCCTTACCGGGTATGTTTGCGCCATCAAACCTTTACGTCAGGCAAAGTCTGGCAACATCCCAGCTGCGCTGGAGACTCTTGGCAAATCGGCTTTTCGACGACCACCTCGCCTTATCATGCCAGCGACGATTGCGTTGGTTATTGCATGGTTCTTTGCTCAGCTGGGCGCATTCGAAATCGCACATCTCAGTGACTCTCACTGGTTCCGCCGCTCAGTGCCCACGGACATTGGGGGTCTCGACTCTGAAGTCCCACGCCTAATCAAGAACTTCCAAAAGTCCTGGTCTGGCGCCAACAACGAATACGATGATCACCAGTGGGCACTACTCCCGTTGCTGCAGGGCGCTTTTCTGATCTACGTTCTTTTGTTTGCTACCGTTTTCATGAAGTTCCGCATGCGCTTGTTTACCTGCGTCGTGCTCTATGTTTGGTACTGGATGAGGACAAGTCCGGAAAAGGGTATGCACTTGCTCTTGCAATGTCTACCTTTACGCTAACCTTGGTAGAAACTTTCGAATGTCAGTTCCTTTACGGTGTGATCCTCTGCGACGTTGGATCCGAGAAGACCTTCCGAGACTTCATCAACAGTCGACCCAAAGCCCGTCGCGTGGCTACAGCGTTCCTTATCGGTCTTGGCTGGTACGTCGCATGCTTCCCGGGAGAACACTGGGAATGGGCAACCTGGTCGGTGCAACTGAAGAACATTGGTGACTGGATCATTCCAGAAGGAGCAGCCAGCTACCCCAAGCGTTTCACCGCCATTGGTTGGGATCTCATGGTCACCGGGATTTGGCTCTCGCCCACCCTTCAGAACATCTTTTCCAACAAGCTGTTTATGTGGGTCGGCCGCAACAGTTTTGCAGTCTACCTCACCCACGGAACGGTCTTGAAAGTCGGCCTTGCACGATTGATCTACGGATGGAGCACCGCACCTTACCACGTTGAATTACCCGAAGGCGGCGAGCCTATCCACCACTATATTCCTCGGTCAACAAATTGGCTCGTATGGGCTCTCGCAATCCCTACATTTTTTGTGGTCGAATACACAATCGCACATCTCTGGACGACATACGTCGACTCGCAATGCGCCAAAGCCACGAAATGGCTTGAAGACTACATGTTTGAGAAGACCGAGGACGAGAAGCACGGTGTAGCAGCTCTGGCTTGAGGTAGCCTGGCAACACCGTCTTATGAAGAAGAGTTTGGGAAATACGTTGAAGGACAAGCATATACACACAGGCGTACCGCAGGAACAAGAAAAGTTCCTGCCGGATCTAGACATGTTTTATTCCATGTTGGCATATTTATTTCCCCCGCGGATTTACGATTTCCTTTGTCACCCACCATTTCAGAGTCGCGGATACCAACACATCATCTCGCATTTCACGGCGTTTTATTGGGATACATTTCGATACACATTTGCAGCATTTCAGCCTTGCAGCCAGTTTGGAGGAAGTTGAGAAATGCCCGGTGCGCAGTGAGTTTGTAGACTCCTGGCACACCTGTTCTGTGTATAGATGGGCGATCTGTACTATTTACCACCGCAACTAATACAAACTGTAAGAACTTAATCGCGCATTCAGTACCGTGACGGTGAGCAGCAAAGCCTCGGTTTACAACTCGGGTCCTAAAGAGTTCTCCAAGGCCGGGATTCACCAGCGAACGCGATCATCCTGGACCCCTTCGTGCCGTCCCACCAAATCGCAGAACCAGAATCTGCCCCTTTTGCCACTCTTTCTTTCTCCCGCAACCATCAAAAATTCAATATCGCTATCCAAGCCACCCTTCTCAGCGGCTGCATGCCTATGACTCTGACCATCTTTGCCTCGTCTCTTCTCTCACCATCACTAACCGGCCCTTCAATCTATCCCGAACGTGCTGTGTCCTGACTCCTACGTATGACATATGTGTGGTATATGCAAGGCCCACCCCTGCACTCAGCAGCCGCAGATCAGCCTTCTCGGTTCTGGCCCCCTGCCACCAAAACTCCACAATCGCAACATTGCCAAGCTCCACGGGCACAAGCATGGGCGTGTACTGTATGTACACAGTAATGTATGTATGCACGCCGGCCACCTACACTCTCGCGCACAGCCAGTTTGCATACTTTTACTATTACCATGACCGTTACCATTGCCATGTCAGTACTGGTAAATGTCAACGGCGCTGAGAATGGACAGACAAACGTATTTGAAAGGCTAGACGCAGCGGCGCATCAGCAGCAGTGAGACGGAGACGTAGGTAGTATCATGTACAGTACGTACACGCCAGATGTTGTCTTGAGAAGTTTCGCATTCACGGTGTATTTCTGTCGTGGGGATCCGCTGGGGATCTGCGCGACTTAATGTCTCGGAATTGTCGATTATGTACGGAGTACCTATGGTGTGGAGCTGGCACTTGTGTTTCAGGGATAACTAGCTTGGTGTTGTACTGTACCGTGCATATGTAGTTGTACACAGTAAGAGACTGGCATGACGTCAGCTACGACACGGACTGTGTGCGGTATAGCACACTACGTAGTATAGTGAGTCCGGCGGGCGGGCGTACCGTAAGCTTCAGGAAGGCCTGAAGGCAAAGGCGAAGGGGCAGTAGCATGTACTATGTAGAAAGCGTGCAGCCTTTGTGTTTCAAGTGTGCAGATCAGTAAGGTTAGTATCTTTTTAGCATCATCACATGTGTAAATAAAAATCTCTTTACTCGAAGATTAACTGCCTGTACATATAACGAAAGGACACACTTGCTAGATGTCTGGTTCCTTCCGCCCGTCCCCCCCCCCCCTCAAGAAACCCGATCGCTATACTTAATTCCTGCATCCTACCTACACATCTAGGTATCTATACATACATATCATGTCATACCATACACGCGTCCACAACCCCCTACAGCACCCACAACAACAGCACCAGGCGCAAATAACAAGTACACGAATTGTGGATTTTCCCATGTTCCTACCCATATATAGCATGTACATACATGCTTAACTACCGCGCCATCACGCAGATCATCAGGCAACGCGAGGTCCGAATGCGCACATGAGGATCTGCGTTCGTGCGTGCGTCGCGGTGCCGCGTTTAGGGGGGGTTGATCGGAGCTTGGCGAGGGTGGTGGGTCAGGGACTAACTTAGGTGTCTGGGCGGGGACAGGGCAGGATGTAAGGGTTAAGGGTTCAGGAGAAAGCCTGGGACTCATGTGCATCATTAAAATAGTATGTACGTAGTAATTAGGTTAGTATGTTAGGTACATCTTGTAAGTATAATATAGTACCATCAATGTTAGCAGGATGGTAAACGCGAAGAAGGACAATCTAGCTACAGGTAATGAAGAAGATTACGGTACCGTGAAATATTGGAATGGGTGCTTGAGGTGGGTGGGTTTGCGCGAGGGATATGATAGCTCTGTTCATGTTATGGACTGGGAGTAGTCAGGTAAGTTCTTACGTTGGTGGTTGGTGACTGGCTGGTTCGCTTTCTAGAAGAGACCTACAATTAGGTATCCTTCTTCATCCCCGACAGTCTCCTTCCCTTTTCCTATATACCTATAACTGCCTAAGTATACGACCACGCAATCCCTCCTACGCAACCCGACCAAACCTCCAATTCCCTACAAGCGTCCAAACAAAGCACCGCAGATCATCTCACTCCCGCCCCGCCACGCCACGGCAACCGCCGCTCCTTAGCCACGCATGTATTATGTACATATTCCCCACCACCCTCCCCTCTCATTTCGTATGTACTTGTTTTCTCCTCTCTCGTTTCCGAAAGGAAGGGTGGAGACGTGCCAGGGGTATTGTTTTGTTGGGGAGGATGAAAATAAAACTTCCGAGTTCGTGTTCGGGTCGTATTTGCTGAGGAGGGGATGGCGCGAACGTGTGGGGCGGGTGCATCGGTAGGGGGCTGTGCGGATGTGCAGGTGTGCAGGTGTAGGGCCATGACTGAGTGAGTGGTGGATTCATTTAGACGGCTTGGGCGGCTTGAGGATGTGGTGGAGGGTGGTTGTGATTGGGGGTGGTGGCGTTGGGAGGTGTATGTGTTTGAGCTGACGATGTTGAATTTGGTGGATTTTCTGGGGGTTAGGTACTTTAACGTTAAGTACTTATTCGAAACTAATTCTTTTCAAGATATTTGCTGATCACTTTTCTGTAAATCTCATTCAATGGGTAATCCAGCTGTACAATTGTACTAGTAGATGAGTGCACATATGGTTCATCGCCTGTTTCATCCACCCTTCTATACTCCTCGCAAATCAGAGAGTTGCTATGACGTTGAACTAATAATCGTCAAGAGATTATACTACAATTCGTTTTCCCGCTCCCGTGGCCTTCTTCTTGGACCTCAGCAGCACATTCACTTTCAATTTATTTACACAACTTAGGTATTAGCAACGTCCCCTTCCGGCCGCCTACCAGCATCTCTAGCCATATACCCGATTTTGGATCCTTGAGGTCCAGGTACATGGTCTGTACGATTATAGTATCCATAAGGCGGTATAGTTATCCAAATTGTGTCTCATCTGACATTGTAGATTCGTCTGCCTTTATTGGACGACCGGCACGTTGTATGGTAGTGCAGTGGTGGAAAGAGAGAAGTTGTTGCTTCCTGAACGACTTTTCGCCTTGAATTCCACGACGTACGGCGAATAGGAAGATCTTCATATATGGTATCAAGTGTTGGGTCAGAGGTCGTGAGATACGATATGGCCACCAACGTGCAACGTGAAATGAAAGATCGCAAAAAGGAGTAGTTAGTTAGTAGCATGTTCTGCATGTAGGATAAGTGCACTCAAGAAGTATAGTTTTCCCATGCTGCTACACAACAGCAATAGTATTTGAAATGCAGTATCGAACGCCACTAGTCACCAAAGAACAACACACAAGCGACGTTCATTCTTCTCACGTAGAGCAGACTCACCACATCGCTATTCCAAGTCCACTAGATATCCATCCCTCCTTACATATGTTTTCACATCAAAACCACGCAAACCGCAGCTAATATTCCAAAACAGTCCATCTCATAAAAACCCCCCAACCACCCCCCAATAAAGCAACCTCATTCCCCCAAAAGCAACCAGCCCACTCTCCAACACAAATCTCACTCCTCCTCCTCACCGCCCCAACCATCTCGTACCTCCCGAGCCCCCAGCATCCAAACTATCAACCCTTACAACACACCACCCCCTCCCTCTTCCACCTCCCCCTCCACTCTGTGTACCCGCCCCCACGCCCCCAAAAGCAGCAAGCCGTCCCCCTGCAAAACACGGATACCCCGCGCTTCTTAGACTGGGCAGCGGTCTCGCCGTCTCGGGGCGACTGAGGGGCGGGAGATGCGGTCCGTAGTACAAGGCGCGGCCGGAGCGGTCTGTGGTGTAAGGATGCGAAGGTGGTGTGTAGGCGTGATTTGGGGGTGGGGGTGGGACGGGCATTGGTAGGGTTGGGCTTAGAGACTGGATTATTAGTTTGGCCAGGTTATATTGAATTCGTTTATTGGGCGTTCGTGTAGTGGAAACGTCAGTCAGTCGGTGGAGTGCTGTTAGTTTTCTATGGGGGAAGATTGATTTTGTAGGGTATATTTTGATGAAGGGAGAGGGAGCACCACTGGGGTTTGTCATTGGGCTTTGTGTTGTTGTTTCAATGCCTTGTCAAGTTTGATGTCTGGGTGAATGGGCGGCTTGGTGTGCATTGATTGAACGAGGAGTGATCATTGTCTAGACATGTTTGGAAAGTTGAAGGTGAGCAAACATGAAAGCGCAGCAGATAACTTTTGTAATTAGCACATCATAGTAGGACGCCCCTAAAAACTTTCCGCTTCAACACGTATCATGTGTCGTTGCTTATTGGCATCGCAAACTGTAATTTTAAGCCGTTTCTCACGCCGCATCGTGCATGTGACTCAATTCGCTAGTCCAAGCATTCTGTGAATAGTGTTAAACTACTGCTCACTTCTTTCTCTTCCTCCTCCTCCATGACCTTCCACTAAGAGGCCGACGTCGTCTTAGGCATCGAACCTCGCCTCGTGTTGACATTCCTACTAAGGCCATATGGCATTGCCACTCGTAAACGGAACTCTTCAAGCTTCCGTTGACGCTCCCCAACCCCAGCGGGTGCTTCTGTCACCGTCACTATATCATGGCTATTTGAGGCCTTGATCTTCTCTACCGCTTCCTCTTCATCAAGGTCCCGCTGTAGTCGATCATAATCAAGCCAAGACGTCCCAATGTGGCTAGTATTTACTTTTCTGTATCCCCATGGACTTGCCCAGGTCCCGCGTTGATAAGGACCCGCATTGCGATTGAAGCAGTGACGTTTGTGGCATTTGTTGACAGTCGTGTAAGAATTGTGGTATTTCTTGATGAGAGCTGGTGATGGATCACCATAGTGTGGCAGTAAGGCCACGAGAGGATCGATGGTCACTTTACGCTGGGTTGCAGGAGATTGAGACGCAGCCGGCTTCCGTGTGTGACGAAGTATGGGTGGTTTAGTGGCCCGGCTGGGGTGAGCGGTCTCAGACGTGCAAGAGGCAATAGTAGCTGTGACAGTCAATGGAATCTCGTTGTCGCTGCGCATTATCTCGAGCGTGTTCGGGGCTGTGGGCTGGGATACCGGAGCCTGTGGGACAATTGTACCGATGTGCTCAGCTCCCTCGTCTGACAGTTCGACTGAGTGGTCTCTGATCTTTGGAATTGGTGGACTGTCCGCACACTTGTTCTCATCAATAATAACATCTTTCATGCCAGATTCCTCTTCCGATAACGAAGGTGCTGAAGTCAGACATGTAGGCTCAGGTACAGCGGCATCTATATCGAGCCTTTCAGAGTGTTCTTGCAACTCGGACGGTCCGGACTGGTCAAGTCGGATATTCTTTTTAGGCTCTTGGGTGTTCTCTGTCCGTTCTGTCGCATTCTTCCCTGGATTATCAACGATGTAGTGATACCCGGGAACCTGACAACACTCTTCCTTCGCCTCTTCCCAGATCTTCAACGCCTCATGGACTCCACATTCCCGAAATTCGCCAGAGTCCTCGGCTCTCACCTGCTCCAGGCGCTGAACAACATTGTAGCAACGTATCTTGGCGATTCGCCACTTATTCGTCCAGTCTCGGTGCGTAGAAGGTTTCCCATTCACGTTGGCAGTTTGACCGTAATTTTTAGAGAAGAAAATGCCACCACGATCTTGGAGTCCTGCCTGTGCGGCCTTTATGTCAGAAATACAACTCTTGACCAGACAAGGTGCACACGTCAAGGCTTCGGTAAATCTGTTGACATTGAAGAACATGGCGGCGTAGTCGTGATGGCAACTGTTGTCCTCGCTTGCTGAGAGCCATGACGAAAGATGTTGCATGCAGGCCATGTTGGATCTTTCCTGTGCGCGTATTCGAATTGCGATAGTATCTTGTAGGACTGTCGCGAATCTGACAATCATACGGCTAGGGCGGAAGTCCTGACGGTGCAAGCGCGCGAGCTGCAGTGAGAGGATAGCGGCGATCCAGTACCATTAAAGCGCTCCCGAATAGAAGAGGAAAGGCAGGTGACGGAGCAATTGAGGCACGCTGGGTACCAGGCTCCATCAAGACCGATTGGTGATAGTCAGGCAAACGCGAGTGAGGGAGCAACTAATGCTCCGAGCTCCGTGCTTTTACATTGACATTTCTCCAGCAACTTGCCACAGCGATTCTGATCTGGCGGCGGCATGTGCAATTTCAGCGTAACCGTATATTTAATGCGTGGTGTATGCTCTGTGCCCCTGCTCAAGAGGACGGACGCTACAATGAGTGCCATCGCGATAAAAGAAACAGCACAACGATTGAAAAGAGTGCCAGATCAGGTGGCAGATCAGCTATCCAAGCTCATCATAAGTTCGGTGCAGGTAGAATCTGTCATGTGACATGATGTTCACGACATCTGGATGGTTGGAGTGTGGTGTTGACACATCAGGGCCTGTAGACGGCGGACTTGTTAGAGTGGGGAACTAACGCGGTAAGATAGAATTAATAGGATCATGCAAGTAAGTCAATAAAGATTAATTTATATTTGTTGTAAATTGAGGCTAGAGAAATGACGCGTAGAACGGTGTTGTGTGGGTGAAGTCGTTCCGACCGAATCGGTCCTGACACCAAAACCCGTGACGTCTTCTTGGCGCTAGCTGGATGAGTACGGATGTTGAGCGCGAGTATGCTCTCTTCCTTCGGCGCGAACCATCAATCTTAGATTCCACCCTTTCACCGAACCAATTCGTCTCGCCATGTTTGCCAGACAAGTTCTCCGGCCGGCCAGGACTCTGCAGCAGGTATGCGCTCCTCCCATAGCAATCCAGCCATGATTACCAATCCGCGCAGCTTCAAGAATTACAACTGACAACCCCCAAAGCAGGTCCGTCGGTACGCATCTGAAGCGCCGCAGAGCGGCGGTAACAACGGTGTCCTCTACATGGGCATTGGCGCCGCCGGTCTTGCTGGTGCCTACCTGTACATGAGGGGAGGAGACTCGCCGTCCGGACAGCAGGGAAAGGCGCCACCATCAGAGGAGGCGAAGAAGATCCCCTCCATCAGTACGGGGCCTGCAAAGCAAGCCTTCACGGGCGGTGAGCAGGGCTTTTTGTCGCTTCTGCTGGACAAGTCTGAGATTGTCAACCACAACACCAAGAAGCTTACCTTCAAGCTGCCCGAGGAGGACATGGAGAGCGGTCTGCCCGTTGCCTGTGAGTAGTTACAATTGGATCAACTGAGTAGGCCTAATATCCTTCAGCCGCCGTCATCACCAAGTACAAGGGTCCCGAGATGCAGAAGCCGGTCATCCGCCCATACACACCAATCAGCGACGTCGACCAGAAGGGCACCGTCGACTTCATTGTCAAGAAGTACCCCGATGGCCCAATGTCCAGCCACATGCACAACATGCAGCCCGGCCAGAGACTAGACATCAAGGGACCCATTCCAAAATACCAATGGTCACCCAACAAGCAGTAAGCGCACACCCTTCCCTCTTCTCCACATACCACAAACAACATTCGATACATTTGCTAACTTCGCACCCCAACATCCAGTGAGCACATCGCCCTGATCGCCGGAGGCACCGGAATCACACCCATGTGGCAGACCGCGCGCGCCATCTTCAAGAACCCCGAGGACAAGACCAAAGTCACTCTTGTATACGGCAACCTAACGGAGCAAGACATTCTGCTCAAGAAGGAGTGGGAAGAACTAGAAAACACATACCCCCGACGCTTCCGCGCATTCTACGTCCTGGACAACCCCCCAGAGGTATGGCAAGGCGGCAAAGGCCACGTTACCAAGGAGCTCCTCAAGACCGTCCTGCCGGAGCCCAAGGAAGGCGACAAGATTAAAATCTTTGTCTGCGGCCCGCCGGGCATGTACAAGGCTATTAGTGGCGGCAAGAAGAGCCCCCAGGACCAGGGCGAGCTCGAGGGCTACCTCAAGGAATTGGGGTACAGCAAGGACCAGGTCTACAAGTTTTAGACTAGTGTGTCGTATATGAAAAATTGGGCTGGGCTGGACAGGACTGAACTGTATGATATGGTATGATACGATATGTCCCGGCTAGCTTGACGATACAAATACGTGTGCCAAAATAAAAGTCGCATTATATAATCATTGCTCAATATTGTATAGTGCTTGTATTGTATTCCTCAAGTCCAGACTAACTTGGCGACATGACTAAGATCCTATGGTTTAGGAATCGTAGTTTAACATTGTACCTAGCTGTTTCCTCTGCTCACAGGATAAATAAAAATCACCCATAACTCCTGTTCACCCTACTTACCCATCTAAATACCGTTCCTCCTCTCGTGTTACTGCCTTCTGCTTTGAACATGTGGCTGTGTTGATATTCGACTATGAATTGTATTCCACACGCCTTAAGATTAGCAGTGCGAAAGAAGAACATGTGCGTGGATATGGTCAAATTTTCCGCAAACGATCTGACACATGTATGCAAGCAAGGCAAAGGGCACTCGAAAAGGCAAGTATGGAGTGCATAAAGAAGACCTAGAATGAATTGACTAGGCTACGTTCCATCCTCTCGCGAGAGTACCCGAGTCTACATGATTCCTCCGCTTTGAGTCATAATGCAGCGAAGCCAAGTGCGACTACATTATTCCAACTGGAGCAACGAGTTTGTAAACTATGGGGGTTAGGCGGGGGAACAGAAAAGGCGTTGAACCTTAGTCCATGAGGTGAAAGATCTCGCCACTTTTCCTGTCTCGTGATGTCCTTGAAGAATATTCGCGTATGCTGGGCGTCAACCGTATGGCTCCGGGCCAGCAAGCTTTAGCAATACCGGGGGCTGCTTACCAGAGGGGGGTATCAGCAGCGGCAGCATTGGAGTTGTCTGCCCAGTCGCCAGTAGGCTCCTGAGTAGTATCACCCCAACCACCGGCAGCAGCACCAGAGTCAGTAGCGTTGCCCCAGCCACCAGCAGCAGCGCCAGAGTCACCAAAATTGCCCCAGTTACCTCCAGCATCTTCGACCTTGGGCTGAGGGCAACGACCCTGACCATGACCGTACTCGTTGCAGTTGCGGCACTTGACCTTGGTCCAGTCGGTGGGCAAGTCGCATTCGCGAGCGATATGTCCTGGTTTCTCACAGTTACGGCAAAGCATGACGCGAGGCTCAGGGCAGTCGCGGGACATGTGGCCGTCCTTTTGGCAGTTGTGGCAGGCACGGCCTCCGGCCATTGGCTTGCGGGGCTGGTCGCAGTCGGCCTTGCGATGTCTGAAGGAAGAAAGTCAGTATGGTCCAGTATCGGGGTTATATTCCAACTCACCCAGGATCTCCACAGTTGAAGCATGTCTGACCGCCACCGGAGCCCTTGGGACAGTCGCGCTTCTGATGGCCAATCTCACCACATCCGTAGCAAGCCATGCCCGCAGAACCGCTACCAGAGGGACAGTCGCGCTTCTGATGACCAGGCAGGCCGCAGCCGTAGCAAGTACGATCACCTCCGCCGTTGCCAGCCTTGTTGCCGTAGCTAAGAGCATCGGTATTGCCGCCACTGGAACCCCAAGCGTCACCGCCAGTGCTAACAGCCCAGCTATCGCCGCCAGTATTGCCAGCGTTAGCGAAAGTGTCAGTAGTGCCGAATTCGTTGATACCATTGGTATCGGGAGTAAAGCCATTGGAGTCATCGCCGAAGCCGTTGGAGATGGTAGTGCCGTTAGCAACATGAGTCTCACCACGCTCTTTAGCCTCAGCCTCGCGATGTTTCTTGGAGTTTTTGTGCGCAACCCAATCGAGAGTGCGGATAGAGCGGTCACAGATCTCGCAAATGGTGTTGATGGCTTGCTGATCTTTGGGGCGTGGGTATGGGTTGGACGCCATGCCTGAGATCTGGGCCATGACACCGCGCGCCATGTTGGAGCTTGTTGCGTGAAGGTCTTGTGAAATCTGAGTGAAGTCAGCCCATGTCAATGGCAGAGGTGCGGGGAGGCGAGATGCAGTGAGGCTGATCACACTGTGGGCAGAAATCTTGAAGTGAGCAAGTTCTGTGTGTGATCGAAAAGCCGCCATCAGTCTGAGAAGGCACGTCTGAGTTGAAAGTGCAGGAGCGAGCCACTTACTGTTTCAGTCAGGATTGGGAGACACCACGTCGTCGTGTCGAATGCGAAGTGGGGTGTTGTGGGAGAAGGAGCAATGGGTGAGGGCGGCAGCAGTGGCAATAGCAGTGGCAGCAGCAGCGACAGCGGCAGCACCGGTGTCGGCGAATGCAGTAGACGAGCAAACAAGGACCCGCTAGAGTGGTTCAGAAACAGATGGAAGACGGCCGGAAATACTTTAACATGGTTTAGACGGGTAGCTGCAGAGGAAATAATAGCGCATTTGCGGCTTGGAGTGAGTGCATAGGAGCACCACATGCCGCCACGTTGATGAGAGAGTCTTGGATGAGAGTGCACAGAGTCTTTGATTGAGAACTCAGAAGGCTCGTATGGCATAAGACAGACGTGTAGTCTCACGTCTGGAGACGCATATCAACAGGAATGGACTTGGCAATGATGCTGCAAGATGACAGCCCAGTTTTATACATGCTCTACTCTGGTCAGCACAACATACAACACATACATACAAATAAGAAATCAATCCTCAAGCACCGCCAATCATTGCCTCTTCGCCATCAACGTCCTCCTGTAATCCAGGCTGCTTCTCTTTCGTCGGCTCCTTCCAGCCTGCCCCCGCCTGCACGAATGTGACAACGATAGATAGCCCAACAGCACCGAGGAACAAAGCCTTAATCGCATCCTGATATGCTCCGACTGCAACCGTCTTCTCGGCGCCCTCCAGTTTACTCACGAGTGCCGGACTCCCAAGCAATCTCCTCGTCAGATCCTCGCGATGCTGGAGCCCCTCACGTGCGAAGCCGTCCGTCAACGATTTACGCAGAACGCGTACAAAGAACCCACCCCCGATTGCGGAGCCGAACGAACCTGCAAAGCCACGGAAGGTCGCGAGAAGGGATATAACGACAGGATGGACTTCCGGAAGTGTGAGATGCAGCAGGTGCACGAGGGCATAGTTGGTCGTGGCCCCAGTGACGAAACCATTGATAAAGACGATGGTAACATACAACCCCCAAGGGCTCCACGGTGTGGAGATGAAAGCCAAGGCAGCCATGGTGAATGGAAAGATCGCCATCGCAATGACCGTATGCAGATAGAAGCTGCCTGTCCGCTTGATATGGAACACGCCAGCAAGCAGGCCTCCAGCAGCAAAGCCAGCATTGGTTGGAATCAGGATCGAGCCGGCGACAGCAGGTGCCCAGCCTCGAACAGCAAGAGCGTAGACGGGTGTATAGAACAGAATACCCCAGCGTGCCATCATGAAACCGGTCGTTGCTACGCAAGTGAGCAGGGTTCCCCGAGATCGAAGGACCGAGACAGGGATGACCGGGTCTCTGGCGACATAGATCTCGTTGAGAATGAAGACGGGCAGGGTGAGAGCGGAAAAAATGAGTGGTGTATAGAGAATTTGCGGCCCAGAGAGACCGAGAAGGAAAAACACGATGGTGGTTGTCAAAAGAAGAGCTCCAGAGTAGTCGATACCTGCAAGCTTCTCCCCGAGAGATAGGCTGTCGTAGTCCTTGTTCTTGGAGGTATGGCTTGCTGGAATGGACACCAGGAGTCCGACACCAGCGAGCAAGCTGATGGGTGCTTGAATGCCAAAGAGAGGTTTCTATTCAGTGTTAGTTTACATTAATTAATGCCCAGAATAGACAGAAGTAGTCACATACCCATCCGATCTTGGGTTCAAGAGCACCTGCAATAACAGCACCAAGAGAGACACCGACTGTCATTGCAGCGTTTGCAAGGCCCATGTATAGACCTCGTTTCTTTGGGCTGGTCATCTGAATAGCCATGATACTAGCGACAATGAAGATGCCTCCACCACCTGCGCCAGTGATGACGCGGCCAATGATGAAGTGCTGGAATGTCATCGATGTCGAGGTAATGAGCGAGCCAATGCTAATAAGCATGGTGGAGAAGAACATGCAAAGGCGCGGACTAAAGACTTGAGAAAGCCGACCCATTAGGGGAGCGAGTGATGACATGGCGATGAGATATGCACTTGTGAACCAACTCGCCTTCTCAAAGGCATCTAGATCTGCAGCGATGGAGGATTGGGTGGTGGTAAGAATGGAGATGTTGGTGGCTGCCAGTGCGTTAGAATTGAGCAAAACCTTGTCAAGAAATCACAATATCCAGGTAACTTTGGGATGAAAGGGGTTCATAAGAGGTTTGGCAATGGTATCTTCACGTCCTAACCTCAAGGCCTACACAGGAGAGGATTTGCTATATTCCTGGGGACCATTTTGACATACCTTGGAGAAATATGAGTAATCCTGTCGATGCAATGATTACGGTCCCCCGCCACGTCGAGATATGTGCTTCGTCATTCTGTCTCTCTACCTCAGGTAGGCTTGGCGTGGATGGGACGCGAAGCAGAGGAGCACGCTCTCCCGCACTGTTACCGGAAGTCATCACAGAGGATTTGGGCAGATGAAATTCAGCAATTAGGGTTATTGGACGCGAAAGAAACGCGTGAATGGATATAAATGCATGGATGGTCTGAGCATTGAGGTCATGATGAAGCTGGCAAGGGCGTTAGTTCGTGTGAGAGATGACAAATGCGGCAAGGTCTCTGTCCCGAGGTGATTCGTCCGCAAGACGAAGGATGAGATAGCCTCTACATATGGTAGCGATGACATGATGTATCAATATTTTGTGGTAAGTTATAGTACATGCGTGTTGATCTTCTTGGGGGATCCGAGCACGTTCTGCTTCAGTGTGCAGCTGTCAGTTGGCAGTGGGCGAATGACGTCAACGCTGATTGGCTGCCCGGCTTCAGGGCTATGCGGCGCAACTGCACCCGACTGTGATATTGAAAGCTGGCCTCTGCAAAGCAAACATCGCCCGACGACGATAGAATAGTCGCCCCATTGCTTCCTGCTCTCTAAAATGATGCCATGATTTTCTCTGACCCGACAACCTTGCACGTCGACACATAGCCACCATGAGGCCACGATTACAGCAGCGGCTCGTGCCGTTTCTTCTGGGTATGTAGGCGGGCACGTGTTTGGATTGCTTCCTGACTGACTCCTAGACTGACAGTCATCCTCTCGTTCTTCATATTTCTAGCCTCGGCGCAGTTTCCCGGTGCCGAAGGAACGACCTCGCAGAAACCACTGCACAAATCATCGGACAGCTGGACCGCAACCGGGCCAGATGGCGAGCCGGCATGGAAGACGAGATGGGGCAACACTGAGGGCGCAACGAACCCACATCAGGGCGCATTGGCATTCGACGAGGCCATGGCCGCGCTTCGCAAAATCCAGCCCGCGACGGCGCCATGGTGGAACTTTGACAAGAAGTCGGGAGTGTTGGGAAGCAGCGCATACTACGCAAAGGAAATCTTCTTCCTGCTATTCATGAATGGACCGTCCCAGCAGGAACTCTTGACCACCAGTTCGCAACCCAGAAAACTCGGACAGCCATTGTCGCAGGCCGTCCAGCTCCTGGAAGAGGCAGCCGCGCAGAAGAACCCCGACGCTCTGTTCATGCTCGCCGAGATGAACTTCTATGGCAACTTCACACATCCACGAAACTACTCGGAAGCCTTTCGGAGATACCACGAACTCGCCCTCCTGAATGGAAACGCATCAGCACAGCACATGGTTGGGTTCATGTATGCGACGGGCATCGGCCGCGCCGTGGAGCTGGATCAGGCCAGAGCGATGCTCTACTACACACTTGCTGCCGAGGGTGGAGACGTGCGCTCAGAAATGGCCATCGCCTACCGCCACTCTGCTGGCATTTCAACCCCGCGCAACTGTGAAGAGGCTGTGTATTTCTACAGGGAGGCCGCGAAGAAAGCAGTTGCATACATGCGGTCAGGACCTCCAGGCGGACACTCAATGCCCAGGGAGTCGTTTCGGATCGCAGACGAAGAAGGTGGCGTATACGGCGAGGGCGCCAGTTCCAGTAGTTCCGGTCAGAATGCTAAAATTGGTAGCGTACACTCGGACGCCTTCTCTTCGCTGGACGACGTCGTGGAATACATGGACCTTCAGGCAAGGAAAGGGGATGCAAGAGCTAGCTTTAACCTCGCCAAGCTGAACTATGATGGTGCTCGAACCTCAAAGCGTGACCTTCCAGCGGCTAAGAAGCGATTCTTGGAACTCGCCCGCCTGTACTGGACCAAGGACGGGAAGGTCAAGGCCAATGTCTCACCCGTCACCGAGAAACTGGCTTCGAAAGCCGCCGGCTATCTCGGTCGCATGTTCCTTCGAGGTGAGGGCATGCCGCAGAGTTTCGACATTGCAAAAACCTGGTTCCGCAGAGGCATCGAGCTTGGCGATGCCCTCTCACAGTACTCCATGGGAATCATGTATTTGAACGGCCTAGGTGTACCGCAAGATCCGGTCAAGGCAGCAGAGCTCTTCGGCGCAGCAGCAGATCAGGATCTGGCTGTAGCTCAAGTCAGGCTTGGGGCACTCTTCCTCGACCAAGGCGATGTCGCAACTGCCATCAAGTACTTTGAGCTTGCAGCAAGACACGGGCATCTCGAAGCATACTACTATTTGGCCGAACTCACGCATAACGGTGTGGGCCGTGACAAATCATGTCCCGTTGCCTCGGCCTACTACAAGCTGGTGGCAGAGAAAGCCGAGCTCGTCTCCACCTCTTTCCCTGAGGCCAACGAGGCTTATGCGAATGGCGATCTTGAGACTGCCCTTGTCGGCTATATGATGGCTGCTGAACAAGGCTTTGAAGTAGGACAAGCGAACGTCGCTTACCTACTTGACCAAGTCAAGCCAAAGTTCACTCTCGCTTCACTTGTTCCATTCGTTAAGCAAAAAGCATCACTAGCCAGCGACGCTTTCCTTGCGCTCATCTACTGGACCCGCTCTGCTGAGCAGAAGAACGTCGATTCCATGGTCAAGATGGGCGATTATTATCTCCATGGTCTTGGTACCCCTCCAGACCAAGAAAAGGCCGCTGCTTGCTACCAAGCCGCCGCCGAGACTATGCAAAGTGCACAAGCCCTATGGAATCTGGGCTGGATGCATGAGAATGGTATCGGTATCGATCAAGACTTCCACCTTGCCAAGCGCCACTACGATCTCGCACTCGAGACGAACCCACGCGAGGCATACCTTCCCGTCGTCTTAGCCCTGTATAAACTCCGTTTCCGAAGTTGGTGGAACACCGTTACGAACGGTAAGATCAAGTCTATTCAGGAAGAGCCAGGTAAGCCACTCCATCACCCAGCCTATATCTCCGGTTTCAAAGTCATTGACCCTTCCTAGTTGTCAAAAACAAATGGACGCTGTCTGAGTGGATGAGCCACTTCTTTGAAGCCGAACTAGGCGGCTGGGACGGTTACGAGCCAGATGATTACGACGATACGCATACCGCAGGCGACGACTTCTACGGCGATGGATACCACGGCGACGAAATAGATAGCGACATCCTGGAGTCACTCATCATCCTCGCCTTATCCGGCGCCTTGGCATTCTTACTGTACTACCGCGCACAGAGGCAACGAAGACAAGAGGAAGAGAGGCGACGACAGGCAGACCAACAACAGCAATTAAACCGCGGAATCCCTGCTCCACAAGCTCCAGGCCAGAATCCCCAGGCGCAACCGCAACAAGATCGAGGCTTGTTTCCCCAGCCAAATGATCCCGATTTCATGAATTGGGTTGCCGGCGGTATTGGGCATTGAGTCATGATGAAGCGTAATGGAATGCATAGGACTGGCGTTTTCTACAAGGGATAAACTATTGCAAATTATGAAGGGGTGATGGGGGAGATAAGAGTGCAGGGATTCGAAGCAGCGAATGATGAAGCACTACATACTGTACTTGTTGTATTGATTTGTATACTTATCTCGCTCGCTGCATCCTCGCATGTATCACCAACTTTGATGTGTGGAGTTTGTATAATCGATGCAATACTACCTTCTTCTTTTTTTGTCCGTGAGATCTACAACGGTTTGTAAGGTCACGTGTCGTCAGTAGTGAGGGGTGGTGGTGGTGCTGCATGACAGTTGAATCAATCACCACTTCCTGTACACCTAGCTTGGTCTACTTGATAGCAGTAACTATGTTAGTTTCACTTTATAGCTAATCTACCGTTGAAGTAAGTTTTCTTTACATTGAGTGTGCTAGACATCTTCTACAACTTATTTTAACCTTTGTAAGTTTTAAGTACCCTTATAAGGGTTTGAAATTACCTGTACGGTAGGGCTAGGGGGAGATCGTATAGAAATTTACAATAAGGAGGAGAGTAAGTAAGGGATTGATACAAGATAGGAGACCCCTAGGTCGATACGTAGGAGCCTACTAACAGCTAATCTCCAAGTACGATAGAGCAAGATTAGCTATTTTATAGCTATGCAAGACAAGGAATGCTTGTTGTGTATAACTATAACTCAGCACGTCTATATCTCTCTAGGGAGGGCAGACTTAGCGTACCGGTATTATAGCTACCTACCCTACATAACATGCTACTACTATATGAACGAGCGGTCGAGCACTGCAACACGATTCATGGGGCCCATATGCTCATATCACAATATTTCGATTTCGATTATCTGAGTGTCTAAAAGTGTTGTTAAGTATGCCAGGAAACTAAAATAACCATATTTCCAAGTCGCCAAAAACTAACGGCTCTTGTAACTGAACTGCGCAAGCCCCATCCCTAACTTTTTCCATCCAAAAAAAAAGGAAAATAAAAACGGTCACCATATCTCCCCTCTCTCCCCTCTCAAGAACTACCATCCCACTCAATCCACCCCACCTTACTCACCCCAGCCTCACTACGCTTGAGAAACTCCCCGACCCACCCAAAATACACTACCGCCTTGCCATCCGCGCCCAAATCTCCAGGGCCGCCCTCAATCCCCCCACTCTGCTTCCACGCATCACGATTCAACTCGCGCAGACGGGCCACAAAGTTTCTAAACTTGGTGTCCTGGTACCTGCCCTTCCACTCCACTGGGACCTGGACATCGAAGCCGTCGATGACGACTTCCTCGCCCAGCGGCCGCTCGAGCAGCGGCACAATGGAAGTCGAAGGCGTGACCCAGTTTGTGCCGTTGAAGACGCTGGGAGCGGCTGGGCCGCCGACGTCGGGGCCTAGTGGACGCAGGTCTGCGCGTTCCGTGTGGCCTTCGCCGAAGAGGGAGAAGAGGGTTAGGGCGAGGGCAGTGGCGGGGTGACTTTCGCTGAAGAGGTTGGGGAAGGGGGTTGGCTCGGGAATTGCGGAGAAGATGGAGCTTGGGTCTGGGAAGATGGAGCTTGGGTCTGGGAAGATGGAGCTTGGGTCTGGGAAGATCGAACTTGGGTCTGGGAAGATCGAACTTGGGCCCGGGAAGATCGAACTTGGGTCTGGGGCGGAAGTCTCGGAGATGCGAGTGAAGATTGCAGAGTCTGATATCAAAGTTGCGGAATTTGGCTCTGGGGTGGAATCTGCGGAGACAGGAGTCACGATTGCAGATTCTGATTCCAAGGGTGCTGCACTCAGGTCCACGGTGAAAGCTGCCGTGATGGGAATGAAGACTGCGAATTCTGATATCGGGGTTGCAGAAGTCGGGTCTGCGGTGGAATCTGCGGGGGCGGGAATGAAGATTTCGGATTCTGATATCAGGGTTGCAGGACTCGGCGTCGAGTCTTCAGATGCAAGTGTGGAAGAACTTAAATCTGAAGCGGGAGCGATAACGACAGGAATAGTTGTCTCGAAGACCGGGAAGTTGACAGAAACCGCAGGTGTGGCCATGGACTTCGATGTCAGGCCCGTAGCCGGCAAAGTGGGAAAGGGTACATCTGAGAAAGAGGGTCGGTGAGGCCGAGGAGGCTGGCCAGTCTCGTCGGGGCGCGGCGGTGGAGCAGGTCGGTTAGTGTTGTCCGGACGATGAGGGTGCTTGGATTTAGTGCTAGTTGGTCCATTGAGGCGGTGAAGTCCATTGTCGGAACCTGGGAAGTTGAAGCTGATGTTCACTTCTACCTGCCTCTTCTCCAAGTCATCATCCGCCTCGTCGTTACCAATGTTGTCGTACGTGGCCCCAGCTGGTCCGCCATCGACGTAGACTGGGCCAAAGGGGTTGGGATCAAAATTTGGGTCTCCGAAATTCGAATTTCCACCTACTGCTTCAAGACCATCGGCTTTGATGCTGAGAAGAACTTTACGGCCCGATGCTTGGCACCGTTGGACTTCGGCTCCCAAGGCTGAACAGTTGAGAAGGCCTGGAGCCTGGAAGGCTTGTCGGTCGTTTGGAACGGTACATCCGGGGAATTGCTCTAAGCTTGGGTAACCACTGGGGCCGTAGAACCGCGAGATTAGCGGAAGAGTAATGACCTTGATGGATGGATCTTGGCATATGCGGCGGAGGGCGAGGAGACCTGTGAAGTTTGCGTTAGTATCATTCAAGGTTCAACAAACAACGAGGGGACGAATCGAGCGCTCAACATGATGCACGAACGAGTTTATGATAGTATGTATGCTGTAAAATTGATAGAGAGATACTATGAGATACATTCCAATTGTAGGGCTTGTAGGTACAAACTACTAACAGTCATGACTATCACCCGCGGGGCCTCCAAAGCAAACCAGTACATGATTCATAATTTAAGACATTAAAAAGAACCTAACTAACCAGGAAAGGCAGATGGGGTGTCGTTGAAAGCGGCGGTGCCATTGCTGCTGGGCAGGAGCTCGGGCAGACCGGTACCGACGAGAGTGGTGGTGGTGGTAGAGAAAAGGGTGGTGACATTAGGGAAGAGTGGGATCTCTGTGAAGATGACGGGAGATCCGGTGCCGGTGCCGGTGCCAACAGCGCCGGTTCCAAGAGGTGCAATGGTGGTCATTACAGTTGTCGTATTAGGGTAAGTGGGAAGTTCCGTGAATGACGCTGCAGCTCCAGTGCCAACGGCTGTGCCGGTACCGGGAAGGTATGTGGGAAGGCTGCTGGTCGCGTTCGGGTAGAGTGGGAGCTCGGTGAAGGAAACCGGGGAACCAGTGCCAGTAGCGAGAATACCGCCGCCAACAATGTAGGTGACGGTGGTGTTGGGGAACAGCGGGATCTCGGTGAAAGCTGCAGTAGCGTTCGACAGTCCGGTGCCAGTTCCCATTGGTGGTGGGCTAAGGGTAGCCGTGACCAAGATGACACCGGTCATATGGAGACTCACGGTGGCAGTGCCGTTGGAAGGCAAGCTGGTTCCGGCTCCTGGAAATGGGATGGCACTGAATTCACCGGTGATGGGTACGGCGGTTGGAAGGGGACCCATGGACGAGTTGAGGAAAGGCGGTAATGAGAACACTGGATCTGGCAATGTGACATTAATGGCGGTGGTCATTGGGCCAAAGGGAAGAATCGAGAAGTCAGCACTGGGAGACGGCGTAGTAGTGGCCTCGGGAGATGCATCAGACGTCCCATCGATTTCAGTCCTCTCGGAGGGTGTGACAAACGTCTCGCTAGGTGTAGGAGTGATGGAGACCGATGGTTCAGATGGAGATTCATCGTCGTCGTCATGCCAACCGAAGATACGTGCGAAGAAATCTCTGATCACTTCCAATCCGGTGCGGGACCTGAAAGCGTCTTCAACATCCTGGAAGACGTTGTCCGCGTCTTCACCAACCCCGGAACGTAGAGCAGCCGAGACCTCCGCTGGGAGCTGACCATCCTGAACAACGGGTGTGCGAGAATCTAGCACTTGGTGTGGAAGTGCTACCGCGTTTGCGATGGTGCTGACGAGCAGAATTGTGGTGAGTAACTGAGCAGCGGCTCGGGAGTAGATAGGAGCCATCATTATGACGAACGCAGGAAAGAGAAGAAAAACGAGTGTTTTGCGCGTGGAGAGAGAGAGATTCAATCTTGTCGATAGGCTTTGGTATATATGTCAGACAAGCAAGGGAGATGGCAGACATCGCGAGGTGGCTAAGGGAGGAATGAAGACACCGAAACAGCCTAGGCAGGCCCCAACCATCCGGGTGATAGTTTGCATGACAGTGCTGAGGATCGAAAGGAGTCTACTGGAGATTGAAGGTCCATTGTACAACCGCAGACGCGCTTTTTCGCATTCCTTTGCGAGGCATCACCAGAGCCACTTTCATTCCACGTTCGCCATTCATGCTTTCCACATGTCGCGTTAGGATCTTGAAATAGCACTGATAACGAAAAGAGATATCGGATGACTTTGAGTCGCTGAGCTGCCAGACGAAAGCATAAAGTCGCCATCATCTGATCGTGATGGTGCTGATGGACGTGACGACTGCATGAAATTGATGACCTCCCTTTTAGAGCTCTCGCTCTTCTCGGTCAGCCTTGCTTCTTGTGGAGACCAGGCCACCATAATCATTCCAAGTAAGGCCTATGCCGATGGCAGCATTATAGGCAAGCTGCTTGTGGTTGAGCTTCGGCTTCTTTCTGCGCCTATGCTGCTCCGGCGTTGAAATATCGATTAAACCTGTTGAGAGCGCAGTTCCCTCAGCAGCAACTAGAAGCGGAATGGGTCGCGTTCCGTCTGTTAGAGAGGCTGCCATAGGCATGGGCATGCAGTCTGGACTCTCCCGGGATACCACGTGCGCAGTTGACCCATCTGATAATACACCCATCTCAAAATTCCTTGATTCGGTGAAGTCGTAGTTGGTGATATCGAGCTGTTTTCTTTTGGCGGCCGGACCCTCTGTCTCACTCATGTCCTCAGCAGTCATCCCAGATATCTGTCCGTTCAGGCAAACTGGCTTTGGTATATTGGGAATGATTATATCGTTATCAGACGCGTCCGTATCGCTCTGAGACGCGGATTTCTCGCGTTTGTGTAACACCTCACTTTTCTGCCTACGATCGTACCCCCTCATCATTTCATCATCGTGGCGAAATGTATCTCCACGGCAGAATTCGCCGAAGAGACTACGCATACTGACTGCCGGTGTCCAACGGTCATCATCGACAGTGCACGGATAGATATCCGACGGTCTGAATGCTGCTACGATTTTGCACAATTCAGAGTAAGAAGAGTGTCGCGAGTATGGAAATCGTATGCTTCTGTTCTGTGGCAGCTTGACAATTTTTCCGCTCGAAGAAACATGAGATGATAGGACGGATATCAGGTCACGTAAAGAAAGGTCATCCTGGCTGTCCTGATCTCGGTTCCGCAATTGCAACTCAACTTCCAGCTTGCTGTTTCCATCTTGGAGGTTCTGTCCGAGCAGCGCGAGTACTTTCGTCCGTAGCCCTTCGTCGTCGATTGAGGCCGCACATAGCTCCATCAATTGACTTGTGTTGGCCGTATCACCAGTTTCTAGCTCTTCTCTCTGATTTAGATCACCCTGGCCACCCCCCAGCTCCAAGTTCCGCAATCTCAGTCTCTTCGGTACGAGTAATGATGGGGATGATGTGCACTACTCTGGCGCTGTTATCTTCGTCCATGACCCGACAGCCCATTCCTCGTTCACAGCTATGAATGCGTACGGCCTCTCGAGATGTCAAGCATCCAGGCTGGACATGGTTTCCATACCTAAACCCACACAACGCAGATGATTCCCTAATCTCTTGACCTGATTGCCGTAACGACCGATTATCGAAAGGTACATTCAGTCCAATATCTTCAAGTTGCTTCCGGTCCAATGTAGATAAGGAGCCGTAAATGCGTGCTCTATAGTCGTCAAGATGAACTCGAGATTTGAGGAAGTTCGACAGTGCTATCCACACATTCTCATAGCCAAAAGTCCAGGCATGAAAGTAAAAGACGGTGTCGCCCGGATATTCACTAACTTTGGCTATGCTGAATCAGCCACGCACCTTAAGTAGAATCTCCAAGCCGATTGAGTCTCACAGTACAAGCTTACCTAACAGTTCGCTGATGCCTTCTGCCTTGCTCGGAAATTCACGATATGGCTTGCTTTTCGTTGCAAACGTGGTATCCAGATACATGCAATCAATTTGGAGAGGCCCAAGGGTATATGGAAGTAGCAAAGGGTTCTGTACCAAGGAATTCACCCACCAGACCTCAGCTCGGATATCACCTGTGTACAAAATTGCTTTGCCATCGCCTTCAATCAAGAACATGACAGCGCCAATGCAATGGTTGGCATCGATACATGTGACCCTTATGCTGTTCCCAGGGGCTAGCTCAATGGTTGTTGGCGTATCTAGAGGAAGTGGTTTCGCTAACTTGCGCATGCTCCTGTCGTACGTGACATTACGACTTTCTAGAACGCCTTTGGCAAAGTTAACACGATAATGGTACTTCTCTAGCCGCAAGAGGATCTTGACAACGGATTAGTGGTTAAAAAAAGAAATTTGGAAGCTCAAATTTAGGGATTGAACAATCAAGGGCTGAACTTCAAGATGTGGGGTGGCAATAATGTCGTGCACTGAGCAAGGGACAAAGATAACTCACCTCCCTCGTTGCAGCCGAACAATACACAAACGGGGCTCTCAGAGACTCGAGTCCTGTCAAATGATCGGAATGGACATGGCTGAGAAAGCAGGCCAAAGGCGGCTTGTTTTCAGGTTGTTGGCGAAAATAGTCGATGCGGATTCTCGGAAACTCTGCGACTATCCCACGGAACGTAGACATAGGATCGACAGGGACAGTGTAGGCGAGGACAGCATATCCAAAAGCAGACTTGATCCACACCTAGGTGTTCAGAGGGGTGAATTACCAAGAGATTGGGATGGTGGTGAGAGGGAAGTGCGACGTCAACCTCCATTCGAGACGGAATAGGAAAGGTCTCGCGCACGGATCTTCGACGCGTCGCGAGTCGCGACTTACATGTCCTCACAGACATCCATTCATTCACGATATGAGTAGACCATCAGGTTATCTTGTTGTATGAAATCGGCCGTTTCCCACATGTCACTATCGAAACATCATCTGTAATAATTTGATTTTGAAAGACGAAGACGTAGAGATATGTCTCTAGAGTGTACTCGGTTCTTGATGAGGACTACACAATCAAGACATCGCTAACCTTTACTACCTGGCCCGTTGCGATACTTTTATTTGCGCATACACCAGTCAATATTGACAGCGCCCCGTCGATGTGCGTCGCAGCTCTCATGTCCTGATTGATCTCCGCTCCCTGCTCACCAAACAAGTCTGCCAAAAGCACTTCGTCGCCACCACCATGAGCACCTACGCTGTCCGGAATCTCGATATCCTGAGGTTTCTCGAACAATTTCCTCAAAGTGATCGACCGAGTCTCTAGCGATCCCTCTAAGGACTGATCACCGCCACTGTTCACGTAGCTGTTCTCTACGACCTCCATCTCCAAGCGTCCACCAGTGCCGTTGAAGGATACGCGGAAGCCTTCCCAGGGCGCATAAGCTGTGAGAGAGTATGTCAACACGGCACCGTTCTTGTAGCGTACGAGAACGTTCATAGTATCCTCGATGCTTATTCCGTCTCCAAAGACGCTCTGATCCCGGTAGTAGGCATCTTCATGTTCTGCATCCAGATACATCTTCTTCAGCTTCTCGCTTGTCTCCATATGCAGCGCAAACGGATCCTTCTTTGCTTTCTCACTTCCGTGTGCGCGGGTGTAGAAATCCGTCACACCTCGCTTCTCAGCATTTTCGCGTCCGTAGAACTTCAGATCGCCCTGTGCGTAGACCGTCTCGGGACGTGAGTTGAGCCAGAAGTTTACCAGGTCGAAGTGATGCGTACTCTTATGAACTAGCAGGCCACCACTGTTGCGTTTGTCGCGATGCCAGCGACGGAAGTAATCGGCTCCATGAGAAGTGTTCAACATCCATTCGAAATGTATACTGGTCACTGTTCCAATGGCGCCCGAGCGGAGAACTTCCCAGACCTTGGTGTTGTGTGGTGCATATCGGTAGTTGAAGGTAACGCGCACTTTTTTGCCGGTCCTCTCGACAGCATCGAAAATTTCTTGACATCGAGCGGCATCAATCGTCATGGGCTTCTCAGTCACCACATTGCATCCCAATTCCAAGGCTCTCACAATGTATATATTGTGTGTACGATCGATGGTTGTAACGATAACTTCATCCGGTTTCGTCTCCTTGATCATCCGATCGAAGTCTGTGGCCTTGAAAGTAGGAACCTTGGCATGTCCGAGAGATTGCAATTGCTCGTTTGCAAAGTCTAAGCGCGTTTGGTTCGTATCGCATAGTGCTACTAGAACTGATGTATCCTTGTAGGTCGTTGCTATCGCAGAGTAGAAGAATGAAGATCGACCACCCGTGCCGATAAGGGCATACTTCTTCTGCTTCGATTTCGTCTTTGCCATGTTGATGTTTGAAAAGTGAGAAGTCTCTTCAAGGTTGCTAACACTAGGATACCAGGCTGCAGCCACTGCTTAAGAAGGAAATCGTCGCACGGTATGACTTCGGTTCGTCACAATCCCGCTAGCCCCCTCGTTTTCGGCGGATGATGCTCCGAAAGCTACGCCACGATGTCGATCACGACTTTAGCCGCCCATTTAAGCGCGTCTCTCAGTGTTCACGACAGGCCCACCATGTCCAACCCCGTGGGGAATGTGAGTTGAGCCAACGGCCATCGAATATCTCGATGCGAGGAAGTCATTTCTACCAGAACCATGAGATCAGCATCTGGCTCGGCCTCTTTCCTTTGAACTTCATACGTGGATATTGTCTCATACGTAGCCAAATCAGGTAATGGAGCATCGCATAGTTACATAGTGAGATGTCTTTCCATGACCCAACCCCTCGGTATACCGTATTCTTCCAGGATCCATGATTGATAAAGTTGTGAGACCCCAGATGGATCGCCAGCACATGCCTCACAATCACTCTCCGCGGACATGTCGACCCCAGGGGATACCAAAGATGCCATCCAGCATGTCGAGCACACTGCACCGGTGCACAATATTGAGAAACCAGATACAGCTGCCCAATTCCTAGCTAATGCCCATGTCGAAGATGCTTCTTTCACGTATGAAGAAGAGCGTGCAGTCCTACGACGCATCGACCTCCGCGTTCTCCCCCTTCTACTAGGCGCCTACTTCTTCCAGCAACTCGACAAATCCTCGCTCTCCTACGTGTCCATATTCGGCCTCCAAGCTGACGCCAATCTCGTCGGCCGACAATACTCATGGCTAGGCTCAATCCTCTATCTTGCCCAACTTGTTATGCAGCCCCTCGCAGCTTTTATCCTCGTCAAGCTCCCCACGGGAAAAGTGATCGCAGCCGCCATCCTCCTCTGGGGCAGCAGTCTCGCCATCATGGCCGCATGCACGGATTTCCCTTCCCTCCTTGGTCTACGCTTCGTACTGGGTTCCTTCGAGGCAATGATTGCGCCCGCCTGCGTCGCAACAACAACAATGTGGTGGCGCCGCAGTGAACAGACCTTACGGACTGCGTACTGGAATGCCATGAACGGCGTGACCTTTATTGTCGGCTCGCTGTTCACCTACGGCCTTGGTCACATTAACAGCGAAAGCATGTACAAGTACCAAATCATCTTCCTCTTCTGCGGCCTCCTGACCGTCGCATACGCCTTTGTCGTCTTGGTCTTCATGCCCGACTCCCCAATGAAAGCAAAATACCTGACCGAACGCGAACGCATCATCGCCGTCGAGCGTCTCCGCGCAAACCAAATGGGCATCCAGTCCGGCGACTGGAAATGGGAACAAGTCTGGGAAACCTTCATCGACTTCAAAACATGGTGTTGGTTCATTGCCATCATTGCAATCTCCATTGCCAGCGGCGGCATCTCGACGTTCGGAAACCTCATCATTCGGGACTTTGGGTACACCAACTTCCAGTCGATTCTGTTCAACATTCCCTTTGGGGTGATCCAAATCGTCGCTATCCTCGGGTCATCCTACGGCGCTACACGATTTAAGCAAAAGGGCTTCGCGATCGCCGCCGTAGCCGTCCTCCCCATGATCGGCACAATCATGATGCTCACGGTGCCGCGCAAGCAAAAAGGCGTATTGCTATTCGGATACTACCTCGTGAGTTGCCTCGCAGCCATCACACCCATCATTTACACATGGCACGTGCAAAACACAGCCGGCGACACAAAGAAGAAGTGCACATCGGCCATGGTATTCATCGGCATGTGTACGGGCAACGTGATTGGCCCTCTACTGTACTCTGTCGACGATGCGCCCCTGTACCGTCCGGGGCTCATCGCAAACCTGGTAATGTTCATCCTTGTCGCTATCATCGCAATGCTCATTCCAATGTACCTCGCGCTGCTCAACAAGCGGCACGCGAAGCGCAGAGAGCAGCTGGGCAAGAGCGCGCTGCGCGTCGACGAGAGTATGCTGAAGAAAGGGGAGATGGCGCAGGGTAAGGGCGCGGAACTTGAGGGCGGAGAAGCGCAGGGTGCGCGCTTGGAGCAGGATCTGGGCTTCTCGGATTTGACGGATATGCAGAATGAAGACTGTGAGTATTCTCCCCTGGCTTGGCGCACTGCTGCTTGCTGTGTATATGTGTGTGTACTGACTTCTCCACAGTCATATATGTGTATTGAGTTTGGCGAAGGGATTTCAAACAAGTGTGCTCACATGGTATATGCAAATACTCGAATGTCTGATATCTACACCATTGAACCCAAAGGCGCCTGATGTCGTAGCAAGCCCATTTATGAAAGGATAACGAAATGAAACGCAATTGTAATAAAATGAAATCTACATACCCAAGCGCGCAAGTCTCAGACACGACACCAAGTTCGATCCTCACTTACTCCATGCATCACGTAACCAGAATTTCTGCAAAGATAGTATGAAAAGCAAACCCATTTTTTGGCCAGGCGGGCGGACGCGAACACGAATGGCTGCAGGGCATTGTGGAATCTGTACTATATGGCTCGTAGCTACATCTTGTATATGTTTGTGGATAGTAGAGGAACGGAAATGGCGGGGGCTGTTACAGTATAAGGGGGTAGGGTGTTGGAAGTGTAGGGGATAGTGCTGGTCTTGAGCACAGACAGATGTTTCTGATATGTCTAGAGTACCTATCTATATTGCTATGTTGTGACTGTTTTGCATCACGATTGCACTGATGGATTTTGGTGTTGTCACGGGTTCAAGAGATGTTCAACAAATCTGGCGTAATTGATGTGTTAAAGTCACATAGGAAATTTCTCTTCTGGCGGTATATACAATTGTTCTCATTCTTGGTCTACCAGCTAGTACCTGGTGTCCTTGCCTGAGGAATTCGTTAGTAGCAGGTCTGCAGTGTTGGAAAGGGTGACTCGCCTTCATGGCTCCCTTGCCCCCTAGTTCGGCCTCCAGACCGTCAGGGTATGTTTTTGGCACACTGATCTTGTCGGGGTATATCATGCTGACTGCGCCACAGAGACCCAGAACAGAAGCAATGAAGGTGCCCATGAGCACTGCACCCCAGCCTGGCGTAAAGTGGCTGTAGTCATGTAGGGAGAGGACACCCAGAATGTCGTGGTCCTCGTGGCAGGGCTCACCGTAGTTGCGACGATCCTGCTTGTCCCAGTAGTCGCCGTACGGATCGCGGTTTCCACGCTTCTCCGGTGCAGGGTTGATGTAGCCGCCGTTCTGCAAAACATCAGCTTCTAACAACGAGAAAAACAGCATGTGGAATGCCATGTTTCTAGTCTCACCTGGTTCGGGTCGGCGAGCTCAGCTGTCTCGGCGTCGGTCAGCGCTGTGCGGATCTGGGTGAATTGCGGTCGGGGTCGAGCTGCTGCGGGGACGAGGGTTCGAGCCAGCGGGCGGGCCGCTACAATGCGCCGGGAGAACATGCTGTAGGGGCCTGTCAGAAGCTGCAAAGAGGGCGATGGGGGCAGCGGCATACGTTGTGGCGCAATTGCGGGGGGGTCGTTGCGTTGTAAGGTTGGAGTGCCGCTCGCGATGAGCATAGCATCACCGTCAGGTGCAGGCGCCAAGACCGACATTCTGGCTAACCGCATTGGGTCGATGCACATCACAAGTTGCAACACGCGCCGCCGCCGCCGCTTGCCAGACCTCTACGACTCTGCGAGGATGACGATGCCTTTAGATGACCCTAAATAGATACAATAACGTCTTCTTACAGGAAAAAAATTATCTCAATCCCCCCCGCTTGGGTGTGCTTCAAATCGCCTGTGGATGATGCGCCCGTGCTTAGCGTGCCTACGAAGCCAATCCTGACGTGAAAGTCGGCTCAGTTTTGGAGATCTCACAACACGACACTGCCAAATCGCTTCATCAGCCCGCATCAGCACGACGCGGACCGTAGCCCCGAATCCGACCTCACCACGGTCATCAGCATAGTCTAAGCTATCTTTCGACACGGTGCTTGGGGTGATATATGTCGATTTGGCTGTGCGCCGGGTGGTCTCCAGGCTCCCCAGGCCGCCTCCCTCGCCCTTCCTGAATGGACAAAGTCACGCCCGCGCATCGCGACATCGACATCGACCCCGCCCACGCGCCCGCCGCGCGCCACGAGCCCGACGCACCACAGAATGGCACCACCACGCAATCGCACGCCGACAACACTGTGATCAAGGAAGAAGAAGATCAGTCGGTGCCTGCCAACCGCCATGACGACGACGACAGCCTCATCGAACGACCGGCCAAGCGGCGCAAGGTCCACGACACCACGCCGCATCGCTCTGTCTCACGCGCCATCTCGCCGCCCTGGAAGTCCTTCTCTGCGAATGGGCCGACCACGGTCTTTGAAAACGGCGTCAGGAAGTCGTCACGCGTCAATCGCGAGACGGCGCCACCAACGCCCGAGCCCGTGAAACGGAACTCGCGCCACACGGCCAAGGCAACACAGACGAACGGCACCCCTAAGAATGGTGTCAAGCGCGAACCGCGCAATGCGTCGGCTGTATCAAAGGCCAAGGCAACACCTACGCTCGCGAAGAAGGCCTCGGCAGCCTCACTGGCCACGCCGGCACGCAAGTCTGAGCGACAACGGAGGACCGCTGCGCTCGCCCAAACCTCGTCTTCTCCTGCCTCACCCGTGCACCAGAAGCAATTGTCCGAAGCCACTCGCAAGCGATCGGGCCGCTCTCGCAGAACACGACAGGCATCGCACGACAACGACGACGACGGTCAGGACGACGATGCCCCTAATGCCAACGGCCATGATCCTGAGGCCGGCCTCTACGCATCGTCTGATGGCCCCACACCCGCTCCACGCCTCCGCCTCAAACTCCGCAAGCCCGATCCTCCGAACCGCCACCCACAGCACGCTCCGCCAAAGACTACGTACACTTCAATTGAGGAGTGGCTGGGGCAAGACGACCCTCTTGAAAGTGAAGAGACGCAACGGATAACACATGACAAGGCACGCGAGGAAGCCGAGCGCCGCCTGCAGATTGTCGACGCCGCCGAGCACGGAGTGTTGAGCGAGGCAAGATGCAGCGTCTTTGCGCCAGAGCCTGCGCCAGAGCCACCGCTGCAGTTTAGCCATTGGGATCATGTAGTCGCCCATGCTCTGACCTTCAACAAGCTGCTCAAAGAAGAGAAGATTGTCCATCGAAGGGTGGCGAAGACGTTGGCAAGAGAGGCCTACGAGTTCTGGAAAAACAAGTTCAAGCGCAAGAGTCAGGAGGAGATTGATCAAGAGGAGGCAGAGCGACAGATTGTACGCTACCGCCAGCTTGTCAAGGACGTCAAAGATGCTTGGGGTCTAGTTAGGGTGGAAATCGACAAAGAGCGTGTGGCAAGATGGGAAGAAGAACAACTGCAACTTGGACAGAGAGCAATGGATGACATGTTTACGCAAGCCAAAGAAATCCTGGGCCGAAACGTCAATGACGGGGCTTCCTCGTTGGTGAGCGAAGATCGCGACTTCGATGGCGAGGAGGACGACTTCGCAAGCGCCACATCGGATCTTCCAGGATCAGAAAAGGACGATGATGTCATGTCATCGAGCTCCGACAGCGAGCAAGAAAACCAAGAAGATGAAGACGCAAACCTAACGGCCGATCAGCTGCGTGCCAAGTACGAGCAACTCCCAGATCTCCCTGATAGCAGTTCAGATGTAGAGATGGACGAGAATGATGACGATGACAACGAAGATGAGGACGAGCGAACGCCAGCACCTACTCCCGATCCGGAGTTGAAAGATGATCATGACAGAAACCTACCTTCTAATACTTTTATCCATACCGACGATGTTCATGACCATGAGGATTCTGATGCGGAACGAAAGCCAGACTATATTGATCCCGCTACCGTTGAGCTTGAACAGGTTGACGAAGCATTACTTGATTCAGAGGATGAGGGCAAAGCCTCTGGATCAGGTAGTGAGGCTTGGTCAAGTGATGCGGAGTCAGAGCCGGACGACACCAACGATGATGAAACTGCCAACTCAGACGCAGAATCCGAAGAAGACAGCGAAGGCGAAGATCTGGGCATGATGGGTTTCTTGGCTCCAAAGGACATCAAGAAATTGAAGGAAGCTGCCAAGGCTGCAGTGGACGCTGAAGACACAAAAGACGCGGCGCCAACTGTCGAGCAGACTAACGGTCATACAAGCAGTCCCGCGCCAGAAACTGAGAATCAGTCCCACGTGAACGGATGTGCTCACACTGCGGATGAGAACGAGCCTTATGTCAATGGCGAGTCAGAGCGACCCAAATCGGCAGAGTCTATTAAGAAGGGCGAGGCCTCAAACGAAGATAAGGCTGTGCAAGAAACAGGTCCCTTCCGACCTCGTCATACCTCATCACCCGCACGGATAGAAGTACCCTCTCTTCTGCGTGGAACTCTTCGAGAATATCAGCATGACGGACTAGACTGGCTCGCTAACCTCTACGAATCAGAGACCAACGGCATTCTCGCCGACGAGATGGGTCTGGGCAAGACCATACAGACCATATCGCTTCTAGCATACCTTGCCGTACGCCGAGAAATCTGGGGCCCGCATCTCGTAGTTGTGCCTACCAGTGTCATGCTTAATTGGGAAATGGAGTTCAAGAAATTCTTGCCAGGATTCAAGATTCTGACCTATTACGGCGACATCAACGAGCGTAAGCGAAAACGTATGGGATGGCGCAATACTGGCAAGGACATGTACAACGTTGTCATTACTTCTTACCAGCTCATTCTACAAGACGCCGCGGCTTTCAAAATGCGGCCTTGGCAGTATCTTGTTTTGGATGAGGCTCACAACATCAAAAACTTCAAATCACAACGTTGGCAGACAATGTTGAACCTACGGACACAGCGACGCTTGCTTCTTACAGGAACTCCGCTCCAGAACAACATCGACGAGCTCTGGTCCTTGTTGTACTTTCTGATGCCCGCTGGCTTTGCCGGTGAAGGCCGTATTGCTGGTTTAGAGGAGTTCACCATGGCTTTGAAGAATCCCACTTCGCAAATCCTAGATCAGGGTCGACAGCAGCTTGATGCGGAGGCACAAAAGATTGTCAAGAAGTTACATGAAGTTCTTCGGCCTTACCTCCTACGTCGATTGAAGTCCGAGGTTGAAAAACAGATGCCTGGCAAGTATGAGCATGTCGTATACTGTAAGCTGTCCAAAAGGCAACGCCAATTGTACGATGGCTTTATGGGACGTGCTTCAACCAAGGAGATCCTATCGTCGGGCAACTACATGTCCATTATCAACTGTCTCATGTCGCTACGTAAAGTGTGCAATCACCCCGATCTCTTCGAGACGCGAGCGATTGTCACCTCGATGGCCATGCCCAAGTCGGTTCCAGCTCAATTCGAAATCAAGGATTTGCTAATCCGGAAAAGGATGCAAGAAGGTATGGACGACAAACGGGTGAACCTGGACGCTTTGCATTTACTCTTTGCGCGACGCGAGCAAACTGCCAAGGGGCACGCCATCCGTACTTACCCTATACGTGCAACACGGCCGTTGAAGGACTTGATCGAGCGTCAGACACGTCGCCTCAATGAAGCCCCAACGGCGGATACATCTTCGCCACAGTCAGCAATTTCAGCAATGGCCAGGAGACAACAGGTCGCTGTTCGAGATCATCTGCAGATGTGCTTGACCCTGACCCGGGCGCGCACTCAGTTCATGCCAATATATGGCAAAGACTGCATTGAAGCCGTGAAAGTGGACTGGCATGACTTCACATTTGGTGCCATCGACCACGTTAAACCGAAGTTTGAAATTTCGCCACCCTCCAAGCATCCCAGGGCACAGCCAGTTAATCAGTTCCAGTCCAGCTCGCAATTTGGTCAGGCACATGTGGATTACAAGGGCGAAGCGAAACAAGAAGTACGTCTCTTACCAAAGCGTGGCAGGCTAGGCTTCAGATCCCCGCACTCTGTCGCTGTCATGGGTGCCTGGCAACGTGAGCAGATCACACACTTCTACGGCATGATACCAACCCTTGAAGAACGAGCCGAATCCCTCGAGCCGCTTATATCCCGTTTCACCTGTGTCACGCCCGCTGTCGCCGCTGAGGAACTCGTCCCCCTATCCCTTTCAAAACGCGGTGTCGACACCATCAGATCCTCGTCCTTGGTCCGCCAACGTGACCCCTTCCACTCTCCCCGCATCCGGCAATCCATTGCCTTCCCTGACAAACGGCTCCTCCAATACGACTGCGGCAAACTGCAACGGCTCGCCACTCTGCTCCGGGACCTGCAAGCCGGTGGTCACCGCGCTCTAATTTTCACACAAATGACAAAAGTTCTCGACATCCTCGAGCAGTTCCTTAATATTCACGGGCACCGATACCTCCGCCTCGACGGCTCCACAAAAATCGAGCAACGGCAAATCCTCACCGACCGCTTCAATTCTGACCCCAAGATCCTCGCCTTCATTCTGTCGTCGCGGTCTGGTGGCCTGGGTATCAATCTCACGGGCGCCGACACCGTTATCTTCTACGATCTCGATTGGAACCCCGCAATGGACAAACAGTGTCAAGACCGTGCCCATCGCATTGGCCAAACCCGCGACGTGCACATATACAAGTTTGTCAGCGAGTATACCATTGAAGCCAATATCTTACGGAAGAGTAATCAGAAGCGTCTTCTGGATGATGTGATTATCCAAAAGGGAGATTTTACGACGGACACATTCAATCGCGTTACCTGGCGCGATGCCCTCGACGCCCACACCCCCATCGACACTACTGATGAGGCCGGCGCAGCTATGGAACGCGTGTTGGGTGAGAAGGCCGGACTTCTCGGCGACAGTCGCGTAATGGGCACCGTAGAAGACACTGAAGACCTCACAGCCGCATCACTGGCGCAAAAGGAAATCGTCGACGAAATCCAAGAAGACCAAGTCGATTTCAACGAGAGTCTGAATGCTACACGCGCTACGAGCGTCTCTGGCGGGCTAGGCGGAAAGGAAAATACAGACGTGGATGTTGATGCTCACGGCAATGAAGTCCAGAAACGACATGTCGATGAGTACATGTTGAGTCTGTACAGAGAGGAATTCGGCAAGGAGGCTTGGCGGCCGCCGACGGATCGCCAGAAGAGGAATCGCAAGGGCCAGGATCCACATGTCAGGCACCGGAAGAAGAAATACTAGTAGCAAAACACGACTTCTGGTTTATTGAATCTTGTGTTTGGGGCAAAATGCCAGGCAAAAGAGGTACAGTAAATGCACGGGTGTTGTTAGAGTAGAGAGAAGAAAAAAGAAAAGTGTACTTATAAGGGCTTTTTTTGTACGATTTTGAGAACTGATGGGGGGGTTAGGCAGTGTATATTGCATTGGTGGGTGGGCATTGCATTGGGCTGGGCGTTTGAGCGACATGTGCGTGCGTGCGTGTAATGTGTGTAATGTGTGTTGGACTGGAGATGGCTGGATATTTGCTAGCCCCCCCCCCCCCCTTCCAGGTTATGAAGTAGATCCCTTTGTTAATCAATGTACTTGTACTTTATACGTGCAAACAACCCTTCGACAAGGGTCCGACTGCATACATACGAAATACCCAGTTTTACGTGCCACATATAGCTTGCTTACTTACCCGTCCGTACTGGACTGGGTAACTTGATGCAGTGGTCGGAATTGTACAAGAGTTACTGCATGGCTAATAGCTAATAGCTAATAGCGCTGGATAGATAATCATGTTGTGACGATGAGGTAGTCTGGGTTGTGTGACTTGGCGAGGGTTGGTTGCAAGTATACCATATTCTTCTAAGAAGAGGAATTGCGGGTACATACATATATCCTACAAGACGATTACCAAAACTTTTAGTACGAAAGTCTGAGAGTATCACGTCCTTTATGCATAAGTTACTTACGGAACCCCCTGGTAGGTGCGTAAGCCCTGTAGCGGATGTTAGTGTCAAGGCTGTGCACTGCTACATCGTATGTACTCTAGAAGACTGCTTCGTGGTGTTAGATGGTGAAGGTGTTGCCGCTGGCGATTTTTGGTGCAAGGGTGTGGAGGGCGATGACCGGTTGGACGAGGGGGTCGATGCGGTTGGGGACTAGGTGGGAGTGTTGGAGGCGGAGCATGGAGGCGGTGGTGAATTGGCGGGGCGCTGGTTGTGAGGGGGATGGTGGAGAGGACCGTGGGTAGGATTTGGCTGTGCTTTTTTAGCGTCGGTGTGGGGGGAGGAGGGGATTCAAGGTGGGATAACGTGTATGTGTGGCATTGGGAGGCAGTGAAAAAGTAAATATATGTCTGTGATTTGTATACCTAAACCCTACCTCCTGACCCATGATGGTGGTACTTTAGCCACTCCGCTGGAGTATGGTACCTGCGAAGGTTCCCACGCTAAATTTCCCTCCTAATACATGCGAATAGCATCGGTTTTTGTGCTGTCGGTAAAAGGCGCAAGTCACCTACAATTATATACACTGCTAGCGGCGACTAGGCACATCTAAGCTCTTGATCACCGCGAGAGTGCTGTTCTACGAAAGGGATTTGAATAGATGCTCGTGAAGACGGCATGTGGTGGTATACTACATTTGGCTGAGGCAGCTAGTGAATGTCGGGAAGCAGTACTTTCTGAAACCAGCTTGGTAGCAGTACATACATCTTACCTATTAGCGGGCTACAGTCTACGGATCTGAAGGCTAGCTTTATAGGCTATGGAGAGAAGTATAGGGTATTGAAACTAGGTACTTCGGTGTATCGAGGACATGATATTGCGCTAAAACCTATGGCACCTCATCATGATGCATCAAGATCTCTGCCTGTAGTACAACAAGATCATTGCACTGTATTGAGAACATTTAAGTACATCGATGTTATGATTATGCGATATTTGAACTCTTATGTTAGACTACTAGAATATTGTGTATATCATAGGTATCTATCACACAAGAATTAACCTCGTGGTCAGGCTTTAGCAAGATGCAAGGGCCCTTGTGGCGTGTACCATGAAAAATAACGTTCAAGCCCACAGACAACAACCCCCGCAAATGTAAGACTCTGGGGAATTGTTAAGAGCGCCAAAGCTTTATTGCATGTTCTCGATTAGTCTTTGCGGAGAAAGTTCGAGGTCTGTAGTCACATGGTAAGGCATCGCCTCTAGATAGGCACCTACCATTAGGTACCTATGGTTTGATGCTAATGATCCTCAGCTATGCTATTGTTGTCTAGCTGTATTCTCTCGTCCATTTTCTGCTATTAGTACATCGCACATCTTTTTTGTGTATACTGAGGGTCGCTAGTAGGACCGTAAGAGATGCTGGTTGTCAGAGAGAAATCGGCTCTGCCGGGTAGATTTCGCTTGTCCATTTCTCGATTCATGATCCTATGCTCACAAATCTGGGTGTCTTAACATCACAAGTCTTACGTAGCCTGAAGGTTCTCATTTCGGTGCACGAGCTCTGCAGTGGTCGCCATTAGCCGTGCGGTGCTCTGCTCCCTATTCCACAAACGTTTTCATTCGTCCTATTGCATGTAACATTCACTGTCCGCTCACTATACATGAGTCAGCTCATTCCTAGATATCCAAACCTCAAAGTCAGCAAAAACATGGTAAGCTGAGGAAACCTTCCAGTTCCTAGTAGCAGGGGGGGCTTATGTGTGTAGATATCAGCAGCTCAACGCCTCGGTGATATAGATCCCCCCAAACCGGACCGATGCAAAGGGCCATGAACATAACTTAAACCTTCCACCCGCAATCCAGCGGTCAAAGCAACCCAATCCCTTAAATCCAACCACACCTCGTCCCATAAATAAGCAGCCCCACCCCCGTGTTTTACGCTCGGTAAATTCCACATACACTTGATCTCGGAGCCGCCTCTCAAAATTTCACTTGGACGAAACATTCAAACCGGCAGACTATGCAGAGTAGGGCCGTTGGCAGCGACCCAGCCACGTGAAGTCTACTTTGCGCATGATGTGCTGCCGATGAGGCAGTTTTTTGTTTTGGAACGATTCGGCGAGACTGGCGATTGAGGGTCCCTGGATGGCCGATCTAATGTCGACACACATACGTCTTCCATCTCCACGTTCGACAATGTTGCGGAGGTAATCATGCGGATGCCCTTCGTCGCCGTGGTACTCAGCGCTCTTCCAATTGCAGCTGCCAGTCCGATTACGTGGTCTGAGACCCATATTCGGAGCGATGGCGCGGAGGTACGCTTGGGTGAGCGTCCAGAGGACCGAACTGCGGTGGTGGTGATGTGTATTGTGTATACATTCATGCTGGCATTCGCGCAAGGTACGTTCCAATTCAGGGATGAGAGCTCTAGTTTATACCATGCTAAGTCGCAAGAGATGCGCTAACAGCGATGTAGGCTATCGAGCTGGCCGTATAGCTAGTAGCAAGTCTGAGACCAAGGTTTCAGATGTGCTCGTGTTCGCGCAGGGCTTCATAAGCATCGTTTTCATTCTAGCTGTAGGCATAAAGACTGCTGGGCTTGGTATATCGACAGAATCGCAATGCCAGGGGGCTATATGGCTCTGTATCGCGCTATACGGAGCGTCAAAGATGCTGCTGTAAGTCTCGCACATTTGTTTGCCCTCGAAGGTCTACTAATGTGACACAGATATCTCTTTCTCCTCGAACGTATTCACATTGTCCGTGCGCCTTTCATTGACCGGAGCCGCGATCCGATATACGTTGTCGGCACATTTTTGACTGTAGGTGTGAATGCTGCAATCATGGCATATGAGTTCAAGGACCCAATAACCGAGCTGTCGCGCGAGACCGGACTGTGCAGGATTGGAGTACAACCACATGCTGCCATTGCAATCATGGTGTTTGATACAATGCTCAATATCGCGCTGACTGCCATTTTTGCCTGGCAAGTTCGGCCCGCGATCAAAGCGGATCCTGCTCGAACCCTGTGGTACCCAGACAGGGCAGGTAGCGAGCAGAGATTATCAAGACGCCGCCGTGTTCGTTGCATGTTCAGAGAGAGAACTGCGGGCCTTCGACGCATGAGTATGCGTCGCAGTATACGTATCATGCTGATTAGAAACGTGGTTGGCTCAAGTTTGCTTCTTGTGATTACGGCCACCAACAATATAGTCTACCTTACATGGTCGTCCGCCAACAAGAGTCACATCTGTCTGCTCATGTGTATGAGCGATGGTAAGTCTGCCATTCCAGAATGCACCGCACAATACTGATGATGAGATGACAGTGGCGTTGAGTATGCTGATCACCAATTGGTTGACCATGAGATCTCTCGTGACCAATCATGATTCCACTCCATCTTCTTTCATCACGTCGGACTTCCCGTACGATGGAACATCCAGCCCTCGCTACATTCGATCGCAACACTCGTCGCCCAGTAGAACGCTAGGAGACGGAGAGTCATCATCACAACTGGGAGTACACCCTTCAAGCATCGGCCCTCGAGAACTAAAGTTGCTCCAGAGCAGCTTACACCTCAACCCACGCTGAAAGAATTGATGCTTTTGATGAAAGATCCCACCAGGTTCCGTCGCGCAAGCTCATTTGTGAGCTGTACTTGTGGCAAATCTCGTTTGTGGCAGAACTTGTTACGCACTTCCCCTTCTGAGTGCTATTGTAAACATCATCATCGGCCGTCACCTGGACGAAACAACACAACAGCATCTTTCAAGGCTCCCATAACTATTCCACCGCACCGGAATTACCAGGAATAATCCCCATGGAGGTCTCCAAAGCCTGCGCGCCATCGGCATCCCGCACAACGATCTCGTACCCGAGGCGAGCTCATATCGTGCAGGCGAACATGATTCAGGATTCATGAGCATACATTCCGTCTTCAGCGGCCCCAGACGTAACACAGTAACAGCAACATCGCTCGATTCCAGAACAATACGCGCCATATGTACCTGGAAACGACCTCAATAGGCTTCTCCACGCACACTCATCACCACAAGTCATGAAGCACCAACACACTACTACCACCATCCCGACACAACCCCACTTCACCAAATCCCCGAGCCTTCAACGCATCTGCCTCCAAGCTCTAATAGATCAACCTTTGCGAAACAACTCAATCATTGCCATAACTCTGAACCCTCCCTCTCTCTCTCAACTGCACTACCAACCCACACCTACCCAACCAACCAACCAAGCCACACCCGCACCACCCCAGATCCAAATAAATCCACGAAAAAGAAATACCACAAGGATACAATTTCCAGCCCCGGCCCCCGCCTCCCCTTCGCCCAACCAAAAAAAGACATGCAAAACGCAACATCCCGCCCAAAACCACGATCGACTCACTCCTCCTTGGGGGTCTTTTTTTTTTCGTGGCAACGCATGAGATTGAATAACTACGATACCACATCTTTCTCCCACTGGCCAGCCAGCTGGTCGGGCGAAGAAGAAAACGCGTCAAACAGCAAAACGCACCGGTACATGCATGCATACACGCACGCAACTCCACCAACGAAGCCATCAAAAGACTTCATACACGGCAACCATCTCGCTCATTTCCACATGCACAAACGTTTCATTGAGTTAGATTGTTGTAGACTTTGTCCCCGCAGTGCTGGGAGGGATGGGGGTTAGTGATGTGTGGTGTGAAATGGTGAATACCCGTTGCATACCAGACAACCACACACCATATAACGCTACGTGACGTTGCATAACGGCGCATCATGGCAACGTTATTAAAAAAAATGACAGGACATCACGTCGCATGACAAAATATGACAGAACATGACATGACAACATTCAAGGGCTTTTGAATACATACTTCGCTGTTTTAGAAGGAGTAGGAGTATGAAGGATGGATGTTGGTTGAGGGCCTTGTCTAGATGGCGGGATGGGTGTTGTCAGGCGCGTGCTATGGATGAGAGATAGTAGGGGGGGGGGGGCGATTTAGGGAAAGAGGACAGGTAGGAGGAGAAGCGGGGGAGGGGGCTAATACATAAGAAAGATAGCACGTCACAGCATAGCACATATTATCATGTCACGTATGCTCACTCACTCACTCCCAGATGTTGAAACACCACATACCACACGCACATGACCTGCTAACCAACCAACGGCAACATAATATAAACACTACTCCGCCCAATTCATTCATTCGCATACATGCCCATGCTACATAAAAAGCCCGACCAGCCCCCACCCCGATCAAAAGAGTTTGAGTGGAGGAAGCCATAGAGATACCGATTAATCGCTGTTTCCCCCCTACTGCCCCAAGCATACTTACATACCAAGCCAACCATTGACACCCGCCCGAAACGCCAAGCATGACCCACCTCCAGCCCTACTACGAACGAACGAAGGCCAGAAAAATGGAGAGAAAAAGAGAAGAGAAAAAAATGCATCAAGTAAAGGTATCAATCAGAGCAAAATCTGTGAAGTATATGGAAAGCCGCTAAATCAAAAAAGGGGGGGAGGGGAGGGAAAAGGAGAAAAGAAGCCATGGACCCCCATACACCAGAAGCGGCATCACCAAGGGGGGGTTCGTTGTTACGACACTACCGTCGTGGTCCTCCAATGCCTCCTGACATACCAGCACCACCCGTCATACGTCCACCGCCCGAGTTGAGGCTTTGGCGAACGATCATCTCGGCGGCTTGAGCGGCGGCGAGTCGTTCCTGATATGACGTGTTAGCTGCATACTCTGACCAACGATGTTGCAATATGATGAAAGTGGGCAAGCATATTGGCAAACATACCTTCTGTCTACTGCGATCTCTCAAATACCTCTCTGCTTCAGGTCTCATCCTCAGAATTCTGAGAATCATATCATCGTTCGGCTCAGCCTGGGCTTCTTTCCTCTTTTCCTCTTTTGCCTTTCTCATCGTGCCCAAATTACGACTTAACATGATTGTCTTGTGTTTGCGCGTCGGCATGCCCACCAGTCCCGCTGCACCTCCGAATGTGTGTCCTAGATTTGGTGGGGCGGATTGCCGATTTAGGCGTTGTGCTGTTTCCTGCTGGCGGCGCGCACTAGCTGCTGCCATGGATTCGCTCGTCCGGATCAAATCCTCCGTCGCTTCAAAGTAGAAGAAGTTTAGGTTCTGCAACTCATGGTACTTGGGCGACTTGAGCACATCCATAGGCACACCCTCCACATTGCCCTCTTCGTCCGCTGCGTGGAAGAAGTCAAATAACATCTTCAACCACTTGAACACAATATCCAGCTCCTGCTGTGTGAGCGGCCTTTGCTGGGACAATTTGTCAGAGAGAGGAGGCACAAGCAACGATTCTATGGTGGCAAGGGCTTCTTTCCAGAGGCGTGTCATGACCATTATCATGGCGGCATCAGTGAGGGTTTGCTTCATAATGGCGAAATTCTCATCAAAATAGGTGAAGAGAGGGCCGAGGGCTTGGGTCACGTCGGCTTGCGTGGGACCTTGGGCTACGGATTGCGGGCGCGCGGCGCGGAAGTAAGAAGTTACCGAAGCGACAGTCATGCCGCGGCTGAGCAAGGCTTTGAGAGTTCGGCGAGAGAGGGTTTCGTTGATGAAGGAGGAGAGCTGGAGAGTTAGTCGTCGGGGTTGGAGAAGGCTGGGAGGAAGTTCTGGGCTTACTTTGTCTGTGATCTTGCGTGTCATGTCTCGTTCGGTCCTCTTGAGTGTTCGGAAGGACTTGCCGAAATAGAATTGGATGTCGTCTCGTTCACCTTCCATACTGACTCGCAGTAAAAGGCGACCTTGGGTGTCGAGATCTAACCAATACTCACGTGGCATATAGTCTCGGAAGTGTGATGGGTCTAATTTGAGCGATGTCCGACCAACGCAATCATGATCTCCTAACGTGTCCCAATCCCAAATGGTCGCAACAATGTTCAAGGGGCCATTCGTGGTGATGTCAATGGTCTCGTCCCACCGCGGGTTCAGGTTACCGTAGATGACACGCGTTTTTGCCAGGCGCTTTTGATACTCGTCACCGAGAACGACGTACGGATCGCTCAGGCCATTCATATCACAAGCCTTGAGATCTTCGGCTTCAATGATCTTAATCGTGAAGACAAAGTTATTATTCCGGACACGTTGTGCTGGAGGTGGAGCATGCTTGTGGATTACTTCTGCGCAAGCGTCTACGCCAATCTCACGCTCGAGTTTGTCTAGTTGCTGCATCGCATACTCAATGTTGTTGAGTTTGACAAGGGACTGAGACTATTAGTATGGCAAACCTACGCGTTGAGTGCGACTCACCTCGGGGTAGAATTGGAAAGGCTCTGCCTTTTCTTTTTGGTTGTACATGTCTTTTGCCATCGATATCCATTTCTCCTGTCTTGTCTGACGCATCGCAGCCGCTTGTTCAGGTGTCATGCGGTCCATTTCCTTGGCGAACTTCTGCTCCACAAGTTCGCAGTATCTTGCTAGCGCAACGCCAATCGACTTGGACATGGCAGTCATGAACTTGGCGTATTGCAAGTCATTGTCCCAGTTCAGTGAAACTATCTGCTCGATACTTTGATTGAACGACCGAAAGATGTCAACAACTGAGACACTATGCCGTTCTTCATCCGCAGGTATGGGGTTCTGCGACTCAATCTGGAAGTTATCGGCTTTGAAGGCGTTCTCTACCCAGCTGATCAGATTCTGGTCAGTCATTTCAATCCATCTCCAAACGAAATCTTGCAGCAAACCCTCGATGTTGAAGGCAAATTTCCTGTTTGGTAGCGCATCGCCGTGGATTCGCCGTATCTCGACGAGTTCCTTGTAAAGGTCGAATCCATCCTGAACAGGTACTTCTTCGTTCTTGCTCTGCGCAACGTCCATGATGCGGGCGACTAGATCTCTTGCGTCTGAAGCGTAGGCGGGGAAAATTTCCTCAACAAGACACATCATTGGGCTGACACCCATGACCTCGGGGTTCTTGCGGTACCGCTTTTGTATCCGCTCGCAAAGCTTCACCACCGCACGACCAAGCTCAATTACATGGTAAAATTCCCACTCCTCCTTGGTGTCGGGAATATGCTTTGCAAGTAAGTCGCGGTATACATCACCAGCCTTTTGCTTTAGCGCCACCCGTAGCTGCTCAGTGAATCGATCCATGTCCTCTTCTGTGCCGGGAAAGGTAGGATCATCGTAGATATGAGTCTCCAGGATGTACATGACAGGTCCTAGTGATGGTGGCTTGGTATCATACACGTACATCATCAACTCAAAGAGTTCACGCAATAGTGTGTCGTGCAGTGACGTTAGGATTTTTTGATTAAGGGCGTAATCATGTATTGTCCACTTGGATCGATCGAACAAGGAGTCTTGTACTGGGATGTAACTCATTCGGTTAGACTTCTTCTCCGGTGGTGGCGGCGGCTCTTTGATATAGTTGAAGGCGGCATCAAGAGTATCCAGATCGATCTCCTGATTCACATACTTTTCCCGAACGACATCTAAGAAGAGGATCAGACGCGAGAACTGAGGTATGCGCCAGCGAAGTGCAATCTCATTGAGAAGCTCAGCAGATTGTTTCGATAGTAGCTTCATTGATGGAGTCTCGCTCGTTTCTTCACTAGCGTGCAGGTCGGAATCCTTCAGATCGTATGTTAACGCTTCCTTCAGTATAGCGCGATAGTAAGCACGAGGATCTGGCGGGATGAATGTGTACGATGTGCCGTCACTCGAATCATCACGGATGTGAAGTGAGCTCATGTCCACCGGCTGATCGATCACGTATGACGAGCCGTTCTCGGACGATTGTGAGCCTTGTCGCGACGAGTCGGCGTATCCGGGGTCTAACGTCGGATTGGGCCTGAACTGCGGCACAGAGCCTCCAGGCGAGCTCTTGGCCAGTTCAGGATTCGACTGAAGAATGGCAAGGATCATTTGCGAGAGGTCAGGAATCTCCTGGTTCTTCCAGGCCTCGTACGCTTCCTCCAGGTCGAAGTCGTCACTGTTCAACGTCTTTTGGGTCATGAGGCTGAGGTGAGCCTGGTACGTCTTGAGGTCCTGCAGCGCTGCCTTCTCCGTCCACACTGCTTTGTGTCGGTTGATGTCTGCCTGAACATCCGAGTAGGAGACGGCGAAGATGCGCGAGACGACCAAGACGAGTGGCATATCCTTGACTTCGTAGGTGCGCGGGACTTCGACTTCGACGGTGGTGCCGCCTTGCCCGCCATTGCGCTGGTTCTCCGAGGCCAGGTCCTGATCGTGGACCAGGAGTTTCTTCTCCATGGTGGCCAGCCGATGGGTGAGCTCGGGCCGCTCCTTTGCCCAGTCATGGTCCTTGAGGGTGGAGCTGATGAGGCGGAGGAAGAGGGCGACGTGGCGGTCGACCATGAGCTTCCAGCTGTCGTCGCCTGGCGGCTTCCCCTTTTGCAGCTCCTTGGTGGCATTCGAGTAGAAGATCAACAGCAGGTCCTCGACTCTGCGGTCCTTGTCCATGTTCTTGCGGAAGGTGGGGTCCTTGAAGGCGTTGAGGAAGGCGGCAAAGGTGCGCTTGACCGTGGCATCCTTGTATTCGGGCATGCGCTCCATGCCCATGAGCACCTTGGTGATACGCTTGTCGAGCTCGCCCATGAAGCCATGGGGGAAGCGGGTGCTCTTGGAGTCGCGGATCAGCGAGAAGTCCTTCATGAGGTCGTTGACCGACGTCGAGGAGCGCTGGACGGCCTTGGGGGCGGCGGGGACATGCTGCACGCGCTTGAGGCGCGGCTGGAGCAGGTATGCGAGATAGGCGGCACGCAGGGCATAGAGGTAGGCATCTTGGGCAGGCACGGGGCGCTTGGTGCGAGCCGTCGACGAGCCATTTCGCTGCAGACGCTCGCGGGCCTGCAGGCTGTTGATGCGGCGATTGCTCCCGCGTGGGCCGTCCATTGCAGAGCGGGCGTGAGGGAGTGCAGGCGTGTCGTGGCGAGTGAGGCCGACGTTGGGCGCATGTCCAGCCGACCGTGGTGGGTGGTGGGTGCGTCCACGGGTGCTATGGCGGGCTGCAGCTGCCCAGCGGCCGCGATGTCGTCCCTGCTCTTCGGGGGGGAGGGGGGAGGGGGGAGGGGGAAGGCGGCCAGCAGGTTTGCAGGCGAAGTGGTGTGGTGGCTCGCTGGCTTCTATTCCTTTCTTTTCTTGCACGGCCAAAGGACGCCTTTGTTGATCGTCGCAGGGGCGTGGGCAATGGTCTCGACACTCCTTGACCCTCTCAGCGACGGGCCGCCGCGCTGTCGTACGCTGGACGGGGGAGACGGGGGTAATTGGTGGCGGAGGCTCCACCGTACCGCCTGCGTCACACGTCACATGTTTACACCACTGAGACGATGCATGAAACAGCGAACCTTCGCCTGCTCTACTATACGTGGTAGGTGGTCTTCAAGCCTGCTGTTTTCGCACATCTATGCGCATTTGCATGACGAGAGCATGTCCCTAGAAGAAGACTACCCTCTGGATGATTGGCCTCGACACCACCTTCAACACCACCCAACTTACCGACCCTTTCAAGCCTCGTCTCGCCCTCATCGCCCCGTCGTCCCAGTAGATGCGTCGCGTAGAAACCACACGCGTTCCAAACACGGCCAACCAGGCCCAACGCCCTCGAAATAGTCGCAACACGAGCTCGCTGAGCACCTCCCCGCAATGCCAGCCTCCCAATCCCCTGGCGCCAGCGCTGCCGACCGCCCTCGACTCTCCGACGCCCAGAAGAAGGAAAACCACATCCGCTCCGAGCAAAAACGGCGCGAAGCCATACGCGAAGGCTTCGACCGTCTTGCCGCTATAGTGCCCGGCATGGAAGGCCAAGGGCGCAGCGAGGCCGTCGTCCTAGAAGCGACCATCAAGTACATGAGGGAAAAGGTGGTAGAGAGGCAGGATATCATTGCGAGAGCGAGGGAGAGAGGAATCGACACAACCGGCTGGGAGCTGCCGGAGGAGACGGTGAGGGCGTGCGAGGCACAGTTGAGACGGCAGGAGGAGGAGGATAGGCAAGTGGCCGGCGGTGACGAGGGCAAGAAATCGTAGCCATACGTCTATTGTGAAGGCATGATTCTGCGAAGAGGCATCTGGCATGTTGCATTCACCATGAACCCTATTGAACAGTAATGCATAATACCGTATGTCAACTTCAGAGCACATCACCTACCATGTCTACTACTCGCAAGCCCAGCGCATGTTACCCTGATCCACCGTTGACCTTTCACTCCTCCTGACCCCATCTATTGATCATACCGAGGCTCTGCCCCAATTCGGCTAATCTGATAGTCTAGCATTCACCCGTGCACGGCCTGCCGCCTTATCGATAAGCGTCGAAAATGTCATTGCCCACACCTCCACGACATGTGACAGCACAACAAGACTGGTGACAACCTTGGCCGAAATATGGCCTTCAGCTTCGGTTTCTCAGGGGATGACATAGAAGAGGACCCAAACGATGTGGTTGATCAAACGCAGCAGGCAGACTCGTCAAGCAGCCATGTCCCACCTCCCATACCGGCAAGAACACATGACTTGGATGAACTGGTAGGTATAGCACATATATTCATTTCTCTTAAAAGGATCCCTCAAAGATTATCCAGCATCTCCTCTTCTCTCCCTTCTGCAAATCTGCTTCTCAAAGATCCCAAAAGTTCACTCACAACCACCATTCCTTCCTCACTAACAACTCCCTCTCCCCCCTCCAGCTCTCATCCCTCCCGGACAAAATCTCCTACTCCACCATAACCCTCAGCCCCCCAAACGGCCCACACACCCGTCTCCCCCGCCGCGAACTCTTCGACATCCGCCTGCAACTCATGGCCGAAGACGACAACACATCCCCAACCCCCCTCTCCGGGCTCTCCACCTCCGACCTCGCCCCCAACATCTACGAAGGCGGCTTCAAAACCTGGGAATGCAGTCTCGACCTCGCGCGTCACCTGTTGCACCGCGGCCCCCGCAAATCCCTCGATGACATGGCGCGCGTAAACCACGTTGTCGAAATGGGCTGTGGCTCCGCGCTCCCCAGTCTAACACTCTTCCAGTATGCGCTGCGCGAGCGCCAGAGCTGTTACTTTACCTTGACGGATTACAACGCTGATGTGCTGCGGCTCGTTACGCTGCCGAATCTGCTGCTGGCGTGGGTTGCCACGTTGTCTGCGGCGCAGAGCGCGGTGCTGTTCTCCGAGGGGGGCGGCGGGAATCCGCTGCTGGATGGCGGTGGGGGTGGAAATGCAGCGACTGGTCAGGATGGAAATGCTGATGATGATAATGGGGATGTTTACATTACTCCTACTCTGCTCGCTGCGTTTAAAAGCACACTTGCCGAGCTGGGCATATCGCTTACATTCGTCTCGGGCTCGTGGACCCCAACGCAAACTCTACTCGACCTCGTGCCTTCGTCGCATGATCTCAATACCCTGATTTTAGCAAGCGAGACTATTTACAGTCCTGCGTCTTTGGCGGCGTTTACGGAGGCGATTACGGCGCTCATGGGCCGTGTGAGAGTGGGGAAGGCGCTGGTGGCGGCGAAGAAGGTGTATTTTGGCGTGGGGGGGAGTGTGGATGGTTTTAGGGAGGAGTGTGCGAGGTTGGGGGCTGTGGCGTGTGAGGTTGAGCGGGAGGATGATGGGGAAGGGGAGGGAGGGGCAGAGGGAGAGGGAGTCAAGAGGTGGATTGGGGAGGTGCAGATGATACATTAGGGGGTTGGGGGAGAATGGATAGCACGGTGGAATTTTCAATCCAAGACTACCTCGAATGGCGTTGGTGTTGATAAGTTTTGAAAGCGTGTGGATGTCGTATGGGTTTCTTGATTGAAATCACACGTACAGCTCGTCTCCAATGGATACAAACAAGCAAGGCTGAAATGGCAAGTGTTGATGTATCGAAGCCTCATACAACTAGCCAATACCCAATACCCAAATTTGCAACCCATTTAGCCCCTGAATCCTATATTCCCCACCAATCCGCCAAGATGCAAAGTCCAACCATCCATCCCAGCATGACGCTACTTTAAATCATACTACCAAAACACACCACGGCCACGTAGTACTCCTGCAACACAACCATACATCCTCCTACTTTGCTCTCGCATTAGCACCCGGTCCATCCAACTCCCTACCCCCATCCTCCTTCCCACCCCCACCCCCACCCCTCATAACATTCATATAGCTCTGCGCCTCGAGCCTAAACTGCTCTCCCCGCGTAGCCTGCAATCTCTCGACTCCGCGGCCAATAATCTCAACATGATATTCAATCGACATTGCCCCCGCGGCGTCATGCCCCACCATCAACTGCGGCCCCGCCACGCCCTCGCGCAGATTTTCCAATTCAGCCTGGATTTCCTGCAACTTGACCAGGGTCTCCGAGACGTGGAGGACAGCTTTCTTGCGGTAGGCGTAAATGTTGCGGAGGAGGTTTATGGATTTTGCGTTTGACTTGACGTCGGCGCGGTTTCCGCCGAGTTTGGTCCAGAGCGAGGATAGGAGTTCGTCGTTCTTTGCGGTGATAGTGGTGTCGTCGTTGACGGCGATTTCGTAGATGGTGCTTAGTCTCTCGTCGAGGTTGGTAAGGATCCAGAGGAGGGAACTTGCGCTTTGGATGAGCGAGTCGATTTCGTCTTTGTTGCGGCTAATGTGCAGGACGTATTGGTCGAAAATGCGCGCTTGGAGCGACTGCGAGGGCGCAGAGAAGGACCGTGTGAGTGCGCTGAAGACTTTTTGTGCTGCACCGGTGCTGGAGTCGTCTTGTTCGAGACCACGTAGGACGTTCATGGTCCACTGATTTGTCGCGATGATGCGATCCGTTGCTCCACCTATGCGAGAATTGTATCTTGCGAGATCCTGGGACGCTTCCTTGGCGGTTAGAATGAAGTTTTGGAATTCGTTGTCTAGTTCATTTCTGGAGGGCAGGCGGGAGAATTTCACAAGGGTGCGGAGATCGCGGATGGCGAGTTCAGAGTCTTTGATTGAGGAGGGGAGCGTGTGCACGTCTTTCGAGGCGTCGACAATGTCGTCGAATTGGTTTTGCACAGCGATGAGTTCTTCGAAGTTGGCATGGGGGAGGTCATTGCGACAGGCAGGAATGAAGAAGTTGGAGCCCGGAAGAGAGCAGACTGGGGCTAGTAGGGCATTTTTGAGGGAGGATCGTAGAAACCCGGTGCCTGCTTGGATACCGAGGACAATGATGCCGATTCCAACAACGACGCCTAGGATTGGCTTGATGAAGTGGCGCATGGCGTAGAAGAAGATGTCGAGAACATAGGCGAGTAAAGGGAACAGGAAGTTCTGCAAAGCGAGGTTCACGTAGTACCATGGGCCTAGCTCTTCTACCTGCTGATTCTGCTCTGGCTGATTTGCATGATTTGCTTGACGATCAACAAAGGATGTCTGACCCACGGCAGAAGTGGCATTTGGCCTTCGCAGTGCTGATTGAGTCGTCACACGCTGTCGGACCTGAGGCGAACCACGTACTTGTTCATCGCCCATGGGACGGTTCGGAGAGCTGTACATTAAAGGCATAATGAAGCTGGGTTCTGATGCGTCCTCTGCCCGCGTCCTCGGTAGGCTCTTCGTAGATTTTCGTCGGGTGCTAGAAGGCTCCGACGTGGAGGATTGTGCCGTCGTACTCTTGTTTGCTGATTTCCTGACAGTCGCAGACCGTATTTGGGATTGAGGTGTTGACTGAGATAGGTTTGATCGCCGTGTCCTAGGGGTAGGGAGTGGTCCCACATCTGGTTGGCTTTGTTCTGTGACTTCCTGGTCGGAATCTTCCCACTCAACCTCACTCGCACTGCCGTTCGCTGATTGTGCCGAACTAGCCCCGTCAGGTGTGTAGTTGGCTTCTCCCCAGCTACTTCCCAGACTCTCGTTCAACTTGCGCGAACGTGCGCTCATGGTGGGTAGCCAACGAAGGCTGAGTATGACGATGACGTATGCTTGATGGCTAATTTGAGTGTAGGCGACTCCAATAAATTTGTCCAAAAAGGTCAGAGAAGTTCAAGTGCAGCGGTATCAAGTAGGTGGATAGTGGTATGAATTTGTAGAAGACCAGACGCCACACTGTCGAAGTGTTTGTCGCTTCTTCACGTGTGACGTGGTGCCTACCAATCAGGCTTGGAGCACTGCATGTCTGGGGCACACTTGGGGCGCGCCATGCTTTTCCAGATGGTGCACGGTAATGAAGTTGTAACGGAGAAGCCTGCAGACTTGGCTCATTTAATCACCGGCATGTGGCAGCGCGCATTTTGTGAAGCTGGTGTTTACATACAAGTCGCGTCGACGTCATGTTCGCGATGCATGACTCGCTGGCTTGGCAAGGACACTAGCGGGAGAAGTCAGCTAATTTCACGTGAAGCAATTGAAGATGAGCCAAAACCGCGATGCCACCATTGCGCCCATTATTGTCCGCTCTTCACGCCATCAGACGCAGTCGGCTGAGCTCGGTGCACCATGGACGCATTTACGTGCGGAGTTGTTCTTGCTCCACACCTCACCAGGAACAACAACAATCACATCCGCATGCACACCAACATTCGCATCAGTCGAGAACATCAGTCGCAGATGCCAAGAATGCGTCGTTGAACCCGCCCCAACCTTCTACAGACCACCGCCTCCTAGCTGAAACGCATAACCTCTTCATAACATCGCCGTACAGTCCTGGCTCTCCCTTGCTCCTCCCCAATGGCGCATATGTCTTCCAGAAACTGCAGTCGTTCCTGCGCGCACAATATCCACAGTTCGGCTTTCAAGAGGTCATCACCCCCATCATATACAAGAAATCCTTATGGGAGAAGTCAGGACACTGGCAAAATTATGCACAAGACATGTTCAGTGTGCAAGGGCGGGGCATTCCAGCCGCAACACCGGAAGCAGAAGCAGAGGACGAGGGCGAGTTTGGACTAAAGCCCATGAATTGTCCAGGGCATTGTATACTATTTCGCGACAAGGTCATGAGTTATAGGAACTTGCCCATACGATATGCCGACTTCAGCGCGCTGCATCGAAACGAGATATCGGGGGCTCTTACTGGGCTGACGCGAGTGCGAAGGTTCCATCAAGACGATGCTCACATCTTCTGCCGGCCGGACCAGATATTGGCTGAGATTGAACAGACTTTGAAGTTTGTCGCTATGGTCTACAACACATTTGGTCTGGGTCCATACAAGCTGCTTCTTTCCACCCGGCCAAAGGACAAGTTCATCGGTACCATTGAGGAGTGGAATCGCGCCGAGGCACAACTCAGCACTGCTTTAGAGAATATTGGTAGCGAATGGGCCATCAATGAGGGAGATGGTGCATTTTATGGCCCAAAAATTGATATCATCTTGAAGGACTCGAACGGGAAAGAGCATCAGACAGCGACGATACAATTAGACTTCCAACTTCCGCAGCGTTTTGACCTGCAGTATCAGGCGTCGCCAGAGGAAATAGAGGCTGGCGCGGAGATGTCAATGGACGCAGGCCTCGACGCCTCACTCCGCCGTCCGGTCATGATACATCGTGCCATCTACGGATCTATCGAACGCTTCATGGCGCTGTTGATTGAGCACTACGCTGGCAAATACCCTTTCTGGCTTTCACCTCGGCCCGCCATAATCTTATCCCTAAACTCTGATCCTAAAGTCCTCGAACATGTTGCTCATATACAAGCCGTCCTCTCTGGTGTCAAAACAAGCGATGAGCCTGTCATTTCTCCTCCATCCGCTCCAAAGCCACTGCCACTCTCGACTGTACAGCTTCCGATTGACATCGATACGACCAGTCGCTCCCTTGGCAAGAAGATCGCAGAAGCTCGGAGCAATAAGTACAATCACATCATCATAGTCGGTGGACGCGAGATCGAAGCTGGTGTCATGAACTTGCAGGTCGTGAATCAGCCCAACGAGGCCGCCACCGCTGCGATATTAGAACAAGCTCTAGGTACTGGGATTCCCGACAAGGGGCAAAAGAACATGGAAGTGAAAATCAGCTTGGAAGCCGCCAGGACCTATTTCGCGGGCTTGGTGAACTCGTATTTATAATGCGTTGAAGAGTCATATAATTAAAAATACGTACAATACAATGTTCAAATATTATGCCAAGGCTGGGGGTTGTTGCCAATTCACCTCATCTACGACTTTGCATTCATTCTCACTTTCACCTTCATCAGTGCCACCCACCAGCCACGGAACAGGGGAATTCGTGCTTCCATCCACCAAGTGCTCTCATCCTTTTCCAAGATCACCGAGGCAAGAACAAGGCCTTACATTGTAAACCTTGGAAAACCTCAATCCATTGTCGTCAGGTTGGGTGGATGTTACTATCGATGCCGCCTTCGTCCCCTGGAGAATCACAGCCATTGGCCTCAAGTCGAGGCGGCGCCAGCTTTTAGCTTCCAGGGAGTGATATCTCTGCGTGGTTGAAATGGCGAGTACAAGCGCGCAAGTCTGCACCGACAGGCCTTGTATCCGCGTCTCAACCTGCAGCTGTACTGTGTCTATTCAGTATTGATGGTGAATCAATCGAAAGCGTGCTTGCACATCAACTGCGCGGCGAACTGTTTTCCTTTGTGGCGGGTAGTGGGCGAGAAGACCTGGTAAAGAGGCTCATGAGCGAATCAATCGGGTTGCTCATGTCAACGGAGAGTAACTTGTAGGTCGACTCGCATCGTCTAGTCTTGTAAACCTCATATATGAGTCATGCGTGCCTTCTTCGGTGAGGTAAAGGTCTTCATCGGGTAACCAGCTCTGCGAATTATGGGTCGTCCGGGTGGTCGTGCTCAGTGTAGATATGCGTGCTGAGACAGAGGGTAGTGTTGGTGGGATAGCTGGAAGCTGCGACGGCCGTGATGGCATGTAAACAGTGGGTGCTAATCGAAAGCTTGGGCTTGACGAACTAGGTAATGCCGCAGAGTTTGGATGCAAGTGTGAACCTGCTGCCGCAGGAGGTGCATTAAGAAGGAGTGGTTCAGGGACTAGGGCTGACTCGCCTCGTGGAGGTGGGGAAGAAGACGATAGATGTGAGAAAGTCGCTTGGATTGGTGTATATGCGCTTGTGCGATCGCCTATGATGTCTTGATACCAATCGTATGAACGAAAACTGAAGCTCGGGCTTGGGGGTGGCAAATCGGGTAACGGAAGCTGGGGAGGAGCGCTTTCTACTTTGGAGAGCGCTTTGTTTACACGACTTCCAAACTCATCCTCAGAACTGTCGTCTGTTGTTGTCGCAGTCTGTATTGAGATATGCTTTTCTGGATAGCGTTCTAATTCATGCTCCGATAGCCGCTTGTTCGTCGTCGGCTTGACCGAAATTGAGGGAGGTTTCGTCACAGGGGGTAGGTATTCCTCGAACCTGTACTTTGGTGCACGCTCCCGTGATATTACAGGCTCGCGAAATGGACTGACAGCACTGATCATCTCGTCGTCGAATATCATGCTCTTGTTGATGTTAACATTGAGTGCGTATCGCTTAGGTTCCGTAGGCGCAGGCGGTAGAGGATTTTCAGACAGTGGGGGGGCTGGGAGTTCTTTGCCCGTCGCGTCTTCGACGCGATAGCTTTCGCTCGTGGTCCCTTGTCCGCTAGTGTTTGCTTTCTCCCTGCTGACTTCGTTGCAACCGAGCGCTTTCGCGAATAAATCAGAGGTCATGGGCTGGTTTCGGAAGTCTGCATGTCGTGGACTATTTGGCAATGAGGCCACCAACGTCTTTTGATCGGTCGCGTTAGACGGTGACCTGTGACGGCTGACCCCAGGCGTTTCTTCAGATTCCTCGGACCTTCGTCGACCTCGCCTTTTCCAGAAGAAGAAGGCAAGTCCAATCAACAACGCGATCGCCCCTACAGCACCGACTCCGACTCCTATGGCTGACGCAGTACTCAAAGTCGACGTCGGTTCGGAGCCTGGCCCGCTGAAGGGGGCCGCTTCGTTCGTAGTGACACACCGTCCATCTGAGCAGGTCCCATCCGTTGCGCAATCACCATCAATTGAGCATAGTCCAACCGATGCTAGAGGATTGCTCGTGGCGCTCGGATTGACTAATTTATTGGTGACTGTTACGCTTGGTGTGGGCCTCGCTGTGTCGAGTGCAATCAGCGAGAAGAGATCCGAAGGTATCGCGGATTCAAGTCGTAAGGAAACCGACGTGCTAGGACGTGCTCGTGACGTGCTGGAAGAAGATTTTTGTGGTCTTCGGGTAGCAATGAGTGTGGTAGACATTATGAATTATGATTGAGAGTAGTACTGATCACGGGGAAAGGCGACCCTGCCGCGCGGGCGATATTGTCAAAGAAGTAGAAAGAGGGCGTAGTAGTCGCATAGACGTTGAGAAGTAGATGTGTCAAGGTATGAATGAAAGACTAGTCGTGCAAGGCGACATATCACAGTGAACGGGAGGCTCTAAGCCGACGATGTCCTCAAAACTTCGCATGCCGGGCGATGGCTGGTGATCATATATCGTAGCCCCGGCAGAAGGGCCCCAAAGCTTATTGATGATGCGCAGTCAACCCCGCCCTCGGTTGGTGGTTTGACGATCCTTAGTGCGCGAGCCATCTTCGCATCGCGTCAAACCTTGCTTGGAGGCGATAGATTCCACAGATGACGAGAGCAGTGTGAGTAAAGAAGTGGCACAAAGCAAAGTGTGCACCGCCTGTAGTCAGGCAACGCAAAGGCGATGCGCAACAAAGTATTTGCTTGATACTGTACTTGCGCGTGCCATCATGGCGACATGCAGTATGTAGGTGCAGAGCACTGCAAATGTCGAGTCATGGAGTGACGGCCTTGTGATTGAGAAGGCCAAGGGTGTTTCATGTGAGCGGATTGATGCTTGCGAATACTGTTTTACGACTGCCAGCCACTCTATGGCCTCCTTCGTGTTGCTGTCGGGCGGGAGGACCAGGCACCACGCCTTGATCATGATGATGAGGATGATGATGATGATCATCCTAGCATATTTGATTGCGAGTGTGAGTCGCCTGATCGATGTTTGCCATGCCATTCGAAGGCTGGCAATTTCAGAGCAGTTGCAAAGCTGAGAGGCTCGTCCTAAAGGAGTTCGTCCGGAAGATGCAGCCGGTCTTGGGGCCTCTTTCTGGTAAGGGGTATCTTTGGGTCGATAGGCCAAACAGGTACAGTCCCTGTCTCATTATAGAACTGCAAGCTTGCGGCGTTGTGTAGCCTCGCGCCCCTGGAACAATGTTCTAATCATCTGTCCTGGTCTTGCCGGGCGCTTCTGTAGAATGTAAGTATTTGTGCCAGAATGGCATAAGAAGATAAGCCAGTTCAGCGAAAGCAGCGAAAGATGACACGTCGACTTGGGAGCGAGCAGAGAGTAATTTCGACCTGGTCTAATGTGCACAGACTTCGTCGTCTTTTGGGACGAACAATTTGGCTGGAAAGGAGATGTCTACTCGAATTGGACATGGAAAATCTGTTTTGGGCCAGACCCACGGGCCATGATGTTGAAACAGCCCCAGGTGTTCGATTGGAATTGTCGGCCAGGTCCCACATTGCGACTCGTGGTAGTGTTGGTCTTCGTGCAATGGGTCGTTTGTGGCTGGTGCCGGTAAAACAACTAGGACGTGCAGTGAGATTTCTCATTTGCCATGACTTTTGGTGTTCGCATTGAAGCTAAAGGTAAAGAAAGATTCCAGTAAATAGTCAATCGCGCTCAGTTAGCAATCAATAGTCTTCCTCAATCAAAGTGTGGGGTTGCACACGTCACGATCGTGGCGCTATTATCGATAATGCTGAACGCGTGTGCCTTCCTTCGCGTCTGTCATGTCGTCATCAGATGGTAGCAAATCAACGCACCGCATGCAACATGCGAATAAGCACCCCGCTATTCGCCAATACGTGTTCTCACCTCTCATCTACTCCCTCCCCCTCCCAGACACCGTTTAATGCAGTCGTTACGAAATCTACGATCTCTGCGAACCTCACTGAAGCTGCAATTAAATCCAACAAACATTTCACAGAGAGCGGTCTTCATGAGCACGACTACAATCATGGCCAAGGAATTTAAGCTCAAAGATGTTACAAGTTTGAATCTGAAGAACGGCGAGAAAAAGGAAGTCCAAGTCGAGGGCGTTGACGGAGGGAAGATACTGCTCTTGAAAGTTCAGGACCAGGTTCATGCTACGTCGGCGAATTGCACGCATTATGGTGCTCCCCTGGCCAAGGGTATACTTACACCTGAGGGAAGACTGACCTGCCCATGGCATGGAGGCATGTAGTGCGTTCACTTTCAGGAATCAAACGCTGACATTTGTAGCCTGTTTCAACGTCTCGACCGGAGATGTCGAAGACGCACCAGCACTTGACCCAATCTCCAAGTATGAAGTGTTTGAGAGAGATGGCGCGGTGTACATCAAGACTGATGAGGACACACTCAAGACTAACCGTAGAAAGTTGAATCTCAGGTGTTCGTCAGTAACCGAGGACAAGGTTCTGGTAATTGGTGGTGGCTCAGGCACGGTCGGTGCCATTGAAGGTCTCCGCGGGGGAGGTTACACCGGCAAGATTACCGTGATTTCCAAGGAAGGATACCAGCCCATTGATCGTACCAAACTCTCAAAAGCTTTACTGGCCGATGTTTCCAAGGTTGCCTGGAGGTCAAAGGACTACTACAAGGACGCGTCGATTGATATTCTTGAGGATGAAGTCGAGAGCGTGGATTTCTCGGGCAAGAAAGTGTCTACCAAGTCTGGAAAGACGTACGACTACTCGAAACTGGTCCTGGCGACTGGTGGTACTCCTAACCAGCTGCCACTTGACGGTCTGAAGGGCGATCTCAGCAACGTTTTCCTGCTACGTACCTTGGCCGACACACAGGGAATCGTCAAGGCTGTTGGAGAGAATGGGAAGAAGATTGTCGTTATCGGTAGCTCCTTCATTGGTATGGAGGTAGGCAACTGCCTTGCAGGCATGAAGAACGATGTGACCATTATTGGGATGGAAGAAGGTAAGTAAAGCACAGCCCATTGTCATCATCATCGGTAGTAATTGACCAATGCAGAGCCAATGGAGCGTGTCATGGGTAAGAAGATCGGTAAGATCTTCCGCGGGTTGTTGGAGAAGAACGGCGTCAAGTTCAAGATGGGCGCCAGCGTGGAGAAGGCATCAGCCTCCAAAAGTGACCCTTCAAAGGTCGGAGCAGTCCACTTCAAGGATGGCACCAGCGTTGAGGCCGACCTCGTTATTGAAGGCGTAGGTGTGAAGCCTGCTACTGGGTTCCTCAGGGACAACTCTAGCGTAACACTGGAGAAGGATGGATCGCTGAAGACAGATGAGTCGTTCGCCGTCAAAGGGCTCAAAGACGTCTATGCAATCGGCGACATCGCAACCTATCCCTACCATGGGCCTGGAGGCAATGGTAACCCTGTTCGAATTGAGCATTGGAACGTGGCACAAAACGCTGGCCGCTCAGTGGCCAATACGATCAACACTCCTGGAGCCGAACCCAAGCCTTTCATCCCTGTGTTCTGGTCAGCCCTCGGTTCGCAACTGCGGTATTGTGGTAACACAGCCAATGGCTATGATGACCTGGTCATCCAGGGCAAGCCAGAGGATGCGGCGTTTGTGGCATACTACACCAAGGATGAGACGGTTGTTGCGGTTGCATCCATGGGCAAGGACCCATATGTTGCACAGTGCATAGAACTGATGAGGAGAAAGAAGATGCCTAGTAAGAGCGAGTTGCAGAAGGGTGTGGACGTTCTAGACATTGGTCTGCCGAACGAGATGAAGATGTAAGATGAAGGGGGAGCAGACGATGGATGTGGTAGAGAAGCATGAGTGTGTGTAGAGTAAGGCGATACTTTAAATGACCAGCAAAATACACATTCTCCATGTGACGTCAATGCTTCAATGTACTGTACTGTGTATGATTTGCGGCCGCCATACTGATGGATCCCCCAGCCAGCTAGCTAGCCATGAGGCCTGAGGTGGGTTTCTCGGCGAGCGGTCGAGTAACGGTTGCACTGTGGCTACTAGCGGGAAGGTGGGTCCGTGTTACACCAAAGACGGCAAGGGCGATCAAAGGGCCACGGCTAATCTCCGAAGATGGCCCAAAGAGGACAATTAGACAGCAAGCCAGTCAAAGCAAATAACCTTTTCCTCTCACGTGGTGTTCGCATGTCGAGCGCCCACGGTCGGTTGGAGCTCATGTTAGACATGCGGCCAGGAGGCAAGTGAGGCGATGCAGCGACGAAAGTGATTGGACGGGTTGGCGAGAGAAGAATGCAGCAGCATGCAGGTCCATTTTCCCTTGCAGGACCAAAGGACAACGACGGCAGACAGGTGCGAAATGGTGGGTGAGGGCTGAGACATTGGTGACAGGTCGTCGCGAACCATCATGGACACTGGGGCCTCCTTGCGCAGGAGACAAAGACAGAGTTGGCAGTAGGGCCGAGGAATTGCATCGTGATTAGCGTTGGCGAGCAAAACTGAGGGTAGTCGAGACTCGAGGTAGGTATGTACGATAGGTATGGGTAGGTTGTGTTGATGGTGTTGTTGCCGCCCAGCCCGAGCTAGTGTTTGTTGTCAAACGCGTCTGACCACGGTAGAGTAGCTTGGGGGAGGGCCATGCGTGGAGATTTATTTTCATCAAAGTGATGGCACATGTGGGTGAATGGCTGGAAGGGCAGTCGCCGAGCCAGTAGTAGTAGTAATAGTAGTAATAGCAACAGCAGCAGCAGCAGCACTTGGTCGACTCAACAGGCGATGCAGGTCGAGCGTGGGCGGCGCATGATGCGCAATCTACGCGTGCACCCCCCCCCCCCCCCCCTCCCCCCCGCCCGGGTTGAATGGGATGCTGCTTGAAACATGGACGACATCCCAGTCGCCCGAAAGGAGTCGAGCTGGCGGTACGGATGCCTGAACAGCAACTGTGCAATGTGCACCTCTGCTCAGCGCCTGCACCGGGCGTGCTGGTGCAGCAGCAACAGAGCCGCCCACGAGCAGGCGCGTCCACCGAGTCGCGGTTGCGGGCAGCGCGACGGGCACACATCCAGTCGTGTCGAGGCGCACCGTTATCCGCGTCGCAGCTCGCGCTGGCAGAGGGTGGGCGCTGCAGGCTCTTGTGTAATTTGACGGTGCTGGTGCGGGCGGCTGGCGGCTGGTGTTATGCCGAGCCCATTTCCCTAATCATGTGCATCCATCTGCCTCCTTAACAAGCCACATGCTTTGGCGAGATTAGACCCTCTGTCCATGCTGCTGAGCCGCGCCTTCTGCCTCTCTCCACCCACGTCAAACGCCAGGTCGCAGGTGAGCAGAGTGAATGTGCGTGTGCGCGTGTGTGTGTGCGTACGGTACATAGGTCAATTGCTTGCACGGCGCCCGTTGGAGAGCCCGGCCTGCTTGCTTGCTTGCTCGCTCCTGTCAGCCGCCCGTCCAGCCCAGCGCCAGCTACCTACCTAGTTCCATCTCGTCCCCCAGCATCGGCCACAAAACCAGAGCCTGAGGCTGCACATCCACCGCCCGGCCAGCCGCTCTCCACTTGCAAGCTTCACTCACACACAGCCCGGCCCGCCGTAGCCACACATCCTTCGGCCCTCGCAGACAGACTCAGGAAACTGGGCCCTCGCCGCTGCAGCCGCACGTGAAGGCGCGGCCACGCCCGCAAACCAAACGCCCCAGCGTCAACACAGCAGTCAGCCGTCAGTAGTCAGTAGCGCGACCGCAACGGCCTTCTTTGCGGCCCTCACTCGAGTCTGCCCGCGCATCGGACACGACCCAGCCCACCCAATTGCTCAGTCTCCAGGCCCTCACCGCACCGCCAGCCGCTGCAGCCTTCCCATTTGCTCGCGCCCACTGCAGGCTGGAGGCCACGGGCACTAAACCAGACCAGTCCCCGCCTTTGCCCGTTTCGAGCCCTCCACCGCCATTTCCTGATACACCGACAAACAGTGCCAGCGCAGCGAACAGGAGCCCTTTGTCGCTCCGCTGCCCGCGCGACGAGCCGCCCACAAACACCACCGCCCGCCTGCCCGCCCGCCCGCGACTGCAGGTCATGGCCGCCGTAGCATCACAGCCGCCGCATGGCCAGCAGCAACAGCAGCAGCAGCAGTATTACTCGCAACCGTCGCCCGTCGCCGCGTCAACACCAGCCTCTGCCCGCCGTCCAACCTCGCGACGGCCTAGCAATGGCGCGTCCCCCAACACCGCGCCCGCCACTCCACAGACTCACCAATCGTCTGCCCCATCACAGCACAGCTCGAATACGACTACGCCGCGCGCACAACCCTTGTCCGCGTCGACGCACGATTCTCCTGCCATGAACACCAACGACAGCAACAACAACACCACCACCACCACCACGTCGTCCATGGGCAGCGGCCCCATGCCTCCGCCCAGGTCGTCATCCCACCGCACCCAGTCTTCCTCGGCAAATACCGCCGCTTCTTCACGCGACGAAGCTGCCAATGCAGGCCAGACCCGCCGGCGAGGCACCCAGCAAGATGCTTCGAGTAGAGCACAGCCAGCTCACAGTCGATCTGCCACCGCAATCGGACAGCCGCCAACAGGAACCAGTCTCCCCCGTGAAGAGAGCACCGTGATCAACCGCATGGTGGTCACAGACCCACAGGAAGACATTGCTCGCGCGCAAGCTCGGCAAGCAGAGGGCATCCCCGCATCCTCAGGTGCTGACCTCACTCCCATCACCGGCCTCGGTCTGGTGGGTAGTGAGGGCGTCGACGATGGCGGCCGAGGCGGCGGCAAGAGCAGACAAGATCACTCCAAGAGTGAGAACTCGACGAAGCGATCCAAGTTTGGTAACTACATTCTCGGTCAGACGCTTGGTGAGGGCGAATTCGGCAAGGTGAAAATGGGCTGGAAACGAGACAGCAGCGTGGAGGTTGCCATCAAACTCATAAGAAGAGAAACATTGGGCAGCAACTCAAACCGACTGGCCAAGATTTACCGCGAAATCCACATCCTGCGAGGACTGGATCATCCCAACATTGTGCGCTTACACGAGATGGTCGAGACTGAGCGGCATATTGGCATCATTCTCGAGTACGCATCGGGCGGAGAACTGTTCGACTACATCCTCAATCATCGCTACCTCAAAGACGGCCCGGCGCGAAAGCTCTTCTCTCAGCTCATATCTGGCGTGGGCTATTTGCACAGGAAGGGCATTGTGCATCGAGATCTGAAGCTCGAGAATCTACTGCTGGATCGTAATAAGAATATCATCATCACTGATTTTGGCTTTGCGAATACCTTCGACCCGAACGACGAGCTCAGCGAAGAAGTCGAATACAGACTAGGCGACAAGGACTACATAAGGTCGCTTGGCCTCGAGGGAAGCGATGCTGCCCGAAGGGGTGATCTCATGCAGACGAGCTGCGGCAGTCCTTGTTACGCTGCGCCAGAACTAGTTGTCAGCGACTCGTTGTACACTGGCCGCAAGGTGGATGTATGGAGTTGCGGTGTCATCTTGGTATGTTGTTTTGTTACTCACGATTTGACTATTATTAATCCGTTTGCAGTACGCCATGTTGGCTGGATATCTCCCCTTTGACGACGATCCAGCGAATCCAGAGGGTGATAACATCAATCTCTTGTATAAATACATTGTATCTACGCCATTGACATTCCCGGAATATGTTACACCACACGCAAGAGACCTGCTCAAGCGAATATTGGTTCCCGACCCACGCAAGCGAGCCGATCTCTTCGAGGTCGCTCGTCACAGCTGGCTAGCTGATTACTCGCATGTCGTGGGCTTCATTACGTCAAGCAACACCAATGCTGCCGAAGCCCAACAGGGCGGCTCTGTTTATTCCAGTAAGTCTTGTGTAACCGAACGGCTTGCGCACTCGTTAATATTCACATAGAAGATACATTCGAACAACAACCATCGCTCGCTCGAAGTGCCTCCGTACGTGAGCCCGGAAAGCCCCATACGGCGCCCATAGCTCCACACGGTGGCCTTACTGCCAAACGAGAACAGATCAACTCGCCTCCTTCAGAAAAGCCCAAGACGACTCGCGACAACAAGCGCCGAACTGTGCAGGTCGAATACGTCGCACCGCAATCTCAGACTACACGTGGAGAGGCGTCGCCGCCTGCTGAGACCACACCGAGAGCGCGTGGCAAGGAGGTTGATGTTCCTACCACCGACAGTTTCCAAGCTTCGCTAAACGCTCAACCTCGTGCAGCCGCATCCGCAGCACCTGTCCAATCGCGTCCTGTACGCGAACCCCAGCGATCGACATCTGATTACAACAACTTTGGGCAGGTTCCTGTCCCCAGCACGCGCCCTTCAACAGGAGGTGCGCTTGGAACCGCGCGATTGCCTTCACGAGGGAATTCGTATGGACAGCCATCGGTCGCGACCGTGGCTCAGACGAATGCTCAAGGCAGATTTTCGCAACCTAAAGGCAAGCAGTACCACATCTCACCACCATTACAGCAGCCAGAAGCCACTGTTCCAGGCGAGTCTAGCATAGGACAGCCGAGCACACAGAGAGGGCACTCCATTCAACTGGGTCCATCGGGTGCTGGTGCAGGCGCAAAGGGCCATAAGCGGTCGAATACCGTTACTGAAACTCTGGGACGCATGACATCAATGTTTTCCGGCCGACAACAGTCCTCCGCCCAAGCTTCAAAAGATTCTTTTGCTTCTCAGAACTCATTTGCCAACTATACCGAAGAGAGGAAGGAGAAGCGCTATCCGCCAACCTCCATGGCAGGACCCATCTCCAACGAGCCTGTGTCCTCGTACCCGCGACAAAGTATGGACTCCAGCCGTCGCACTTCGTTTGGCTTCTCCCGAAAGAATCCTAGTGGAAACCCCAACGAGCCCAGCGGCAAGTCCTCTCGTCGCTTCTCTCTCCTCCCCTCCTCGCTCTCCAAGACATTTTCCTCTCAGCGCGAAAGTATGCCCGCCCAAGGCTCCCACGAACGCCGCGGCTCCAGCGCCGCACGACCTCGGGCTAGCTCGAGGCCAGGCATGGCCTTTGGCCATGGACAAGACTCCAGGTCTCCTAGTCAGAGCACCACGGGCAGCAATATGCCCGGCTTCTATGACGGCCAGCACGACAGCAACAGCCGTGTGCGCAATCCCAACACCAGCGCGCCCAACCCAGGGCCTAGCTCCGCACCCCCAAACCAAACTCGATTCAACGAATATCCCAGCGCACCCATTGCCGACGAGAAATTTCCGGATCCTCGTGATCCTCACCCTAGCGCTAACAGGCCATACCGCCACCCAACCAACGACTCTGACGACTTTGCTGCGCCAATGACACGTCCTCAACAGCAGAATTCGAGCCAGCAGACCGTACAATATGGCAATGGTACTTCTGCTGGGCGGAACCCATATCCGCAAGGAATGGGCGGTGCAGGGGAGGATTTGAGCCAGCAGCAGAGTCGCAAGGGTGTATTACAGAAGAGTCGCAAGTTTACGGATGAGTATGAGGAGAGGGGGCATGGGGGCAAGGCTGGCAGTAGCGGTAGCTCCAAGAAGGTTATGGATTTCTTCAGAAGGATGGGGAGGAGTAGAGAGGCTTCGAGATGAAGTGAGGCATGAGGCCTATGGCAGCGATCCGACGAATGGAGGGGATTGTGTAGAGGGTGGGAGGGATTTGGACTGTGTATTGGTGTGTTTTTGTGTTGCGTTTGTGCGAGTTTTGTGAACTCTTTGCGACAAAGACACGTGTACTATTTTGGTAGGAAGAGCGTTTCTTGCGCGCTTGCTCTTTTTTTTTGGTGGGGAGGGGAGGGCAATTGTCTTTTTAATTTCTTTGGTGTCCCTCTGTCTCTCATCATCATCATCATCATCATCGTCATCAGCGAGCGGTTTTGCTGAGGTAATATTTTGCATCAATCCGAGGCGTTGGAAACATTTTTTTTTTTTTAGCTTTGGTCAGCGGGAGCGAGTGGGTTGAACAATTTTGAGAAATTAACTTGTAATTCTTTTTTTTACCTTGGTGTTGTTGCTGCTGTTGTTGTTTTTAGTCTCTCGAGCTCCCTCCTCTCTGTCTCTCGTCTGGTCTTGTGGGGTCTTGTGTGGTCTGGCCTGGTCGATCTCTCTGATCGTCGCTTTTGGGGTTTGGGGGGGGCGATTTGTGTGGGCGAGTGTCTAGGTATGGGGGTGGGTGTGTCTGTGAGTGGATGGGTGAGTCGGTCAGTTAGTGAGTCACAGCGCCAAGAACAATGGGGATAAAACAGTTCAAAAGAGTGGGAAGGAGGGGGTTGCTTGTACACATGTAAGAGTAGTAGTAGTAAGATTAGTAGTTATTTATTGTCACCATGTTAGAGCAATTACGCATCCTTGTGTTTGGTGTGTATGTATCCATTATCATTATCCATCCTCCATCCCCCCAATAACCAAGAAATAATAACCAAAACATAATATACACAGCCTACATCTCGAACCTCACAAACACTCAGTCGCGACGTACAGCTACATTACACGTATCCGCATCTCTATAGGCGGGTGTGATGAAAATGAATTCCGCGTGTGGTGACTCCTAAGATGGGCACAGCAGCACGGCACGGGCTTGCTGTGTGTGTGTGTGTGTGTGTGTGTGTGTGTGTGTGTGTGTGTGTGTGTGTGTGTGTGTGTGTGTGTGTTTATGTGTAAGTGTGTAAGTGTGTGTGTAAGAAAAATATATAAAACTCCCTAAAAAAAAAGTTCACACATTTGCAACTTTGTATCGCGCTTTCTTATTTTCCCTAGATTGTGTCGTTGTTGTTTTCCCCAATCATCATAAACGTTTTCGATTTTGCTTTCATGGGGAAAGAGAGAGAGAGTGTGTGTAAAGCAAAAGCCCAAAGCCCAAAGCCCAAGAAAAAAAAAAAAGGATTCCACACATGAACCACATCACCATCACATGTATTGACAAAAGTCTTAAACAGATCGGACAATCAATCTATTCAGTAGTGTGCCCAAAACTCCGTGAATCCTCTTATCTATACTGCCCCGTGTTTAATTCTCATTTTTTTTCTTGCACCTTGTGTTCAGAAAAAACTCGTCGCAGGGAAATAAAAAAAAAGAAAGGGACAAAGATATTGTCCATTTCTTGTTTACGAAGGCGGAAGTTGGCCGCCTTCTTTGGTGTGGCCTTTGGGGAGGTTGGGCTTGGTGCCGCCGCCGGAGTTGAGGTAGCTGAGGTAGCAGTTCCATCCTGTTTTTTTTTGGGGTGCCGAGTTAGCATATTGATGTTTCAGTTTCTACATGTCAGTCACAACGACCAGCTATATTCCCTTTTCAACGCGTCCGCACTTCCGCCTGCGCCTTGTAAACACGCCCAGGAATTAAAAAAAAAACGCCCCCAACACAAAAAACACTCACCTAAACTGACAAAATTCACAACCAGCACCCTAAACTCCGGGGGTACGTATTTGAAATTGGCGAATTGCACCCACGGCCAGACCATGAGGTTCTTCTGGTACCCGGGCAGATAGGCATCCTTTAATCGTTGTTTGACGCTCGCGCCTTCGAGGTAGGCCATGGAGGAGAGGAAGAGGCCCATGTTGATGGGGGCGAAGATGGCTTGGTCGGCGGCGACGCGGGCGCAGAGGGTGGCCGTGTGCGAGGAGCGGATGTTGATGTGCGTTGTTAGGAGGGTGTACCACTTTGTTGCTGCGGGGCCGAATATGACTGCGCATCGTGTGAGTATATTGGGGTGAAAGGCGAGGGGAGGGGAGGGGAGTGTGTGGAGGGAGGAGAAAGGGGAGGAATGGGGGGGGAGATGTACCACCGCCGTATGCAGCCATGCGTGCTGTGCGTATGGGATCATGTTGTTCGATGCCGCGTTTTTCAACGGCCTGTTGCGCGAGGGTGTCGCCGGTTGCGAAGAGGACCTGTATGAGGCGGGATTTTGTGTCAGTATGTATTCATCAATCGCCCCCTTGTGCAAGCAATGTGTATAGGTTTGCACTTACTGCAGTAGTTACACTCTGGGTAAGCAATGGCGCCGTCTTAAGCTTAGCTTGATACCTATTACAACCTCCCTGTTAGCCTTCATCCATTCAGAACCCCTTCCCCTCCCCTTCCTGGCCTACGCAGCTTCCCCACCCTCCCCAAAATCACCAGCTCAATAGCCCAGCCCTTAATCCAACCTCAAATAACAATATCAACTAAAAACATACCAGCGAAACGCCATTGCTAATGCTTCCTTGTTCTTTCGTCTTCGCTCTTCACCGAGAAAACACAAAGATAAATCGCCAAGATGTATGCGCGTCTCACGCGGTAAATAAACGAGATGGCACTAGGGGTCAAAGAAGGAAGAAGAGAAACGAAAGCAGCTGGGGAAGGGAGCACTTTGTTGTCGTCTCGGTACAGCTATCTTAAGTGCTGTTTTGCGTCCACGGCGAGTTAGCCGAGCCGATGATGTCGTGGTGCAGGGGCCTCTCAACTTTCTTCGCGTTTAGCCCTGTTGCACACGGGACCCTTATCTGTGCAACACGTGCATCGTCGCATAGGCTAAATCGATCGCGATGCCGTGCACGTTTTTGGCGTTTACCGTTTACCTCGTGTTGGATCTCATCTTGCCATGTTGATTACTGTATCGGTATTGATTTTGCGGAGTCGTTTGGTCCCAAAGCGTGTAGGTTACAGTGCGGATTTAGAATACGGGAACTTGTTGCTAGTAAGATTTATAAGACAGCCTCTGAATTTCACACTACCTATCATCATGGGGTATAAGTACATAGACACGTCCCCTGCTGTGGGGACTCGGGATAGAGTATTTGGAAAATAAATGGTGTTACTTCCTTGGGAGATGTCATCCCCCCACATGTCGTCTTAGATGTCCTATCCTCCTTTCCCTATATGCCTTCCAAAAGGCCCCGAGGTATCTCACTGTATCCCAGATGTAAAACAAGAAAAGAAAAGAAACGCCTAAATGTCCGCTGGTGATCCAATATCGCGACCGGGTATGATTCAGAGCTATGCTCACAGAACGCAGCGTGCTCCAAGAAAAGTCATGTCGTAAGCTTTTGTATGTGTGTACTTGAACTTAGTCAATCTCCATCCGTTGCGATGGGTTTGGTCCGCTCAAGGATGGCATTTCGTTGAAGGCCTTGTCGGCCTTGACCGCCTTGTCATTGACATGCGGCTTAAGACCCTTGTTGAAGTTGTGTGTGCATAGGCATGCTGTGATGATGGTGACGAGTAGTAGCAGGATCGTCAGGATGGCAAAGGCGGTCAACGACTTGCGGGCAGGCTTGTAGTCCTCCTGGCGGATTCTGTCGGCAACGTACATGCGAATCAGCTTGAACAGGAAGTAGCCAAGGGCGACAAAGTAGACGAAGATGATGGCTACCATGCCGGCAAAAGCCTCGCGGCGGACCCAGAAGGCGGCGGCGAAGAGTAGGAAGAAGGTGATTACGAGGGCGACGCAGGTGAGGGCCAGCTCGACGGTTTTGGTGTTATCGACGACGACGAGAAACTGCACGGTGAAGGCCAGGAAAAAGAAGAAGTCGAACTTGAGCAGGGCAATGTAAATCTGAACACATGTTAGCCGCGAGGTTTCATGGAAAAGATGCACGACACGTGCTTACCTGATAAGTCAAATAACGCTTCTTCAGCCTCGTGTCTGCACTGATGCGCTTGTAGATGGTCCAGGCAAACTCATCGTACAGCTTCCAGGCCTCGAAGGCAAAGGCGACGGTTGCGACGGCCATTAAGATTGGCAGAGCGATCAACATGGGCTTGACGTCTTGCCAGAAGCCTTGGGGGATGAAGGCGCTCGTGTTGAGCTTGTCTGCAGCATCCTTGATCTGGTCGTACTGGATGCCGGCATAGACGAGAATACCGACGTTGTAGAGGACGAGGCCAATGACCTGAATGGTGTTCTTCATGCGGAGCGCGTCCCAGACGAGGAATAGTTGGTAGATGTAGCCAAACATGAAGACGGCGAGATAGGTGGGGATGGAACGGGTCTCCGAGTGGACCACGGCGGCAAAGTGGATGCTGGCCTGGAATTTGCCAAAGACATAGCTGGTGGTGGCGGCGCGGTTAGCAGAGTGGAATGGCGGGTGAGGGTGGGTGGACATACGACTCAAGGGCGAGGCCGATGACAGCCTGGAAGATGGCTGTCAACATGAAGGCCCATGTCCAGCGCGTGTTGGGCCAGTACATCCTGGGGGCGCGACGGACAGGCGGCGGGAGGGTGGTGGGGAAGCCCTCGCGGTGGTGGTAGCCCCCAGGCTGGGCGTCGAAGCGCGCCTGAGGGGGGTACTGTGGTTGATACGTCGTGTAGGGTTGGTAGTTGCGGTCGAGGGGCTGTCCTCCCAGGAGGGATGCTCTTGCCTCGTGGTGCGAAATTTTGGCGGGAGTAGCAGCCGCGGAGGGCGGCTGAAGGGGTGGATATAGGGAGTTTGGGGTATGCGGGCGCGGCAGGCGGTGGGCTGTGGGCGCAGACAGGGTGCGACCAGTGTACTGTGGCTAGCCGGTGTGAAGGGCAGGCGATTGGCAGGGCTGGGAGGCACAGCTGAGACGCAGCAGAGAAGGTCTGGCGGAGCGCTGAAACCCCGTCGAGTCGGCTGGTTGAGATGGCTTGGCTGGGTTGGGACGAGTGCTGAAACTAGAGCCGTCTTGGCTGTGCGGAGGTGGGCAAGCGTGCAGCGAAGAATGTGCGGCAGGCGGCGGCGGGACGAGGGGGGGGGGGGGTGGACGACGAAAGTGTGGGTGGGTTAATGGCGAGAGCGAAGGACAAGGCGAAGAACAACAAGAAGAAGAAGCAGCAGAAAGTGGGAACAGGCAGGCGTCGTAGTGCGGTAGTCGCAGCAGGGCGCGGAGAGGGTCAAGTACAACTAACTATCTAAGTAGCGCTGTCAGCGCTCCCGGCCCATTGATGTGGAGACGGGGGCGGACAGGGTGAAGGGCTGAAGGGGGGTCTGGTCTGCCGTGGGCCCACACTGCGGAAGCGTTGTACGTTGTACACTATGGACGTTGGACATACAGCTGGGCAACACGCAAATGCCTAGGAAAGTACTGCAAGTACCCAAGTAGAGAGTACTGCAGTGCTCGAAGTAGCTACAGAAGGTATGGAAGAAGTGGTGGGCAGAAGACGTGCAAGAAAAGACAAACAGAGTCACAGATCACAGAGACACAGAGAGGGAGCGAGGAAGAAGCCACGGCAACAGCGACGACGAATCTCAGCTACGAATCAAAGGCTACCTAGTCGGATAGTGTGGAGAGGTTCAGCAATGCATCCCAACCCCAACACTTGGCTTCAGCTTTGCTGGTTGGGGGTTCTGCGCGTTCCACCCTGGGCTCCAGGGCTTCTTCTGAGGGCATGCTTGAGGGAGCCAAGCCGCTGCGCCTCCTGCCGGCCAACGACACCCGCAACCATGGCCCACCGCTCCCCCGATGCAGCCACACCATTGGCCGGCGTGGTGTATTAATATCCAATCTGCATCAATCCCTGTGGCGCAGGCAGCTTGTAGCCTTGTCAGTTGCGCATCCCGAGGCCGTCATTCCTCTGGTGCAGACAACACGTGCACACACAAACACAACCAGTTGACACAGCCAGCGCTGTCGTCGTCACCAGGCACCTACAGCAGGCACACGACACACAGGCATGACGTCCGGTATGCTACTACTCTGGCCACGGCCCCTTGTGCGCATAGGCAGGCCATGCATGCTAATCTGTAATCCCTCATGCAGCAGAGGCTATCCTGCGCCAGGCTGCCCACGACGGCTCGCTTGATTCGTACGTACGCTTGGCCAGTCTCGCGTGCCTCGAGGATGCTAATGCGCAGTATAGGGCAGAGTGGCCAAAGACGCTTCAGTACCTCTTGGATCGCCTGGATGAGGTGAGAGCCTGCTTTGACCCTCCCCTCCCACACACACATACACACACTTACACACACACACACACACTCTCTCTCTCTCTCTCTCTCTCACACACACACACACACACACACACACACAACTAACCTGATATGCGCTCCAGATTGTCGCCGACTTCCCCAAACCGCCCGCCGACCAGAGCCCATCGGCCATCACAGACCTGCCCTCGCGCCCAAACACGTCCAACGCCATATCCAGCCAAGAGTCGCATGCCACAGACAAGGAGAATGCCCCGCCTGCCACCCCCCCGCGCCCACCGGTGCCTGCCTTTGCTGCACCAGCCGACGCTCAGTCGCTCCCACACGACATGACCGCCTTCTACTCGTCCATCCGCACAGCCCTCTCCACCAACTTTGCCCACCACCCTCCCCACACGATACAGCGCCTGGCAGAACTCGTGCTCGAGCCGAAGCGACGCTACAGACACCTCCCGCCCTATCTCCGTGCCCTCGACCGCGTCGTCTCAGTCTCCTCGCCCCTCAACACCTTCCCCCTCCCGCAAGCCGTGCTACCCACTGCCGGCGGACTGCTCAATGGCACCACACCCATGACCACGGCCTCGGCCACGCTCGGATCCGACGAATCTCTAGGCGGCGCCCTCCTCACCCCCATTCCATGGCTGCAAAACCGCGGCCAGAGCGAGCTGATTTCAGAGTCGACAGAAATGGTCGATGGTCCAAATGGTGCCGGTAGAATCGAGACCGTTACCGTCGGCATGTTGACCGCGAACCAACAACCGCCCCGCCCAGATACCCCCAGCACCTCCAACCCCGTCGCCCAAATCGCCTCGTCACATCCCGACGGCGAGACGTTGCCCTCAACTGGCCCTGTGACCCAAGGCGAACTTCTGCGCCAAGAGCAAGAAGCCGGTATTGTCCTCAACAACCCTCATACGCTCACCACGAGCCCCACGCGATCCACATTTGCTGAAATGCACGGAACAGGCAGCATCGTCGAGACGGTCGAGGCCGAGGACGAGATCCCGCATGCCAGGGGACCTGACGTCATTGGCATGGAAGATACGGGGCCGCAGAAGGAGGGCAAAAGTTTGGACATTGAGGGCGCCATTGGACGGCCGAGTGTAGGGGAGAGGACGAGTAAGAGTCCGGGAGTCAAGGAGGAAAGCAAGACCGAGGAGGGTGGAGATGAGGCTATGAACGATGAAGAAGAAAGTGGAGAGAGCGAAAGCAAAAAGGCGAAGAGTGACGCGAAAGACGCAGACGTGGAGATGGAATCAAAGGAGTAGGCAGCTTCACTTGCACTTGTCCCTCGGCCTCGCCGATAGAGTGTTGAAGTGATGGACATGCTCCTACTCCCTGACTGCCACTCGTCTTCTTGCGAGTCAGTACTCACGAAGCTCCTGTAGTACAGATCACATACACAGGAATAGAATATAACGGCCTCATGTACTCGAAACCAGGTTAGTCTACCCTACCCAAACCACTTCTGTGCGCATTGCATTGATGGTCAATTTTGCCTGCCCTCAGAATTATACACGTTCAGACGGCAATAATTAACAATTCGAGGGGAGCATGAATAGGCAACACAGAGTGGTAGATGATGCATTGACAACAACCTTCTATTCGGTGTAAAGGAACTCCCCAACCGCTCTCCCCTACTCCAGCTTCCTCCACCAAAGCACACCCCTGTTCCCATTGCCCCGATCACTCCCAATCCTCAAATACCTCACCACGCGCCCCTCCTCCCGCCGATCTATAACTGTATAATTGCGCGGCTGATTTGCGCCCTGCCACGTCGGCACATTCGCCACCGTCAACGGCCCATGAAATACCTGGCCCTGCGTCAGGTTGGCGGGCAAGTCTGGGTTCACGCGCAGCGGGCCTGCGTAGCCGACGCCGTGTTTGCCGACGAGCGCCCAGTCGGCGTCGGTGTCGTTGAGGTTGTAAGGGAAGGTTAGGTTGGGGCGTAGTTCTGGTTCGGTGGCGGTGATGGTGGCGCTCATGAAGCCGTTGGCGGTGTAGATAAGCATGCCGACGGGGTTTTGGCCGTAGGCGCGGTCGGGGACGGGGAGGTTGTTGGCGGTGCTGTTGGATGGTTAGACTGATGGCTTGGTTTGGTCTGTTTTGGGGGTCGTTTTGGGGATGGGGGAAGGAGAGTATAGACGCGACGGACCTGCTGGTGTTGAGAAGCGTATATGTTCCTGCTAGTGCGCGGAGGATTTGAGCATCGCTTGGTCGGCTGGGTGTGCTTGGTTTCGAGGGGGCTGCGGATGCGGCGCTGGATGCGAGGACCGCGAGGGATATGTGTTTGAACAACATGATTTCTTTTTTTCTTTATCACAACTGTGTCTCTCGATTGTTTGCAAGGTAAACCCGTAACTACTATCCAAGCTCTTTGCTTTTGGAACCCCAAATTTGATAAAATCCGTGGGAAATGGGGTTGTTACATGGGACAAGTGGACGGCCGGGTAGTGTCCATGTTTAAATAGGTTCCCAGAACCATGGCACACACACACACACACAAACAACGCCAATCCAATCCAATCCAATCCGCCAAGTTTTTGACCCTACCTCAGGCACCGTACACAGCAAGTCGCCCATCTACTTGCGTCCCCAGCGTCATCTTTTAGACCCACCTGCCCATGACTTACCCCATATTATCAATCAGCACATTCTCGGCCAACACGCCTGTTTCCGACCAAAAGGCCAAGCAGTCAGTGCCCTTTTGCACAAGAAACACGCACCCCGGGCAAGCCACTGACGGCGACACCCCGGAGATGCCATGCTTTTTTTCTTGAAACGATATCCTTTGCTCCGGGTATACTATACGTTTTGTATATATATATATATAATCAGGTAAGCCGAACTGCCATAACTACCATATCCTTCAAAATAGTCTTCCTTGCTGGGAGAATGTGTGTGTGTGTTTAGTATATTCATGTGTCTTCACCAAACATTTAAATAAATTGCAAGCGATGACAACAATGGGCAAGGTCCGAGCTTACTCTACCATAACCCGTACCAGTACCGTACAAAGCTGCTGCTGTAGCTTCCCGGGAAGCAATTACCCCAGACCGCTACTGAAGAAAATATACCCCGCGCGCCACAGCCCGGTGGTGCATGCGCGGCGCGCGGCGGCTAGGCTAGGCTGGGCTGGGCTGGGCTTGGCTGGGCTGCTTGGACACGAGGGGTGGATGGATCGCGGCGGGCTTGTACCGGTACGTACGCGAACGTCATATGTAAAAGGAAACGACCCTTGGCACCCCCGCGTTAACGTTACCTACAGTAGGTAGCTGCATGAACACGGGGTGAATAGCAGTAATGCGAATTGATTGGAGCATTCCACTAGTTAAAAAAAAACCAACATGGGCAGACAATCATAGATAGCTTCCACCGCGGCCAAGAAACAGCTGTGAATTCGACTGATGTACAGGACTCCGTAGGTGAGCGAGTTTGTGTTTCATTACCATATGGTACTGTAACTTCCAAAGCCCAGGGCCGCAGCCCGCATGCATGTGAGCGATATGGGTATGCCAAGTATTGTCCCGTTTTTTTTTCCGCCGAGGTTCTAACGCCCGGCTGCTTGGGGGGGTGGACATGGGGACATGGGGGACGTACCGGTACGTTAGTTACTCCTGTCGGATGATGCTCGGATTGTCAAAGTTACTAGTGTACATGCACGTGGGTAATGTCGTACTAGTAAATTAGGTAACTGATGTTCTGCGTAGCTACTGCTTCTGAGTAGTAGTAGTAGTAGTAGTAGTAGTAGTAGTAGTAGTAGTAGTAGTAGTACGACTGGCGTAGACGTCTTCCAATGCATGGTCAATGTCCTAGCATACTTACCAACCAACATGCAGAAGTACCGGTAGCTGCATGGCCCTGTGCTTCGAGCGTTGATGGTGAGTATATTACCGAGTACATATACCTAATGCACAGGAATCTGTATAACGCAGTGCTGGAACTCAGCTGGCTCGTTTAGTCAGCTAGCACCTTTTAGTCTTATAACTTAGCATCTACCTACCCTATATAAGCCTTAACTATATATTCTATTAGCTAACTTGTTCCTCTAAAAATATATATAGAATTTGCTACTCTATAAGGTTATAACTAGAGCAGGTTAGCTACCCCCACCCCCTCTGCTAGTAGTAGCAAAGCACATCTTGTTATCTGGTGCAGGTAAGCTACGCTAGGTCTAAAAAAATACAGGGCGACTAGTTCACATTCCTACTGAATAACCATCGTGTTAGCGATAGGAGAGTGTTATTTTATCCTGCCCGCACCTCGGACTGATCCAGACCTAGACCTATCGCGTCTCTGTTTCCCTTTTTTCGCTTCATCTCTCCCCCTCTCTGTCTCCTTCCCTTCCTTCTTCTCCTTATCCCGTTCAATCGCTTCTTTCTCTTCCTTGGTAAGAGCACGGCTATGTAGCTTAGCAAAAGCTAGAAATGCCCGCCCGTCTATCCTGGGCATCGGTCCCGTATATTCGACCTCCTGCACGAATTGTCTCAATTCCCTGTACAGGTTTCCAACCAGATTAACCTCAAGAATACGGTCATCATCTGTCCTCCCCCTTTGAACGAGCTCTGCTCCACGGCGAGTCGCATCTTCGGAGAGTTCGAATAGAGGAATGATAGGAGCATCCTCAAAAGTTTCGAAGAGCCTCTGCAAAGAGACACGGGCTTGGTTCCGTTCACTTTGTGTCGGAAAGACCACGACGGGTTGGCCGATATCTCGCGGGAGGGTTCTGTGGAAGAGCCGAATGTCTGCTCGGGCAACATAGACGATGTGCTCAGTAATAATGTCCCTGGCATTAATAATGTCCGGGGCGGCCATAATTTGGTAGTTTAGAGATTTGTTTAGATCAAGAAAGATAATTAGAAGTTGAGGGCATACCTTCCGCGACGATAAAGGAGTTAGTTATTTCTATAGGTAGAAACAATCTTCTGGGTAAGAAGAGGCCACGACTCCATGAGCTATGTTCATATCTTGGTATCTTTAGCCAGATGCGGGGTCATCTGCAAGCGTACTGTGTATATTTATGGGATCCAGCCAGAGACTTTTCGCATTTTGCCGGCGAGCTGCACAATACCGTTTCTATTTCACCGGAAGGCTGCACAATACCGTTTCTATCTCACCGGAAGGCTTATCAGTTTCATTAATAACACACGAATTAGCAGATAGGAGCTAGAAGAGCTAGACATAGAAAGTACATTATATGCCACCTCTAATAAGGCGTTTTAACCCAATATTTTTGGGCCTAGCGTAGCTTGCCTTTACCAGATAACAAGATGTTCTTTGCCACTGCTAGCGGGGATGGTTAAGGCTGATGTTGCTAAGCCCAGGATTGTGGTGGTCCTGGAATCTTTAGCCCTTTGAACTACTGTCCTCCTCTTCGTCTTGGATGATTGCGTCCTCAATGTCGAGTAAGTCCCATCTTGCTGCTTCTTCCTCCAAGGCTTTGGAGTAGCGTTTCCATGTTCGACAAGACATCTTGGTGCCGCTAGTCTCTAACATATGCTTGCCAGGTTCAATCAACTCACTCCAAAAATTTCCGGACGGCTCAGTACGAGTTTTGTCGCGGCGACGAGTGAAACTGATCAGGTTACTTGTGGAAGTTTTGTTGTCCTGCAGAGGGATGGGAAAATGATGAGGCACGGATCTCTGTGCAGTAGGTACAGAGAGTGATTCCTCGCCAGAAGGTGGAGCAGTCCGCAGGATCGAAGCAGATGGTGCTACAACTGGGCGCGCAAGGTCGGCCTTGCGCAGGACATCAATATCGCTCTCGGTCCGCACATGTACGACATTTTTGAAGGTGACCGTAGAATTCATCCGGCGACGCTTGCGTGTGGGCTGCCTCAGCATCTGCGCTGCGAGACGATCGGTCTCTTGTACGGACTGTACCTCCAAATCGTGCGTTATCCACCATCCGTCCGGTCTCTCCGGGGCGCCAGGCAAGGAGTTTCCCAAGGGGCTCTGGTAATTCGTCTCCCATGCAATAAACGCCTCGTTTTCTTCGTCATAGTAATTGAGCACGTTGACTTCATCGTCTCGGCCTCGCTTTCGTGAGGCAACATGATCAAGCTCAGCCACTCGGTCGAAGCTTCCAGTTGCCACCAAGTCGTCGTAACGGTTCAGTGCGGCCTTTACACCGTGGACCTCCATTTCATCCGTTTCTTGGGCTTGGGCGGCAGGTTGTTTTCCCCACCGTACCTCCAGCTTGGAAAGGAACTCGAGCTCCAAGACGAGGTTGAATAGTCGTTTCGATATATGTCGGTAACTTAAATCCTTACCTGTGGAATCCTGGAAAACGTATTTCCTCTTCTTGTTGCGCGCTTGCCCAGTGACAAGCGGTTCGTAGGTGCGCTTGAGGTTGCGCCCTGAGACCTTGCAGTCCTCGAAATAGGCGACCGATCCTCCCAAAGCTGCGAGGCATTTGTGTACGGCCTGCATGTCGGAAATACATGTACTCATGCGGCAATTCGGGCACTCTTCGCTCGTGTAATGCTGGGTGTTTGCATACGCAGGATGTATCGTGTGCATACATTGGATGCTGGTACGGCTGCCTTCATCCTCACCTCGAAGTGGATTTATAGGGGTTTCACCTCCCAATCGGATTCGCTTGGTAGATGACCCTTCTTCGGGTGACCAGTCTGGCTTCCGGGATCGCTTTCCAAGAGATGTCGCGGACGGAGTCTGGATGGCTGGTACAGTACGGTGAACTTCGTAGCCAACTGATTTTTCTCCTAGCGACGGGTTTGATACCACAGGCCGCTTCCCCAGAGACTTCGCAGATGGTGTTTGGGCAATTGGTACAGTGGGCTCTTTGCTACCCCTATCATTCCCGAGTGCTTCAGGCTCTTCACGAGCCGGAGTTTCGGCTTCTGTCTCTTGGTGGATGGAAGCAGCAGAATTTCCTTCCAGAGTGGCAGTACCCATGGTATTCGTGGAAGTACTGCCGTTGTATGATTCAGCATTCGTGCTGCCCTCGACTCCGGTTTCCGCAACAGCCTTGACGAGATCATCCTCACTATGTGTGATCTCCCTATCGCCTGCAAGCTGTACGTGGACAGAGGGGGAAGACTTCTTGCTGCCTCGCGTCTTGAGACTGACTGATGGCTTGGGAATAGCGGTGACCCTTGCGGTGGGCTGGTCTAACACAACTACCGCCGCAGGGGCTTGTGACACGGTAGCTTTGGACTTTGCGACACCCCCAGTCGACCTGGAGGTGGAAGTCTTTGACTTTGTGAGAGTCGATGGACCAGCTCCTGCAGTGTTTCGGGCGAACTGTTTCTTTGCCCGTGAGGCAGCAGGAGGGGTGGCGTCTGGGGAGCATCTGGAGGCCAGTGTTTTGGATCGAGTCGTCCTGATAGCTTCCGGTGGCGCATTGACTGGGTCGACAACTGCAGTAGCGTTGGTAGTAGCCTTCTTGGAACGGCCTTTTCTGGGAGCGGCTGCTGGCGTATCGTCTGGAGAGGGGTTTGCGGTGACCTTCTTCGAGCGGCCTTTTTGGGGGACCGGTGCAGATGTGTCAGAATCAGCGACTTTTGGAGTTCCTCTGGTTTCTGCGGCAGCCCTTGTGGCTATTCTTGAGCTGCGACGTGCAGAGGTGGAAGGTGGAGGTGCTCCCACCGGGGTGACTCGTGCGGATGTTTTGGCGACACGCCCTGTCTTGACGCGAGCTGATGGCGCAGTTGTGGAGGTAGCTTTAGCGGTGGGCTTCTTCTTTTGAGGCGCCATGGCGAATACTTTATTATAGTGTGAGATGGGTTGTGTGATTAGTGTGAATGATGGTCTTTGTACCGGTTTCGTCTTCGATGATCGTCGAAGCTGTGGTACGGAGTGAGAGCGGAAGTGGGAGTGCAATGGCGAAAACAAACAGGCGAGGTAGCCAATGTATATATAGTGTGGTCGTTCGTGTGAAAGAGGCGATTTGGGTGGGCATGGTTTGTGCAATGTGGTGAAAGTCGCGTTACTGGGGGTTGTATGTGGGCCGGGTAGTTGATGCGAACGCACAATGATAAAGCAGCTTGATATGGAAGCGGATTGAAAGAGCACTGAAACATTGTGTTTACTAGGGTGAGCTAATGAAAATGGATTACTATAGTATGAGTGAATCTGGGAAACATGGCTGACGTAAAATGGCTAAGGTCACTGTTGGGCGGCTGGCGTACTTCTGACTTTCACCTTGCAAACCGACCTCGAAATGTGCTACAACAGAGAGATAGGCGCAAATTTCTTACTGTCATTCATACAATTAAATGCGATTGAGTTTAATAGATAGCCGTCAGACGCATGCTACAGATTACAGTGATACGAATGGCCACTCTAGAGTGACACTGAAGGCCTATACAAGCACCCTTCCCTACTGAAGCTTGACGCCACCTTACCATCAAGTTGAAAGCATTAAAATCATCGAGAGTATCTGCATATTGTCTCGTAAAGGCTCTGCTCTCGTGCGCGATTGCTTAAAGTACTACAATCCTGCCCTCTCATGCTCGGACTGTTGGTTGGGCGTTCTACCCCATAGGCGATGCTATCTTTATTTTGTCATATAAAATGCCTGGAATTGCTGATCTATATGCTGTCCCCAGCCCACCTGGCTAACATTGGATTACCCAAGGGAGCCCGTCCTCTCGAGCGGCTACAACCAAAAGACTCCTCAAGCAGCGATGGGCTGAGATTGTTTACGCACAAGGCCTGCTCAGTTCGAATGGAAACAAGTGACACAATGACACATTGCTTTCCTCCGCACTCATGAGTAGATCAAGAGCATACAAAAACAACGGGGCACTTCTTATCAGCCGCCTCATCAACGTGGGGCAGGGTGGACCTAGTGACCGCACAGATATCGAAGGTCACTGGTGGGGAAAGACTGAGGCTCCTTGATTTCTACTTCCTACTCGTCTCCTTCAAGCTCCTCCAGCTCTTTAAGCTCGGCCCCCCCATCTTCCTCGGACCCACCAAGCTGAGGCACCTCAAGTTTGGGCAACTCAGACTCAGGCCCAACAAGCGCAGATTCTCCTGTCTCTGGCTCGTCAACTGCAGAAGCTTCTTTCATGTTGTCGTTGCTCAAACCAGAGCGATCGAGTCCCAAGCAGACACGTTGTGGAGATGATCCAGCCTGATGTGATGGCTCGGACTCGTCGTCTTCCTCAGAGCGCTCCTTGCGCTTCACAAGATCATTGCTCTTTAAGATCTTCTTCGCGGCTTGAGATAGCGACGCACAGTCTTTGTGTTACGCCGAAGTTCGGTTGGCATTTGGCAGACGTTGTCCGCTAGGCTTTCACACGCGCGAGTGGTAAGCTCCTTGCCTGATTTGATAGTGTCGATTATGGCTTTCAAGGCTTGCACAACTTGTGGAGTCTCGGTGGTGCGCATATTCTTGCGGCGACATGCAGCGAGAAGGGATGGTGACTTCGAGGTTGCGATTATTCTGCTGGGCTTCGCCTTCTCCGCTGACCTCTTGCCAGCGGGGCCTTTCTTGCTTTTGGCCGATACAGTGGTGAAGGCTATACTGGCGGGACCCTTGATACATTTGGCATTCTTCCTCTCTTTTCTGGCTGTCTTCCTGTTGAGAGGTGCCATGGTAGGTATGAGAGTTGGTGTGGGAGTGCATGTTATGCTAGGGCGCGGAAGGGCGGAGTGTAGTCGAGTTTGGTTTGTCTGATGACTACCTATGGTAGGATGTAATATGCGGCAGGTAGTGGGGTATTAGTTATATATTTTTGAGATCTATGAAGCAATCGACAGGTTGAGGCCAAGTGTTGTGAGTAGGTAAGTTGGTGTGGGGTGTGCGGTCAAGGATACTGTATAGCAAAGCTGCGATGGCGAGCAAACTTTGCGGAGGAAAAGTAAATTCATCAATCTTCAGGCTCTGAAGATCATATAACAACGCGGGGCAGGTTACTGCTCTGCGTTGACGTCAGTCAGCATTTGCTTAAGTGGATCAAGTGAAAGCGGCTGTATAGTCGCATTCACCTCCAAGCAGGAACTGGCGAGTGAGCGCGGATATCGCAGTTGATAATATCTAGTAGGATCCTGGAAACGTAGAAACATGAATCGAGAGGCAGGTCAACGGTGGTTGTGAACTGGAGTTAGCATTTGCTATGATCTCTGAGCCGGTGTCATGGCGATGGTCGGAATATGACCATTTACTATGATACTATAAAGCATGTATCATAGGCCAAACACGTATTGTATAGGAAACCGTGACAATCAAAACATGTTCTTGGGGCGTGCTGCAAATATATTAAGACAACAAGAGGAAGCGATTATCATTATGCACTCATATAATCTTTTCTTGAACCATCCAGCCCAGTAGTGGCATCATAGCTGCCAGAGTGACATTACCTCGTATTCAAGCCAAGAATTATATCAGGTTATTACCATCCTTCGAAGCACATTTCGTTGTGTCCGTTCTTTCCAAAGCCTCCAATCTATCTTGCTCGTCTCATGTCGCCGCCTCATCTTGCAGCCTCTGGACATATTCTACCCATACGAATCTGTCCTTTCGCTTCCCACTGATATCGACAAGCACTCTTTCTCCAGTCAGTGCCCATTTGCCTGGCCGATAACATCGGCTATCCCGCCAGTAGAATCTGCTACTTCTTTTCTTCCGATCGGCCAGCCAGTAGAAACTGTATGACATCTTAGGGTGGTACTTATCTATGGCTGTAAGAAGGACTCTTCTTCGAAGCCAGGACGTCTCTCGCATCTGCTCTTTTACGAATAACATCGATATCCACATCTTTACAGATTTTTATTTTCGGGCTGAACGTGGCTTTGGTGCCTGTGTGGATGCGTTTTCGTACTGTTCGTTTTTTACTCTCGAGAGCGGCGATGGCGGCACCATCAGTTCCTTCAATAGAAGGTAAGGTCGAATCCTTAGTAAAGGCACGCTGCTCTTGTACAGTATCTGGAGACTGATCTACGATACTGTCCAACTCCTCATTGAACTGTGGATAGAGTGGATCAGTTGTGATTTCCCACTCGCGGCCACGTTTGCGCGCGAATTCTAATGCGCCTCTCTCTCGATTTGATGAAGTCGCCCACCAGCAAGCGCGACTTGGTATGAACCCAATGCGCTTGTCGCTAAATGATTCCAAAGCTGGTCTTTCTCCTCATTGTTCATGGCATCAACTTCAGTCATGTGCTCGTCTTCCCACTTGCACTCCTGCACTGCGAGTTGCCTCAACCTGACCTCGAGGTTGACCATTTGCTCTTTACAGTTTCGGTAGCTGATATCCTGGCCATACTTGTCGGCATTAAGAAACTCCAATTCCCTCCGCGAGCCTCCGTGAACAGCTTGTTTGTAAGCATCAAGATCTTCCATCTTCCATTGGCCCGTACTACCATGTTTGGCGATACGAGTGCAAGCGCTGCGCAAATCGGAATTGTAGTGAAGATATAGACAGTTCGAACACAGACCAGCAGTATATGTAGAGCAGTAGGCTGGGTGACGAGGGTGTTGACATTCGGGGAACTTTTGGAACCTGACTCTGAAATCGAACGGAATGAAAATTCTCGAGGGTGGCGACGGTTTGGGCTGCGGCGGTGCTTTGGGTGATGTGACGAAGGTCAAATGGGGGTCCACTGAGAAGAACAATAGTTGCGATCAATAACGTCAAGCATATTCTTGCTATTGTCAGGTGAAACCGGGTGCTTTGCGGACTGTGGAGCGCCACGTGATGCTTGCTTTCACTTGCATCTTCCGCCTAAGATTCATGGGTCCACGCACTCCCAGCTCTCTAGAGCATTCGAGTCGCCCGTACCTTTGTATTGATTGCGCTTGGGAAACTTGCAGTGCGCTCGCTGTAACTGGATGCCAAGAGATTGAGTGTTGTTGACAAATTTGGTGCCAATAATGGTCTCTGGAGCATTGCCCTTCTCAACCCAATCCACCACAGCCATCAGTATATTCTCCTTGGGATCCAGGCTATTGATCTCGCCAGTACCCTGACCAATGGCATGTGCGCCATCTCCTCCACCACAATGATTGGTTCCTGAGACTGTGAAGAATCGATAGAAGGAGTCAAGCTCAGCTGGTGATAAGCCCATTGTCGAGCTTACATGCTCGTAGTATACAGGGGAGATCTCGCTCGAGATGAGGAAGTCTGCAGCTCCGTGCCAGTGGAGCACCTTTGTACCTCGATTCTTCACTCCACTAAGGTCGCCCTTCCAGGTCTGGATGTTGGAAAGATTCTTGCGTGCTGCATTGTCGTAATCAGTGGAGTTGATATTATCGGAAACCCAGGATGGGTCATTGTAGATAGCATAACGGAACCAATCGTCTGCATATGGGAAAGTCCTTCCACTCAGAAGGACTGCAGCAGCCCCGAGCTCAGCGCCAGGCTGAAGGCGTGGGTACACAAGATCACCATTGTCGTTGAGAAGCGGTGAGTAAACAGCCTTCACAGTCTCGACTTGAACTGGACTCAAGCAAGTCGTTGTGTTACTGCCCTCAGAGCAAACCAGTCCAGACGGATCGTACTCGCACCCATAAGGATACTCAAGTATGCCGTCTGCAAGACCGTCTTTCTCGTCGCACTGCTTGAAAACATCAAGACGAACTTGTGCCCACTGCGCTCGGGTAACGAAGGTTGGTGCAGTCGGAGGTCCAGTAAGATTATAGAAGTGTCCACTCCAGGAAGTCAAATTATTGAAGGACAATGCCGGGGCACCAGCGACAATTCCGTCAAAGTCCTCGGGATAGTCTTGGGCCGACTTAAAGCCCTGTCGTCCACCAGTGGAGCATCCTAGATAGTACGACTTGTTGTGTGTCTTTCCGTAGAAAGTTTTGGTGATTTCCTTGCCGACAACAACACCTGTGTGTAGCCTTTGGGAATCAGTATCTTTTCGGATTTTCCGCAGTGTAAGACTTACGCTCGGTATGCGAAATCTGCTACAACCTCTGCATTGTTGTAAAATGGTCGACCGCTCGTCCCATTATGCCCATTGTTCGTTCCAACAGCCGAGAAGCCGAGTGAAGATGCATACGCCAGATCCGCATAACTAATACATCCATTGAGGCCTCGAAATAATTGTTAGTGTTTTTTTAGCCGGTTTGTAAGGCCCATACGTAAATGCGACGAATGAGAATTGGAGCACTCACCTCCATTACCCCCAGACAGAAAACGCCCGGACCAATTTGATGGTAGCCAAGCCTCCATATTGAAGCCTGAGCTGTTGGATGTAGATACCGAGAGTGCAACGCGGCATATGTCTGCCGTGACTGGCATGAAGGATTGGGTGCACGTTGGGTCGTTCTCGGCGAGGCTGAGGTTCGTTCCAGCAGCAACGAATTGAGCAAAGTGCACAATGCCATGCTCAATTGAAAGTTGAGATGCAATGGCAGCACATTTTGCGTCAAAAGTCTCATTTGTCGGGCTTGCGAAGCCTGCGGTTGCGCTCAACAGCACTGCACATGTCGAGTGTTTGAACATCATCTTGGAATATGTGCTGCAATGATCAGATGCCCATGACAGCATGCTGTGGATGTCCAACCGTTTAATAAATAGACCTGGCCTGTAGCGCTACATCAACCTAGCGTGTACTCGGCGCCAGGGGTGAATCAACGACCAGCATATGCATGTATGTGGGGAAAGTGCCGCTGAGGTCTAAGGTGCGCATATCAATCCACAAAACCAAGAGGAACAGCGGGGACTGGCAGGATACAACCAAGGCATACACTCTGGGTACGTATGTCTTGCATGAAATTTGTCCATTTTGAGTTCAAGATGCGTGCTGCTCAACTGCCGGTGGCCACCTAACTTAGCTGCAACAGTTGGCGCGAGACAGGCCCATAGACTGGGGACCAAGGTGCTGCCGACGATACGATCGCAGTTCCGTCCCGTCCCTGGATCTAGAATTGGGGGCATCGGCCTGAATTATGTACTGTGATCTGTAGGTTGTTCCAATGCAGTTTTCGGAGCCGGCAATGTCTCCACATGGATGAGGCGGGCATTCTTAAGCTTGCGGTCTTGCGCGATGCTCCATCCAGTGCACAGACCTTCAATGCCGCGAAGTTTAGCCGCTTGCAGGGAAGGAGAGGGGGAGTTCCTCAGCTACCGGTATTTCCCACCTGCTGCCTATCTATCTGGTATCGCGCCAATGGACCAGGCTGGCTCATACCGATCACTCATCAATTTGTCGAAAAGCATTCTTTTGGCAGGCACATTACTACGACACTAGGTATACTACCTAGCTGATCCCAATCCCTCACACGCAATGTTTTTGAGCAATTACAGTTTTGCATCTCATTTCCCACTTCTCTCGAACGCTGAGGAGCCTCATCGAAACAGTTGAAGACATGGCTCTCGTGACCGCACAACATTCACTGTCACTATCTTCAACTTGGCTACCCACACGAGAATGCATATCCTCATCTAGGTACCTGATCGTCGAATATCCACCATAGCGCCGATTCGACAAGCAAGAATCTATCAAGGCCATCTGCTGCGAGTGAACCACTGAAGAAACGAAACTATCTGCCTTTGCGCATGTTTGCCTGTCCAGCCCATGCTCATGACCGAGGCAATCAAACCATCTGCGAGCTTTTGTTCAGCTTGTGCCAATGACCTGTTCTCTCTACACTCGAAATCACAGGGGCAAACTTCTGCACAAAATTACACGAGAAGCTGGCTCCGCACATACTACGTACGTGCTTCCTTTAGCCCCTAACGTAAGCCCATGCAAGTTCGATCTGAACCCAGCCAATAATACTCAGAGCCACCAATAAGAGATCGCATACAGCTTCCCCGGAACTAGGCAGGAACACCTTGGTTTGAAGCCATCTCGAGCACGTGATGTCTGGAGTGTGCTGCATGTCGCTTACAACTTGGCTGAATTGATGCATATTTGTATGTGACAAATATAGTTCTTCTGGCTCTGCTCCCCTTCTCGTTGTAGCTACGCCGCAATGCGAACAGGAAGCATTATCGCACTGCTCGTTGTAAGCTGCGGCCAGGCGCATTCTCACCTAGGCCACACTGCAAGATCAATTCATGTCAGCCAGCTGGATAATGAAGCAGCATATGACTTCATTATCGCGGGCGGCGGGATTGCTGGGTTGACGGTGGCGGATCGTCTCACAGAGAATGCAAATGGTGTGCAAAATCCTTCACTCAAGTTGACGTTATCGATTGACAACCACATCTAGTCAGTGTGCTTGTCGTCGAGTACGGTCCTTTCGATCAGAGAGAGGACGGTGTCATGGTACCTGGAGCCTACTTCCCAGTTCCCTACCTCTGGCTTCCGTTGATGAGCACCCCTCAATCAGCTCTGGGAGGAATGGTCTACGGTGTACCATGTGGCAAAGTGGTCGGTGGAGGGTCTGTTGTGAACGCAATGTTCTTCCATCGCTCGGACGCTGAATTATACGATACTTGGGAAGAGCTTGGAGCTACTGGCTGGGGTTGGGCCAATTTGATCCCGTACTTCAAAAAGGTAAGAGAAGCCATTGTTTCACCGACTTGCATCTTACTTAAAACCAGAGCGAGACCTTCACACCTCCGGATGCTTCATATGCGGCGAAGAACAACATCACATGGGATTCTTCTGCCCATGGTTCGACCGGCCCCGTTCAAACAAGTCATGCACCCTATGACTACCCGGGCAGTGGTGAGTCTCGTGATAAGATAATGATTTAGTCATTTCATTCTGACCAATTTGGAGCCAACTTTTACAATGCGGCCGTGAATCTTGGCATACAGCCCGCACAAGAACCGAACAACGGTCGGGCTCAGGGTGTTTTCCGTCTTGTGCGGTCCGTGGATGCTGAGACGCAGACTCGTTCTTCCGCGCGTGTCAATCGCTATGACCGAGACGCTCAGAGACCGAATTATCACATCCTCGCCAACACAGCGGTGTCTCGGATTATCTTTCAAGACAATACCGCGGTAGGTGTCGCATTCGTCAGCAACAATAATGGCACACAAAGTGAAGTGCGTGCGAGAAAGGAGGTTATTGTTGCTGCAGGAAGTGTTCATACTCCACAAATTCTGCAACTTTCTGGCATCGGTGACGCAACCCACCTGAAGAGTTTAGGCATCGATCCCGTCTCCGACTTGCCGGGAGTCGGCCATAACTTACAAGACCATCTGGTTTTGAAAGTGAACTATAATTGTAAGTGATGATAGCGAGCTTCCTCGTCAGATGAGCCTACTAATAGACCTTGTAGACACTTCGAATCATGTACCAAACGCTGGCACGTTGCAGTCTAATACAACCTATGCGATTGAGCAACGCTCCCTCTATGACGATGGTCAGCCAAGCGCATACGATTTGACGGCTACTGCTGGAAATCTAATCATACAACTTCCTCTATCTAAGTGGACTTCGAGCTCTTCGTCGATCGTCGCCAGCGCCAAAGCCAAAGGCAACGATATGGGCACATTACTGGGCAAGAACATCCCGTCTACAGTGTTAAACGGCTATGGCAAGCAGCGCGCTATCACGATCCGAGATATCAATACTGTGACTGTCGGAGGAGTATCATGGAACACTGGCCCGGAGACCAGCATCTACATGACACGCCCTTTCAGTCGGGGATCCATCACGATCAACTCAACAAATATTCTTGATGCACCGCTCATTGACTACGGTGCTCTTTCAGACTCCACAGATCTCGAGTTGCTGTACGCAATCTATATGAAGAACCGCGAACTCATGGCAGCATCTGATATTGCTATTCTCGGGCCTATCGAGACCGCTCCTGCGCCTGGCATAAGTGACGAGACTGCGATCAAAGAGATGCTCAAGAAAGCGCTTGCTCCGAGTAATGCGCATCAATGCTGTACAGCGGCAATGATGAACAGAGAAGATGGCGGAGTTGTTGATCCACAAAATATGGTATATGGGACAGAGCGGCTGAGTGTTGTGGATGCAAGTACATGGCCGCTGATCGTTGGTGGTGGACCACAAGCAAGTGTGTATGCGTCGGCTGAGAAGGTGAGTTATTCTCAAGTGTTAACCGTCTTTTGCTAATCTTGAAGGCTGCGGATTTGATCAAGAAAAGACATGACCTTCTGTAAATGATGAGGCATGGGAGTTTTGATGTTTTACCGAAGGGGCGGATCACACAGGGGTAAGTTGATGTGTATGCAGCATGAGCAAACGATATAGTGTATAGAGACTGGATATATGCGCGATGTTTTCCCGGACATTGAACTGTATAGTGCGCCGAGGACTTCGAGGCGGCAGAGCCGGAAACTTAACTCCTGTCATTGCCTTGAGCACACCTCTTTCCTGTTCGCAGTTGACAGTACTCATACTTGGTCCCCATTCTCCCTCCCCCCAACATCAAACATAAAAACATGTTGCAGTATATTCTCCTTACGACTGCATTAGCAGCTTCAACGGCAGGTTACTGTACCCGACCACAGCTTGCAGAAGCCGTTGATTCCTACCTCTCCGCACAACTGATCGGCAAGCCCTCAACCCTCACACCCCATTTCGACAACTCCACCTGGGTCGGATACTACGAAAACAACATAAAGCTCAACATCACCGCCAGCATTCTCAACCAACCCCTCCCCATCACCCACAACCGCTCCCTCTACGACACCACCGCCTGCGCAACCTACACCGAAGTCATCGTAAACAGCACCACCAACCCCCACGTAATCGGCACCCAGCTGCACTTCACCAACCAGCACATCAACAAAGTTGACACCATCATCACCAAGCCCGGCGACTGGCTCTTCAACATAACAGGCTACGCGCACTACACCGCGCTCGAGAACTGGGGCCCCATCCCCGAACCGCAGCGCGACACACGCACAACCATAAAAGCCGCCGCAGATGCATACTGCGATGTCTTCAACAACCCCAACGTCACTGTGCCGTGGGGTACACCGTGTGTGCGGCTCGAGGGCGGGCTGTACGGCGATGAGGGCCCGAATGGGTCGTGTGCGGGGTTTATACCGACGGGAGTGCCGTTGACAAGGCGGCGATATGTGATTGATGAGACGGTGGGGGCGGTGGATGTGATGATGGATTTTGGGAGGAGTGGGTGGCCGGATACGCATGAGTTTAGGGTGGAAGGGGGGAGGTTGAGGTATGTGCATACTATGACACATTGTGGGGTACTTAATTGTGGGGTGTAGAGGCTGTTTGGGATTATGGTGGGTTCTGGGGGTGTGGAGAGAGATGTGAATGGGTTGCGAGAAGGGTTCTGGAGGTATGTTAGGAGGGAGGGAGATCTTGTGTTGTAGCTTGAGATGTGCAGGGTATATTTAGGTAGATTGTATGTTCTAAATGTATAGCTTGGAGGGTAATTACTGCTTGGATTTACTGATAATAGCGACGTTACAATTGCTCGTGATGCCAGACTGGTGTCTACCACAAGGAAGTGGCAATAATATAATCTGAACACTCAGGGACTGGCATAGCAGACTAAACTAGCAACGTGTAAAGTATATCTACACACAATCTCAACCATGACTCCCAACACAGACGCTTCCGCATTGTTGTCCTACACGTCTTCCAAGTTTCTCTATTTTGATGACATGCACGCGCCTTGATGACGTCACACCAGGCAAAATGGCCATCCAACCTCCACCTCAGAACCCTGCCTAATCATCGCACATGGTCCTCCTTAAACATGGCCTTTCTTGCGTATGCGCTTCCACTCCCATATAGCCCACTCCCAGGCTGAAGCAATACCACCACTATGCCACCGCAAAAAGTCAATAAGCCGCCCTCCGAGCAGGCCTCGCTCTCAGAGTCTGAGCTCCAAACCCTCGCTCAATCGTCCAACTCGCCCGAATCCAAACTCCAAGAAGCAGCCTCAAACGCCGAAGCCGCCCTTGCCGCCTCCAAACAAGCGTCGAGTCTGCGCTCCGCCGCTGAAACAATGAAAGATCCTGCCAAGCGCGAACAATACCTAAAGGATGCATACAACAAGGAAATCGAGGCGCACGGCAGCAGCAAGAAAGCGCGCATCCTGAGTTCCGGCGCATTCCAGGGGAGTGTGGGTGGGGGCGGGATTGGGATGGCGGTTGGAGCTGGATTGGGGACCGTGGTGGGAACGCTTGTGGGGACCGTGGCGACGATTCCAACGACGGCAGTCGGCACCTTGGTTGGAGCGGGGGTTGGGGGGGTACATGGGCCGTGGGTCAAATTGGGCAAGATGTCGGGCGTGGGTGGTGGAGACGGGGAGAAGGAGGAAGCGAAGCATGGCCAGAGAAGGACAAATGATGGAGAAAGGGGGGAAGATGGGGATGAGCAGGTAGAGGAGGGTGGAGAGGTGTTGGAAGACGATGTAATGCCTGATCCGGCTGCGTTGAGAGAAGCGGCAGATAAAGTAGCTGAAGCGCGGAGGCGGGGTGAGGTGCACAAGGAGAAGAAGAAGCCTAGGAAATTGGAGGTGAGGAGTAAATAGGCTGCTGATACTCCTGGGGGATAGGTCGTTGGACTTGAAGCATCACTGTTTTTGTTGATACAAAAGCATAAGGAGTTACAAAGTAAGAAGTCATTTGCATATCTTACCACCAGGTGGTCTTCAAGCCATGGTGTACCATGTCATCATTGGGAATCTACCTTTTCCAGTTGATCGTTGCTAATCTGCGATCTCTCCAAGGCCTCACAACTTGCTCGTTGAAGCTGACACGGTACTCTATACCCATTAATGCACCCTCTCTCTAATGCGATATGAGCACATTCTTCAACCAAGCTCTCAAATTGACACCGTGTCTTTTGTGATGCTAGGGCATCTGCAGAGTTGACTCTGTAATTTTCAGATGAGCTATACTGTCACCTAGGAACATGGATCATGAATTGGGCTAACTTTGCAATTGAGTAGTTCTCTTGCGAGCCCTCCATGATGCATTGAAGACGAGCACATGTGATTGACATGGGACTTGGTTGAAACAAGACGCGTCAACTAGCGCGACTGTCACCGTGGGTGATGTTACCTCATCGCGGCCAAACAAACGATTTACAACACATAAGATGAAAACAAGCTCATCGTATCCGACTTGGACAAAGGCGTCAAGATATATTAGCTTTTTTCAACGTTGTCTTGCAGACAGTAGATGTTGCAGGCACGGGCCGTACCTGTTCCCAATTCTACTAGGTACCATAACTTACACTACCTACCCCTCCTCGCTCCAAGCCACAAAGAGCACAAAGCCCGACAAAGGATCCCAAGGTCAGCGAAACAGAAAGCCAGACGATCTCACGTTGAGCAATGAAACGCCGCATTCCCCCCGCATTTTGTCCTCGGCATTTTTCGATCCTTCGCAAAACGCCCCACGTGTCCACGGGATGTCTAACGCGAAGAAGAAGGACCAAGACTTGCACCCCGGAGTCACCGTCTACAATGGGACCGACACCCAATTGTTTCCGAAGCGCCAGGCTGTATGTTAATTTAGATAATTCGGTGACATGCACGCAACGTGAATTAGTCCATGGCGACCATTGGTTGACATCTACTACATTGACACCCAGGCTTGCTTTCAGGCACGGAGATGAGGGCTGGAAAGGTACGGTTCACGCCAAAGACGTTACTGCGTGATATCCTGTGCCAATACTGAGTCGCAAGGCGATGCAGTAGCGTTGCGGAGCGCATCGCGATCGCCATAGACTACCCATTTCTTCAATAATTGTAGTGGCCGGGCTGCCGAGTGAGCGGAAAGTACAAAAGGCCCAGCAGTACGCCGGTGTTTTACTTCAGAGCATCAACAGCAGCTCACGTCTTCTCTCCGCCTAATTTTTTTATCTAATCTTCAACCGAAGATCAATAATATCTCAAGATGAAGTCCCTTTCACTTCTCCCCATCGCGGCTCTCTTCGCCACCTCGCTCGCTGTACCAACACCCTCAGAGGGCGTCAGCTTCCCCATCACCGACTTGATCGACTCCGATCTCACCGTTGAGGAATACGCCCGTCAACTCGAAGGCCGCACCGACACAGCACCAGCTCTTACCAAGCGTCAATATAGTGGTACTACTTACAACCAACTCACTGATGGCAGCGCCTGCCGTGAAATCAGTGTCATCTACGCGCGCGGCACCACGCAAGAGGGCAATGTCGGTGACGTAGGCTCAGAGGGCCCAACCTTCCTCAACGCTCTTGCCAGCCGCTTGGGAGGAACCAGCCGTCTTGCTATTCAAGGCGTCAACTACGCAGCAAATGTCTTTGGATTCTTGGCAGGCGGAGATCCCGCTGGAGCTACGACCATGTTCAACCTGATCAACCAGGTCAGTCTTTGAAAAAGCAATTCTACCGGCTACATAACGGCATTCTAACATGATCCAAAGGTTGCTACACGATGCCCGTCCACCAAGATTGTGCTTTCAGGCTACAGCCAGGGTGCTCAACTTGTACACACCGCTACTCAGAGACTTTCAGCTGCTAATGCTGCTCGCGTCAATGCCGGTAAGCTATTAGTACCCAGGCTATCTTTTTTTTTGTTCCCTTCCACTGACTTTGTCTAGTCGTTACATTCGGTGATGCGGATCGTGACGAGAGCTTCGGCCTTGTCGCTGCCTCCAAGGTGCTCATCATCTGCCACGAGGGCGACAACATTTGCGACAACGGTATCATTATCACTGCCGCGCACAGGAACTACGAGATTGATGCCCCCGTCGCTGCTGCATTCGTTGCTGCGCGCGTTTAGAACAGTTAATGTTACACCTTTGATGATGTTATTACATGAATCAATATGAAAAGTTATGACCGCTGCCCAATACCTAACCGTCTGTGTTGATGTGTTTGATTAGGTTGCGGATCCAGACATTGCAACAATGAAATCTTATGTCTAGCATAGATGCGATTGAAGTGTTCCTACTATGCAGCAGGTCCCGAGATTTTCTCACGTTTGGTAGAGCGTTGGAGTTCTTGACACATGGGTTCCTGCATACGTCTTGTCGATCATGCAGCGAGAGGTAGGTAGGTACCCGACCGATTGGCAGTCCCTTGAGGCGCTCTGCAGATCTCAGATAACAAACGCGGTCCGATATCGAAACGGCAATTTTCTCACGGTGATATTCATATAGGCCATTGGCAGACCTATATGGCTAATTTTGCGAGTGTACATAGCAGTCAGCAAGGAGTTGGTACGTTGCTGGAGAGATAGATTGCACTGCCCTGGAATATGTTCAAAAAGGCAATGCAGATTTCAAGTTACATTATGTTCCAGCGCGCTAGTAAGCCATAGATGACGGATAGACATCAGTTTGGAAGTAAACCAATCCACAGGCCTAATTGTTGAGTCGCTCTGTTCGGTCAACTTGGCACGTGTATTATAGCTTGGCAGTGTTAGCTGCATGTCCATATCTAAGTACCTCCTGCACAGTGCACAACAAACTCTTCAAGTCCGTACTGGTCGATTCCAGACTCTGATTTGCACAACTTGTCATGCTGAGCCATCCAGATCTTGCGCTTGTGTCAAGCCTTGGTCCCGTTCTGTTGCTGCCTTGGCTATGGTAGGTAAGTCTTTGCTTAGTCCGCCTGGGTACGTATGGCCAAGTGAACCTTGGAAATGAATGCATCATCGCCAGACCGTTCCATGCGGGATTTCCAGTCTCGGACGCTGCCGCATTCCGACAAAAGCCGTGAAGTGCCTTGCAAGCTACAGAAGATTCGCATAAAGATATGCGTCGAAATTCGAAGTAGGGCGTGCTCGGCGCGCCAAGAGCCCCACCCAAGTCAGTTAGCGTCGATGTCGTGCTCGCCTCCATACAAGTTCCATGTGCCTGGCCGTCTCAACATCACCATCACGACAGAAAAAAATGGTTCGCAGAGGCACTACGAAGCGCGAGCGGGCTTGTCATAAAATGTGGACTATGCCAGGGTCTTTTGGGGGTACATCACTCTTCAACCTCGCTCTCCTACAACCACGACGACCTTGATATCATCGCCACCATGTCCCTTTCTGAGTCTGGAGACGCTGTCAAGGGTTCCGGGCCCTTCTTCCGCTCGGTACCTTTTCAAATCTTGGTAGCATGTGGAGTCTCATTCACAGCTCCTGGTATGTGGGACGCTCTCGGTGGACTTGGAGCAGGGGGAGCAGCTGAGCCATACGCTGTCTCGGCTGCCAATGCTCTGGTATACGGCTTGTTCGCCATTGTGTGTGTAGCAGCCGGTGCTATCAACAACCGTATTGGACTCAGATACGGACTCGCTCTAGGTGCCATTGGTTACCCACTTTACGGTGCTGGACTCTACACCAACAATGTCAACGCCAATACCTGGTTTATGCTTTTTGGAAGCGCGCTTTGCGGTATCTCTGCTGGCTTCTTCTGGGCCGCAGAAGCTGCAATTATTATCGGGTACCCTTCTCCAGGTGACCGTGCCTTCTATTTGGCTGTTTGGCAAACCGCAAAGGCTGCTGGACCTATCGTGGGAGGTGCCATCAACTTGGGCCTCAATGCCAACCGGAAAACTACTGGTTCGGTATCATCTACCACCTACATCGTCTTCATCGTCATCATGTGCCTCGGCCTCCCGGTGGCCATGTGCCTCTCTCCAGCTCACAAAGTTTGGCGCAAAGATGGCACCCGCATCGTCACTGATCGCGCTTCTTCATGGGGCAAGGAGTTCAAGGCAGTCGGAAAGCTCATCATCAGCCGCAGGATCCTACTTCTGCTTCCAGCATTCTTCATCAGCTACTTCTACAATGGTTTCATGAGTACATGGTTGACCACCTACTTCACCGTCCGCTCCCGCGCCTTTAGCAGCTTCTTCACCAACTTCGCTGGTATATTCAGCTCCTTCATCATTGCATTTCTGCTGGACAACCAAAAAATCCACATCAAGACTCGTGCGAAGATTGCTTTCTGTAGCATCATCACTATCCTGGTCGGTACCTGGATTTGGTCAACCGTACTCCAGAAGCAATTCTACGATGCGTCTGAAGCTCCCGTTTTCGATTGGTTCAGCGGTGGCTTTGGGAAAAGCTACGCCCTCGTCTTTTTCTGGCAGTTCGGCGGACAAGCATTTCAGCAATTTCTCTACTGGCTCGTTGGACAGTACGCCACAGATCTCTCAAACCTCAGCCATCTTACTGGTATTCTGAGAGGTACCGAGGCGCTCGGGCAGACTGTCGCCTGGGCCATGCAATCTGAGGGTGGTGCGAATCACTTTGTCAGTATTGGGCTCAACTTTGGTATAACCGTACTATGCATCTTCCCCACATGGATTGTGCTCTCGGAGTTGGAGGGAAGTCACGAAATCCGCGTCATGGACAAGGATGCACAAGCAGAAGAGAAGCTGGCGGTTGAGTCGTAGGAGCTGCATTCGCTCCATCACGCACCGAACGTTAGATACCCCAAAATCATATTTTAGTTCAACTTTGATACCGTCGTTCTTCTCAGGTTGTCAACTCTATTGCAATCAGTGTCTTATTTTCGTGTCCTAGTGTCTAATAGACAAAGAATGGCATTGTTACATTGAATTGATGGGACATACATGGTGGAGTACCATTAGCACAATTTTTCACCAACTAATCCTGACCTAAATATCTACTTTCTACCTGCGAGGCTATAGAACTACGCTGATACATGTGTATTTTGGGTCTAGTGGACGCTTCGTAGATAGTCAAGGGTTGAGAAATATCCAAAGGAATTCTCAACCCTGTAGTTTCGCCATCATTCTACTAGCGCCTCACCCTCACTCCTCGCTAATATACACACAGACTATCTCAATCTTTTAATCGCACCCCTTACAAAAGTGGACTTCTATCAAACTAACTTCCTTCACAATCTCCTTATCAAAGCCATTCCACGTTCTCTCCTCTGCTCGGTCGCCACAAGAAATGCATAAATCTTGAGCATTTGTCGAAGTTCGAATGCGATCCAAGCACTCTGGCAAACTATTCTTCCGCTCTCATGCTAATGACGTGGCGACTTTCTGTTCAGAAGTAGTTATGGTACCGAAACCTCAATTCCCGACACACAGAAGCGAGGACAAGACTTGGTCCCTGCACAATGTTTCTTGCAGTACAGGAAGTTCCATAGTCCCTAGGCGGAACTACATGTGCGAATATCTGGTTGCTGACTGTCATTGGGAAGTCGAGGAGCTGAGATACTACGACAGGTTTCCACACCAGCGTAGTCCCTTGATTTGATATATCGAAACGACGCTCAAACGAACGTCCCGATGCGCCGAGCCAATCCACGCAGAAATGAGCGGAGCCTTCACGGCCATCTCGAGTGACTGCAATCTCACAGAGTTGTTGCTTGTAGCGCTTCAGGTCGAGCGAGTCGTCAGCCAGACGTTGCACTACGTTATTTAATATTGCGACATTGAGATCTGGGTGTGGCTTGTTCCTAGCGGATTCGGGATGGAACGACTCTTGCGCAACCACTTGGCTGGAGGTGAACTCTACAGCCCGTGCTATGGCAGGGGCCTTCCAAAGCTGCCTTATCAAGGCTGAGAGCTTCACAGGGCCCTGCATACCCTTGAATCGTACCCCATCAGAGCTGTCCCAGTGGATCTTGCACCCCGTCGCACAAGCCGACCACAGCGGAATTCTGAGCTTGCGCAGCATCGACATGTGGGATCCAATCGAGTTCAAGAACCCAGCCGCGCTGTCTGCTTGGTCCAAATCGCTGGAAAAGGAACGCGGATCCCTGTAGACGGTCCAGCTATTATTCGCAAAGATTGCGGTGGCTAACTCGTGGTAGATTTGTCGACATGTAGACAGTAGAACAAGGCCGGCCCTGGCTCTGGCGCTGAAGGCCGGGTCGATGACTGGGTGCCAGGCACTATCGTGAGCATAGACCTCGATTTCCCGAGCGGGCCCAAGAAGTTCATCGTATATTGCATTGCGAATCTCTGGGGGGAGCGTAAGAAAGGACGTGGCTTCAGGATGGGCGGGCGATGAGGGGCCTTGTGGAATCGGTTGTGTTAGATCGCAAGGAGCTGTTGAAGGCAGGCCAGACCAGCTCATAATTATGTTGAGGAGTCGAAGGCCTTGGGATATTTTACTTAAAAGCTGTCGAGTCTGCCGAATATCAGGGCACAGAGGGCAGTCAGGGATGTGATTATGAAGAAAGAAATAATGCCGGCGGGCAGAATTTAAGCCACGATGGCGTTTGGGCGAAACGCGTCACTGCGTAGTTAGATCATTATCGAGCATTGACGGTGCTACCGTGGAAGAAAGGGCTCGAGTACGTCAACGTGCCAGCGTGTGGCCATATTCCCCGCAGCTCTTCACTCTCCATGGTAACAGTGATAAAGTTCTATTCTACTAGCCGCCAAAAGGCTCTGGACCTTGGCCAGCAGTGATCTCACAAGCCGACGGCATTGATCAAGACTGAAACTAGTTCACAACTAAGGTATGGTACGCTAATCCCCCTATTTTTGCGCCATCAGCACCGAATTCCCGCAAGAATATCATGGCAGCTTTCGATGGACGGCGGAAATCCTCGGAGTCAGTCATGACAAGCACTATGAAGAGATAAAACTGTGCTAAGCCACTGCGCAAAAGCGATCGCCCATATGGACAACTTCCACTTTCTGTGCAGCGTGATGCAACTCTTGTTGCGGTATCCTCGCAGCATAGATATTGATGTTAGCGTCTCATGCTCTCAGTCTTAAGCATTGAGCGCACATGCCATCATCGCGCTAAGTAATGACGGGCACGAGCATAGCTTTCCTCCGAGGTTGTCGTTGTACAAGACCATGTGAACATAGGTGCATGCTGGCCTGATTTTCTGTAGGAGCTCGTCAGAGTAGATTGCAGAAGGGCGATGGAGCACGGCAAGCGATCCGCCTCCTCCGTACGAAGTACTCTGTGCAACGCAATAGGCTCTACTCGTTATAACAGAGGATGGAGTAGCTGTCACAGAAAATCGAAGTCTTCCAGTGTGGAAGGAGTGCCTGGATGCTGTGTCATTCCACTCGACAAAGCTAGGGAAGTCACTCGATTTCCACAGGAGTCTGCGTCTTGCCATTTGTTCAGAGTGCTTGTGTGATGGCTGCCGCTGTAGCCTATAATCCTTGAATAATCGTTGACGATGAGAGAATATGACCAGAGCGATACAAGGGGGAGGCGGAGATAACCTAATATATTTAGCTTCCTCCGACTTCCAACCTCAACGTTCCTCACTCGACACATAGCATCTACCTTCATACACATATTTCAGCCCCTCAAATCGCGACAAGAACTTAAATAGGACATTGGCGAGTTTATGACAGATCTAGCTGCCTATATTGATGGTTTTCCGTTCGCCAAGCCAGTGGTAAACAAACATACCTACGTCAGATATACGGTAGCCGGTACATGTGATCCGCTGGTGCTACAAAGACCATGTCGTCCAAAAGGCAAGGATGCGTTATGCCTGAAAAGCTCAGATCGACGAGCTTGAATTTCCTGATCCCAAGAATCGCAGCTTCTTCGCGCGCGCATACACCAAGAGCCGGCGGTTCCATCTTGCACTCGAGCTCCGGAACCAGGTGTACACGCAGAGGTTGAGACGACGAAGATGTATCCAAGTACCACATACTTTGTCTATGGACTACCACCCGAAGAGCGTGTGTCGTTGTAAAAGCATACAGTCATCGGAGGAAAGTCCAGCCGAGCGTCGTTATTGTCAGCCACTAAGCCAGGCGCGCCTTATCGGCATTATCATCCGGCATTATAGCCCACCTCCAATGCCCTCTTACCCCAACGTCTCCAACACACAACGACTTCACTCCACCTCCCAAACTGTCTCTTCGCCGCCCCCCTCCTCTAATCGTTTTCTTTTCTCCCCTCTGTTCTAATTTCTCTTCCCCTCTCCCCCTCTCCCCCACTCTAATCACTCTTTTCCACTCCCCTCTATACCCTCTCTCCCTCTCCCCCCCTCTTCCCCCCTCCAATCACTACGCCATAGCCCATCATCACAGCCATGACGTCCCTGCTCAAAAAATCTCTAAAAGTCGCCCTCGTCCAACTCGCATCGGGCGCCGATAAATCGCACAACCTCAGCCACGCGCGCACCAAAGTCCTCGAAGCCGCCAAGCGCGGCGCAAATCTTGTTGTCCTCCCCGAATGCTTCAATTCCCCCTATGGAACAAAATACTTTGACAAATACGCTGAAACCCTTCTTCCTAGCCCGCCCACAGCAGCACAGTCACCCACCTTCCACGCCCTCTCGAGACTCGCAAAAGAGGCAAATGTTTACCTTGTAGGCGGGAGCATACCGGAACGGGAAGACACAACGAAGAAGCTGTACAACACGAGTCTGACGTTTGCGCCGAGTGGAGAGTTGCTTGCAACGCATAGAAAGGTCCATCTCTTTGACATTGACATACCCGGGAAAATCTCCTTTCACGAGAGCGAAGTCCTGTCCCCGGGAAACAAAATTACCCTAGTGGATCTTCCTGAATACGGAACAATTGCAGTCGCAATATGCTACGATATTCGCTTCCCTGAATTAGCGACCATCGCGGCCCGCAAGGGCGCATTTCTACTTGTGTATCCCGGCGCATTCAATCTGACAACTGGCGCGCTGCACTGGGAGTTGTTGGCCAGGGCGCGGGCAACGGATAATCAAGTATACGTTGCACTGTGCAGTCCGGCAAGAGATATGCAAGCCGAGTATAATGCATGGGGGCATAGTATGCTGGTTGATCCTAATGCGGTGGTGTTGAATCAACTGGATGAGAAGGAAGGGACGCTTATCCAGGATTTGGAAGCGGGCAAAATCGAAGAAACGCGCAAGGGTGTGCCATTATACGGTCAACGACGATTCGACGTGTACCCCGACGTGAGCAAGGGAGGCAGGTTTGAAGAGTAGGATGAGATATCATTCCTGGCCACTTGAAGACTAAGGATCAATCACGAGAGACGACACGGCAGGTATATTTTGCGCGAAATTTAGCAAGGCAGTCGCATTTGAGGCTGTAGGCCATTCGAAGATAATCAATGAGCTTGAGTCACAGATACTTGCAATGTCTGAATCACAAGACACAAACAAGCATGGAAACGAAAGAACACAATTTCCACAAACCGACAGCATTCTCGCCGTCTTATCGTCCTAAATCCCAATCATAGCTGTTCTTCGCTTCGTCTCAACAGTCACCCTGTCTCTAACCTTCCATCATTCCACTCCACCAAAACAATCTACAAGGGTCCCAGCACACAACACAAACCGCCGCCGCCGCCCTGCTACTGAACAATGCAAGAAATCCGATCATCAACAACCACCCCGCGCAACAAGCCGTATCGATACACGTGAAAAACATCGTTCCAAGTCAAAAGCTTCTGTACCTTAAAAGCAAGCTAGACCCTCAAAATGCCATAGCATCAAATACATCCCACGACATTGGCAGTATGACATTCCAATCAGAATCTGTTCCAAACCTGCATGTGCATATTCCGGCTACTTTTCGCGCCACCTCGCGTTGTTGTGAGTCCAAAGCTCCGCCAAAAGGTTCGCTGTTTACAATTCACGATTCCCGGCGGCTCCAAGTGGGAAAGAGCTGGGTATGAACTGATCGCGATGGAGAGCCAGGCTGACGCAGCGTCAGAATCGGTATAGTATTCGGTCAGTGAGGGCCAAGGATGAGACGATGGTGATAACAGGTTTGCGAAAATGGGTTGTAGTGTGAGGATCCTGAAGTTTTGTTCTGGGTGTCGCGGTCGTGATGGGGCAGTTGCGCGTTAGGTTGAGGAATATGGGCATGCATGATCTCCGGGGTTATAGGTTGACAACAGACTTAGTCACTCAATTCGCCAATTGTAGCAACGTGTGCCACTTCCTAGAAGACACGGATGTGCTATGCTCCATTCTAAATATGAGATGCTGTTGCCTCGCTGCTTCTTTAAACCAGCACACGTCGTGGTGGATACCACTCGGCATCCCTACTTGGCCAAGTACACGGAAAAAGAAACACTGTTGTGAGGCTGCGCATACTGCCATCTAAAACACCATCGCTACGATGCGTCCTGCTGAATATGTTTATTGAGTTCAACCGAGAACTTACATGCTACTCGAACGGCGCCTTCGTCCCCTTCCACTTAAATTGCCCGCTGACGAAGTAATTCACCTCAAATGAGATGCAAGATCTCGGCGTCAACGTCGAGGGGAAGGCTGTCAATGGTGAACCTTTCGGTCTCACGCAAAACGATGTGGCCAATGCGTTCATATAAGCGCTCCTCTTCGTGCACTGTGCGCAGCACAAGGAAGTGAGTTCTGATACCTCGGGGACGAGTTGGTCGCGATTCTGCCATCAACAAGATTTTCACTCGAGTGCCTATAACAAGAGGGGTGCTATGTGGTCTTAATAGTTGCGGATTGAGGAGGTTGTAGTCCGGTGCAAACTGTTGGACCGAGTACGATGCTGTCCAGTAACGATCCCCATATGTGATGAAGTCAATGCTCTGTCCTGGAGGGGCGGAATGGGACAAACGGAAACATGACTCGCTGAGTTCGGCAAGCATACATCGACCTTTCAAGGTGATCATGCCAGAAGTTATTTCCCCCAAAATTTCCGCACTCGCTCGTGTTGTAGTACCCTTTACGTATGTCGCAAGCTTCGTGAAGACATGACCCCGGGTAAGCCACTCTACCGGGCCTAGAACGGATGCCCATGACCATGAAGGTGCTCGCCATTGCTCTGGTCTGGTCTTTTTCTGTTCATCTACACAATTGGAACGCCACAGCAGATCGTTGATAATGCTGCTCTCCCAAAGACCAGCCAGAAATATGGAGTTTCGATGGCGTTGGAAACGCTTGCTGATACCTTGTAAAGCAGGAAATATGTCGCTCTGGATACTCAGAGATTGGCGAGTGTATTGCTCTACAAGGTCATACCATGGGTCGTGGTCTCTGTGGCCCGCCATATGACACTTAGAGAGATCCCGGGAGTCGAGTAAGAATTTTCGGAGATCGATCGAGCTCAGTAGCCGCACATCTGAGTCAACCATCGCGCATTCGCAGTCGACGCTTGTTTTGCACTCCCATATAAGTTCGTGTTCCGCAAAATGAACGACGCGCTGCGACAACAAACGTTCTTGAAAGGCCCTAACACAAGTTGTCGCGTCAGCAATGCTGTTACCCATGCACAATAAGACTGCGCCATCGACTCCAAGAAGGGCCACGGTCACAGACACACATCGAAGATGATACAAGCACAGCAGAGGGATGACGTGGGATGAAGCGATGAATGGTGAGAACTCACTATGTATCCATTAGCGTCTGTAGCGACTTGTTGTCCAAGAACAAACACGTACCCACCCACGACCATGGAGGGGCAAATAGCCATCAGCCCATCTTGCATGATCGATCTTATTGCGCACATAAATCTCAGATTCTATGCCGTTAGCATCTGGATATATATACCTGATGACTTGGTGCTCAAACGATGTTCGGAAGCAGCCGCTTGAAGCGTGTGACGATGATGCAGCTGCTATAGTCAAGTGAGCGTTTGAGAAGATTTCCGACATCTTACTGCCTTCGCGCTGCCAATCCTCACGATCATCCTGGACAATACAAAGCGAGTCGATCCAGAGGTACTTGTACCCAAGAGCAGAGACAAATGTCAATGCGTCTTTGAAGGTTTGTGGCAGCTCTGACCACGGGATCTCGCTCCTGTAGCGATCTATAGAGAGTGTTGTGGTTTTGATGAACTCGTTCTTGCCCCAGCAGTGGCTGAGACAGAGATAGGGCGCAACCTGTCCGCTGGACTCGTGCAACCTTACGCGGCCTGTACCAAAGATTTCAAGGACCCGCATAGGGAGCGACTGTACAGAAAAGCTACACATCTCGTGCGTGCTGCTGCAACTACGCAGCCAGGACACAGCGCGTGAGATGGACTGGATAGACCCTGTATACCCAGGAAGTACCATGCCAGCAGGCTTGAATGGTATGTTCCAAGGGTTTGGCTTGTCTGCCCGCCATCGATCAGCCTACTTCCGCAATATCTTAGCAAGACATACCTGTCAAGACCAGGATCTCGAGTCTGCGTTGGAGGTGAAATGTTGGTAGTATGCTACCTGTATCGACTAAAAGGACACCACCTGGCCCCCCTGCGAGGCCAATAGTCGAGGCATATACGTCTAAGACTCCGCTGAGTACGATACATCCCGCACAGCCGCGACGGGCGGAGCTGTGGAGCTTTGCCAAGTGGATGTGACGAGGATGCCTCGCCCAGTCGAGATTGTAGCAGATCTTACAAAAGCTTGCGGTGACGTATGCAAACTTCACTGACTGCAATGGTTTCGAATGGGATTCACCAGGTATCGCGTCAATCCACCAGGAAGGCGCGTGCAAGACTGACATAATCGATCAAATGCAGGATAGAAGGAGGTTGTATGCGAATCTTTCCTAGAATCGTCTGAAGTCTGACCGACGAGAAGGTAGCGGAAGGCTGAATAGGCGGGGCAGCTGGCTACGACCAAAACATGGTTGTGCCATTTCAAGCTCATGTTGGTACCTCATCATGAAAGATGACGCGCAATCGTCGAAAGGCAACTCTGCCCTCTGGAGAACTGCAGGCGAGAAAAAGTACCGCAAGATTCCGAATTCGCATGGCTGTACATTGTTCTCTACTAGGTTTATGGGGTTGACGATGCGGCCGTCGAAAAGTCTCGTCACGTTGGGATCCAAGAAGTTGTCGTTGTCTCCAGCTTGAGGCGTTGAAGCGTGCGTTAGCGCGTCCTGGCGACTCTCCAGTTCCCCACTTTACGGTCACCACCCTCAAACGCAATATCGCACTCCCACACTCCAAGATCAACTATATTGAAACGTCTCAGACTTTCCGCTTCTAAAGATGACCACGGCTCCGTTTCGACTGCAGATATTGTGTCGGGAGGACCTAAGATGGGGAAACGCCGGGGTGCCGTGAGGCGGGGAGCCGGACGCTGGCCATGCACCCGGTTGCAGCGACAGGCGATTGCGAGCTGATGGATATAATGATCATGGACGCAGTCATTACGACCCGAATACCAAACAACCTGCAAACTTCAACACACACTGCGTACTGATCGTTTCATCATGGCTGAGCAAAAGTGGAAGCCAACCTTTGATGGTCAGTCCCGTTCCAGCACATCTCAAAGCCCAAGCTAACAGGATTAGATGTCATGGGCTGCCAGACGGCAGTATACGAGTGGGCGGATAGCTACGATAGCAAGGTATGCTCTTGTCCCAAACCTCTTTGTTGAATATCAGACTCACATTCCAGGACTGGGATCGTCTCCGCAAATGCATTGCCCCCACTCTCCGGATCGACTATCGATCTTTTCTCGACAAGATCTGGGAGGCCATGCCAGCAGAAGAGTTTATTGGAATGGCGTCGGACCCCAACGTGCTCGGAAACCCCCTTCTCAAGACGCAGCACTTCATTGGTGGCACACGGTGGGAGAAGACAGCCGAAGACGAGATGACCGGTTACCACCAGCTGCGAGTGCCGCACCAGCGATATACAGACGAGTCGCGTACCAAGGTTGCAGTCAAAGGCCATGCGCACAGTGCGAACACGCACTGGTACAAGAAGGTAGACGGTGTGTGGAAGTTTGCAGGGCTGAGCCCAGATATTAGGTGGTTTGAGTATGACTTCGACAAGGTGTTTGCCGAGGGCAGGGACTCGTTTGGGGAGGCCAAGGCTGCGAGTGGGATTCCTGTCAATGCGGGAGAGTGATTGATGTTCGATATTCGCATATCACCAATGGATTTTTTTTTGAAACCGTTATTGATATTGACTTTTATTTCAGATGAAACCAAAAGTGCTCGTGGATTTGGACGTGTCGACGAAAAGCCATGTCCAGGTTCAGCATTCTTGACGTTTGGACTCGAGGTCAGCTGACTAGCTCACACTAGGTATCCTATCGGTTTACCGTTCCTGTGGGATATGAGAAAGAGAGAGAGAGAGTTAGGTCTCGAAACTTCCCCCCCCCCCCAGTACTTGCAGGTTCACAAACGCACTTGTCCGCCACCATGAACCATGCAGCTCGAAGCCGGCTCTCTGTTATGTAGTCCAGTCTCTGTGGCGTCGGTTCATGTCCACGTCTTAGTCATGGCGATTGTTGAGTGACTTAGGTGAAGCTTGAGGAGGCCAACCGTTGTGCTAACTCAGTGTGCGGCTAGTGGGACCACTGACGAAAGCTGGAAGACGTTTTCAGCGAGACAGGGCGCTGATTCGGCTGAGGCCCATGTGCAAATTCGCGCATATCGGCGTTGTACCGCTACATGCTAGGCTCGAGTACTAGCTACATACAATGTAGGCACTGCCCTCTAGAGTACACATGGACGTTGTACATGGTGCAGGCAGGCAGGCCCAAGTCGAGGCCAAGCTGACGGTGACGATGTGGCCATTGACGAGGCCCGCAGCCAGGCCAGCGGGCAATGCAAGTCATGCCCTGGGGTGGGCAGCTATTAATAACGCGTGGGCAGATCGTTGCAGGCACGGCCAGCAGCTCACCGCTAGAGAGCCAATCTGGAGGCGAGCGTGGCAGCCTTGTCACGATACTCTAGCAGAGGCGAGGTGTGACGAACGGCTAACGGACGAGTCGCAGACGTGCAGCGCATCCATGCTCTCGACATGTAGGTTGTAGCGAGGATCTCCCAAAGCTTGATTCAGCCATTCGTGGATGCGCCATCGTCCCCCAGGTTCGCGCCTGAGCATCGCTACCGAGCGGGCGCCGCCACACACGACGGGCGAATTGGATTGGTGCGGCATGGAGCGTCTTGAAAGCGCCGCTGTCTTCACGTCGTCTACGCACTTCCTCTCTCTCTTACCCCACCCATCTTTTCGCTCCATCATCAGCTCCCACAGCACGCTCGTCCCTTTGTGCGGCGTCCATCTCTGCGTCTTCCTTTGCGTTGTGGTGTTGGCTTGCCTCTGAGATTCCCCTCTTCCCTCTTCTCGTGTCCTTGAGTCTTTTCGGTGCGTACACTATCCTGCCCTCACAATTTTCATCTCGCCTTGGCGCGCTGTGCACACGCACCGCGGGCGACGCACAATGCATTTGCGCGAGCCGGCGCGACACGATGCAGTCCCGCAATGCGAAAGCCTGTGTGTGGGCGAGTCGCGACACTGGCACCGCGCCCCCTCGTCCGCTCGAGCGTGCTGTGAAGCAGTGCTCTGCCCGCTGACGTCGTCGGCTGCACGGCCCCCTCGCCTGTTGCCTGTGGGCGTGGCCGTGGCGGAGGCCGTGGACATGGCTGTTGCTCCTCCGCCCGCAGCTGAGGGCGCGGTTGCAGACGCGTTGCAATGGTGTTGGCGTCGCCTGTCGTGAGCCTCGTGCGACGCAGCGCGCATGTGATCCCTCGCGCTGAGCCCGACCTTACTGACGGCCTGCCCAGAATCCAATCGACCTTCCTCTTGGCCACTCGTTCCTCTCCCCTCCCCCTCCTCCTCCTCTGACCTTCAGAGTCACTGTCGCCAGCTTTCCGGTTGTCTCCTTGACTGTCCATCAGCCTTTGCGCCTGTACTCCTTCCCTGTGCACTGCGCGCCTTCCAGTCTCCAAGTCTGGCAGCAGCCCTTCACCTAACCGTGACTGCCGCACCAGTGGTAGGTGCAGCCTGAGCCTAAGCCCTGGCCCACCCCCACCCCTCACCTCGTCCCCGCCGCCTGGCCTCTTTTCTATTGTGCGCCAATTCACCGCCGCTAACTATTGTTTTCTTCTTCCGCGCAGACTCGCTAGCCTCGACTTCGATTCTCCATCATACTTAGAGCGCCAATAGCTTTAGTCCCCACACTTCGACCACCAACCGATCCTTACCACCCAGCCCCAACTTCATTCGACATGTCTTTCCAGCAATACGACCAATTCCAGGGCCAGCCTGGCGCTGAGCAGCAGCAGCAACAGCAGCAGCAGCAGCAGCAAATGACGCCGCAGCCCGACATGTCCCAGCAGATGGGCCAGCCCATGGATGCCTCTGGCAACGGCTTTCCTCCTCAAGGCCAGATGGGCCCTCCTGGCAGTGCAGGCGGCGATGGTCAGGGCCAAGGCGCTGGCAAGACTACCCTCTGGTGAGTGCATCCATGTACCCATTCGCGCGTGCATACGCTCTTCTTTCGTGCATCACATCAACGCACCTTTGCCTCTATAATGACACATTGTCCTTGAGGTTTCAACACTGACATGGCGCAGGATGGGCGAGCTTGAGCCTTGGATCGACGAGAACTTTGTGCGCAGCATCTGGTACAACATGGGCGAGACCGTCAACGTCAAGATGATTCGCGACAAGTTTTCTGGGTGAGCAGAAACCGCGACCTCGACCTCCGTTGTCCGCCTGACTGACTGTTAGCAGCAACGCCGGATACTGCTTCGTTGACTTCTCCAGCGCCGATGCTGCCGCCAAGGCGCTCACGCTCAACGGGCAATTGATCCCCAACTCCAACCGTCCCTTCAAGCTCAACTGGGCCTCTGGCGGTGGTCTCGCCGATCGCAGGTACGAATGGGAGAATATGACCCCAATGCATTTGCTGACGCACAACAGCCGCGATGAACGTGGCCCCGAGTACAGCATCTTCGTTGGCGACCTGGGGCCCGAGGTCACCGAGTTTGTACTCGTACAGCTCTTCCAGAACAAGTACCCCTCCACCAAATCCGCCAAGATCATGTCCGACCCAATCAGCGGCATGTCGCGCGGCTATGGTTTCGTGCGATTCGCCAGCGAGGAAGACCAGCAGAAGGCCCTTACCGAGATGCAAGGTGTCTACTGCGGCAATCGCCCCATGCGCATTTCCACAGCGACACCCAAGAACAAGAGCGGTGGCCCCGGCGGTCCCGGCGGTATGGGTATGCCCCAGCAGGGTGGTGGCCCGGGCATGGGCATGTACTCCATGGGCGCTCCTCCCATGGGCTACTATGGTGCTCCCCAGCCGATGAACCAGTTCACCGACCCCAACAACACCACTGTCTTCGTCGGAGGCCTTTCTGGTTATGTCACCGAGGACGAACTCCGTTCATTCTTCCAGGGCTTTGGAGAAATTACCTATGTCAAAATTCCCCCAGGCAAGGGATGCGGCTTTGTCCAGTTCGTGCAGCGTCACGCCGCCGAGATGGCCATCAACCAGATGCAAGGATACCCGATCGGCAACTCTCGTGTCCGTCTCTCTTGGGGCCGCTCCCAGAATAACTCGGGTCCTGCTGGCACCCCTTACCGCCCGGCACCACCCCCGCCAGTCTACGGCCCGGGTATGGGCATGCCCCCGCAGCACCCATATGGTGGCGGTTTCGCTCCCATGAAGGTAAATGAAAGAGTTTCAACGGCATTTGAAAGATACTAACTTGAGCCTAGTAAGCACTGATTTCCCCTCTCTATTGCTTGCACGGCGCTTCATCCATGGTTCATCCCGTTGGCTTATTGCAATGACCTTTTTCATGACTTGTCATAATGACTCTCGAGCGATTTGGTTCTCTTCCACGATACCTCTGGGTTGGTTCTCCCAAAAGTTCTCGAGTATTCATCTAATGACGCCATTTCACACTGGGGGTTATTAGAAGTGGAGTCAGTCTTTGTATAACAGGTCATTATCTTGCTTGCGCCTGCGGAATCTTTCATTAATGATAAAACGAGCAAGCGAGCTACTACACTACGACCTCTTCTTTTAGGAAGTATCGTAGGGATGTAGTTAGTCATGCTATGGGGTTTCGGATGCTATCGCGACTGCTCCTGCTGCTTTCTGCTGTTCAGATACTCTTTCTCTTACGAAATGTGCCTCTATGAGCGGATTGGGCATGAGTTCCAATCACACGAGTCTTCTTATTTTTTGAGTCTTTTGTTTGCGTGCTTGCTTGCTCCTATCTTGACCTTCCTTTGCTTTCCTGATCTTGACCCGTTCTACCACTGTGTCCATCTCGTACTTGTACATTTTCTATGATCCGTGGAGACACTCAAACTTCCTACCGAACAAATTTTGCTGACTTCCACACTTCAGCTACCCGCAGGCCTCAGGTCCTTACATTGGCGGCGGTCAGAACGGCGGTGGCATGTCCACCCTTCAAAGCCTCGGTCTCATGTCCCCCCAAGGCTCCAATGGCCCTCTTAGTCCTGGTGCCGATGGCAATGGTCCACGCGACAACGCCGGAGCGTTCTCCCAGCAGCTTCCTCCCATGCCTTAGGTCTTCCCTCGTTCCTTTCTCACGTCCGCCTCACACGAACACGATCATGACTCGATACTGTTGGCTTTAGCGCGGCGTCACGGAAAATCATCAAAGCATATGGCGTTTGGGATGCGCTTGTGTGTACTGCTAGGTACGTTTGGAGAACACTGTGCGAAAGCATTGAAGCCTTGTTTCCTATTGTAGCTTGTCGGGTGATGGCTTGTATGCCCGTTGCTTTGGTCAGGACGACACGCGTGTGTCAGCAGGCCGTTATAATACAATCTTCCTTTTCTAGATGTTTTGCGAAAAAGATTGGGATCTATATCTGGTGGCTCTTGTGTTGTGGATCCTACTGGTATGGGCAAAGACATGATTGTCTGTGCAGGATGTCTGTCAGGCAGTCCACACGCGTTGGAAAAAGTCAGAATGAAAATATCATATTAAAACTCAATCTCACTACCTGCTGTAAACAAATACCAATGAGCTCTATCCATGGGCGCTCCCCTCGTACAAGTATAAAGTCTTGTCAAAAAAACCATGGCGGTTAAGCGATATGGAGCCCAAACTATCTGGTGCCGTTGTTAGACTGACGGGCTTACCAAAAAAATCCTTTGTCGTGCCTTCCTCGTCGTATGAGACGCGTCCAGCGGCGCTCAGCTCTCGCCTTCTTTGCTTCTTCGATCCAACACACTCTTCTTCTTCTTCTTCTTCTCTCCTCTCCACACCCCCGCCACCACTTCCAGTTGCTTGTTACTCTTTTGGATGCTCGTATTGCAATTGCGCTTTGAACTTCGCCATGCGCTACGACGACTGGGATGTGATCCTCTTCCCCAAAGACTCTCCTGTTCCAATACAAGAGTACAAGACGGCTTGTTATGTCTCACCTGATGAGGGCAAGTAGTACTCTACCATTTCCTTCAGCCTCTAACTGAGAGTCTACACATGGACATGGTGCTGACTTTGTCTGCCTCCTAGTTGGACGCCAATTGCCTACCCTGACCTGCTATATCAGCTCTCTCCCACCGTCGACGCCTTTTCGCATCTCCATACACTCATGGACCACAGCAGCAAAGCCGTCTGCTATCATCGAAGCTCGACGAAAGCCCAATCAGAAAGTGGTATACACAGTGCAGGCCATTGTTGACGGAGCCAGAGTCTTGTGAGCTCAGCTGCTCTTCACAAGAACCTTGAAAGGCTGCATGCTGATTGGCACAGCCGTGGCTTCTTCGACATTGCTTCCAAATGGCCACAAGAAATTGGTACGTTGTGATGCATTTGCCGCTGGGTTAGCTAACGATTGACAAGCCCACGAGAAGCACTCCTTTGCAAGTGTCGAGCAGCCCACAAGTCAGAAGAAACCGTGTCTCGAGTTCCCTCCATTTAGCATCCAGGCACTCATGCAGACATCCTGGGATGCTCGTGATGCCAGCTCACGCATCAAGGTCATGCTATCTGAGCAGTTGATTGGAAAAGCAGCTAGTCCAGGGGATTTGGATCTTGGTGTTGCCAATGACATCGTGTGTTTCTCGTTTCAACATGCTCCCAAAGGTACATTCGACATAACCATGCAGTTGCGACATTTACTAACCCCAGGTAGATGTCTTGGAACAAGCCGGCATTTCCTGGCCCATCCGCAACCCACTTTACCTTCCAAGCGCATATGAGAGACATGCACCAAGGCAGACATCTTCAACATTCCCCTGCGCTCCCAAGATGCGAGACCCGCCGCCAGATGTGCACATGCAGTCGCCGCTATCATATCGGTCGAAGCCCGCAAGCAGCAGATACAGGAATCCTGATCCGCAAGGAAGGCCGCGCTCTCACGTACCCGCCATGTCGCGTCTCCCCAAGCTAGCGAATGCTACAAAAGGCAATAGATGTACTAGAATCTGGGATGAATCTCTTGCAGCGCTTGGCGATGATGGCGACGATTTTAGCATGGGCGCGTGGTCGACAAAACGATCTGCCTCAAGCTCCACCGGCGACGTTGCGATGCCAGACTACACTTTCACATCGTCACACGCTCTGAAAGAACATCCACCATGGGCAAATGCTTCGCCAGTGTATGAGCAGAGCACAAACGTAGCGAGAGCTGGGCATCGACTGAGAAAGGAGTGTGACCAACTGGGCCAAAGTATCCAGGCGATAAGTCCACCAAAGATGAACCGAGAGGTGCCATGCCATTTTGGTGGCCAGCAAGGCGAACCCATGGCTCGTCCACCCACCGCTCACGCATACTATCAGCCAAAGATGGGCCATGCTCCGCTGATGACTCGACCGTCATCAGCTTCGATGGCTCGCACGTCTTCCTATCCTGACCTCAATACTGCGTTACGTAACGTCTCGACCAAGGCCATGAAAAGTAAGGCTGATGAAGAGGATATGAATGGGCAGCCCTTTCCGGCATATCCGTCTTCCATCTCTAGCAATAAAGAGAATCGGCCTCCATCTCAGGCACGTATGCCAGCCCAGGTCGCATGGACTAGTCGAGTTCCCACACCCAATCCCTTTGCTCAACAATTGCCCGTTTTCGACCCAAATCCTCCAATAAGAGATCCTAATTCTAGCTTCCCTGCTCAGTCGCCATTTGCTCAAATTAGTAGAATGCCACAGACGGCTACCGGTAGGATTCTGTCTGCTCATGGGCCATCCACCATGGGCAGTGTAAGAAGTAGGAATGAAGGTATGGCAACCAACTCACCTCAGCTCCCACAGCAAGGTATTCGCCAAGACCAGAATTTGCTACCAGCAGTCAGTGGTACATCTCTTTCTGCTCAACAATCTGCACCTAACAACCAAGGAAAGCACACTCATAGCGCCAAAAATAGTGTTCCTGCGCTCGTCGAGATCATTGACGTCGACGCCATTGATCCCCAACTCGATGAAAATACCGCTATCGACACTGAGAAGCTCACACCAGTCAAGTCTGCCCACAGACAAGGCATGTCGAGTATTGACAGCACTGGTCGTCTTGAGCAACAGCTCTTTAGTGCCCTGGGAGAGGAGCTTGGCAGCTTTGAAGAAAGCATCGACACCAATGGCATGGGCCCCGAACTTGCACGTGCGATTGGAGGTTCGGTGGATCAATCCGAGTTTAGTGGGACTACGCTGTTGAACCCCTCGGCGAATGAGTTTGAGCCTACCAGTAAAAGGAAGAGGCAGGGCACGATTGGTGGGGACCGTGATCGCAGTCCGATGATGAAGAGGGAGAAGGCGTCTTTGATGGAGGCCGGGGAAGCCGGGGAAAGTGTGGTCCCAAGCTTGAGTGGTGATTAGGGGTTTTTGGAGAAGCATTGAACTTCGATGTTGGGATGAGCAGTAGTGTGGGAGCTTGGGTTGTTTTCAGCGTCAATGGAGTTAGGCGATGGAATATTATTCCAGACGACTGTTGTATGGACAGGTATGTGTGTGGGTAGAAGGTATAGAAATCAGACGAGTAGTGTCTTGAGTAGTGAATCGAGGATAATGCATGTCACATGATATACATAGTTTTGCAGTAGAGGTACCAAAGCTTGCTGTAATGGAAAGAGAAAGATGGAAAAAAAGTGGTGGTATCTTCTAACATGAATGCATCCCATAACGCCGTTGCCACATCACCCAGCTTCGTACACCTCGCAGTATGTGATGATTGTGCAGGATGGCTTTTAGCAAGGCCTGCTTCCTTGTTGCCCTTGCCCGATCTCTCCCTCTCCCAAAGTCTCCCTTTTCCCACCCCTCTTCACTTATACTGCGGCACGCCACCCTGCCCCTGCGCCCCTCCACCCTGATACCCAGCATTTGCCGGCGGCGCGCCCATCAACACCGCGCCACCCTGTGCCTGGCCCTCATGCGCACCGCCGCCAATCTGCTGCAGCACATCGGGCCTATACTTTACATCCTGCCAAAAGTTGCAGACGCTGCAGCCGACTTCCCTGTAGGGTTTGAGGGAAAAGGGTATGACGGGGATGAAGCAAAAGGTGAACCATTCCCAGCGCTTCATGACGCGGCCCGTGTAGTTTCCGCAGTTTTGGCACTGCGTGGTTATGTGTTCGGCGCCTTTGAGGGCGCTGGTGAAGGCTGGTTGGGGGTGGTTAGTGCGGGTTCTTTGCTTGAGGGGGTGGGGGGAGTTGGGAGGGGAGAGGAGAGGAGAGGAGGGGGGGCGGTGCAGGGAAGGGGAAGGGGGCGAGGGATGGTCAAAAGGAGGAAGGGAGAGGGTGAAGACGTACTGTGTGTTCCGCAGGTGAAGAAGAAGAACATTTTGATGAGTTTTACGCGTTTAGCGCGGAGGTTGTTGGAGGCGATGTATTTGGGTTTCTTGTCTTGTCGAACGGAAGTTCAGGTGGCGCGGTCAGGCGCGGTGAGAGGTAGGTGGTCTTGTGGACTATTGCGCGCGCACGTTGTGTGGCGAGTTGTTGGTAGGCTTGTCGCGATGGATCAACACTCAGTTCTCACTATTGATGGGTTGTCGCGGGCTGTTTGCGAGAGTGTTCGAGGAGGAGTTGAGAGTTGAGAAGGCTGTTTGTAGAAGTTGAAGGTTGTTGGTGTTACTGCCCTGGTGTGTGCTGAATTGGTGTACGAGGGTTGGCGCCGAGGAAGCTGCGTCATGGAGCCCTCAGCCACACTTGGCTCAAGCTTCATGCGTTAGTGTTTGCGGGATGCGGATGGACGACTAACTAATACTGTCACAAGTCAGCTTTCATGTACTGTGTCTCTTGACATACACTGCAAATGGTGGCTGATCACTTGACATGCATGTGCATTCATTCTGCAACAAAAATGTGAATGTGAAGTACTTCATTGTGGTATTAGACAGTCTTCAGGGCTGAATTGCGCGAAGAAGACTCGTGACAGTCATGATCAATAAGAAACTCTGACGCTTTTGGGATCAAAAGACGTGGTCAGTGGATGCTACCGGCAACGGCATCACTCTACTCCTCCCAACCTTCCGCATCACAGCACCATGGCCCTGTTCTGATGCTCGAGCCGAGGCCAATCCCAAATCATGGACTCCTAGCAATAGGTTGACGATGGAGACGATTGAGACTCCGTGAAGTCCTCAAAGATTTGGGTTTAATGGCCCAGGCTACTGCGTCTTGAAGAGCAGGATGGCGCAGTGGCCAAGGTAGAAGTAGATGAAGTGCTTGGTCTCTGTGACAGCATTAGATAGCGTCCGGCGCAGCGCAGTGCAGAGGGCCATACCGTGAGTGACGAAGCTACCAAAGTTCCTGCCTACTATGCAGTGCCATGTGGCACCCTTGCGGCTGTCGAACTGACAGGAAGTTAGCGCGCGCATGATGAATCAATGGGAGTAGATTGTGCTGACCTCCTTCTTGATGTACTGGGCGATGTCCTTTGATTGATGTCAGTCTTCACAGTAGGACTAGAAGAGCGCCTCGCATATGAGCTCGGGTCGTTCAAGACCCACCTTTTCAATGGTGAACTGCTCCATGGCTTGTTGCGCTACAAACTGTCAGCATCGCGGTCAGTTGCATCAGAGTAGATAAGACTCACCGACTTCGATGGCTTCAGCCTGCATCTCATCGCTCTGTGGCACTAGTTAGACATGAAGATAGTAGCAAGGTCCGGCATGTAATCACCATGTCGGCCGACTTGATCTGGGCTGCACGTGTGTTAGCTCGTGCGTAGACGACAAAGGTACCAGCGTGGGGGCATGGGAGACTCACCCTCCTGCTTGGAATCCGACTTTTCGCTGGCCATGATGCTGGTGTACTGATCTTACACGTGGTAACTGGGTGACTGTCGATCTTGCAGAACCAACGGTGGTCTTCTGGAGAAGTGGTGCGAGGCCGTGTGGTTGTGGTAGGCCTTGTTCGGTGTTTGAGTACATACACACGGTAGCCGCTCGGGCGGTCAAACGACCCACCGACGAGGTTGCTAGCGTGCACTAGCGCGACTGCAGTCGAAGGAAATTTCTTGACGCGCATTTCTTCTATTCTATTGCGGCTTTCACTCTCTGCCAAACATAAACACCACACACTCTAACATTTAGATAGAGTGTGGCTACTCCATCCACATCCGACTATTCCTTGAGCAGGCCACGGCTCGTCCCTTGTACGCCACAATGGAGTCTTCCCGCATATTTGTGCGCGGCCTGCCCTCAAACTTCACAGAGGATGCCATGCGCAAGCACTTTGGCAAATACCCCATCACAGACGTCAAGTTCTTCCCACACCGCCGGATAGGCTACGTCGGCTACAAAACACCAGAAGATGCGGCCAAGGCTGTCAAGTACTTCAATATGACCTTCATCAAGCTGACGAGGATATATGCGGAGATAGCACGTCCAGTAGGCATTATGCGCCACTGCAGCGCTGATGAATTTAGCTAATCATCATAAAGGTTGCCGACAAGGAACTCCCCAAGTCGCGCCGACAGCAGAAGATGGAGGCGCTCACAACGAAGCCCGACGACTATGTGCCACCACGGCAGGAAAACGAGCTCAAGCGGAAGCGGGCCGAAGTCGAGCAGGATCCGAAGCTCAAGGAATTCTTGGAGGTGTACCAACCCCCATCCAAGACCAACATATGGACAAACGGCGATCTGCAACAAGCGCAGATGCCTACCGCAGCAGACGACGTCATACCCGAGGTTGCTATTCCAGCGGATGAGAGTGATGATGAGTACCAAGTCATATCGAAGAAGCCCAAGGTTGCGGAGACGCCTACACAAATAGCAGCCAAACCAGACTCAGCACCCATAGTCATGCAGGAGCCTACAGAAGCAGCCAATGACCACTCTGGTGAAGCTATGGAGGACACTCAAGGAGCATCACTAGCTGAACAAGGAGCGTTGTCTGATGCAGACTGGCTGCGATCAAGGACCAACCGAGTTCTCGAATTGGTGGAAGATGACGAGGAGCTACCTGCCGCCAAAGCCGCTTCCGTTGTGGATACACCGGCACCAGTGGAACAAATCACCCTCCAGCCTGCACCGCAAAATGCTCAAGAAGAGCCGAAAGCAGAGCAGCATGCTGCCCAAGACCAAACTGTCGATGCCCAGGCTGGCGAGGAAGACAGAATTCGAGCGACTGGTCGCTTATTCCTTCGCAATCTGCATTACGAAGTTACGGAAGATGAATTGCGTGAGCAATTTTCGAAGCACGGGCCCCTTCAAGAAGTACGTATACTGACTTTCTTATCCGTAAATCGCCATGCAATGATGAACGTCAAGATAGGGACAACTGATGCTACGGCATATGAGGTTGACTTGTGAGAGTATTTTAGTAGATGTCTCTCTAATCTGATATTGGCAAACACATAGTCTTTGCAATTTATAGACTCTGTACGGCCAACTGCTAACTTCCAGCAGGTTCACGTAGCCTTGAATAAGGCCGATGGCAAAGGCAAGGGCTTTGCTTTTGTTCAATTTCAAAATCATGATGACGCTGTAGAGGCCTACCTGGATAATGACAACACCATCTTCCAAGGCCGACTCCTCCACATCATATCCGCCAAGGCCAAGAGAGACACCACACTGGACGACTTCGAAATCTCGAAACTTCCACTTAAAAAGCAGAAGGAAATTAAGCGCAAGCAGGAGGCAGCCAAGGCCACCTTCAACTGGAATTCTCTATACATGAACGTATGTTCAACTATGCCACCTGCAACTGAGTATCACTAATCAAATCACAGGCCGACGCAGTCATGTCAACTGTAGCATCCCGTATGGGTATCAGCAAGTCTGAATTACTGGACCCGACATCGTCAGATGCCGCGGTCAAGCTAGCCCATGCAGAGACCCACATCATCCAAGAAACGAAGACTTACTTCGCTCAACATGGCGTCGATCTCGAGGCCTTCCAACGGAGTGCCAAGGGTGACACTGCCATACTAGTGAAGAACATCCCACATGGTGTAACGCCCGATGAGCTGCGCAAGCTTTTTGAAGAGCATGGCACCGTGATCAGATTTTTGATGCCGCCCACAGGGATGAGTGCGATCATCGAGTTTTCAAATGCTGTCGAAGCGAGGACTGCCTTCACATCATTGTCGTACCGAAGGCTGAAGAACTCCATCATCTATCTGGAAAAGGCTCCCAAAGACGTCTTTAAGGAGGGGGTTGTGCCCAACGTTCCACAAGCCGTATCCGTGGCGAAGCCGGGGACAAAACTATCTGCGACTGACCTGCTTGAAGATGCTCCTGAACCCGAGACATCGGACACGGCCACCCTTTTTGTGCGTAACCTGAACTTCACGACCACGAGTGAGAGGCTCACCGAGGTTTTCAAACCCTTGTCTGGTTTCCGCAGCGCCAAGGTCAAGACAAAAATTGACCCCAAACGAGGCGTACTGTCCATGGGCTTCGGCTTTGTCGAGTTTAGCAGTGCTGAGACTGCGACTACAGCTCTGCGAACTATGGATGGCCAAGATCTTGAAGGCCATAAGCTTCAAATCAAAGCTTCGCACAAGGGCGCGGATGCAGCGGAAGAGAGACGTCGCGAGGATGCGTTGAAGAAGGCAGCGAGCACCAAGATCCTCATCAAGAACTTACCCTTTGAAGCGAGCGTATGTGTGCCCTTTAATCATGTTTCCGCAGCGCGTGCTAACCCAACATGCAGAAAAAAGAGGTTCGCGCCTTGTTCACCCCTTACGGCCAGCTTCGGTCCGTCAGGGTACCCAAAAAGTTTGATTCGTCGTCGCGTGGTTTTGGGTTTGCTGAGTTCACCACGAAACGCGACGCTCTCAACGCTATGAACGCTTTGAAGAATACCCATTTACTGGGTCGTCGACTAGTACTCGCGTTTGCGGAGACTGAGTCAGACGACCCCGAGAAGGAGTTGGAGAAGATGCAACAAAAGGTTGGCGCACAGGCCAACAAGGTTGCTCTCCAACGCCTCACAGCGGGTGGGCGCAAGAAGTTTAACGTTGCAGGCACCGAAGACGACCTAGACGACTAAGCGCGAGCGCGAGCGTGTTCTGGTAGGAGTACACTTTTGCAGCGAGCGCGACGCTATCCGGTTGTCTTGTCCCTAACAGCCTCCCTTGCTTTCCTGACCAAAGGACAAGAGGCCCGCCCTTGGCCGCTACATGCTGAAAAGAGTAACGCTATGACAGCATGGTACATGAAGGCTATATTCTAGGTCACCGCTTTCCGGCCCCCGACAGGACAACGCCCGGCGGGGTGAATCAATGGGCATGGCCACCACACAGCGTTTCAGATTGCTCTTAAACATGGGGAGTAAGGCAGCCACAAACGAGACGTTTGTTGATCATACAGACTTGACTCACGTAGTTTGTTGTTCGCGATCACTGACATTCATTCTTGCTCAGCGCATTCCATGACGGGCCTCCCTCGCACACGTCCAATCAGATGACGATTGATCAGATGGCAGTAGCCTCGATGCCCTTGCTCCCTCTGCTAACCAGGCAATATTTATCATTCCAATAGGCGAAGGAATTGCGATGGAAGTAGTTACTTGGACGACAAGCGAAATAGCGATCTGTGGGCGAGAACGACGACTGTAGGTCTAATTTCATGGTAATCACCATGTTACCCTGAGGCGTGGCCTCAGTCCCACTTTCAGTATAGCGGGAGTGGTATTGCACCTGCCTGGCGGTTTGCCTGGGAGCACGGTAAATCCTGCCTACCCAGCCTGTCGCCAAGTAGTCCTGCCAGAGGGCTGGTCATCTGCACCATATCATATATCATTGTAAATCGTCTGACATACCATCTGCTTCGCCACTTACCCGATACATTCTCTTCTCCCGCTTTTACCACAATCCTCAGTCACTCATTGCTCCAACTGCCTAACATTCGTTCATTCTGCTTCAGCCGTCATTCTTACCCTTATCATTCCTGTAGTCAGCCTTGACTGCATACCATAGCATAGTAAGCTATGGAACTTCAACACCAACAGTCATGCGTGCTACCCGCAGATGTTCGAGCTTCACACCATACACCAGACGAGATCACTTCATCACGAAACCGAAATGCTCTGCAGGAACGATCCGCCAACTGGCCCCATGAATACACCAACACCACTAATTCACCACGGCTCAAGATATCGCGTAGTCCAAGCCCAACAGAAAATGCATACGCGAGACAGTCTCTGGTGGGCGGAAATTACTTCACGGGAAACGTTCACGCACAGCACAGCGGACTTGTGGGCTTCGGCGTCGAGAGGCCGGAAAAACAGATCAGATATGAACTGGAGAGACTGTACAAGATGCTTCAGCGATCGGACAAGTATCAAAAGTACAGGGAAAAGCAGCCTGTCTTGACACCCGCAGAGTTCATCGCGAGAGAGGCTAGAGAAGCAGCAGAGAAGAAGGCTGCGGAGCAACGAGGGGCCGCAAAGGACGAGAAAGAGAAGAGTGTCTGGCCGGAATTTCTGGAGCATGCGTTTTGGAGAGGTATGTCAAGCCGATGTTTTATGCTCCACCACCCTCCCTTGATTCCTTTACGGCTTTCCCAGCATCACTTTGTTGGCCGCAAATTCACTTGACTGACAACGCAACTACAGCCTTGGTCAAATGGCCGCCCATGGGCCGGAAGAAGTATATGCTCGATAGCCAACTACGGGGCCGAAACGAACTTATTCAAGACTCTATCTATAGAGATACGGGCATCAGACGCTGTCGGAAACAGGTTTCCAGCCATCTTCAAGTATTGAAACAACATCTTCGAGATCAGCCTGCTGGTAAGTACTGTCAATACGCCACACCACACCACTTCTCCCTGCAATCACTACCATGCTGGGTTCTTATTTGCCAATCACTGCCATATACTGAAGGCCATCTCCCGTGTCTCGCATGCAGTCCAGTCTAAACGGCTGTGAACTGTGTTTTGATTCACAGGAGCCAACTATACTAGGGGAGTATCAAATTCATGCTAACCACGCACCAGTGCTCGTATATATGGCCACGAAGGAGGATGATAAAAAGCGTCATCGCGGGAACGAATCGTCTCATGCATATCATGCAGCGCATCTGCGTGGCCGACATCACCCGCAACGCACGGCATCCGGAGCCAAGTATGGCTATGACACAAGCAGCCCGCAGATATGGCCTCAATTTGGCGCGTTGCCGTCGAATCTGGCGTTAGGCGCTGGGCTGGGGAATAAGGCATCTTCGTCCCCATACGAGGTCACAGACTTTACAATGTTGGTTGAGGAAGATGATCAGCCGGTGCATTATTTCACCAGGCTTCAACCGAGTGGTCGATCAAGTGACTTGAACGTCAGGGATACGGTCTCCTGGCGAAGTCAGTATCCTGAATTTGATTTCCTCCAATCGGAACTGAGTCAGTGGTCGAAGACGAATCGAAAGGTGTTGGTGTGCGACGCGTCTATCAAAATCATGACCGAGGCGATACCAAACGCCAATCTCTCCATTACTTTCAACTTGCAGTCACAACACGACCTCTCTATGTTCGAGGCTCTGGAATGTACAACTCGCTTCTACGACAGCGGAGACATTGCGCCAGACCCCCAGTTCGACGGCGCACACGCTCACGATCTGAAAGAACACCGTACGCCTTGCGACTATGCACCCGATCCCCATGGTTCGTCTGGCCGCCTAAGGATTGCATTTGGTTCGCGCTTCTGGGTGAACCGTATGCTCAAGTATCAGAGCCTCCGACATAAAGATGAGAATTGCGTCAAGCGATCACTGCTGAGATTAACGGCTACGCAAGACGTGTATGGTATCGAACGTGGCACCCACAAGGCCCAGTGTGTACTCACCATACTTTGGCGCTTTGAACAAACTCGCAGCACCGCCGAAGTAGGCAGCATGAAATGGCGCCCCGTCAGCTTCAACAACTGCCAAACTTCCATGGACCAAAAATGGATCAAGGAAGAAGACCACCACACGGCCCCTCGCATGGATCTCGCCGACGACGCCGCAGACACCATGGACGGCCTCGTCTCTATCCCGGTCGAGAACTCGCTCTATCACCCTTCGACCTTACCGCTAGACCCGTACACTTCACACCACTACACTGTTGAGCCTTCGCACCACACCCAGAATCACGCACAACCCCAACTTTCCCTTGACATCCTCGCCTCCATGCAGCAGCCAGACCTCGAGCACCACTCCGCCTCGGCACCCACCACCGCCACCGGCACAGACTACTCCCAAGGCAGTCTACCCAGCAGTCTATGTCATAGCCAAGACGCCATTGCGAGCTCCAGCTATGCTCACGACGCCAACAATTTCGACTTCAACGGTGGCCACATCACCATCTCCGGCGCGTTCGAACCCAGCATCAATCTTGGGGCGTATGATGGATTCGGTACAAACGCGGAGTTGGATGGACTGCATGCGCTTGCGGGGCTTGATCACGAACATGACAGTTTTGCGGGGTTGGGATTGGCGGTGGGCGAGAATGGGGAACTCATTTCTGTTCCGAGAGACAATGGGATGGGGGTTGGTGCTGTGGGCGCCGTGGGCATTGAGAGTTGCTACTCGACCAAGCCAAACTGGCACCATGCGAATCTCATTTCATCGTTGGAGAATGCGGCGGAGAGCTACCACTCGTACCACCCCAGTCACAACCACAATCCACGGGCTCATCACGATTCGTTGGAAGCGACATCTGGACACGAGTTGTTGCGCAATGGCGGTGTGGGTGTGCATGCTTCGTATGCCGGGGCGAATGAGGAGCTGGTGGCTCATGGGTTGCACGATGGACATGTTAATGTTCATCCTGGACTGTGGAACTTGGCCAGTCCGTTTCATGAGGACACGGGGAGTGGTGCCGTTGGTGGCATCGGAGGGGGAGAGGAGAGGAAGGATGGGGTAATAGGTCCTGGCCTGGGCATGGGTGTCTTGGAGTTGATTGAGAGAGATCAGCGGAGGGGGTATTGAGGTCGGCCTTGCATACGAGGGCGACGGGGTTGTATGTAATGGTGGGTGTGGTGGGTGTGGTTGGTGGTAGCACGACTTGCGTGCATGTTTGCGATAATGATGTTATGATTGTATGTTGTTCATGTGTTATACAGATTAGTTGTGCATCAGACGATATATGAGTTGGGTGTCATGGGATAGAAGGGTGGAATTTAATATCTTGGTAGCATGGTCTTCCAGTGTGTACTGTCGTTCACTAGACTCGAATACAAGTCGGCAACATTAAGGGCTGCAGAGGCTCAATACGTGCATGGAGTTTGGATGATGGAATTGACGAAACATGCACAAGCTGCAAGTTGATCAAAGTACATATGGGCGGGTCGCGCATTTCATGTACGTTGTAGTACGTTGTAGGTGCTAGCTTTACGTTGCTTATCGCGATCTGTGGCGTTATCAGAGCAGACCCCCACAGCATCCCGAAACCGGCGTAGGCTCAACGGCGGACGGTTCTGGTCTCGAGCGGGCTGAGGCGTTGGCGTGCCGTTGGTGTAGAATAGAATTGCAGCGTACGAGTACGACGGCCCAGGAGCAGCAGTCTTACTCGGTCACTTGATTTTTAGGTGGTCCAGAGTCTTGCACGATGCAGTTGTGCCCAAAGGAGGTGTGTGGGTGCCTGTTGCCCCTCGTCTGGTGGTGCCCCCCCCCCTGCTGATAATTGCGTAACAGGTCGACAAGGCGGCCATCTCCCAGCTTGGCCTGCTTGCACAACGCCGCTTAGCGAGGGGGGTCAAGTTGAATCATGCTGAAGCGACGGTGAGTGAAGTCAACATATCACGGTGCTGTGGGAGAGCGGCGCAACTGACGACGGCCAGGCGCTGATTGCGAACAATCTGCAAGAGCTCATCCGCGATGGCAACCATTCCGTGGCGGACCTCATGGCGCTGGGCAGCACCATGCTCGGCCGCCGTCACGTCCAGCCCGAGGTCGTCGCTTCCCTCTCTGCGCTGATGGTCGAGGGCACCTTCCCCACGGGCACCTATCTCGTCACCGTCCACCGCCCCATTGCCTCGGACGATGGCGACCTCGCGAGAGCGCTGTACGGCTCCTTCCTGCCCATCCCCTCCAACGACATGTTCCCCCTGCATGACGCGAGCGCGTACGAGCCGGTCAGACAGCCGGGCGCCATCGTGGCCGTCAAGGGAGCGGCGGGCACCATCACGCTCAACGAGGGGCGCAGGCGGATCCGGCTCAAGGTCAAGAGCATGGGAGACCGCCCTATCCAGGTTGGTCACAGGCACGTGGTTGTGCAACATGGAACCAAGGCGCTGACCAGACAACTCGCAGGTCGGCTCACACTACCACTTCGTCGAGACCAACCCCCAGCTTCAGTTCGACCGCCTACGAGCGCATGGCTACCGGCTGGACATCCCCGCCGGCACCTCGGTGCGCTTCGAGCCCGGCGACAGCAGGACGGTGACGCTGGTCCAGATCGCCGGCAACCAGGTGATCAAGGGCGGCAACCGGATCGCGACGGGCAACATCCACGACTTGTCGGTCAAGGCGGGTATCATGGAGAGGCTCAAAGCAGGCGGCTTCCTCCACGAGCCCGAGCCTGCCGGCGATGCGGCGCACATTGACATTTGCACCATGGAGCGCTCCTCGTACATCACCATGTTTGGGCCCACGACTGGCGACAGGCTCAGACTGGGTGCCACGGATCTGTGGGTCAAGGTCGAAAAGGACATGACCAGGTATGGCGACGAGTGTGCCTTTGGCGGCGGCAAGACGTTGCGAGAAGGCATGGGCCAGGCTGGCGGCCGCTCCGACCAGGACGTCCTAGACACGGTCATCACAAACGCACTCATCATTGACTGGACAGGCATCTTCAAGGCCGACATTGGTATCAAAGACGGCATCATCGTCGGCATAGGCAAAGCAGGCAATCCAGACGTCATGGATGGCGTTGATCCTAATCTGGTCGTGGGATCATGTACAGACGTCATTGCAGCAGAGCACAAGATTGTGACCGCAGGAGGCTTCGACACTCACATTCATTTCATTTGCCCGCAGCAAGCGCAAGAAGCCATCGCCTCTGGAATCACGTCTATGCTTGGTGGTGGCACCGGGCCAAGGTATGTGCCTGCAAGCATGGCTCCATGGTATATATACTGATCGTTGTAGCACTGGTACCAATGCAACCACCTGCACCCCAGGCGAAACCCACATTCGACAGATGCTCCAGGCCATCGATACGCTTCCCATAAACTACGGCATCACTGGAAAGGGCAATGACTCGGATCTTGAACCCCTCCGACAACAAGCAGAAGCTGGCGTCTGTGGTCTGAAACTGCACGAAGATTGGGGAAGTACGCCAGCCGCTATCGACGCATGTCTGACAGTTTGCGACGAATACGACATCCAGACACTCATCCACACTGACACTCTCAACGAGTCTGGGTTCGTTGAACAGACGATTGATGCAATCAAGGGTCGTGCGATTCATACGTACCACACTGAAGGTGCTGGTGGAGGTCATGCTCCAGACATTATAAGTGTTGTTGAGCATGACTACGTTATGCCGTCATCCACCAATCCCACTAGGCCATATACTCGTAACACGCTGGACGAACATTTGGACATGCTGATGGTCTGCCACCATCTTTCGCGCAACATCCCGGAAGACGTCGCCTTTGCCGAGTCACGCATCCGCGGCGAGACAATTGCAGCAGAAGATGTGCTTCACGACCTGGGTGCCATCTCCATGATGTCGTCGGATTCACAGGCCATGGGCCGCTGTGGTGAGGTCATCCTACGCACGTGGAATACAGCCCATAAGAACAAAGTCCAACGCGGCACGCTCAAAGAAGACGAGGGCACGGATGCAGACAACTTTAGGGTGAAGAGATATATTAGCAAGTACACCATCAACCCAGCCATTGCGCAGGGCATGAGCCATATAATTGGCAGCATCGAGGTGGGCAAAGTGGCAGATTTGGTCCTGTGGACACCAAGGAATTTTGGCACCAAGCCATCACTGATTATCAAGAATGGGTGGTGCGCGTGGGCGCAAATGGTATATTTTTCTTCTTCATCAGCTATCAAACACATGACTGACATAGTTGCAGGGTGATCCCAATGCCTCAATTCCCACGGTGGAACCAATCATGATGCGCCCCATGTTCGCCCCAATGGTGCCTTCGTCCAGTATAACATTTGTGTCCCAAGCGTCGTTGGATTCTGGCAAGATTGCGTCGTACGGACTCAAGAAACGCGTCGAAGCCGTCAAGAACTGCAGGAAAATTGGCAAGAGAGACATGAAGTTTAACAATACAATGCCCAAGATGGAAGTCGACCCGGAAAGGTATACAGTCAAGGCAGATGGGATGGTGTGTGAGGCAGAGCCTGCAGAGACTTTGCCATTGACGCAGCAATTTTTCATTTATTAAAATGGGAAAGCTGAGTTTGTTCAACTTTGTACGGGTATGGCTGGAGGCAGTAGATTGATTGTTTGAATCTACATGGCAAAACGCGGGCAGCGTTTGTGCGTTGGAACTTGACTTTTTTTCCTTGGAAAGAATAGATTTCAAAAATCAAAAATGTAAGAACTATCCTTGAGCTTGTAGTTGTCAAAGAAGGCCAGCTTTGACACTCTCTGTAGAGAGTAAGTGGAAAAGGCTTACAAATTTAAGTGGAAAATGAAAACTTTATCGAATGAACGAGATACATCAGCTCTGAGACGTGCAAAATAATTATCATAAGGAATGAGAGATAGTGCAGGCGCAAGAGCGAAATGGACAAAGGCGGGGGGGTGCAGGGCGGGCGCTCAGGGCGCTCTGTTCAAACACGCTCTGGCTGGGGCTGGAGGTGCCCTTGGGACTGGGCATGTGCAACCAAGGTACCGCGCCTTTTTGGAGGGGTTTGCGCTGCGTTCAGGGGGGGGGCCAGCGGAGGGTGGGCGCGGCGTAGTTTGGGGCATATTCCAGGCAGTGGTGCGCAGACTTGGGCACGAGACTGCCCAGAAGCGGGCAGTCGCTTGGGCGAGGCCGCCTGTCACATAACGCGGCCGGTCCCCCCGCCCCCCAACCCCCCGAAAAGTTCGGCGCTCTCTCCCCCCAAACTCCTGCCTCTCCTCGCCCTACTCTCAGCACAACAACCGCCCAGCAAACAGCGCGTCGCTGCAACCATAGTTCCGCCACCACCGCCCACCGCCCACCATGGCACCCAAGCAGAAGCGCGAAGACACGGGCGAGCTAATGGTCTCGATTGAGCAATACACAAAGACGCGCGATTCGGTAGGTGCAACTTTCTATGTCTTGTCCATGCTGCTGCCCTGCGCTGGTGCTGCTGCGACGCGCCTGCCCTCAAGATCTTGTGTCGCGCCTGCCACCACGCCCGCCAGGCCAGCGCGCGTCATGGCGCCACGACGGCGGCTCTGTTGCCTCATGCTCCTCTCATCCTGATCGCCTCGTCGACGCGACTCGGCGATGGCGGTTCCGCAGCATGTCCGTCGTGCGCTGCTGCCAATGCCAAGTTGCATGTCGCGGCCTGGCGTAACAGCGCTGGCGCAAGCTGCAGCAGCATCACCAAGTCGCCCCAGCGCAGCAGCTACCATTGCTGGCGACCACAGAGCACATGCTTACTCGTCTCGCCAGGTCATCGTCGCCCTCAGCAACCTCCAGGGCGGCCTCACCCACGTCCAGAATGGCCTCAACGACCTGCTGCGCGCATACATGCAGCACACGTCGTCGATCCTCGCCGGAGAAGACGGCGACCTCGACAAGCTCCAGATTCCCTCGTCCATCGCAGCGGCTGCTACCTCGGCCATGGACGCTGCAGCTGTCGCCTCGAATGGCGTGGGACAGGTGATCCAAACCGCCAACCAGGTCACGGCCGCCGCGGCCGAGGCCAACAAGGGCAAGAAGCGCAAGCGCGAGAAGAAGATCCGCGATCCCAATGCGCCCAAGAAGCCGCTCACCGCTGCGTTCCTCTACGCACAGCATGCGCGCTCCATCGTCAAGCGAGACCTCGAGCAGTCTCTGGCCCCCGGCGCCACGATTGAGAAGAACGCGGTACAGCTGGAAGTGAACAAGCGATGGAACGAGCTGTCTGAGGAGGAAAAAGAGGTGAGTGGTGGCTAAGCTACCCCCGAGTAATGCGTTGGCTGACAAAGTATAGCAATGGAAGGCATCTTACCGCAACTCCATGGAGGAATGGAAAGTCGAGATGGCCGAGTATGTCGCCAAACAAGGTGGCAATGCCGCAGCCATCCACGACGACGGCGAAGCATCCGACGAAGCCGAGGCTGAAATCGAGGCTGATGCTGGTGCCATTGACTCAGACGACTCGGATGACGAAGAAGAGCCGGTATCCAAAGCCCCCTCCCCACCTGCCAAAACCCCTCGCAAGCGCCAGAAGACTGGTGCTGTGCCAGTCACCAATGGCAACGCCAACTCGCTCCCTGTCCCCATCGCCCCGGCCACAACATCTACTCCCATCCCCTTGCCACCAACATCTCGCCCCGCTATTGTCCCCCCGCCAACCTCCAGCGTTGTTGTTGCTGATACTCCCGCCAAGAAGGAAAAGAAGAAGAGAGCCGCGCCCCAGCCCATCGCCCCTGCGCCATCATCGCCGATTCCCGAGGTGAGCGTCGAAGAGACCGGCGGCAAAAAGAAGAACAAGTCCGGCCGAAGCACGCGAGGGACAGAAGCCGAGATCGACAAAGAGAATGCGGCTGCAGCGCCCAAGGAGAAGAAGCGCGATCGTTCTAAGAGGAAGGCTGAGGCTACATCTGCCTAAGCATCACAGCCTGATCGTTCCTCTGCTCTGCTCTCCTGTCACAAACTTTACCAATGATTGAGCGCAAGATGATTCTGGTGTCACGCGGGTGTCTTGAGAGACGGCGATGAGCGATAACAGTTTACCATAATATGGTTGTGAGCCGATTGTTTCGACTTCACACGACCATTCCCCGTCCGTTCAATATCAAAGGCGGAAATAAAAGAATCAAGCATATGGAGAAGCGGATGGTTGGCTTTTACACGAGGAGGTAAAGAGGAAAATGTCAAGAGTGTTTCGATATCCAATGTTGGCAATACCGTGTGGGTATGTGGCTTGTTGAAGACGGTGGACAATTGCCCTACAAATTTCTTTTCGACGTGCTGGGCGAGGGATGTCTGCCGTGCGAGCGCCTACATAGGGCTCCCGGGATTTACAAGGTTTCCGGCCTCTTCTCGTTTGTGAGAATGGCGCACATGGGGGTGATGGGAGGATAGTTTTTTTTGCTGCCTCCTCGTTTTGTACACTACTAAACAATGCTATTGGCGAGATTTCACCTGATGAGATTTGAATCGCTGCAAATCGTTTTCAAGACGTTTGATTGAATACACTGTCCATGCTCAGACTTTTCTCGTATTTTGTAGAATTGCCTTTGTCTCATTGCTAACAAATGGCAATTTGACTCGTCTTTCCATTTGTTAAAAAGACAAGGCAAGCACAGATGTCTGCTCATACTAAGTTAGTGTTGAAACATTTCTACATGCTTCTCTCGCATCTCTCTCTCTCTCTCACACACACACTAGAAGTTATCTCTATCATGCCACATTCACTAACTAACTAGAATTAAGTCTCTGCTCTCTCATTCCGCCAGATTTACCGCCCTCACCGCCCCCGCAATCAGCACGTCCACAGCAAACGCGTTCTCGCGCAATCACATGGGGCAAGCCAACAGACAACCAGCTGTACCCCACCAAACCAGTAGTTAGTTGCCAACACCCCACAACCTCTAGTCTACCCGGCAAACCGCATCTATGGGTACGGCTAGTCCGGCCGAGGATTTGAAGCGATATTTAATTGTGCCTTCTTCACCATCATCTACGAACTCGAATCCAAGTCTAGCAGCCGATGGTAGCGGATTCACCACGCTCTCAAGTGCTGCTGCTGCTGGATCCAGCCTCGCCTCCCCCCCTCCCAACGGCCCTGATATCTTGCAAAAGCGACTCCACCAGCAAAACTCCCTGACCAACAAAACCCCTGAAATGGATACCGCCACGCCGTCCCCTCTCCCAGACATCCACACCGTAAACGACCCCACCCAACACGGCGTCTTCAAATTAGAAGACTACCTCGCCCCCTACCAAGCCCTCCATGCCGCCTCCCTCCTTGCCCGAGAATCAGACTCAAAAAGCAGCGGCGCAAAGCAAACTGCCTCTGCCACTACCACTGCCACTGCTGGTACTACTAATCCCCCTCACCCCCTCTCCCCCATCGCAGTCGGCGCCCGCACCTCCAAACACACCATCCTCCTGCACGAAAAATACCAAGCCCTCGCCCTGCCCCAGCCGGAATTCACATATCACTGCAGCGAAGCCACAAACCGCGGCTGGAGTGCCGAAGTCGGGTTCCCTGGCTTGGACGTGGATGAGTTGCAGGGCATCAAGGTGGAGGGCGCGTTTGGGAGTAAGCAGGAGGCCAAGGAGGCGGTGAGTCGGGTTGCGTTGGAGGTGTTGGAGAGGATGGTGGGGGAGGGGAGGGTGGGGAGGGGGGAGAAGGCGAAGAGGAAGAGTGGTGTGGTTGGGGTTGGAGGGGATGGGGGGGAGAAGGGGACGGGGCCGAATTATGTTGGGTTGTTGCTTGGTATGTATGGGGTTTCCAGTTCTTTTTTTTTCTGTTAGTTTTTTTCTTTTTGGCACTTGTTGTGTTCAGTCGATGTGTTGACTTTTTGATCTCTCGACCTCTGGACCTCGACGTCTTTCTCACATGGGCATCTTTCTCGGATGTTAATCTTCCATCTTTCTCACATTTCCGTCTTCTCACACACATCGTCCAAGCTCAAAGTGTTTCGCTGACACCAGCGGGAAACAACAGAATTCCAACGCGCAACCGCGTCCCCCCAACCAACATACACAGACTACCAATCCGGTACCCGCTTCGCCTGCCTCGCCTCGATAGAAGGCCACCCCACCCCCTTTGGCTCCCTCACCTCTTTGCACGGGTCCAAAAAAGCAGCGCGTCAGGATGCCGCAAGCCACGTAGTTGCGCACTTCAAAGCGCTAGGAGTATGGCCCTCAGATGCCACGCTCGTCGGTGGAATCAAGAAGAAGAAATGGAATACCCATTCAACAGAACAGCCCACTCCCATCATGGGCACCACGTCACCAGGCAATATCTCCTCAAAGCCAGCCGGCGAATCAAAACCAAGTGACACTGCCAGCTCAGACAATATCACCACCAAAGAATCATTCGCCTCGCGCGTCGCCCAACTTGCAACCCTCCTCTCCCTCTCCACCCCAGAATACACATACGTACCCCACCCCACCGACCCAACCTTCCACTCTGTATCGTGTTCCTTTCGCAACGGCGGACCGCACGCCGGGCCTATTGGCGAGGTGCGAAATGTGCTTGGCAGGAAGAAGGCCAAGGAAGAGTGTGCGAGGCTTGTACTGGCTTATTTGGAGGAGGTGAGGGAGAGGCGACTGGAGTATGGGAGGGAGATGATGAGGGGGGTAGGTGGCGGGGCGATTGTTGGCGAGGTAGCGGTTGGGAGGGGCGTTGAGGGGGAGGCTGTGGGGCTGGGGGGTGGGATTGCTGGTGCTGGTGATGGTGCTGGTGCTGGTGATGGTGCTGGTGCTGGTGATGGTGCTGGTGCTGGTGATGGTGCTGGTGCTGGTGCTGACAAGGTTGGACAAGGCAACGACGCAGCTGACGAGGATGAAAAGGAGGTGTTTGAAGATGCCATGGAATAAGAATGTCTAGTGTCCATGTAGGACGCCTTTGTCGTTGTCAAGTGTAGGGTACACTATTTTTTTTCATGGGTGAAACTCGCGGGAGGAAATCTGATTACCATGCCTGCTGGTATATCTATCGGCTTGAAACAGATCGTTCGTGGGCTCACGGTCAGAGTGTGAGGTGCCTTTTTAGTGGGAGTCGGCCATAACTAAAGCATGGGCATGCAGGGCACGAAGTAAGATGAGATGAGATAAAAAATGCATATGGATTATGATATCTGTGTGGGTTCCGAACCTACCGGTACCTCTAGCGTCGTAAGAAATACCCAGAAATTTGTTCTCGAACGCCAACATCAACACTAGAATAATCAATGTATTTTAATAACGAATACCTATAGTATTACATCTAAGATATTCTAATAGTTTTTAGTATTTCCAACCTTAAACTTACAATAATCCCAACTTGCGTTTCAATGTATTAGTGTTAATGTTGGTGTTCGAAACTCACCCTCTATGAGCAAAATTCCGGGTATTTTTCACGGCGCTAGAGAAATGCCTACCTAGAGTATAAATACCATTTCGTCGTCCCTCTTTTCTCTGGATCTTGTCGGTTTAGTTAACCAGCTGACGTAAGTTACCGTTAAGATATCTTGTCTCTCTCACGACACGGACGCATTGCCCAGGTCAAGCTATCATCACGCACCACTCCAACGTGCTCCGATTGGATCGCCGAGTGATCCAGCTTCTCACGCAGCGGAAATGATGGGGCAATGTGTACATGCAAACGCAGCCGATCCAGTGGCGGTCGCCTTCAGCGCTGGAAAGCTTGTGTCGCATTGCACCTTGCCATTGACGCATTCTGACTGGTGGGCGATGAAAGACGCTAGCAAGGGGCACAGCAACAACGACGTCCATCCACGACGCTGCAACGCTCTCTGTCTGCCAACGCGAAGGACCCGGTAGCTGTAGCTGTTGTGAGATGTGGTAGCGGACGATGGAATTCGTGTGGATGAGCTAAGAAGGTGTCGAGGGGTCGGCGGCCCCGGAGCATGCTTTCCTTTCTGGAAAAAAATGTTTCTTTCCTGCTCCTGCTCTTGCTCCTGCTCCTGTTCCTTCGTCTTCGTCACTTCCTCCGCCTGATGTCTGACGCCTGGTGAGAACATTGTGCCTTCTTTCCCCCTGTGTCATTCGTTACTACAGCGCACGCCACGACGTGACTTCTTCTTTTGTTCCTTTTCTTTTTACTTCTCCCCGTCCTGTGTCTTTCTCCTTCTTCTGTGAGCTAGCTTCGCAGTGGGAAATCCCGTTGATTGTATTCGCTTCTAATATCGCAATTCGTCACGGTTATGAACGCGCGCCTCCTTCTGAGTGTTGACACTGCCTCCTAATATTACACACGGAGTTGCGACGGAAGCATCAACGGGCGACCGGACAGCAAGAGCGTCCTTAGGAATCAGACCACCACGCACTTGCACACTGGATCCAGGAACTTCATACAGACCGAGTACTAGGCTAGGGAAAACAAGTTTCTTTGAATAGGAGAAGACTAGCAGACTCTCGACATACTCAATGCTCGATTGGCCCTGCTGATTTCCATGTCGTCGACATCGCCATGCATTCGTTAGGAGCTTACAACAGTGCGCAATCGAGGCAAGCCCAGATTACGAGTTGAATACATCCCCGGTACGCTGCAATTTGCCTACGCTCACTGCGGTGGTGAAGGGGATTTCTGCACCCACCATGTCGGCTTTCGAATCGTATTCCCATTCACCGCAAGCTGCGGGGACGGTCTCACCACACGTTTACGCTGGCAATCCTCTTACACCTATCCACTCTCCCCACCACTCCATCGCCTCCTCTGCATCTCGGACTCCTGTCCATACTCTTACCATTCACGAGTACCGCAAACAGCAACATACACCTGTCATATCAGAGGGCGCAACGCCTAACAAGGTCCTTCGTCGGAAACCTGCGGCCGCAGCGTTGAATAACGTTGACCGCGCACCTTCAGCCGCAAGCCACACAATATCAGGCTCTGGTTCTTCACTGCGTTCTCTACACTTTACGCAATCAGCCTCTCACCTCTACGCCAGCCAAGTCGCACATTCGCCCTGCGCTCTACCAGACACTTTCTGCCGCTCGCAATCAGTTGAACCTCACGCTCAAAGCAGAAGCATATCCAGCGATTCGACTGCGAATTCACTCAGCAAAGTACGCATTTTCAAGACAAGGAAAAGGTTGCCAAGGCCCCCTGCTGCCACAGGGCTTGTCCTGTCCCCTCCCCCCGTAGATAGAAAATCCACTCGACTGCGACAATCACAATTGCCTGCTGCTTCGAGATTTTCTTCGGAGAATGCCCGTTTAAGCGACACACAAACGACGCCAACGCCTTCGACGTTTTCGCTGTCGCGATTCCCACAACCGCCCCACCACATCGACCCTTCATTCTCTCCGCCACACGATGAAAGAGACCTGTCAAGTATAAGCGCACTTGGCTACTATTCAACGGCACCAGCGACACCGCCCGCTACACCCGCGACTATTCACTATCGTGGCACGTCGTTTGACCTTGTTAATCCTCACGATTCACTTTTGCTACATGAGATTGTGACTCCCTCTCGAGAATTCGACTCCAGCGACTACCTGGGCCTACGCACTCCGGAAGAAGAGTTATTTGCTGAATCCGCCGAAGTGAGTATCGCAGCCAACTACAGTCATGTAGTTGCTGACAATCCAGCAGATGGCGCCTAGGCGAGCACTCTATGGCGATCTCAATGCCGCGCGTGCAGGTATCCTACAAGGGCTCGAAGAGGCGGCAAGCAAGTCGAATCATGAACTGCCGTCTGTGCCGACGCCCACCGCTGTGAGCCCGCACTCATCTTCCTACACTTCACCAATGTACAGTCCCGAGTCCGTCAATGCCCCCTCGCCATTGGCTATTAGGAGGCCGACGAATGCGTCGCGGTTCTCACTCAAGCAACTGACTCGGAGCCTCAGCAAAAAGCTAGGCAAGAGTCCAGCCGGAGAGGACGACCAGGAACTACAAGTCATGAGCAGCGAACCTGCAGCGCCTTGGAAGCTCTCGGGGTATGAGTACGTCTCTACACCACAGGCGTCGTACTTTCCAGGCCATTCATCTCCGATGCGGCCGGCTGGCCCTTCGGAGGCACGGCATACCTATGATACTGTCTACAGTTCGATGTTGCCCGTAGATGCTGCTGATGTAGAGTCACCTTATAAACACGAACAAGACTCTTACGCCGAAGAGCCCTTGAGGTCGCTCATACCGGATGACCCCTCTACACAAGTCGGACGTGCGGATGGCTCGCACTTGTCCATGCTAGAAGACACTACATCTTCAAAGCCATACTACGATGACCTTGACTCGATATATCCGAGTTCTTCTGTCTACACTGGAGATGGTCACCGCCTTTCGCGCTACCAGCAAAGTCTGAACAGCAATGACCAAAGCAAGTCACTACGATACAGCGGCATAGAGGCGAGTGGCTACAACGAAGAGAGCTTTGATGGCTACAGTGACATCCATAGGCAGAGCTACCAAGCATCTAGATCAATGACACAGGACTTTCATCATCAATCCGTCGATCAAGGAAACACAAAGACAGACACAATCAGCAAACTTATCGATGATTATCGTCCTGCAAAGATCGCAAACAACCCGTCGCTTGAAAGGCTTGATCAAGTTGCAGATCAGTCTCCAAAGAGGACAACAGTGGCGAGCAATTACTTCGACTTCTCTCTACGCCCCACGGAGGATACTCGTGATGGCACTGGTCTTCCTAGAATGGGATCAGTCCAGAGCAGACGCCCCACAATCACACGGGACGTTGGTCGACCTCCGCAAGAAGCGCTTCCACTTGCCCCAGCATTCGAATATGATGAAATGCCCTTCATTCCTCCACGCATGGAAGCATCAGGTATACTTTCGAATAATTCCTCGTACTCATATGATGATACTCGCAATCTTCTGCAGATGCGTCAGAGCGGGCTTGCGTTGTCGAACGTTCAGAACCAGACTCTCAAGCCGTCATCGTCCTATGCGAAAACCGAAGAAGGTATGCTGCTTGAGCCATCGTCTTCATACTCCCAGGAAGCGTCAAAGAGTCCACGAGCACCACAAGAGGCCCTTGACGAAGCCGAGAAGATCTTTCAAGAAGCAATTGAGGAGAGCAAGCATGAAGAGAAGATTCCAGCCATGTGGATTAGGCGCAGTTCGGGGAGCCAACTTCTTAGTAAGAAGATGGCGGATCGGTCCTCAGGAGTGTCATACAGTGATGCTACCAGCTCGGCTAGGCACAGCAAGGACGTGGCAACGGACAAGGCTGATTGGGAGACTGTCGCTGGCAACAGCCCAGACAGGCGTGAATCGCTTGATAGTTTCGCAGACTACAGCAGCAGCGAGAGTAGCCAAAACCTCGAACATGAAGCAGAAGACCTCCTACCGTCCTGGGATCCCAATTATCACCAAGATTCCTCAAACTACAACCACCAGAACCCTGTACGAAATCACTTTCCGCTTGAGTTTGCTTCTTCACCACCAAAGATGAACGCTCATGCCAGTCCTCGAACCGAACCCACGCTGTCAACGTCTACTCCAGTATCGAGCCCTACTGGTTCAAGGACTGCGCCTATACTTGCCTACAACGATTTACCCGAGCAGGTGCGTGGCCTTGAGGCAGTCAATCAACCCTACGTCTCGGCTCCATGGGCAGATCCATATGCTTTGAGTGACAAGGAGACCGAAGAGTTGTTGGCTTCGGGTCCCAACGACGACATTCTTGTTGATGCCGACACTGGTGCCCCGGAACGGTCTTTGCATATCGACGGTCAGTATCAGGACCATGACGCACCACTAACATCCAGCTCTGTTGGAAGTGATTTCGTCAACGCTGTCAAATTGGACCGTGTCAATACATTCGAGAAACGCTCAGTTGTGGGACCCTTGGGAAACCTCACGGGAACGCCACATGGTACTGGCATGCAGAACACTGGCAGTAGTATTGCGGACAACAGCAGCCCTGGTATGAAACTCAGCTCCATGATAGCTCGTAACAGCATGCGAAACGGACGTACAGAGTACGCCGGATTCTACGCCTCGCCCTTCCCAGCTGAGAGCAGCACCACCCGCATTAGCCCACGTCGACCTCCGAAGCCGCTTGATGATCGCACGCCTTCAGAGATCACTCTCTTCCCAAGGGAGAATGACGGTGAACCAGTCCAAGAAACTCCGTCTCCTGTTGAGAATCGTCGCCGCCCCATGCGCAACTCAACAACGTTCCACAACTCACGGCGCATTAGTCGTTCCGCTGTGCCTGGCCAGACGAAGTTGCGCCAGATGTTTCTCGCAGGAGATGGTCGAGATACCATGTCCAGTCAGGGTACAAACTTTTCTCGCTTGATGGCTGGAAGTCGTCCGTCTACAAGTGACACAAACACGCCTCTGCACCCAACCCATCTCAACATGGACGCCTTTGCCACTCGCAACATTGTTGCTCATGAAAGCTCACCCCATCTTCTCTATCCCGAGCGTGAGCACAACGCCGAGGATGAAGCCCATCGTCGCAAGCTATCTTGGCTCATCTTCGCCATGTTTTGTCTGCTTCCGCCCTGCATCATCTTGTTTCGTTGGTTCGGGGACAGGCTGATGGTTTCGCTCACAAAAGGCCGGCTGGGACATACTACTGCCACGTCGAAGCGCGCTGCCCTGATCGCTGGAGTTGCCGTTAATGTCGGACTGGTCACTGCGATCTTGGTTCCAGTCATGGTTTGGTATGCAGTGAAGGTTGTGTGAGGGGATAGAAGAGAATGCAATAGCGTGGATGGGTTATGTGTTGGTTTGGAGCAGGGTGGTGGATAATGCACGAATTGATTCGTTGAGAGGAATTTCCTTTGTTTGTGGGTTTCGTTTACACTGCACGCAAAACCCGGGTCTGGCGTTCGGTCGGATAGTTGGGGCGCGGAGTCATTATCATCTCGGTCATGACTTGACTTCGCACGAGCGAAGGCTTGTTCTTTCGGGCTTGCATGGTTGGAGGAGTTTATTACAACCATGTTTCATCAGGGCCATGCTTGCGGAACTGAGCGACGCCAATGCGGCCGCCGAATCAGTTTTTTTTTCGTCTGTTTATTGGTCTCATTTGGGATTCATCTTGCGGGCACAATCATGGCGTAAGGCAGATCTTAGTGCAATATGTAGGATACCTGAACTGGCCAGGGTAATGGAATTGGAATGAGATGTTTGGCAGCTTTTCATGGGCCGTGTTGACATGTGCTTGCTTGCACTCATGTCGTATGATTCGCTCGACTTGGCATTTGCGGTCGTTGCTGCGATCTCTCTACTCTAATTGAAGGTCTGAATGGATATTTTGCTAGTCGTGGCAGAGCAAAAATAGCACGGCATAAGAAGACATCGGAGAGATTTATGGATCTGGTGGAGGAGGCTTGGCGAACCCTTATCGATATGGAGCTCCCAAGGTTGATGGGTCCAAACTCACATAAACATTCAGACTGCATTGTCGTCAGCCACGACCAATTGCATTCGACACAGCGACTCGATTTCTTCTTCCAATTACCTTGCTAGGACAAATCTGCAAGCTGCTTGATCATTTAGTGCTAGCCACATCTTGCAAATAGAAGCATGCCCGAGCAATTGATACCGATAGATCCGCCACCGTCTTATGAAGATGCACGGAAATCACCCGCACCCGATGGTAAAGGCACACCCATAAGCAAAAGACCGCCTCCAGGACCGCCTCCGCCACTTAATCTCCCTGCATTGAACGAACTGCGTAACAGCAGAGTAGTATTAGCATCTGCCTCGCCGCGAAGGAGACAGTTACTAGCACAGGCACGCCTCACCACTCGCCCTAACATGACATCCCCCCTTCAAGAAAGAATCGCGCCTAACTGCCCACAACTAGATCGGCCTAACAAACATCGACATTTGCCCGTCCAAATTCCCCGAAAACCTCTCCTACGACCTCGGCGCGCTAAACTACGTTCTTGAAACCGCGTCGGCCAAAGCCCGCGATGTGTACATGGTGGAAATCGACAACAAGGAGCGAGGCGAGCCGGCGATTGTGATCGCCGCAGACACGATTATCGTTTCACACGACGGACTGATATTGGAGAAACCGCGGAGTGAGGCGGCGCACTTGGCCATGTTGAAGATGCTGAGGGATCAAGGGGAACACAAGGTCATGACTGCCATGGCGGTGATGAAGCCGTTGGAGACGGCAGTTGCGCCGGGCTATAGGATGGAGACACATGTTGAGGAGACCACTGTTGTTTTCGATAAACAAGGTGAGAAGCCATCCAAGCCAAGCCAAGCCAGGGTTCACAGAAAGGAGGGACATGGAGCATGCTATGCTAATGCGATGCAGTGTCTGACGAATTGATCCTTGCATACGTCAAGACGCGCGATGGCAACGACAAGGCGGGTGGTTATGGGATACAAACTGCAGGATCGGTTTTGATTGAGAGGATTGAGGGATCGTATGATAATGTGGTTGGGTTACCGCTACGTTCGCTGCTGCGGTTGATAGAGAAGGTCATGGAGCCTGAGGAGGGTGGGGACGATGATTTGTTCGTGGATAGTACCGAGGATCAGGAGTAGTGGGTGGGTTGATGCCAGCAGTTTGGGAGTCACCGCACGACACAATACCATTTATCGACTGACTTTCTTGTCGTGTGCAGGATCTTGAAAATCATGGCAACGGAACGCGGTGCCTACAGTCATGAGGAGTGCTCGTTTGTTACGATTACACGAACGAGTACGGCGTGCTGAGCCATTTCTAGCGGCGTCATCTGGGAACGAGACCACTGTACATTGCGGTACTCTACGCAGGTAGATGACTAGGTACATCTAAAGCTGCAACAAAGGCCTACTCTACGTACCACGACTGACGGACGATCTATCCGCCCGCTGAGGATGCAGGTCGTCGAAAGGGGCCTTGGCAGTGCTGTCACACTAGGTGCCTTCAAGAATCTATGCATGTCAGAAGCCAATCGTGACTGTTACTCTATTTAGATGCCGCCAACGCCAACGCCAACTGCTACAAGAAACTTTGTAAATGATCCTCTGTGCATGTAAAGCACATACTACAAACGATTTCGCCCTCCCCTCCTCCCACGCCCGTCATTACAAATGCTGGCCCCACTTGCCTCGGCTCAGCCCTACCCACTTTGCGGGCACCTGTCCACGTTGGTCTCTCGTCCGTCACGCTTGCACCGTTGTTGCCCCTGGAAATGCATCTTTCTCGCAGCTTCTGTAGCAAGACCTTGGTTGAAGTTTCTGCTTTGAGCACTTTGGCCCGTTCGACATTGTTGGCTGGGCTGGCTGGCCCGAGGCATTGTGCCAGATGTGTGTGAGGCTTGCCGGTCAGTGGCCGATGCCATGGGCTTAAGGGTGGAGAGAGAAATTCACGATGATGCAATCAGGGTCCAACTCGGCGGCCAAAGGGCCCATTGCTCAGCTAGGAGTTACCACCGGCGCAGAAGCTGGTGTAGGTAGGTATATGTAGGCCGGACGCGCTGCTGCTGTTGCTTTGGTTTTCCGACTTCAATACTAGACAATTCTTCTGTTAACTTATACTCGACCTACTCCATACGCCCTCACACTACCCCACCAAGCAAAACACACAAACATCACCACCACTACCATGGTCCAAAATAAGGGTCTCATCTTCAAGCAGGTGCCTGACGGCTGGCCCGTCCCCGGCAAGGACCTCGCTATCGAGGACCGTCCCATTGACCTCGACCAGTCCCTGGCCCCAGGTGCTATCCTGGTCAAGAACTTCTACGCCTCATTCGACCCCTACCAGCGTGGCCGCATGCGCGCCCCCGAGTCAAAATCCTACTCGCCGCCCTTTGAGCTCAACAAGCCCATCACAAACTCTTCCATTTTCAAAGTAGTAAAGTCCAACAATGACAAGTTCAAGGAGGGCGAAACTCTCAAGAGCAAGAGCGTCACCCCCATTGAGGAGTACAGTGTGCTCGAGAAGGACCAAGCAGATTTATGCTACAAGCTCGAGAACCCATACAACCTGGACCCCAAATACTTCCTCGGACCCCTTGGCATGCCCGGCCTCACAGCCTGGTCCTCCTTCTACGAAATCGGCCAGCCAAAGAAGGGCGAAACAATCTTCATCAGCGCCGCCTCTGGCGCCGTCGGCCAGCTCGTCGGCCAACTCGCCAAACACGAGGGTCTAACCGTCATCGGTTCCGTCGGCAGCAACGACAAGCTCTCCTTCATCACCAACGAGCTCAACTTCGACGCCGGCTTCAACTACAAGACGGAGAAGCCCGCCGATGCACTTGCCCGCCTCGCCCCCAACGGCATCGACATCTACTACGAAAACGTGGGCGGCGAGCAACTCGAAGCCGCCATCAACGCCATGAACAACTTTGGCCGCATCATCGCCTGCGGCATGATTTCCCAGTACAACACAAAGCCCGCTGAACAGTACCCCATTCGCAATCTCATGCAGGTTGTGGCCAAGCGCCTCACCATGCGCGGCTTCATCGTCGCAGACGCGAATATGGGGCCCAAGCACCACAAGGAGCACCAGGAGAAGCTGCAGAAGTGGTTGAGTGAGGGGAGCTTCAAGGCCAAGATTAGTGTGACAGAGGGTATTGATAATGCGGTGCAGGGCTTCATTGGGATGCTGCGCGGGGAGAATTTCGGCAAGGCGGTTTTGCAGATTGCGGAGTTGAAGTAGAGAGTAAACTTTGCATGTTTGTGGTGCATGCATAGTTGAAGCTTAGATTTTAAGTCTTTGGGAATTGAATATACATTCATTGATACCTAAGTTCTAGAAGAATGTATTACTGTAGTTCAATGGGACTTTGAAAAGAAGTTTCAATTGATTCATATTACAACGGCTAGCCTTTAGTCCAGGGGAAGGCGAACCTGTCTATCCACCACAACACCTTGTGTATTAATTCTACCCTTACTATTTTAAACTTGACAAGTTGATTACCTCCTTACTCCTTCTCACTCTGTACTCCTAATGCTCGTAGCCTTAATGCCTTCACAACAATAGAAGCGCAGAACCTCCCTATAACAGAACACTACGTGTAAATTTTTATAGATTCTCAAGACCGTAGCTTTTGTGTGGAAGAATCTCTAGGATCTAGCGGTGATGTCGCTTCCGACGACTAAGACTAATACTTCCGCTAGAGGGTTGTTACTTTAGTCACACAGACACGGATATCTCAAAAAGTCACAATGTAAGCGCGAGTGAGTGATTAAGCTTTTGCCGAGACATACAAGCTACGGCTATTTAGAGGGATCCTTGTAGTTAGTTAGTACTTTATGCAAGCTGGTAGTTTCAAACCCCCCCATAAATTAATTACCGAAACAAGGGGGTGCCTACAGTACGTCACTTGAGGATGCTGTTCAAATTTGCAGAGTGGTGGGTGGTATTTCGCATAAATGGGTTATATTGTCCCCGCTGACAAGAGTGGGGACAAACGAGGTGAAATGATTTCGGCAATGCAATGCACTGAACAATTGTCCCCGTCTTTTACTGCATATCTTTGAAACGAGGGTCCTATATGTCCGGTGCGAAGATTGTAGGTAGCCTAATATCTTCCGCCTATTTACCCCCGTATTTAACCTCCTTGGCCTACATAGACTCAGAGTCTTGTCCGTCACCAAGCTTCACCAAGCCTCGCCAAGGGCATTTTACTACTCATCCACAAAAGTATTCAATCATGCTTGCCTTGTCCACCCTCGCCATTGTTCTATCGGGCATTGCCAGCACATTGGCCGCTCCGACCGCTGAGCCCGCAGCCGATCTTCCAGACTACGAGCTCGCGACCAAGAATCTAGCGCGTCGCCAGGACTACAACCAAAACTACAAGACCAGCGGCAGCGTCAACTTCAGCCCCACCAGCAACGGGTACTCTGTCCAATTCTCCAACGCCGGCGACTTCGTCGTCGGAAAGGGATGGAAAACAGGCACCAATAGGTATGTAGAACCCCCCCCCCGTCCGTCCCAACTATTTCACACATACTCGTAATAATTCAATGACCTTGACACTTGACAAAAACCTAACCCCCTGCACACAGAAAAATCACCTTCACCGGCTCCACAACCGCCACATCCGGCACAACCCTCGTCTCCGTCTACGGCTGGACCACCCAGCCCCTAATCGAATACTACATCCAAGAATACACCAGCAACGGCGCGGGCTCGGCCCAGGGCCAGAAACTAGGCTCCGTGACCTGCGACGGCGCCGTCTACGACATTTGGAAGCACCAGCAAGTCAACCAGCCGTCGATTGCGGGGACGGCGACGTTTTGGCAGTATATTAGTAATCGCCGCGATAAGAGGGCCGGGGGTGGGACGGTGACGACGCAGTGCCATTTTGAGGCGTGGAAGGCGCTGGGGCTGGATTTGGGGACGCATGGGTATCAGACGCTGGCTACGGAGGGGTGGGGGAATGCGGCGGGGAAGTCGCAGTATAGTGTTAGTGGCTCTTAGATAGGTTGGGTACTCTTGATCTCTGGCGTCAGTCGGATTCATCGTCTTCTTCTTCTTCTTCTTCTTCTTCTTCTTCTTCTTCTTCTTCTCAGCAAGCTGGACCACGGTGCCGAAGTACTGATTGGAATGACCCAGCAGGTCATGATGGAGGAGGTTCTAGAGCTCGGATTTTGTTGGAGTTGAATGCTATTTCAGACTAGCTGTGTATATCAACTTGAGAAGCATGTTTTATTTGGCGGTCGCACGGGCATGCTATACTTCAGTCACTGCCATTGTCTTGTGCAAGCTGCATTTCGTTTCAGTCCATTCGAGTCGTTGTAACCCACTGTCGTGTGTGGAGTAAGACCTAATCATTCAGTTATTGAAGTGTAGGTCTTTGATGTTGGATTGCTACGGTGTTTCGGGTATTGAATCTCTACCAAGATATCTCATATACGCAGTAGGACCTAGTGCAATCAAAGACTACATCACTGCGTGGACGAGAAAGGACCAATACCGGGGTTGAGTATATTGGCAGAATGTCTGGACTTGATTCACAAGCCCCCCTCAGATTTAGTACCCGTACAGGTTGACACGTTCGTTCGTCGACATGCGAAGCTTTTTGTTCTCCTTGATGAGCATAGCGCGAATAACCCACGCACACCCAATCGACAATGTGGCGAAAGCAGCTGAAGCCCCAAACCCGATACCGTACCTTGGCTCGTCGTAGTCAGGCCAAAGATATGCTCCATAAATATATCCGATTTGACCTCCGACGTTGGTCATCCCAAGTACGACCTGATGGAAATTAGCGTCTTGGCAATTGTTTTTGTCAAACATGGCTCTCGACTCACAGCTTTCTTCTCCTTTGTTTGACTGAGAGTGGACGATGCCCATCCGATGATGACCGAGTTGACAGAGTATGCGCCAATGGGGAAGATAAAGCAAGCCACATATCGACCCGCGGTATCCAACGTACTGGCAGCGATCACAAATCCGACGACAGCTACAAGTAGACCGATAGTGATGTGCCAGGTACGTTCATGCATGCGGCCGGAGCTCCAACCGGTCATAATACCAGCTACACCAGCAAGAAGGAATGGTGGGCAGGTCAGCACCAGGGTAATCGTCCTGTTGAATCCAAGGGTATTGACGACACTGAAGAGAGTTAGTGTTGCACGTGTACAGCCAAAAGTCAGAGTATGGGTACTAACGTTGGGAAAAACGAGTTGAATGAACAGGCGCTCAAATGGAAGTTCTGCATCAGGCAGAACAACCACGTTCGCTTATCGCGACACGCTTGTCGTAGTCCTTCCATGGGACTAACTGGCTCTGAAGAGTCACCAACACGGTCGCGCTCAATACGTGCATGGGCCATTTCGCGCTCGTGAGGTTTTAACCAAGGAGTCGTCAGCGGCTCATTAGGAAGTAGGAAGAAGCCGAAAATGGCCACAAGACCTGTTGCTGCACCTTCACTAACACTATTGTGAGAATGCGTTCGAAGAAGTTGCAATGATGGACTTACACAATGAATAGCCATCGCCATCCGGCAAGACCTCGAAGTCCATCCATTCCTGCAAATACACCTGCAGCGATCAAGCCAGAAAACCCGGTAGCTAAAATCTGAGCGCAGTAGAGCAAAGCGATACGTGTGGCGACCTCTGAATGTCCTGATTAGCTTCATATTGCCGAAAAAGAAGGCTAATCACGCTGTACCTTTGCGGGTATAAAAAATCGAGAGCATGTACGTAGCGCCCGGGTAAAACTGTGGTTATATTAGTATGTGCAGCTAACGCTTCCCCTTCGAGTCGAGAATCCTACCGGCGCCTATGATTATAGTTAGCATAACCATTTCGGATCCTCAGGAGCAACATGCTGACCTCTGTGATACCCAGGAAGAACCTGCAGGCCACTAGTCCACCAAAGTTTTGTACCAAGGCTGTGCAAGCGGATACTATGGCCCAAATGAACATCCACGCACTCATGTAGACGCCCGGCTTGATTCTCGTTATGAGCATATTGGACGGAATTTGCATTACTGAGAGAATCATTAGCATGCGTTGGCGCGCGGAGTGGTTGGGGCGGATGAAACGTACGGACATAGCCGACAAACAAGATTGAGACAGCTGTGTTGAATTGTACACCGCTCATTCCTAGGTCATCCTCAAGGTTGTTCAGACGGGCCTGTGCGATGGCGTTTCTGTGGAAATCAGTCAGCTCAGGAGTCTGACTGTTGCGTGGACTAGCGTGGTGGAGTGGGGTGGAGTATAGTGGGATGGAAGTGGGAAGACATGGGGTCACAAAACTTGCCTGTCGACATAGTTTAGAAAGTACATGATACATAATGTCGGCTGATTTTCGCGTCAGTTCGTCAATGATATGCTTGTGACAAGGTAGTCGTTACCATCAGCCTCCAGTCGATTTTCCTCACCAGCGCAATCTCAGCTGGATCAGTCTTCGCTTCTGCGCCGGTATAATCTGCATTTTCAAGAGCCACAGGATGCTTTTCGCTACTCAAGTCTGTCTTGTCCTCGAAAACAGCAGACGGCTTCTGGTCTTGTGTCGTGACATGAGTCTTAGCGTCCATGGTACTGAAATGGCGGAGTATGATGAAGGAGCCTGAGGAACAGCAAGGCAATCAGCCATGCGACGCACCATACATATATTTTATCTTCGTCTGCCATCAAGTCCTTGGCGGAGGATGGTTCCAAGCTTTTCCCCGCACCAAGTACAACCGTAAGGCGCCCCTGCCGCTGAGCTTGGCGATCGAGCGCCTCCCATCATTCGTGCGCCAGTGGGACGGCCAAGGTTTGTCGGGCATTATTCTGCACCCGGCATGACAACACTTCGACGTTTGAACTGCTCACTGTGGGGAATCTGGGGAAGAACTAGGAGCCGTTGTGGGATTAGAAATGGCCATGGAGCTGCGATAGTTCGGCAACACGGTTGTCAGCTGCATGTACTACCTAGTTTGTTAGGTTTCTCCGCTGACCAGGTTGCGAATGGGTCATAACTGAGCAATTCCGGCGGTGTGTTAGGCATGTACACATGTACGACATCCCTGCGTGTGGCACCAAAATTTGACGGAGGAAAGAAACCAATCGGAGACCGCAACCGCATCTCGTCTTGCATCGCATAAAATCACTGTACTAGTTGTCAATTCTTGGACGATATGTGGACTCCTTACCCGACCCATATACATATTGTGGTGACATGGTCAATAAGATCTCGTATCTGTATATGCCTGCGTCTAGCAGTTGGTCTCGAAATGGTAGTCTACTTGGCCGTCCTTGATCGCAGGAAACACACCAGCATCGATTAGGTCGAAGGCGTCCCATTCAGCTGAGCTTTCTGTCTTGAAGTTCCACCAAAACCAACCTTGGGTCTTGTTTTCAAAGGCTGAGATTTGCGCCTCAATATACTTCCTGGTCTCATTCTTGTACGACTGTGGCCACTGCTTGATATCGTTTTGCCAGCCGCAGTTGCCGACCTTGGGCACGTTGTTCAGGGTACCGTCGTATCGTGCGCCACGCCCGTAGCCATTGAGGTACCTTGCGCAATCTGTCATGGCACCTGTCCATTCACCGACGACTATTGCCCCATGTCAGTACTCTCTATTGTGTTTGGAGTCATGCGAAGCTTACAAGTCCATTTGTCTGCACCGTTGTAGCTGTCCGCATTCGTGCACACGTATTCCGTATGCTCAGCGGGCGACCACTGAATGAAACTGTTGTCAAATATTTGGTACTCGTGGTGATCAAGCGCAACATTCTGTGCACCGTTGTCCGAAGGAGTGAGAAATCCATTCCATGAACTTGGCGGCATGAATCCATCTCCTATGATGACCGGCGTGTCCGAGATGTCTCGGACCTGGCCGTACCCATCGCGATAGAACTGTTTGGTCACGTCCAATTTGATCTTGTCTTCCCAGTACTGCGCGGGCTCATTCAAGATTTGGATACCGACGATCACATCTTGGAGGCTGGGCTGCGCATATTTCTCGGAGATAGTTTTAAGCACCTGTAAGGTCTGCTTGACGGTGTTGCCAGTCTGCCAGGTGGGAACATCGATCCTTTGGCCTGAATTGTCATATCCGTTTTGAGAGCCCGGTGCGCCATGGAGGTCAATTACAATCTTAAGTCCCAGGAGACGTGCCCAATCCACCGCAGCATCGATATAGACAGCAGCACCTGTAACATAGGGCGAGTCGAACGTGTCATATGCCCAGTACCCAACGGGTATGCGTACTATGTTGAATCCAGCCTCTTTGATCTTGTTGAAATCCTGCCACGTGACGAAAGAATCCCAGTGCTTGCGAAGAACTGCGAGGGCAGCATCAGGGCCCAGTTTTTCGGAAAGTGTGTATTCATCCACAATGTCTTTCTTCGGCCGGTTCTTGTTGGCGGCATCGAAAATGGAAGGTGTGATCCAGCTATCGCAAAAATTAGTTTGCGTGTCCCTAGTTGTGTCACAGCAACTTACGGCTCCAAAACCAGCCATCCTCCAATATTTACTCCGCGGATCTTGTCTGTTCCCCATCTGAAATCGACACCTCGCTTCTCACTATGCAAAGTCAGTGCCAACTCCCTGATTGCATCCCTATGGGCTGATTACGATGGGTTCAGGTGGACAGGTTTCAGCGTGAGAAGGAGAGACACGCGCAAAGAAGTCGCAGCATGTGCGGGAAAAACTTACGCTGGAGCGGCAATCCCGGTAGCCAATATGGATAGCGCTGCGATTGCATGCGTGAGTATCATGATGTGATGGTAAGCAGTATTAGAGTAAGAGGCTTGCTAACTTCGACTGAAAATGTGGCTGTATTGTTTGTGATAAAAGATCGCGCAGTTGCGCGTAGAGTGGGCCAACAACAACAGATCCACTCTCGGTGTTCGCTTACGGTATTTCCTTGCAGCTATTGCTTCGTCAAATCGCACCTGCTACGTGAGAATCTGATCCGCGCAGGCAGGGAGGATGGAGGCAAGCGTGAAGAACACGCGATCGAAAGCCGAGATCTGCGGCACGTCTCTTTTCGACCGCACTATTCATCAGTCGTGTATACACCAAGACAAGACTGATCTGATCTGATAGGGTCTCTATTGCCGATGCTGAGCATTGTGATATCGCGTCGTCCCTTGCTTTGCTGTAGTGATCTCTTCGTTGCGGGCTAGTGAAGCCTGTAACTTAACTTGTAGCTGACCACGTCGGTTCTGCAAGTGCGCTAAAACATAGCAAACAGTAGACAAACATCTGGTTTTTGCAAACTACGTGGCACATTTCTCGACGGTCGGGAAGGGGCTTGATCATTAGTATTATTGATTCGCATTCCATCAAAGGGTGGGCCGTGGGCAAGATACTTGAACTGCCGCAGGATCCGGACTGACATGCTCCCCTGGCTGTGCACACCAGCTAAGGTGACACTGCATCGTTCGGGTTTTACAAACTCGGAGGAGAACCATGTGTTCGCATTGGCCAACTTGCGCTCCCTAGCATCAAATGTGCCATTGTACCAGACTTTGAGGCTGGCGATGAATCTTCGACATGACCCACCCCATTATTTTGAGGCACTCAATCAGCACAGTTGACTGATCCGGTCGACCAACTGCAAAATCTGCTTGGCAAAATATTTGAGACGGGTCGGGTATATCACGGAATCAGGTCCTCGAAGCTCGGGAGAGGTGCGATTAAGGTGCTGTCTGTGAGCGTCATTACTGGATTGCAACCGGCCAATTTCGTACATGTACATACCATGTAAGCATATCGCGAAAATTATCTCTTGTTGCTGACGATACAGTCTGACCTTTCGGTTTTCTGGAAGAACCAACCACCCAGCCACAGGAAGGCAGGGATTGCACCCACACCAGACAAGAGACCCAAAACCCAAGCCATTGTATCCCAGCCCCTAGCTTCCGCTACAAAGCCTGCGAGTAATGGGCCAACCATGCATCCTGCCGCAAATGCGACATTGAATAAAGCATAAGCCTGAGCATAGGCGCCACCTTTGCCGAATCCAGGATGGCCCTTCAAGAGCATGCTCTTCTCCTTGGCTTCGACAACGCCAGAGATCTCCGCCATGACTGGGGGAAACGTGAGTGCGAAAGACAGTCCTACTACTGCGAGTAACACACACAACAACACTTTGTCGCCAATGCTATTGTCGTTTATGAATCGCAAACAAACGAGCGGAGGAACGGCAGTGAGGAAGCCGACCACCACGAAGTAACGGCCACCGAACTTATCGCTTAGCCAGCCAAGTAGCGGGGCCAGGAAGGTGGGAATTACAAGTGGAAGGAACAGAAGCGCTGCACCTGTTGATGTCCAGTTGAAGATGTTGGCAGCATGAATGGTCAGGACCGAGTCAAAAGAGGTCGTGAGGGCAGCTTGGACGAGAGCGCAGAAAAGCGATGCTAGTAGACGACGAGAGCAAAGTAATGACAGGACTGGAGGAAGATGATCGCGGCGCCGTTGACGAGGGGACGAAGATGGTGCAGGATGAGGTATACATCCGTCCATCGGCATACCTTTCTCAGTATTGGAAATTCCATCGCGAGGGGTGGGTTCTGTATCAGTCGTTACAGCGTTGCCAGAGTCGTTGATAGCAGTCGCTGCTGCTACACGTCCCATAGCATCCGGATCCCAACGAGCCGCAACTTTCTTCTCTATAAGCAGCAATCGAAGAACGATATCGACACCAATCAACGCATACGCCATACCGAATACGGCGCCATATCCAGCGTGATCATACACCACGCCTCCCAGTAGCGGAGATAAGAGCAATCCTAGCGACATGCCAAGACTGAGCCATCCCGTAGCTGTAGCAAGTCGTTCTTGGGGCACAGTATCCGCCAAGAGAGCGAGCCCAACAACCCAGCTACAGGTTGTTAGTGATTGCAATGCATCAAGTGAGCATACATACACAACAGCAGCCGACGCTCCTTGTAATATCCGGCCAGCCACCAGCATCCCCGTGGAGTTACCGACGTTCAGCAAGGCAGTCGAGCCTAAAAGTGCCAACAGACCCAGTAAAAGCGGCATTCGTCTAGAAGCACCCCGATCGGCAAGCCAGCCACAAATTGGAGAAAAGGCGAGCAAAGCTGCCCCGTAAATGGCCACGAGAACAGTCACCCAATATTGCACTCGGCTTTTATCCACGTGACTGCGCGTTTCAAGGGCGAATGGGATGACAGGCACAATGACCCCATATAGGAACATGTCCTACAGCTAATCAGCTACAATTTTCCACATGGACGGCTAGCCTCGTAATCGTATACGTACTGTAAATACTGCCAACGAAACCGTTCCGACAATGAAGGCTTCTGAGCTTCTCAGCTTCAGCATAAATGGCGGTTTAGAGTCATGCTGTGTCAATGACGACAACCACTTGAGACGCGCCATTTTCCTAAGATGATTGTTGGTCTCACTCTTTCTGTCCAACCGCTGGCCTCACGGTGCACTCAGTAAGTCTCGAATATACAAGATGCAACACGAACGATGGGAGGAGGCTTTTCAATCAAGGCATGAGATCAAGACACGCCAAGAGCCGCGTCCCGCGGATGCCGCGGTCATTGTTGACCGGCGACCCCACAGAGCTTGTCCAGCTCGTCCGTTGTATCCCCTTCACTTTTGTTTGGACACTTGAAATTGTTTGCAACGACTATCGTAATGGTCGACACAACACAAATGTTTGACGTGAAGACAGCACTCGTGGACGGCACTACCGTTGCAGATGCCAATCGCGGCCCGAGGGGCCTCCGGGGCTGGGTCCCGAGCCCTGGACGTCGCTTCCGAGTGCGTGGTCCCACGTGGTACTGTGCTTCAGCCCCGCCGCCACTGCAGTCAACAACAGTAGCATGACACGATCGACGAGATTCTTCCATTCTGATCAGACATCATCACGACCCACTCTCCTTGTCAACATACTTTGTACGCTGAATAAAGTTACACGACAGAGTGGCGTGCCTGAACATGTAGGTAGGTAAGCCGACTACTATGCCAACACGCGCCCGAAGTTTAAAACCCATAGGTGGAGAATTACATTCTCTGCCCGTACCCAGAGAGATAAGCCCGCCACCATCTTATCACACAGAGCCTTGCAAGAAGGAAAGTTCCCATGCTGTCTACTAATGCAGACACACTACTTTGGTCAACAGCTCCAACGCGGGCTCTGGCCATCGGTCTAAAGACTAAAAGGCATGAAGGAATAGACTAGGTAGATGGCGACGACGATTTCGGATCTTGGTAGTCTACCTATTGCAACTTAACCGAGCAATCGGTGGCTTTATTGAGCCCTCAAGAGTCGAGACTGGGGTGTGGCTCAATCCGCAAGAGGATGGCTGCATCCTGCGGCTGCGCCCCCCCAAGCAGTGTCTCAAAGCACTCGAAATCTCGTCCTTGGTATCCCAATCAAGCTATCGCTGAACGCGAGGAAGAGTGGAGATGGGCGAAAACAGTCTGACAAGGGCAAGCGTTGGATGACGGACTACTCTACAACGTATAAACCTATCAGACTTTAGTCCCTCTAGTAGGCTGGTTTAACTAGCCTTGCTTGAAAGTTTAAAATATCTACATCCTACACTACTCTACTAAACGTCCGCTAAACTACGCTTAATTATCACACCTTTTCACACCTAGATATACGCCTAACTTAATTGTTGTCACATGCCATCTTATATCGCGTGGCCTTGTGTGACCCTGCGTAGCCTCGCGGTCATTAGTATGAATGTGGTAGTGGTGGTGGAGGAGGCGATTATATCCTCGATCGCGCGCGCGTCAAGGTGCCTAAAGCTACAACGTGACGCGAGTGAAAGAGACTACCTTAGCAGCCACCTCTTAGCTATGTAAAGGTGTTTTACGACTAGCAGCCACCTCTTAGCTAGGTAAACGAGTTATAGGACTAGCAGCCACCTCTTACTCTAGCCATGCAAAGGAGTTATACGACTTAGCCTATGATACAAAACCCTATGGAACACTAAGTTGGCCAAGTTATGGTACCTAAGCTAGGCTAGGCTATGAGTACCTTGGCCATACCCACTTTGGCTTACCTGAGGTTATTCAACGCTTGCCTCTGACAAGGTCAATAGATTGCACCTTGTTTAACGGGGCTTGCTTTGTACACAGGTTCTGGGGAGTCATTTGACCATGACCAATCTACTGTGCTAGGCGCTGGCGGCTCTCGTCCCGACACGATATTGATGCTGTAAAAACGATGCTGAAACGGGCCGACTAGGCGGTCCAGGTGTGCCATCATTTACATATGATCCCTCCTATGGACGAGTTTTGCCCTCTATCCTTGGATGCTTCCCTCCAAGTTTCGATAACGTTTATCGGTGCCATTATGGATCTGAATGGCCTTTGTTGGCACTTCATCGGTCGGGTTACAACGCCCGCGTGGCACTGATGTTGGGTTCTCATGATCGGTTATCGATATGAAACTGCGCTAAGTTTTGTTGGGTCCTTCTTCGCTTCCCCTTTCATTCTCTCGTGTACATTGTCCGTAGGCCAAAAAGAGTCATGACGACGTTGCACCGCCTTATACCGTTTGTTCTAGCTCCTCGAGTCAAGCTTTCGGAAGATTAAATCTCATATCTGCACCCCGCATGAGCTAGTTTTGTTTCACCCAATCCGCTAATTACCAGCAGAGCTGCCGAACTCTGCACTTTGCGTACGCCCGTCTAAGCCCGTAGTGCCCCCAGATATATTGACACGAGGTCTTGTCTTGATCTCTTGTTATACAGTCTTAGGCGTGTCGAGCTAAGTACATGACGTAGTGGGTGAGGTTCTAAAACACTTCGGTATGGTACTGAGCACAATTATCTTTGAGGCTACCATCTGAGAGGCCCAGAATTCATCTCGGTTATGTTTTCGTACCCGCATCTGAGATGCGTACAACTAAGCTGTCAAACATACCTGGTGCCAGGATATGAGATGCGTACAATTAAGTTGCCAAACAACCTACGCTACTAGTACCGTCAACGCCCGTGAACGGACCGTTAGAGCGAATACCAGAATCCGTAGTCTCCTGTTGGCCATAACCCCTGTGTAAGTTATTTTAACCCTTGAAATCTTATTTCAATACGCTCAGGGTGTAAAATAGAGCCCTGGATAGGTTCGGAGAGGGTTGAATGAGGGCAACCTATTGGCTGGAATGACAAGTAAGAAAGCGCCAACAGTCCGTTCAGGGGGGTGACTGTATGAGGTAGTTCTGGAGATCCTTTAGCTAGCTAGATTGGCGGTGTGGGCAGATGATGAGCGGAAGACTCTGATCGAGGCCTATGACAGACATGGGGCAATTGACTTGTGGGCTTGGTTTCGGGATGACAAGCGTCGGCAAGACTCCATACATCCACTTCAATCTCATGGCACATATAAGTATATAAAGGTAGTATCTAGACCTTCATATTATCCAGCATTCAAGCAACCACTCACTTCTCTACACACAAACTACACTTTTCTCATCATGATTTCCATCAAGCAACTCGCTCTCTTTGCGTTGGTCAGTGGCTTCGCATCTGTCGATGCACAGGCTACTGGCAAGACCACCAGGTACTGGGACTGCTGCAAAGGATCATGCGGCTGGGATGGCAAGGCGTCGGTCTCTTCACCTATCAGGACATGCGACAAATCGGACAACCCGATTGCAGACATCAACGCCAAGAGCGGATGCGAGAGCGGCGGAAGGGCGTACATGTGTACTGGACAGAGCCCATGGGCAGTAAACGATAACCTAGCCTATGGATTCGCTGCAGTCAAACTTGCTGGCGGCAGCGAGAGCTCGTGGTGCTGCGCTTGCTACGAGTACGTTCTCACTTGATCAGTGATACATTCAATCAGTACTGACTCTCATCACAGATTGACCTTCACATCCGGCCCCGTCCGTGGCAAGAAGATGGTTGTCCAGGCCACAAACACCGGTGGAGATTTGGGAAACAACCACTTCGATCTTGCCATGCCCGGCGGTGGTGTCGGCATCTTCAATGGCTGCACTTCTCAGTTCGGCGCCCCGTCCAGCGGTTGGGGACAGCAATACGGTGGCATTTCGCAGCGCTCCGAATGCGACAGATTCCCCGAGAAGCTCAAGGCGGGATGCTACTGGCGCTTTGACTGGTTCAAGAACGCTGACAACCCCGATGTCACCTGGAGGCAGGTTACTTGCCCGCGTGAATTGACCAACAAGACTGGCTGCATCAGGAGGTAGTGGAGTCACATGTTGTCGTTCCAGCGAGCGCAACTGTGGGCCGTTGTTGCAGAAGATATACTACTGGCCATTGTTTGGTGATGTAGGAGAGACAGGCGCTTCATTGTACATATTTATGGCGTACCAAATCATCCAATATATGGTATTTCAACAAAACAGTGGTTGTGAGTGATAATGACAAGTCCTAAAGTGAAGCCTGATAGAGTAAAAAAAAGGCCAAGATCGAAGCTGTGGTTTCGATTGGCAAAGTCCTTCATTAGGAATGTTGTCATGAAAGAGAAATAGGTCGGCACTTCGCCCCGATGAAAAATCACCGAGACTGGTACCACCACCGTCCTCATCATTAACGCCACAATTGTTGACAAACGGTCTCTCCCTCACCGATTTGACCCCTGAAGCCTGTCATCGTCGGCACCATCAGCAATGCCCATAGCAACATGAATACGACTAGAGCCTTCACTACCCACACATCAAGAACACCGTACCCATCACCGTCCGCACCCGCACCACACTTATGACCACTGCCCACATGCTTCCCCCATCCAATTCCCCCAACCAAACCCACCAACGCACACTTTTCCGACATTTTTGCCTTGGAAAAACGTCAGACCGTGAGCTTCCGTGTCCACTTCAGCAGTAACGTATGGTAGTCAATCAGCATGTTTTGGGCATCAAGAATCTTGTGGTGTAGAATGCAACAAGGTTTCGGTCAGATAATTGATAGTATCATGGAAATGCAACACTAAGTTTTGTTTAGAGGGCTTTGCATTTGTGTTCAAGGGTCCTATTGCGTGGGAATTGTTTCCCGGAATCTTTGAGTGCGCGTGCCATGGACTAGCTTATACCGATGGAGAAAATGCTGGGTCCACACATGGAACCATATGTAATATGTTGAAGTCTTGAGTGCTGTTATGAGCACGAGTCGTTCCTTTCCAGTGGTGTGAGAATAAAAGAGCCCTCAGCTCATAAGCCATTAACCCCACTCATTTATCTCGGCTCACAAGCAATCAGCCCCATTCAACCATCCCATCCCACTCAATCTCTTTCCCCCCAACACCACAAAAGTCCACATAACATCTCCTCTCTACATACATACATACCTACCTCCATCTTCCCTATCACGACACACCTAACAAACTCAAACACCCATGCCATCAACAACGCCATGTACCCAAATTTACCCTCAAATTTAATATACCATAGATACATATCAATGCAACCATACGTCTTGGGGGGTAAAGAAGCTGCTGAGCATCTAGGGCAAAAGTCTAGGAAGAAAAGAGTTTCAAATTTTGAGTAATGTTCATGTTGTTGATACCAACACATGTACAAGAAAGAGAGAGGACAAAGAACGGGAAGAGGAGCGGGAGCGGGAGCGAGGAAAGGTTGGTTTGACATTTGAATTAAACACTTTGTATTATTTATATGAATTAACCCACTTGAACTAAACTAGACCCAGGGTATATTCCATGCCCAAAACGCCTTTCAATGCCAATATGCTTTTTCCTGCCCATGATGCTCCTCGCTTTTCCCACAAAATTCTAAACACTTCGCATCAAAATCGACTTTTGTTTTGATGGAAGAGGAAGAAAAAAATTTAAACTGGCTCTCGCCCCTCAACACACCCATTCAGTCACTAAGATCAATGACCTCCATCTCCCCCCTCCACTGCGCCTCAGGCGGGGGCGTTTCATCACTAATGCCTTCCCTGACCTCCAGTTTCGGTTTCCAGCTCCCATCCACCCCTACAACAATCGCCCTTGTCTTGACCAAACCCTTGCGTTCTAACTCACGCTGCACATCTTCCAAGAAACCATCAACAATCAGCTGACTCGGTCGCGCATCCGCACAGCAGATGGGGCACCGCCATGCATCTGCTCTGCTGATATCGCCATTCCGTGGCCGCGTATTAAGGAAGGTCTCGAGGTCGAAACAGTCAATGTGCGTGCAAGATGTGGCGCGCACAGGAATAGCGCAGATGCATGATGCGGAAAATGGGTCCAAGAGGGAGATACTAAGGCTGGAGTCGACAATGGCCATGTCGTCGTCGTCCTCCTCGTTGACGCTTGTGACGCTTAGTTTCTGCGTAATCGATGCGAGGACACTAGAGGCGGAAATACGGCGGGACGAAAGACATTGCTCTTTAATGGAGTTGAGGGATTGGATGCCGAGAATTTCAATGGCAACGAGGTAGTTGGTGTAAGTAGTATCGGTGGACGAGGTCATGATTGCGACTTCAAGTGTGTTGATGCCTTCGCAGACGAGGTGGGTTAGGTCGATAGGCTGGTCCTTACCATAATGTACCTTTCGCCGCTGTTCAAGTCCTGTGTCGTTGAATCGGAAGTGTGAATAAGGTATCCACGCTGTATCGGAGATGGCCCAGTCGTGTTCGCTAGGTAGCTCAGAACCAGTCCATTTGATGCAACGCAGGCGTAACGTCTTGCTTGCTTCAGTAACGCTTCTCGTACAGTAGCCAATCTTATTAGTGACTTGACGGGCCATTCTGCTGATCTCGGCTGCCGTCAAGGTGAAAGACAGCGTTTCTATTGCCCGTGTAGCCTCTGAGAGACGGACTGGTCGTTGGATGAAGCCTTGGACGAAGTAAAATAATGGTGAGGGGGACTCGGCTTTTGGTGTAGGACTCCGTAGGTGGGCCTGGTGTAAACCGAATCGTGCGGGATTTGGCACCCTTTGATAAGGTTGAGTCCAGCCTGGTGGTGGGAGCAAAGGTATACGAGAGCCGGGCTGCGGCTGTGGGTGCGACAGCCGTGGCTGCGCCGAAGCATGGGGCTGGAGTCGCGGCCGCCTTGGAACCGGTGGGACTGAAGCATTGATGTAATTTACAGGTCTTCTTGGCAGTCGCTCGTGTGTTTGCATGTGCGGCATGTTCCCTTGACCTGGCTGTGAACGTCCTGGTCTATCATTGGATGGCAGTGTTGTTGTTGTTGTTGTTGTTGTTGTTGTTGTTGTTGCAAGGCCTGAATTGGGGTGAGCTTGGCGTTGTTGAGACTGCTGGTAAGGCAAGTGCAACTGGCTAGACCCTGCATACTGCGAAGCTGATGGGAAAAAATGATGGCGTAAAGTATCCTCATGATCTGACAGCAGCTTTCTCAACGGTTCTCCAAAGTTCATCAGCTCTTCGAAAGGCTCTAGTTGCGGGTGCTGCTGTGAAGCAAGTGCGTGCTGGTCGAAGGCGGCCCGGTTCAGCTCGAAGATAGCAACTGCCTGAGCCTCGTACTGTGCGTTGTAAGGGTTCTGGGGCAATGCTCGACAAATCCAGCGCAAGCACGACATGAAGAGCAGACGCTGGAATGTGGGAGAAGTGATTTTGTAGTTGGCAATCATTTCTTGAGCAAGCAAAGGAAAGCGACGCTCAGCACACGTGACGCGCACCATGTTTATATCTGGCGCATGTAAAATGAAGAGAAGGAACTGGATGCCCTGCTGCTCCACCATGGCGGGCCACCGTTCAGCGAGAATTTCAATCGGAGCGGGGAAAGTGGCGAAGAAGCTCAGGTAGACGGATGACACGTCGGCATTCACCCCTAGGACATGCTGGATGAGCTGTGTTGCTTGCGGCAACCTGGGCTGCGTTCGCACTGCCGTGGGCACCGCCTTGTTGTTGAGGCTGAGGAGAGAGAAGTACTGGTGTAGGGTGAGATAGGACCAATCTTGTTGCTGTATGGCGTCCCTCAGGACAATCATGCGTCTGCTGTCCCAAGCATGTGCAGAGGACGCTGGATAGGCAGCCTCAAATCGGTGCAGCGCCTCCCAACAGTCCTGTGGAGTGTACCATGTGCCGACTCCACTAGCAGATTGCGCACCTGGCGTCGCATACACGCTTGTTTGCTCTGGCGGCTGATTGCGAGGTGCGCGCACATGTGCCGCTGGAGGTTGTGCGCGAGGCCGACTGGTGCCATACTGTGTTGGTGAGGTGAGGTGGGGTTCTTGAGAGGCAGTAATTGGCACAGCCGCCGCATTCATCTCGCCCGGCATCTGCTGTTGCGGCTGCGGCGGTGCTCTGTGCGTGTGCTGGGCCTGGTCCACGGTGTCGATCACGTCGTGGGCATCTGCTTGACGAGGATCAGGGGATTCCGTCGTTGAGAGGCTGTCACTCGCTGGCTCGTGGTTCGGTGGCGTGGGCAGATTGGCGGCCGGGTCCTCGGTTGGGCATGGCGAGGGGAAGAGGGTGCTGTAGGACTGACCAAGCAGGTCGCCATGTTCGCGAGAGACGACATTGGCCAGCTGCGGTGAGATGGAATTCGACGAGGGGCGTCGTTCTGCGTGGGGCGTGTACGAGGTGTCAGAAGGGAGGACAGGCAGATGCGACGAGGCCGCGTCGAGCGGCGGTTGCAAGGCGTGTTTCCGGGGCCTTCCTCGCCGTCTGGGCTGGGCAGGCAGACGGTTGTGGGCGGTAGGGACAGCAGCTGTGCCATGGTGGGCAGCTGGCACGTCTACAATCCAGCTCTTCTGTTTGCCTCCGAGATTGCCCAGAGCATAGTTGAGCGTCTTTTGCACGTCGGCGGCACTGTTGGTCGAGGGGCGATGATGGTTGGTCATGTTGCGTGTGAAGGCCGGTGTCGAGTGCGCAGGTGGAGGACCGGATGCGCCTGTAGCGCTTGACCAGTACACGGAATGGCCACGGATGCGGATGCAGACGACGGTTCATGTCGCGCGAGCAGCGGGCCATGGACGGTGGACGACGGGCAGCGGGTAGCGGGCAGCACTCAGAGCAGCAGAGAGCGGTGACTTCCCGCCGTGCGCGCGCCAATGGATGCAACTGCCCTGCTCAGCTCGTCTGGTCGCAGTCAAGGGAAGGCGCAGAGGTGGAAGCGGTCAAGAGCGGGAGCGGAAGGGGGCAGTCGCGACTGTGGACTGCCTCGCCGTTGCGACATGTCGTTGACCTGGCGGCACCTGCGACGGGTGGGATGTGCACGGACCATCCAGGCCAAGAACGGCGAATGTGCAGCGTGAGAGGGCAAAACATGGGCGGCGGTGGCCAGTGAGGAGGCGAGTGTGGAGTGTGGCCAATGGGGTGGTGGATGGGTGGATTGGTCGCTGGAGTGGTGGATGAATTGGGGGGGGGAAGACACGGACGCATGGCAGACTGCAGGAATAGTCACCATGCACATCATGAGACAAAGACAAAGGCAGAAAGAGGGAGAGGGAGAGAACGAGAAACAAAAGCTGCAAGGCTGCAAGACCACCAGCTTCTGTTGTGTTGTGATATGCTGTGTTGCAGTTGGGGCTGGCCTGGCCTGTGGCTGGCTGGCTGGCTGGCTGTGCTGGGTTAGGTTCAGTAGTACTCTACGTCTGTAGGTAGCCATCCACAGATACCTACCGCACGTACCTAGGCGATAACCCAAGTCACATGACCGCTCGCCGTCTCGGTACAGCACTAGTAGTAGAGTACCTCCACCTGGGCAGCGCCTCTTCCAGACCAGGCGGCCTCCATCGGGGACACACGCTCTCCACGACCTAATTATAGGGAGCCACGACAACATCACGACCATCACGTCTACTGTACCACTACCACGACTTCCACCACGACCGTCTCCACCAACACTGCCACACCAACACAGCACCACGGCCATCACCCTTACTGCCGATCCTCGTGCTGACCACGGCCACGCGCAAGCTTATGCAGCGCCGCCAGCGGGAGTATCCATAGAGTTTTTGCGCCCCGAGTCAGCTCGCCGTCGGTCTCGTTTCCCTGCGCCCGCCACGACCAGCCGATAGCGCCAACTGCCAACTGCCAACTGCGGCCACACGACGATGAGATGATGCAGCTTGGCTAGCCGCGGTCCCCCATTGCCCTTTGCATGTCACCAATTCCTCGTCGACCGCGCGTGGCTTGATCCTGTTGCTGCAAAGTTGCACTGCACTGCTTAGCAAGTGCATGCAGGCGCAGCGTTACCCTACTGACTACTGCTACTGATACAACTGCTACTCCTACCACCCCCATCATCACCACCACCACCACCCACCCCACACCACCACAATGGCCCAACGCTCCCACACGGAGAGCTGCCGGCCCGGCGACACCCTCGTCGTCGTGCGTACGTCCCCCGAATACCCCCAAATACCATGCATGCGCAGTCAAACGTAGCACGCACAAGCTGACCATCTGCAACAGACGAGTTTATAGCCCGCAGCCCCGACGAGCTGAGTCTGAGACGCGGCGACCGCATCGAGCTCATCGAACGCGACGACGACTTTGGCGACGGCTGGTTCCTGGGCAAGAACACCGAGTCTGGCGACAATGGACTATTTCCAGAAGGTGCGTCTTCCCCTCCCCCCCTTTGCTGCCAACAATTGCCATGTCATCGTCCTTGACATGCTGCGGCTTTGCTGGTAGCCTTGCTACGCGCCGGGTCTGCTAACATCATGTCCAGTCTACACGCGACCGGCGCCCAAGCCCACGCCCATCCCGACGATGCTCTCACGCAATCCTTCGCAGCGGTCGGCGCGCTCAGAAAAGGCCGCCGCCTCGGCTCAGGCTGCTGCCACTGCTGTCTCGCCCGGTTCCGATGGCCCCTCGTCAAAACCGCCGCCCCTCAAATCATCAGCGCCCACAGAGCCGCTGCACATTGGGCCGCCTACCACGCCGACGGACATGATACGCAGGACGTCGCTGCAAACAGCGCCCAGGAGCATCAGCATGACTATGGGCGGCGAGGTGCCACCAGAGGACGCGACGATAGGAAGCCCCGTCATGCACGAGACGCTGAGCGTCATCGACGAGCACATTACCGACATGAGCACCCCGCGGCAGAGTGCGGCGCCCAAGGAACTGCGCGCAAATGACTCGGGCAGCGAATACAGCAGCCAGCACCGACTGTCCTTTGTCAACGGCCAGGAGACGGACGAGGAGGAGCAGCACTGGCACACGGAAGACGAGGTCAGGACGTGGTCGCCGGCGCGCGTGGCCGAGTATCTCGAGGATGCGGGCGTGGAGAAGAAGCACTGCCTCGTCTTCCGCGACCAGGACATTGACGGCGAGGCCTTGTTGGGCGTGGACCGCAACTTCATCTTCATGCAAGAATTCGACCTGGGGCCCATGGGACCACGACTGCGCACCTGGATGAAGATCAACGCGCTGCAGTCCGAAGTCAAACAGGCCACGGAGGCCGCAAAGGCCGCCGCCCAGCAGCTTCCCTCCTTGTTGGACGGGCATGAGACGGACTTTTCTTCTGGGCACAGCAGCAGCAACAATAATCACAACAGCAACAGCAGGCTCAGAGCGGCCTCTACAGGCTCGGTTCTGCCTCGCACACCAAATGCAAACCTGCGCGAATCCATGGCGGCATCAACATCATCACGTGGGAACTCCAGTCGTGGTCACCCTCAGCTCATGATCCCCCGCGCAGTTTCGTCTGCCGGCCGCGCCAATAACTCGACCTTCGATGCTGCTTCCCCATTGATTCAGCACACGCCCGCGTCTTCCTCTGGCTCGCCCATCAGGCCCTCGGCTGCCTCGATTCGCAGCATGAACCACAACAGGCGCCACTCCTCGATCGACTACAACCAGGGCCCGCCAACGCCCACTGCAGCTACCAGTCACATGAAATCCGTGTCCAACGCTTCGGGGCCGACAACACACAAGAAAACACCCTCTTTCGATCGCAACTGGACAATGGGCGCTACGCCAAGGTCTCCCCAAGCATTGCAACGGCCCGTGTCTTCTCACCACCTTCATACTTCCAGTGCCAATGGCACAACGTTTGACTTGCGTGAGAGCGGCTTGACGTCCGCTGCCGAGCTCGATCGAGGCTACTTTTCGGGCGGTGAGGTGGACAACCGCAGTCGCAGAAACGTCCTCCGCAAGAAGGACAGCCCAAGCCACTCGCGCACGACTAGCTATAATGCCGATCCTTCACACCGTAACAGTTCCTACAGTCGACGACACAGCAGACTTGGAAGTGCAGACTCGGTGCTTGGCAACGCCATGTCTCCAGCAGCCAAGCAGTACTACGCCAACAGTCACAAGGCTAGCAACAGTACAACAAGCGCTTTTGATTTTGTGCGCCCCCTCAAACCTGCTGCTGATCCACACCCGACCGTCACCAAGCTATCTTACGACGCGCATAGCATCAACGCCATCGCCAACTCGCCGCATGTACCAGGTAGCGAAACCTCGAGCACAGGCCGTGCTTCACCTTCCCCGGCTGCACCGCCCTCACATTCGCGGTCCTTCTTCAGCAAACGATCACAGCCAAGAGGACTGCGCGCAATCTCAGATGCCATTACGGGTGGTGAGAAGGCAAATTTGAGCACAGGAGAACTCCAAACATCTCCACACAAGGATTCGCCCATGCAGTCACCGACGCGCACCGGATCCAGCACACCATCTGGTACCTCGCTGTCCAAGAGCTTTGAGATTGGCCCAGACGGCAGCAAGCGGCTCACAAGCGACTCCACTGTTGCCAAGGAAAGTCGGAAGAAGAACAAGAAACATGGTACCAGTGCGTACCTCAAGGGTCGTCAGCAAGTTTCGCCACAAGAGGCCATGGCAGCCTGCGACTACAGCGGATGGATGAAGAAGAAATCCTCAAGCCTGATGACTACCTGGAAGACGCGCTTGTTCGTCCTGCGTGGCAGACGTCTTGCTTACTACTACTCCGAGAACGACACGGAAGAAAAGGGTCTCATTGACATATCATCTCACAGAGTACTTCCAGCAATGGACGAGAAGATGACTGGCTTCCATGCATCCGTTACCCGAGCCGCAGCTTCTCCATCTTCACCACATAATTCCACAATTCAGACTGCCGCGTCAGTAGATGCTGCCAAGACTGTACCGGGTATCGAGGAAGACATGGCTGGCATGTTCATCTTCAAGCTGGTGCCGCCCCGTGCTGGTCTGCAGAAGGGTGTGCAATTTACGAAGCCCATTGTGCACTATTTTGCCGTCGACAGTCTGACAGTTGGACGATTATGGATGGCCGCACTCATGAAGGCTACCATTGATCGTGATGAAGCACTGCCTTTCACTACGACTTATCAGCAAAAGACCATTTCGCTTGAAAAGGCCCGGGCCATGCGCCAACGTCCACCGAATCTGATGGATGAAGATGGTATAGATGGTTCCGGAGATGCGGAGAAAAAGAGCGAATACTCAAAAGAGAGTATTCAAGACAGTACCATACACGAGGAAGATGAAAAGGGATTAGCCATATCTGGACTGGACGATGCTAAAGCCCTCCTCGCTTATGCAGACAAGAGTAGCAGCAACAGTGACTCTTATACCGAACACAGACACGATCATGCGGTAGCTGGCATCGCCAATTAAAGCCGCTCAGAACACGACATCTATCAGCCACCTTTGGTCACACGCTACCTTTTTTGCGCAACCGTACATGCTTCTTTAGGGCAGACAGTCGCAACTTCCACCTATAATATCGACTGTTTCCCAAGCTCTGGACGGTTCATTGCCTCGCTTACTCTTCTGCCGGGTCTTCTACTCTACTTGGCCACAACATACCCATCTACACCATTTTCTTTTTTGATTACTTTGACGACCATTTTTATGACATTTGCAGCCGGAACAGGAAGAAGGGTCAGGTCTCGAAAACTTCACCGCATAATTCCGAATTTTCTTGCAAGTAATACTATGGCGATGGCGATGGGGGGCCGTGATGGCATTGTCCAAGCTCGCGAATATAGCAAATGTAATAGTACAAACGAAATTTTACCAATCTCGAACATCTTCATTCCTTTCCGAGTTTGCACTACTCATTCCGAATGTGTGTTTGAGGCGCTGTACGCGTTGGGAATGTGAACGCGGAGCACGTTGTACGTGTGCGGACCTCCCTTGCCGCCTTAGATATGATCTAGGGATGGCCAACCAACAGTCCTGGAACCTAACTCCTCAGTTGATCCTGTATTCTCCATGAGGACTTAATAGCTTTGGCAATGTAGTACGTGTGCACGCCAGGACATGCACACGCACACAACACATCCCCCCTCCCCACTACCTGTCGCATCAATCTTCGCCATAACCACCTGCCCTCCCCGTCAACAAGCCGTAAATGCAACACCACCGGCTCCGAATAACAACGCAAGAACCAATCACTGTCCAGGAACTTCTCACCCTCGCAATGCTCGCCTCTAGCTCCTCACCCAGGCCAATCTCACCCTCAACCCCAAACAACGCATTCCCCCCGCCATACCGCAATCCTTCGCCGTTCCTGCACGAAGAAAAGTACTCACCACCGCCTACACCATCACCATTACAATCGCGTAATCCGTTTGAACGGCCTTATCCCCGTCTACACATCCCTAACCAGTCCAACTCCAATTACACGGCACACGCGCGCGAGCGCCGAGAAACACAATCCTACACTGCACCGCGGCGTCGTTCGCGCGCCAAAACACTGGCTCGATTAGCGCTCCTTGTGCTGGTACTGGTGTGTGCGGGGAGTGCGGTGAAGAGCTGGGGTTGCGGGGGCGAAGGATGTATGTCGAGGGATGTTTGGCTTGAAAAGGCGAGGAATATGGGAGGGGAGAGTAGTGGGTATGTTGGTGGAGGAGCGGTGTTGGGGGGTTTGGGATGGGGTGGCAAGTCAAGTGCAGGGGAGAGGGAACACTTGATGGCGAGTGATAATGTGGGGCAGGTCTTGGGTGGTGGACAAGGAGAAGGAGAACAGCAGTGGTTCGTCGAGAATGATGACAAGGCTGAGGAAGGTGAAATCATAAACGGTGGGTATAATCCTGAACAAGGTAACGATCAAGAAAACACTGAGACTGAACTACTGGCAGCAGAGGAACGACATGAGAATTCAGACAGCATTGTTCTCTTGTCTCCTCCTGCTGAGCAATATGACGACAACAACAACGAAGACCTTCACGAAGATGGTGACGAATCAAACGAAATCATCATCACGCAACATGCGGAAGAACTAGCAGTCGAGCAGCAGCAGCAGGACCTCGAAACAAGCAGTCCAATCTCCCAAGCCGCGCAAGACGCACAGGACGAAGCATTCGCAGAGTCCCTACTCATGGAACCAAAATTGTCGGAGCAGCTAGACGCCGAACCAGAGCATACGCATGTTGGAGATGTGGATCCGGGATTTCGAGAGGCCATGATGGAGGGGCATATATTGGCTAGTATGCCCATGGAGTTTTGAAGCAAAGTTTTTGAATTGAAGCACACAAAGTAGTGGGGGGGGGGGGGGGGGGGCTGTGATGTGAGAGAGAGGATCCCATGAAAAAGGGTGGCTTTTGTCGTTTTGCTGAGTTTGGAATTTCGGAGCTAGATTGATATTGGCGCGGGGTTGTTTGTCTCGATCAATATCAAATGGTCTATGAATCATGGGGTGGGCTTACAGTACTACTCATGAACTGAGAAAGCTTGCTATGTATTTCTTCTGTAATCTTCCATCTTCCTATTCTTTTTTTACGCCGTGAGGCTGCTTCTTCTTCGACCTTTTGTCGAACTTGTACAGTATGGAAATAATTCTAACGAGTGTATCGAACCATTGGGGGGGGTATCAAAAACAAGATGCCAAACAAGAAATTCAGAGAGAAAAACAGGACCTCCCCATACAACGCCTTGTAACCCAAAATGCCGCTGTAAATATTGAATGCAAATTTTTCCTTTTTTTCTTTCTCAAAGCGCGCGCTTCCTGCGCATCTTCAATTCACTCCTCTCGTTGTTGTTGTTGTTGTCGTCGTCGGGCGCAAACCAATCTCGAATTCCGCACTTGTCCTCGAGACTACGGAACAAGTCATCAACACGGTCTAGCATCCACCCGCTCTTTATTCGGTCGCCAGGCCTCGCGTAGCCAAGGTGAAATTTGCTGCTGATACCGCAACTCCCCGCGTCAAACGAGAATTGCATACAGCTATCCTGCGATTCGCACAGTTCGCGGCAATGCGAGAACGACTTCCACGCGTTGCGCTCGAGCGCGTTGGACGAAGCGCTGTGGTCGTGTGCGTTGTATTCATTTTCGTCGGCCATGTTGTTCCAGCTCTTGACCTCCGTGTCAATCTTGGGGCGCACAAGTTCCATGAAGATGTCGCGGTGCCGCAGTGCAATATCGTGGCGCGCATACCAGTCCTGTTCAAACGCCCAGAGCTCGCTGATCTCGGCGGGCGACACGTGGTGGTATGTTATAGCGGGATAGCACCATAGATCGCGGTCGATTTTCTCCGTCGCTGGGTCCAGAGTGGCCGGCGAGTCCCCTTGGAAGTGGGGGAATGCGCGGTGCAGCGGGATTTGCGCATCTTCTGCTACTTTTCCCAGTGCGCAGTCGCCGACCCAATGGTCGCGTGTAAAGGTCTCGTACTCTGAGATGCGACTGCTGCGCTTCGCTGCAATTTTGCGCATGGCGGGCGCAGACAGGGCGAAGCCCGCGCCGCCGTATGCGAATGCAATGTCGTTGATGAAGAGATGCTTGCCGATGTAGTACTCCTTTGTTTCGTCAAAGGTGGCAAGGTAGGTGAGAAGGTTGTGGAATTCGAGATACGTGTCGGGTTCCGTGAAGACGTACCACTTCGCGTCGGGCTTCGTGTTCAAGGCATGATCGATCATGGGTAGGAACTTCCACTTGTCGAGGGCCCAGCCGGGCTTGTCGGTTTGCAAGTAGTCGCCCTTTGAGGAACCGGAGAGGGATGTGAGGACGGGTTGGGAAGGAAGACCGGAACGTCCGTGCTTTTGCAGATGATTGTAGAGCTTGAAATCATCGTGATTTTGCCTCGTCTCCTCACTGACATCTTTGAGAACATTGTGCAGAGCATGTCCCTCTATTTCTTCCTCCATATCAGAAACGATTGTAAAGTGTGGTACACATCTTAGCGTGGTGTGCAGGTGCACAGGGACCTTTTCGAGGGACTCGGTTGCTCCCGTACGGAGAATGACTAGTATGTCGTCAAAGAGGTCGGACTGGGGACAAACAGGCTCCTGTCCTGGGTCATGTCGGTGCGCTGAGGCATGATACGAGTTTTGACGGTGGAAGTAGGATGCGGAGGTAGCTTTGGTGAAGATATTGACTAGGGAGACCGAGAAGACGGCGCACAATACCAGTCGACTGATAAAGGTGCGGTGGGGCATGTTGAAATATATAACGGTATATGGCACAGCTCCAGGCCTGCCATCAAAGTGCCCAAGGTGGGCGTTGGTGAAGAAGTAGACAGCAAAGAGTGTCAGTAGCGAGTGTTTAGGTGAATGCGATCAAATGTTGCAAAGTGTCGGTCAGATTGTGTCGCGCATCAACGCATCAGCCATCGGAAGGCGGCGGCGACGTCGAGTAATGTGGGGGTGAACGTGGCAGTGGTACGCAACGAAGGTTCCAACACGAGCTTATGAAGCAAGACGTGGCCAGGGAGAGGGAGGCCGGCTCCTCTTCAACGAAGAGTGCAGCCGCGGCGATCCTCATCATTGGCGAGACGTGCGCGGGCGTGTGAGTCGCCAGACGCAGCGGTCGATCAATGCCTTGGTGTGAGCATTGAAGATCTTATGATGTAGTGGGTGGCATGTCGTACATAGATGATAGTATAGTACTTTGCTTGTGTTAGGTCAAGCACATGGCCAATAGCAAGGCGCTTCGAGCAGTGTTTCACATTGTAACGCTGTGTGCTGAATATGCCTTGCGCATAGTCGAAGCCAACAACCAGGTTTGAAGCAAATGCCACAGATGGATTGCCTTGGTGGCGGTGGGGGGCGGTGGAGGAGAGGTGCCGAAACAGTGGATCCTGGCGCGCGGTGTCTACATCATTCATGTTTCAGGCGGCCGAAAGCGTGCTGATCGACAACGCATAGTGTCCCTGCTAGTCTTGCGAACGGAACTTTTATTTCGCGATTCTGGAAGATGATTTCAATGGAGGAACTTCGGTGCTTCTGCGTAGATGCGATTCGCTGGAGGTATAGTTTTTGCCTGTCGTTGTGTCTGATTGGAAGGGCCCACGGCCGTTGGGTGGACACACTTCAATTCATGCAGACCGTGCGCGCCAAAACCACCGCATTCCGAGTGTTGACCCCTCAGCTGAAGGCTATCATGAAGTTTATACCTGCGTACTGTACTAGAGCGCATTGATTCATAATTACATCGGACTGCCCCCTTACAGAGCTGACGGTGGGAAACTATATCTAGCCAAAAAAAAAAGTGTTTCCTACCCATTTGCCTAAACTTTCAAATCATAAACATGTCCAAGCCTGTTCAAGCCTGTTGTTATGTAAAAAGTACCACTTTCAAAAAAAACATACAACAGCGGGGATTCGCTAGTGGTCACCCACCTAACTACTAATCCGCCGGTACACTGCTTATATATGGCTGAGCGGACGGGAAGCCTAGTATTCAGTGTCCTATGGTCGTATGTGAAAGATGTTTCCGGAATAACAATTATTATTCTCGTTACAACTGATGTACAGTACACAATTCGTCACGCATAACACGCGCTACAATCATTTCCCGGGTACGCAACTTGGCCAGCCAAAGCTTTGCGAGGTCCTCGCTGTAAGACCACTAGCCGATCTCTAGCGCTTCATACACGGACACACTCTCCTTTGCTCTTGCGCTCACTATGCGTGTTCTTGCCGTTGCGTATCGGACAGATTTTCCGCAGGGCTAATTAAGGGGACCTACATTCATGTGCTTCAACAATCATTGCAAATGTCCACCGTCTTCAAAGCTAAAGTCTTACCTAGCCCTCCCATCTAAGTCGAGCACTTTCCATGACCTGATTCAGATTTGATCGCTGACCGTTCATCTAGGGCTGTTATCATGTCAGCCACGAGTGATGGCGAGAAATCATGCTCAAAACGCAAATACCGGAACTGCCAGATTAATGAGACCGCATCGGGCCTACATATTCGAGCATCGTACGGTATTGCGGAGTTTATGAATATCAAAATGACCGTCTATGTCTAGTACGCCAATGGATGGATCATGATGTATGGGCTGTAACTGCGCTCGAGTTCTAAGGCGATCTAACACTTCTAAAAGCCGTGTCTCGTGGAGCCTTATCAGCACTTTATGTTTTGAAGACGCTTGATAGTGTTTACACGGGTTATGTTAGCTATCTATATCCTCCTTATAGTAATAATGTGCCTACTATACATGTCAGCTGCAATAACATATGGCTCCTACGTTAACGGGAGCGTGCCAGTTGCAAAGCTGGCAGGTCTCGGGAATAGCAGCTGGCACCTTAATATCTTAGCTATGTTGAAATCTTATTTCTAGTGATTTAATATAGCCTTAGGAAACGACGTCGTTAGTGCCTACCGCATCAGCGGGCGTGTGCAGCGGTACCAATGGTAGTTGTCAAAATTCATTGAATTCGTACAAGTCATGGATCTTGACAAGTGGTATCGAAGCACTGTTGCACCCTTATCTACGACCAAATGCATGAATGAACACCTCGTCAGAGCGCCAAGACATTACATATTCTAAGTCATCTCTCATATGATAGCCTAAGTCTTATCGTACTGATAGCCATTTTACAGTGAATGGATATAGGATGTCTACCTGTCTCTCTCACTCGCTCACACTGTGGCTCACGATGATTGCAGACGGGAGTATACTTACGTAGAATTTTTGTCAACTTCGCCTGTGGAGTTGAAGAGCGCAAAGACTTACACATTAGTGTTGCGCGCTATACACTGACATAGCGGTAAGGTAATACTGAAAATTCCAAAAGGTGGCTAACTTCTAACGAATCACTAGCTGGATGTGATATCTTGATATTCCTTGGGACGCCTCACCATAATAAGTTTGCGGAAACGCCATGTGGTACAGCTTGATCTGAACAGTTCTGGACGCTTCAGATAGTCTTGATCAAACCAGAGTTGTTTACCGTCATTCGACAGCTCTCGTATTGCCAATCAGATTACATCGAATTTTGCGAAAGTGTTCTTGTCATAGAGACTAGAATGATATGTCGTGTTGCGATAATCAAAACGTTAATTTTGCACTAGCTTAGTGATCTAGGACGGAGAGTGGTTTTACGAATACCTACTCACAGCGTGAACGGAAGATCAGTCTTATAAGCCGTTCGCAACCACTGACAATAACCTGGGCAGGAGACCCTACTTCTGGTGACAAGCGAATGAGCGCGCTTCACAATAGGAGACCCAAAATGTAGCACCTTCCTTGCACCAATACTCTCCGCCGTGAGACCGACCATAGTTATGGTAATAAGCTTCTTTAAGTGAGGTGTTTTGTTTTAGCTGGTGATATGCGGAATTAGCCAATGATGAAGTTTGCATACCTTCCATTCGTCTCGATTCATTGAATTTCATTTTACAATATTTTCTAATTATTACCTCTCTGAAATGGAGGCTGCTACTGAGACTCGAGGATGCCGTCTTCAGAATCTTCACTCGTGCAACCTCTCGGTATACGGGTCCTTATAAGTGTATCAGTTTTGGGTTCCCCTTGGTCTCCATTCACAATGACGGCACTTCTCACGATCTTATGTTCATATTGCAAAGTACTATACACATGGATGAGAGCTCATTCATTGGGAGGTGAGACTACTTCATACTAAAGTTATGTCATAGACTACGAGTTTAGACATAGAAATTGGAGCATATACTTCCTTCATATTGAGACTTCCATTAGGGTTAAGAAGCGGTTTGCGCACCGAAGACAAGGCAGTCAAAGGATTGTACCACTACTGTCCATCTTTTCTCTTCCCAAAGACACCCCGACCATTACCCTTATCCTTGGCCGTCTTCATTGCCTTACCTCCATTAGCTGCCTTCGCATCTAGTGCATCACGACGCTTATCCGCTACTGTTTGCGGAACATCAGCATTACGAGCAATGGCAACGGTTTTACCTCCGCGAGTCTTGCCTCGTCCCGCCTCCTTAGCAGTTTTCTTTGCAATCCTATCGGCCTGCGAGCGCTGTGCATACACATCTTTCATGAAGTCATGATCAACAACACCTAATCGCTCAAGCTCATCCTCGAGTCGAGCTTCAAGCGCCGCAGCAGCGTCACGCGCAACTTGCTTTGGATCAACAACTTCTGCTGCGACCTCTGGGGATGGATCCTTGAGTACTTTCCAGGTGACTTCCTTACCCTCAATCAGCTTCTTGAAGATAGAGTTCGGACCGTCGTCTTTCAATACAATAGTCTGATGTCCATCCTTACCACATCCCTGAGAGTTAATCAAGAAACATTCTCCACACCGAACGCGCTCGCGCTCACGGTCTGAACGCACAACAGTCTCAAAGTTGAGACAGAATGCATAGAGACACTTCCCAGATGAGAGATCAAAGCTTGCGCGGGTGCGGGCGCCGCCGCCGCGGGCGTGGTGGGCTCGCAGGAGTACATCTCCGGTGATAATGTTGCGATAGAGAGGATTGAAGTCCGGGCCCCAATTGGGACCGTAGAGTTCGGAATATGGGAAACTATTCCGTGTGATGACCTCGTCATCGTCGTGTTTGACAGGCTGGGCGCTCCTATTGACGTTCGACATCTGTTGAGCTATAATCTTGGTATGGTTATGGTTAAGCTAAACTTGGTATTAGAGAGTCCGCTCTTTTTCCTGAATATCGGTTGAAGCTGTGATGAATGTGCTGATCCTGGAAAGTACTGGGGAGTTAGACTCTTTGATACTATGTCTGAAGTAGCACAGACCGCTCACAGTGCTTTCTTGTTCACTCGTCAATTAGATCTACGATCACCCAATGTGGTATCATTTCACAGCAATGTGGATTTAAGGGTTCTACACAGAACAGCGGTGCAGAAAATCCACAAATGAATGTATTCATTGTGTAGGTGTTGGGTAATTCCAGAAGCACGAAGTTCCAGATGGCCCTGATTTCAGTTATTAAAAAGTTGCTGACATACTGGGAAACGAGAGTATGCATATTTGGGACTACAAAAGAACTCCTTACTTTTGAGTTGAGCAATACATACAACTTCGAGATGTAGTATCTTAAGACACTATCTCAAGACAACCGAGACATCTTGTTTTACACAGCCCACATAAATCTAACAATAACACTAGCTTTCACTGTGCATATGGGCAATCTTTGTGCCTACCGGCTTTGTGCTTTCATTGTCGCGACATTATGTCAATACAAAGCACTGCCCCACTCTGAGCAAACAGATATTTTTATTGACTTGCTCGTTCTTCCCCTCAAAAATATTTTATCACAACCAGAAGACATCTTGACATTACAATCAAATTATTGAACAGAAATGATGTCTCCCCAGCGCTCTCAGCTATCGCAAACAGCTGTCTCGACTACGAACTCGCAGCACCTTGCCGAGGACAAAGGTTCAAAGCATAACGTACGCCAACTTCTTGATACAGTCCGACTGTTCTGCAAACACTCTGTGTGTGGTATTCTTGATCGTTCGCACCACAAGGAAGTCGAAGATGGCCATCTCGAGGAGGAGAAGATTGATCGTGATGAGAACGATGGAGATCGTGTTGACTGGGCACCCATGCGTAAAATCCCAGACGAGACTCTGCGCAAACTTGTGCTCCAGTACTGTGATCCTACTGGTCGCATTCCCCTCTACTGTAGTCGAGTAGAATGGCGTACGTCAGGTACGTACAACTTCGCTGTATGTGTTAGCATGTACCGCAACCATAAGCTGGAAGACTTTGTGATTCGAATTCCTGGTCACGGCAAGCCTTCCAGCTGGTCAGCTGAGGATGCACATAATCTGCAAGGTGAGGTTGATACCATGACGTATGTTAAGAACCACACAAATGTGCCTATCCCTCAGATCTTTGGCCACTCTACTACATGCGAAAATCCACTTGGGACACCCTTCATATTGATGGAGGGCGTCGAGGGCAAGTCTGCTTATCACCTGTGGCATGATGAAGGCGATGACGAGCAGTCTGAATGGAAGAATGCCGACAAGCCATCACCGGAAGTCGAAGAGAAGCGCATTACATTCCTTAAATCACTCGCGGAGAGCATGAGCTCTTTACAGGATTTGACATTCAATAATATTGGACTTCCAAAGATGTTCGAATCTATCGCCGAATCTATGGCCCCATACCCTGCCGGCCCATCCTACGAGTTCACCTCAGAACAACTCCACGAGCCGACTGAGATCGCAGCTTTCTCTACATCAAAAGAATACATCCAGCACGGCATGCTCAAATCCTTTGGTCCCCAAACTGAGGAGGAAGCGAAGAAAGACCCCATCACGTACGGACTACGCAAGGTAATGGACATTGTCTTCTCGCAAGCAGCTTTCAAGCCTGATGGCTCAACCGAGCCCTTCACGCTCTGTCACAACGACCTCGATCTCCAAAATATCATCGTCGATGATGATGGGAAGGTAAAAGGTATTATTGACTGGGACGACGCCTTCGCCGCACCCCAATGTGTCGGCGCTGCTGCCCTCCCCTTATTCCTGCGCAAAGATTGGTGTCCCAAATATCGCAACTGCCTCACCTCATCGCCATACATGGCCTGGAACAGCGAGCACTATCGTCAAATATACGGCGAATTCCTCTACAATTTTAGTGAATACAAAGAGGATGTGCAGTTTACCACCAAGTCGGCAATTTACTGTGCTGCTATAGAAGCTCTACGTCGTGGCGACCATGCAATGGATTTTGTGGGCAAACTATTCCGCGAGATTCCGGGCTTGCGCATGGACAAATCCGAGATTCTGATAGGCCTTGCGAGCGACTGGCCGGCATGTGAGGAGATGTTGGATCGTGAGATTGGAAAGCTTTTGGAACCCGAGTGGCCCAAGGGCGTCATGGACCAAGTTGCTCAAGCGGAGCGCGAAGAAGCTGGGTCAACAAATCATGAGGGTGCAGAGGGAGAGAGTGCTGAGGATGGCGAAACGGAGGACATGGCCTAGTTTCTTATATTACATAGTGATCACCCACGTTCGAAGCATCGCAGGTAATTTTAGCGTATACCACTTCTTTAAAACAATTGGAACTACAGGTGATCCTCATATTCTAATGTCATTTGTGTATGTGACTACGTGTCCAAACCGATTATGTAGGCGTAAAAAGCATGCTCATGCTACCCTGCTCAATGCTGCCGTACGCCGAACACCAAGCACAATATCATACAAGCGTTGTAATGTGCTTCTCGCTCCATGAACGCCTGCCATGGACTACTCATTGGTATATGTTGTGACTGCTGCAAACTTGTAGAGCTCCAGATCATGTTGACTCGGAAGTCTGCCATGGCCATCCATGTCATGCAATAGTGATGGAAATCGTCCCATATCCACAGGCCCGCCCATCAAACGACTCGCAACCTCCTCGACTTTTGCTGCTAAGATTTGCCATGCACGCCCGTGGCCTCGCGGACCAATACAATGTTCATGCATGACGCAGGATCTGCAGGTATAGGCCTTCAAGAAAGCGTGGCACATTTCGTGAAGCATAGTCCCGATACGATTCCTCCACCTTACACCCAGGTCATCCGGTTTGTTATTGTCACGGTATAGTGTTGGATGAAGCAAGAGTTGAGTGCCGATGATGGGGTTGTAGTAGCTTATACCGAAGCAATCTTTCTTATTCTCTGAGAGCCAAGAAAATCCAGCTGATAAAGATTGACGGTGCTGAGGGACAGCACTAAAGAAAAAGACGTCGTTGAGTTGTCGGAACAGATGTCGTAGCTGCGCCGTCGACATGTGTGACCGCAAGTCTGGTGCGACTAGGCTCGGCTTCCAGACATGTAGTAAGCTCATCAATTGTGATACGTTCGCGGCATCTTGCAAGCGCGAGGGATGAAGATAGGTGTAGTCCAGCCATGCGATGTGGTGTTTTGTGAGCCTCATTGCTTCGTAATCGCCATAGAGTCTGAGGGATAGCGTCGGATGTGGAGTAGTGTGTGTTGCTACCACGTGGGAGAAATTTTGTGACTGGATCTTCTGACCTTCTTTCGCATGCCATATATGGCTATGTGAGCTTTCAGATTGGAGTCGATACGATTTCGGGGTACACTCATCGCACTTGCACGGAAGTGCTGCTTCTTTAACCCATGCTTGCAGCTCGTTCAGGCTGGAGGGCAGCCTCACTGAGCCCACATGATCCGGAGGTTGAATACGTCCGATGATACGATCCTCGATGAACCGCAGCTTCGGATCGATGGTGATCAATGGTTCCAAAAAGGGAAGCAAGTTATGGAAAATTGATGGACCGCGGCAGGCTTCCTCTTCGTCCGCCTCCTGTCTTTTCCCAGACTGTTTCCGTACCCCCAAGATTAACCGCGCAATTCGCCGAATAGGATGCAGACGGCGTTTCTTTGTTGCCTGTCCTGTTCCTACATGACCACCCATCAGTACCGCAAACAAAAATCATGGAATCAGCAATGGCAGCGCGCAAAAAGGGATCATGGTCAGAGTAGTAACTTCGGGGCGACAGACCCTGAGATAACCGTTGATGATCGATCCAGGTTGTCAGGCGGTAAGTTCCATGGCGCGACTGGCATCAAGGAACGCCGGCCAGGGAAGCAGGGTGCAGAGCACGGTCAATCAGGCCATTCGACTCTGAGTACCGCGGAAGGCGCATCTTCGGAGGGTCTGGAATAGATTTTGAGCGACAAGGATACTAGAACTCACCCAGCGACGGCGGAATTTTGCTTCTGGATCTTGCCGCAAAAATGTCGTTGAGGGTGAAAAATTGACATATGGCTCCAAGGTCTCTTCGTAGAATCGCGAAAAGTACGACGTTTCCAAATATGAGTCAATGTAAGTTAAGGGGCCTATGAATTTGTCCCATATAGTCCGATCTCCGGGGTTGTGAAACGGGAGTGCACGTGGCCCGGAACTGCCGGCCACATGATTCGGCCCGTTTCACGTGCGCAGGGGAGGATAGTGACAAAGGCCATGGACAAGATCAGGCACTATGTGAGATAAGCGACCGTGTTTTCCAAGTTTTTCAATGTCCGAATGCGCTGTGGGTTGAGGCTAGTCCCAATGTGGCAATTTGGACCCTTTCCAAGACTCTCAGCCTTTCCCCGTTCAGGGTCCCTACACGCGTGCTCCACGTACTCCATGTGCCATCAAGTATGGCCTAATACACTTGAGGATCATAGTAGATAAGTGCTTTATGTTCGTTCTTAGCCACAATTTTCATGCAATGTCTTGCTGCACCATCTTGCGAGAATCTCATCCTGACATTCGAGCAAGGATGTATTTGTGTCGATGTGGTCCGCCTTTTTTGAGATAATGAAAAGCGCAGAATCGAAGAAATTCATCTGCTCCGTCTTCGTGCCCTCATCCCCATTGAATAGCCCAGTGAGCTTGAGAGCACTCTTTATAGTACGTTCAATAATCGGATGTCCCTGGTTTCTGGGACACAAGTGCAATTGAACGTACACGAAATCTGCTTCCCTACGCTCTCATTGGAGACGTCTTAAAGACCAGACAATTCTCGAGCAAGTACCAAGGTACATAACCAAGCATCCAGCACAAAGTGCCGTCAACTATTTTAACCGCTGGAATTGGCATGATTTCTATGCATACCACAAAGACGCTCTTGCTGATCATGGTAAGGCCACCTGCAGTCTTAATTAGTTTGTCCCCAATGCACGAGCAGTAACAAATCAGATCTTTGTTTAGAAGTTCCTCGTCTTTATATAATAAATCTTCCTTGGTCTGATTCAGGCTCCTACTTAAAATGGAGATTTCTAGCTTGATTTCCGGCCCGATTTCAAAACTTTGGTCTCTACCACGATGATCAGGCGACTGAGCTAGATCATCTGACCACCTATTCAGAAAGAATTCATTGATGAGTTAAAGTTCTCAACAGGCTTCACCTTTCTTTTCGAGTGTCATGTTTGCGTTCTTGGGGCAATGGGGCTGTTCCTCCTGTTCTGGGCACAATAGGAGTATAATGTGTGCATGGGGGGCCATTAAGCCTTCAAACCTCTTGCGAAAACCCCAAGGGTATGTCTTATTCCCTAGCTGAGATTCATCTGGGGTTGCATGGATTTAGTGGCATACATTTTATTGAAGGAGACCAGATATTTAACGAGTATGCATGATCTCGAAACTTGGTGAAAGGGTTCAAGGACGTGATAGTTTGTGAATTGTGAATACCATTTGTGAACCCTGTCGCAGGCTTGACGGTGCAAAACTGCTATATTCATCTTTCTCCGTGGAGGAATTTGTGTTAATCTGCACCTTTGTTACCTAGAGAGCGCGTTATAGACGGGGGAAATGGTATGGAAAGGGGATTGATTGTCATTTAATCGTATATGCATCGCCTTAAATCTTAGTGTAAGGCCGAAGGAGCTTGGCTACAGTTTGGTTTCTTTTGATTCCATATCAAGATACCGCTCGTATAAGAAATAGCTATTAGTACGCATAAGTTCAAAAGTCACACCACCTTCAATAGCACATTTTGGTAGGCGCGGCTAATGCTGTCGTGTATGTATGGGAGGACATATATGCCTGCAGTCTTGCAGAATTTTCCTGAGCTAAGGTGATAGCGCAAGCTCTGTTCGGCTGAGTTTCAGCACTATAAGCTGTTAGGAACGTGAAAAGGCGAGTGGAATTTATATTAGCTATATAGCGTGTGGGTGGCTACTATGAAAAAAAAACAAGATAATGACTCCTGTTTGGAATGTAAATTAGTGGAAACCCTTATTACAGGTATTACAGTGTGCATTCGTCCGCCGTGACTCTAGCACTTCCTTTCTACCAAATGTATTATTGCTAGTTACATACTAATTAAGCTTTACTTGGTAGCGGGTATCAGTGCACGAGTAAGTAATCTTAATCATAATTAGTATAGAGTTAGGTAGATAGTTGTACTCATCATGTTTCCGTAGAAGAGAAGAGAAAAGATCTGGTGGCCAGATAGAAATTGTTTTGAAGGATATACCAGCTAGGGGCGTAGTAAGGTGTTTGCCAGCCATACTAATATACATACCCACTCCTATCCTTACATAGGGAGCTAGTGATTCGTCTGGTTACTTACCTACACATTGAATATATCCTACACCACTACGTATAATCCTATATCGTGCGCCCCCCATTCCTAACATCAGACTGCAGAAGGAGTGCTGGGCTGTCCTACGATCTGGGTTAATTGCTATCAACAATAGCAATTAATATTTCTATCAGCGCCTATAAAATAGTAACAATGCTATAGAGTGAATAATTCCACTCTATGCCTATCAAAAGCCTAAAAAGTCACCAGTAAGCATGTGCTAATAGCTCGAGTTGGGCAAATGTACATAATGTGTGTGGGCATAGGCTTTCTTATATCCTGAAATAATAGATAGCAGTACGATAGATTGACCCTCCTTGCAGTCACAAGATACAGCTACAGTGTTGTGGTGTACATCATGCTGTAGAATTGAGTACTTCAATGTGGCAGTCACTGCAGCCCCACAATCTGTGATACTGGTGCTATCCCGAGATTGTTAAAGGTACACAGTACAAATAAGCCTTAGAACAATATAGTCACCATTGTCCACAGGTATTAGTTAATACCTTCGAAGCCTGTCTAGAATAGCCATTTTTGGAGCTAGTATGTATAAGAAGTTACGAAGGCCACCGTCTCCATTTTCAGGGAAAACTCTGTTCGCATCTAGATTGTGACTGCCCCCGTACGAGCGAAACACCGTAGTTTGGCTCTAACCTAAACGTATGCCTTGCTGTCTGCGCCGCTCATTTCCAGAATATTCACCGTGCTTCAATTTTTTTGAGACTGTTCTTGCATATGATTGTCTGTGCTGCTAGCTTATAGAGCGTTTTCACTTCACTTTGCCTGATTTCGCACTTTTACAAGGTCCCCTAAGAATTGCACAGTCTTCTTACAAGACCAAGATCCTCAATCCAAGCTTGGCCCACCCCCAACAACTAATTCTAGTACGGGATTCAGAAACGATGCGTAGTAAAACATTTATTATCCTCCTCGGCATCACAATTACCACCAGCGGTCAAGTGAATCCGCCACAAGCTGTCTGCGGTACTCTCACATGGTCGATGGGAAGATCAGACCTCTAATCTCGGGCGCATGTTGGCCAATTGGTGGACAAGCGGTATCGGCCAGAGTGGACACTGCTTATAATTGCAATTTCTCTGCGTAGATGCTCAAATGAAGAAAGATACATATGGAACAATACTGACGTGTGACACAGCTGGGAAACGCGCGATGCCGGAAGACGATGGCCTCCGCTATCACGGGTATTGCTATTCTGCAAGCGAAGGGGTATTGGTGCCTGAAAATTGGGAAGTAAAGTATCAAAGAGGTACCATAATGAACGCTGAGAGTGGCATGCGCCTACCTGCAAGAGGAGATCGTAAAAACCACGGCATGGGGATCACTCGGCCCTAATCGTGACGTAGGACTATGAACACACTCTCCAAGTGTTGCTTTATGGTAGCACATTCAACAATACTCATGCATATCTTACATCATTTGAGCGCAATCTTCAGATCTGCCACTGCACGCTCACCATTTCGCCAAGGCTTGGCATCAGTCACCACTCCGAGGTCGCCTTGTATTTAGCTCACTGAACGCGCAAACAGAAGACAGTAAAACACGTATTCGACAGCAGGAATTTCGAGAGCACATCCGACAACATGAAATCCCTCATGACTGCCATGGCCTTTCTGGCCATAGCCACTCTTGTGTACTCCAGAGTCATTAGCACCACGGCTTCCATTCGCCAACTCAATATCGGCAGCACAAGTCCGTTTCATATCTCAGCAAGTGTATACGCTATCAACCCGCCGATTGGCAACGTATCCATAAAGCACGATCGTCCAAATAGATTTCCCAACCCGCCGCAAGCCGCGGGAGACTGGGACCCCAACAACCCCGCCCCACCCTATCTGCTAGAAAAGTATGCACGGAAAGGTGGTTTCCTGCGTTGCCTACTCGATGGGACTGATGCAGCTGCGGGTACAGCGTGGGATCCAATAGGCCGTACACCAGCATCTGCGAGTAGCCCGTGGAGGGGTACATTGGAGAGTACGTAACACCAACAATCTAAATATCCTCTGTGCCACTGACAAAAGCACAGACGAGCTCCGCACATGGTACTGGAAGACCTCCATGTACGACCAGGAAGACCATTGCTACTTCGGCAGTCCATCCGACATCGGCGTTGCCCTCGAAGGTCTAGGGCTGAGCATCCATTCCAGGGCGCATGGCGGACACAATGTTTGCTACGAGGTTGAGCACTTTGAGGAAGACAAGCAGGATGATGAGGGGGATGAAGTGCCGCCTGAAGATCAGCATTACATCGTTGCAGAGAGGGAGTATAGGGTATGTACTTATCCTGCTATGGCAAGCTTCTAGCTAGAAATCTTTAGATGCAAGGTGTATGAGACTGACGGGAAACAAGGCAACGGGTGCATTTTACAGATTTGGGGTGAATCCCGTTGGTGGTGGTATGTTATTTCCACCTCACCAATCCCTTCTCGCCCCAAGAAACTGACAAACCTCTAGCGATAATCGCCAAAAATCTGGAGTCACCAACGTTCTCTGCTGAATACCTATGGGAACACACACCCAGTCTCGATGAGCTTCCTGCTCTTCGTCATGGCTCGGATATCATGCTCGCGCACTGGCTTCGGGACAATCCTAACCCGCAGAACCTGCAATATTATATTGCCAGCAACATTGTTAATGAGAATACAATCCCATTGCTCTGTAGCATTCTCAAAAGCAAGGGCCATCAGAATGATCCACCGTCCTGGCCGGGAGTGCAGCTAGATAAGGGCGAGTTGGAGTTTGATATGTTGCTAGGTAAGTCCTGTCAACACTCGACCCTCATACCGGCTATTGAGATGAGACAAGCTCGTGACAAGGGCCAAGAACGGGACTGACGGAACACACAGGTTCACCAATTGGCGCAACGCTGGCCTTCATGCTAGTTCAGCACAAGGCAGAGCTTGGTGTTAAACATGTCACCAACATTGTCATCTTCGGCACTAAGCTCGGCTCCGATAGCTTTGTCCTGGTACACATGGTGTTCAAGGTTGGCAATGTTGAGAACCCGCACGATGTGGGTGTTGCTTTCCGCAGTGAAAGGGACGGATCCAACGCTGAAAAGTCGATGAATTCTGACAAATACATCAAGGGTGTGAGGACGCATATGTTGCTTGGCAATTCAGAGTCCGATTCGACGGAGAGCAGTGATCAAGACTGATAATATCACTGCAAGAACGCGATGCCAAAATGAGCCCGTGGAGGTCATATTCTTCTGTGTGCTCACTATGTAGCGGGACAACAAGCAAGGGTAGTAGTAGCCAATGACATGGAGGATACCATAGGTAAGATTGTATCATCTAAGAATTCTTCCTGCAGTCGGACCTCGGTATGATTACTATCATGGCGTTCATCTTTAACATATCCTGCATTATGATAACCGCTTATGGGAAGTCGCAACGCGATATCATGCGCCGCCACTCCAAAGCTTTCTCTAATCTGTTTGAATACGCGGCAGTAATTCAGCCCTCGTATCTGTTCAACCGAAGCAGGCTCATATTCGAGCGTGTGTTCAAAACTAGCATCAGTATCATCATGCGCCTCTTCTGTTCAAGCTCTTGCAGAGTCGCGACTACCAATGTAGGAGTTCATCTACGATACCTCAACTACGTGAAATCCTGAACCTCGTGCAATACTCGCATCATGCGTAATTACATGCTACTATGTCTCAAGAGCAAAATGTGATAACAATTGTACATTAAAGACTACCTACGGCTCACGGCCAATATACTATAATAACCAAAACCCAAACCTGTGTCAACGGACTGAACAGGATGGGACCTGTAGTTGTGTTCCCTTGTAAAGTTTTGTTAATCCCCCAGACGAGAATTTCCCTTGAAACCCCTCACTATCATAACATCGTGTTCACCAATATAATATATGAGTCCTTACACCATCCACATATCCCTGCTCTCCGTCTCCCTCGCCACGGGATGCTACGCGTCCCCTAGCAGCCTCCGCCTCAGTCTCAACCTCGCCAATCGGCTTTGGCACATCGCCAATCTTGAACAAAAGCTGTATCTCTGGATTATCATCGGCCATGTTCTCGCGGAAAATGACAACCTGCGTGATTTGCTTGATGCCGAGTTCGAGCTTGTGCTGGATGAGCATGTATGCTAGCGTTGCGCCGATTGGGGAACCTATTTGTTGATAGCGTTAGAATTTGTTCACCCTTTTGATCAGAGATCAATCAATGTATAGGTATGTCTGCGTTCGTGGTAAAAGGCAACTCCAGCATGACCATTTTTTTCTCAACTCACCAATTAACACAGCAGCCTCCCCGCTCTGCCACGGCAACACTACCCCCGGCCAATACGGTACCCGATCCAACCTTTTCTTCTTAAGAATCGATTTCACAAGCGGCACCGTGTCCTCATTAATCACCTGATTGACAAAGTAATACTTTATATTCTTTGGGTCGGGATTCTGGCGTAGCCAAAACGCGAAAATGACATCCGAGGCTTGTCGCAGCGACGGCAGCTCATCGAGGCTGATATCGTGATCCCAATTATGTTCTGCGCCTGTGGCGGGATTGAGTAGTGATTGGATGTACATGGCGCCGTCGCGGCGGTTGAGCCCAAAGCGGTAGTGTGCACCTGTTGCCTATGGTGTTGTAGGGTTTAGGTTAGTCCTTCCCACCCACGAAATCGATAACATATGCTGCTTGAAATGGAAATTGCAACAACAGAATCTAGTATCAGAGAGACAAACATAACGGAACCAAGTTATGACACGACAAAACGCAACCAAACATACCTGCCTAAGTTGACCATTCACCACATAATGCTGCTCATCAACCTCAATCTCATCCCCATCACTGTCGCGCGCATTCTCGTCGAAGTGCTCAATACTATAACACGTGTTTTGGCCGCCACGAGTGGCAGGAAAGATATCGAGGCCGAGGGATCGCAGCGCTGATTCAATGCGAGCGTGGGCTACCTCGGGGTCGGGGCTATCGGCGTCACCAAAAAAACAGTTTTCTTGGGAGTAGTATCCTTCTTTCCAGTACCAGGTGTTGAGGTCTCCTGGAGGTGGGGAGAGTTGTGTTAGTGAGTGGTGTAGTGGGAATCAAGAGGTCGAGAGAGAAGCGGAATCAGCAGAAAGCGCAAACGAAGTACTCACCCTCAAGTGTGCCCCTCCATGCACTACTGGCAGAGTACGGTGTCCTTCCCAAAGGATCAGGCCATGATTGTCCCGCCTCCTTGTCTGTCGCCTCCATTAGACAGCGCATTGCGGAGCCCTTTGTCGCGTAGCGAGTGAGCTCCTCTGGCGTGGCAACGTCATTCGGGTCCCAAGCCGTGACGGACACGAACGTGTGGCCCGAGGAAAAGGCGCTGGTGACGGCACCTTGATCATCGTGAACATCTTGCGACAAGACTTGAGGCGGCGCTGTAAAGATCAAGTCGGAAGTCGTGTTGATACTTGCGAGAGTGAGGGGGAAAGAAGAGTTGAATGGTGAGGAATGAATGCTCAGACTATTGACCAGGAGGAAGAGGCATCCAAGCACGCGGGACAAGAGTATGATTCGCATGTTGCGGCACAGTGGTGGTGTTGTGTCTTGCGCCGGTGGGTTCGACTTTAGAGTTAATAGTGACAACAGTGGTAAAGTGCATGTTCTACGGATGAAGAAAGAATTTGTTGTCAGCAGCCGAGCCATAGGGACGAAGTGATAGCAAGGCACGGGCCGTTCGCTGCTCCAGTGCAGATGTGAAAGGTTGTTTAACTTGAGTCAGAGCTTCTGTTTGTCGTGATCAAGACCCTGCACTAACAATTTGTGGGCCTTAAAGAGGTCCAAACAAACGCGCGAAATCCTCGACTGCATCTACATTAGAATTGAAAAGGTTGTGCTTTTGAGTGACTTTATTGCGCAAGGTCTACGACTAATTGATGGTGCCCGCAAGTCCGCCGTGGGGTAGTCTGAAGGGTGTAGGTGACTCTTCGAAGGTAGGCACGTCTCGTGTGGCTATCAAAAGGGTGGGATCCAACAATCTAAAGTGAGTTCGTTCAACCGTTTCATACTTCTGGCAACGGTCAATGAAGAGAGCCGGATATTGCCAATCATCAAGCGTTAACCTGTAGTCACCGCCGCTCTGCACAGCAGATGGATTTCATTCCAGGGGCGATTAAGCGTAACAACCATCCGCCACCGACAGTAGATTACTTCAAATCTAGAGTTGTTGTGAGAATCGCGTATCGACAGATGGATGTCAAAGGCATACGTGTGGGTCCAAGGCGAACTGTAGAGGAGGGGTACAATCCGAGGATGAGTCAACATGGTTGTGGTAGCATTCAGTGACGTGATTGGGCTGGCTTCTCGCACCCATCTGTGTATGACTTGGCCGCTTCGTGTTCAGCGATTTTGTAGATGAGACATGTCACCAATGTCCTCATTTTTCCCTCTGACTCTTCAATTGTTCAAAGCCTAGATCCATGCGCTCATTTTTGCCCTCACTGATCTTCTTAAGCGACGGCATCACCCGCTCAACATAGTGGCTCATGGCCTGCAACACTCTGATGGGCGTCCTGAAGGCGTTGGGCGGCCGTTTGCTCACATCGCTGAGCCCTGGATGGGGCACCTGAGGTGCCAAGTCGTAGTGGGCGACCGACTGCATGGGGTGGAATTGCTTGTAATATGGCTGGCGCTCTATGTAGTCGGCGTGGACGACGTGGGAGCGTTCGACGGTGACTAGGAAGGGTTTGGTCCGGACTGTGCGAGGGCGGGTTGTGGCGGTCGAGTCGAAGGGCATTGGAGTGGCGGGTGAAGGAGGAGGACCCGCGAGAACGGAAGGGAAGGTGAGGGTGTGGGAGAGGAGCTGGGAGGGACGGAGCATGTCGTCTATGTTGTCGGGTGAGGCTTCGGAAGCTACTTCGACCTCGTCTTTGTCTTCGTCTTCTGCGGCCTGGTCGGCAGAGGCACTGTGGGCTTGTTCAAGATCCGACTCATTGGAACTGTCTTGTTCGAGGGCGAAGCGGATGGGGGAGGCATCCATGGCGGCTTGGGCCGAGTGCGAGTCCTGGTATATGACGACGGCCAGATTGGGGAGGGGCCTTTGGTATTCATACTGCACATCAGACGACACTGGATTAGCTGGGGCCATTCCATTCACTGGGCTGCAAAATAATCCCAGGCAGTGGACCGTGACGCACCTTCATAGCCTTGAACATGCTAATCTCGCCGAATCGCTTCAATACGCGCATTATTTCCCGGCTCTCCGCCAGATTGGCCGGGCGGGGGATAATGCGCACAAATATTGAGCGCGTGGCTAGTGCCCGATTTGCCGCCATGGCCGTAGAGGGGGGTAGGAGTGGTGTTGTGGGAGGTGAACGTGACGTCAGTATTGTTGTTTGGTGGTGGTGATGGTCATCCAGATGTCGTCGTCCCAAGTGAAATCACGAGACGTGGGCTGGCTCGAGCGCGGAAGCTCCACCTTGCACTTGAGCCTCAACGCCCCAACAAGCTTCTGACGGCGCAAAGTGGGTCCTCGATCCAACGCGCTGCAGTCACGATCAAATAGGGGCATACCCAGCAGCTGGGTAAAACTTCATGTTGCACTGTGCTCTACAACGTGTAGCCAGGTATCCATTGCTGTGTATGCTATTCTAATATGCTGATGCAGGTGATGCGGTATCGTATGAGTGGGACGACTGCGCACTGCATTGTCGCCTACCCCCCACCTCGTGCTCCACTCCTCCTCAGGGAGCCCAGTATCTAACAGACGACGTGATTCACATCGTCTGGGTGTCTAATATAGTATATATCTATCCAGCCTCAGTCCAGGCCCCAATCCCAAGTTAGTGGTATAGTGCATTCCAAAAAATAAACCGCAAAACGCCATGCAATGCATCCTATTATCCACCCCATTCTCATCCTCTCACACATTTCCAAAGTCCGCTCCAATTTCTTGTACTTCTTCTATCAAGAACTCCTCCTCTTCTGTATACCATTCCCGCCCCGCCTCCTCATGCGCACTGTCTTTGTTACTCGAATGCAACCATCCTGCTTCTCGTTCGGCTGCCATGGTTGCTGTCCAAGCAAGCCCTCGACTGTTCGTGGCGCAGGGTTGTAGTCCATTCCGCCCGCCTCATCCTGGTCGTGTATAGTCGAATTGGACTCGATGGATGAATCAGACGACGAAGACCATGTGCGCCGTTTCGAATCAACGACGTTGCATTGCTCCTCGTCTGCCATCATACGCACAAGTGCGGAAATGTCGCGCATGTGCGAGGCGCTGCACTGCATGCGCGAATTACTTTGGCGTTGCATGCGTAGCATTGATGCTGCGACGCGCGAATACGTGGGCCGTGGGTGGTGGTGGTGGTGTTGTTCATCTTGATGATGTTGGTCGACGAGTATCGCGCATTCGCTGCGTGGCCATGGCCGGCCAGACGGACAAGAAGAATCCATGCGCAAACTCTGCTGGTTGAGCTGGGCCGCCAAATCGCCTATTGTGCATGGCGGCGGCGTACAAGGCCGTTCGTATCGTGATGGCCGATCTGTGGGTTTGGAAGTAGGCGACACGTTCATGGCTGCGCGTTCTGCCTCGCACAGATAGGTCGGCCGTGCCACGGTGTCGAAGGAGAAGTCACGGAACATGGTGGCCGCCATGGTGGTCGCCACGAGGAGTTCGGGTCCAAAGTGAAAGTCGTTTGTTTGAGAGAAAGCAGTTGGCAGCAGAGCGGCGCAATGTACAGTTTTGACAAGCACGCATTGCCCTCTTGTCTGGCCCCAAGATGCGGGCAGCGAGGGAGCATTCGCTAACATGGGCCCAATGCTCTGGGGGTGGCGATTCAGGTGGAGCCCTGGTTACGACGATGTACATGCCAAGGTCAACGGGCATGCATCCGCCCATCTGGTAGGCAGTGCCATCTTTTCACCGTTGACCACTCGTTGGCCGTTAGGGGGCCAGGTAGATCGAATGGGGCAACCCGGAGAGGACGTGGACGTGGCCTGCACGGCCCCAAAGTGGCGGGGGAGCCATTCCATGTCCTTTCCGCGCGCCAGACGAAACCTACTGTGATTGCCGGTAAATGCGCGTGGAAAATGCAAGCATATACGTACAGTAGGTAGTAGGATAGAGTAATCCCTTTCCTGGAGCACGTTCAGAGACACGTGTACAGAAGCTTCTATCGGCACTATTCGACAGAGCATGACGGTGTAGCACCGTGATGCACGCTTCCTCGGCGGCACCACAACTCTGCAGAATGCTGCAGAGAACGAAAGTACTACACCATGTCACTAGTCTACTCTCTTTAGTCCAGCGCCCCATCATTCGCCGCCTGTCTAGATGAGGGGTAAGTTGGTACATACAGATAATTCAGTACATGATCATCCGTTGCCATCAATCGCAGCCAAGCTTGGCACGTGCTGACCTTACCCGATTCCGCGTCCATGGCTATTTGCCCTGCTTATTTCCGCCGCTAACCGTAAGCCGAGCCATGCGTGGGGGGAAGGATGCACGCAGCCGTTAACCAACTTTTGCCTGAATTGACCACAGTATGCTACTCTACACAGTAATGATGCAGCCGTGCAACCCTGGACGCAGCGCCAAAGGTACAGCATTGGTACACGAACAATCTGGACATCAATGCCGCATCGCTTTCAACGGGCGCAAAAGCAATCTTCTTCACGTGAAAAGTCCCCGATCGAACCATATCCTAGCGCCCCCCCTTCCCTCCTTCCCTCATCGCCACCTTTCCAATATCCTTGAACCCTGCATGTCATCCCATCTCGTGTCATCTCGGCTCTCCTTTTGCTCCTCTCCCAGTTCCTGGGTACAGTACCGCCCGTCTCCCACACCAGTCCAGCTCCCACATGGTCCTTCGTATCTGCACCCTTTTTGACCGAAGCCAGCAATCTTCTAGAACAAGTACTATACGGGTAGTTGCTGACAGGCTACACATATACATTACTGTACAGTACGTTGTACTCACACACCCACGCCACCTGCAAGGCGTTGTCCGCAATTCGCAGCCCCTCAACCCATGCATGCATGATCCCCAACAGACATGCTTTGAAACGTCCCGGCGACCGGGGCTCAACTGGGGTTTCGATTGGACGCCTTGTGGCCATGAACTTACCGGGCTGGAGTTCTTCCCAGTACACAGTAGTTGAGAAGCTAAGACACTGGTTTAAGAGGTTCGACAGCTGAGACTTCAAACTCTAAAGCAAGCATTCAAGTAAGATGCTCCGCTCTCCGCATATCAACGAATCGTCCAGCGTATTGCTGACATCAAGTCTCAAACTTTCGACGATCTCATTACGTCAATATGCAGGAGTATGGAGGGAACCCCCGGACTTTTCTGAACGTGGGTTTCCTCTAGATGCTGAGTCTTGTGCGAATTTAGCTAAATAACTTTAACTGTGCCCTTGAGTTCCAACGGTCACTTGAAGTTCCCACTTGGAAATATCAAGAGCTTTGTCGTCACTTCTAATGCTGTTAACTCTCAAGGTGCGGTCAATTGGTGCTTGAGTTTCCAGCCACACATGGGAGAGGTACCGTATATGTACTTGGAACGGAAGTATGTCATGACTCTTATATACCGTCAAGGCTGGAAGAATTGCAAGTGTAAAATGGAGCTGGGGCTTTGACTGACTACCTACACAGGACATTCTTCATCGCTTTCCAACCTCAATGCCTACTCTGAACTTGACAAATATCGCTAATCATACTACGCTGCAGAGTCAGTGTAGATTGCCTATTCAACCATACTCTGGATAGACCACAACGCAAGCCATCATGAGGTTTCGATCAAAATCCACAGAAGATAGAGAAGGGCCACATACAGCATCAGCCACCCTCCTAGTACAAGAACAGGAAATATTACTGATCCCATATCTAACACCGGATGGCAGGTCCCGATGGGCAGGAGTGGCGTTCCCCGCTTGAGTACCACAGTTCCACCAAAGTCAGTGTCGACGCAAGCTCCAATCTGATGTCGGATTTCTTCTGGCGATTTCTTGCCGTCGAAAAACAGGACCTTTCGATAGCGCCGACCCTGTACAACGTGGCCGACCTTTTTATAGTCCGGCCACGTCTCCATGTCATGCACGCTGGGCAAATACCGAACATCATCCCAATGAGCAAGGAATGCTGCCGTGAAACTCGGAGCGAACTCACCAATTCCAAGTAACTCGCGCGCGCCCTCAAATACGGCTCCAGATAGTACTTGAAAAGCTCGGCCATGGCCCTCCGCATTCTGGGCATTGACGTCATACGACTCGCAGGCCTTGCAGGCGAATTGGCAAATAAGCGCGTGCACGCATTCGTGAAGCAGAATGTCCAATCGCAGATCCCAAGGAGTTGATTCGAACGGAACGCGTATCATGTTCATAATAGCCAAGCATGCCTGGATCCATATCGTGCCATGCAAAATGGAGCTTCAAGGCACCAAAAAAGAATATCTGATTAAACAGATCGAGTAGCCACTGCATGTGCTCGTCTCTAATCCATTTCGATCCGAGTCCAGAGTTCAGTCGAGTCCAGAAATGGGACACTTCCCGTGTCATGTCGCGAAAGTTCTCAAGGGCAGCCTTTTGCACCGCGCCCATCTCGTTCTCAGGTCGAGTGAAATATTGAATGGCGGCGCGGACGAGGTGCATGACTTCGTAAATTGGCCCTCTAAGAGGTGGAACTTCGCCGATTGAAGGAACCATAATTTCGCCATGGTGCACACATAGACACGGGTACTGCTTATAATGGTCAGGGCAAGTGCATAGTACATTGCGCTCGCGGATCAAGGCATAGAGTTCGTCCCGGTTAGAGGGCGGCGGCCCAGGATCACCAGGAAAAATTTCGCTTGTCGGCGCTGGGAAGTCGTATTCTGCTAGCGGAATGACAAGTCAGGGCATGGCGGATGATTGACTGGACTGTGAGTTCCAGTCAACCCGGGTTGAATGTTTGTCTTGAAGATTTTGGTCCAGCTGGAGAGAAATAGAGCGTGACACACTGGCGTTTTATACCACAAGGTAAGCCAGACCATCGAGGCGCAATAGCAGGCAAGTGAAAGTCCCCGTGTGAATCACGGGTACATCGACTACCCCTGTCCTTTCACTACTTCTCGCAATTGGCCAAAGTGTGATCCTGCTCCTTTCACTGGTTACCTTTTACTTGTTTGAGCATCACGTCTGCTACGTATTGTTGCTTAGCACTGGAGCCATCTCCTACTTTTGAAGCACAAGCTTTAATGTAAGAGCTAGATTACTACAAAATTTATTTGGGAATATATTCATCGTGCAAAACTCGACATGAATTAACGCAGTAAAATAGGGCTGTAAACATGGCAATAGTACAAGACGAAGGACTCTGATGCAGCTGTGTGGTTTTGCTAGTGAGCTTTAACCATCTTTAGCATACCATGTTAGATGAGTTTACGATGGCTTCTGCTTGGCAATTACTCTAGAAGGTTCAAGGGCCTACGAGTGAAAGTCACAATGCATTCTGGCAAGGTAGGTCATCACCTTTACGATGACCATCACGAACACAGCATCTACAAGTATGCACACGTGTAGCTCAAGATGAGCAGAACTAGGTGATTAGGTGTATGTACTCTATGGCTTAGTTAGCGCTCTAGAGCCTAGTGTAACTGCTATTGGCGCACCTACACTTTTGCATATCACACGCAGCATCTCATTTCTAAGAAATAGCACTAGATTCAGGTACGTCGACGACGCTGACCCTACCTGTCTTGCTCCTTGGTATATTGGAGGCTAGTTATATTAAAATTCATGATTGCGCCTTCCATGCACATTTGTTAGCTGTATTTGTGCAAGCAAAAGATATGTAAAACTGACCCGAAGATTCATGTTGATTCGCCATGGCGAGGGATGGGAACGTTCATTTGCGCTAAAGACACCCTGGTGTTCTTAGCGGAGGGTGGCTGCGTAGTTGTAGTCGGTTTGCTTCGTAAGAAACCCAAAAATGTAAGAATCGTGGCTATGAGTATGAAATTACCGAAGCATGCAAACGTATCGCCACTCTTGTAGCAATATATAGTAGAAAATAAGAATATAGAAATATTTTTCTTTAATGCTATATAGCATAGTTATGTACGTGTGATATATATCAGGGATTGTCAAAGAAATTATTTTGGAACATAGAGGGCTATGGAGAAGTTACGTTAATTCAAAACTGTACGTATCAAATAGGCTTCTTGCTCCACATGGTTTGGTGTTAAGTCCACATGTGCGTAGGGTTTACATGTAAAGCGGGGATGTTGTTGTCTAAAAACCCTATAGAATGTGCCCTACGGCGGAATACAAGCTGATCTACATGGAATGATAACTAAAGCGACTGTAGCGCATATTAAGGCAATAGATGCCTACTCTTACATAAGTATGTAGACCTCTTGTATAGCAGACTCTGAGCGTCGGCTCTGTGCCGTGATGTAATGTCGTGTTGCTAATGAGACGCTAATGTCATCCATAAATTCTGCCTTGGTAGGTGTCATCCCGAAGCAAGACAGGGTAGTAGAGATTCTTAAGTATTATCGGAGCTCAAATCGTAGAGTTTGAATACATTTATTGTACCAAGAACCTGACCAAGAGTTCGAAGCTTCAAGTACCGGTAGTCGCTGTGGGGCCATTCGCGGGGCCGGCAGCGTAAGAACCGTCTAGCCTAAATCATTGCTCCAGTGAGCTTCGGCCCGTCTCCACCGCCTCGACCGGACATTGGATGGACCTATGTAAGTTAGTACTGCCAGGCATTTGTCGGAAACACAACCTCTGATGGGACAGAGCAGCGAGATACACATGCGCGCACGGCCTGAGGCGCACGACTCCGTCATCCTGATTGGCTGAATCCTGGCGCAAGATGCGAGTCGAACATCTGTTGGCGCAAGGAACTGTGGTACAACGCCTCTAAAGAACGGGCTCGGACTATTAAGTCCTCTCGACCAAAAGAGAGTGGTCCCGAGAAAATGGTTCGACGTCTCATAAACTTTTGACCCTGAACCGCAATGCTGGGCTAGGTAACTATCATTGTCAACTGTCGTGTTGGTTGTGTTTACCTCAACCTTGTACCTACCGTTGGACCACCGCCGTTACCTTTTGTAGGCGCATTGAATATGGTCAGATATAAATCAAGCGTCGCCGCCGCATTGTGTGCTTTCGGCGCAAGCAGCGCAGCGCAGCAAGTTCGACCTGCAGCACCTGGAAATGCATCATACGACTTCGTTGGTAAGTATTGGCTAGGATGGTATCTTTACATATTTGGCGACCTTGGATAGCTAACAGCAGGTAGTCATTGGTGGCGGAACAGCTGGACTCGCTATCGCCTCGCGGCTGTCAGCTTTCGCTTCAGTTGCCGTAATCGAGGCTGGTGGTCTGTATGAGCAGGACAATGGCAATCAGTCTGTGATTCCATATTACGGACTTGTGATGCCCGTATTGGGCACGACTGAGGACTACCCACCCAACTCACTCATCGACTGGGATTTACTCTCAACACCGCAAGCATCTGCTGGTGGACGCCGCATTCATTACGCGCAAGGCAAGACGCTTGGGGGTAGTTCAGCGATTAATACAATGGCGTATCACCGCGGAACCGTTGGCTCATACAAGCGATGGGCAGACACAGTGGGCGACCAAAGCTACACTTTTGATCAGGTTCTGCCCTATTTCAAGCGATCTGCTACGGTGACGCGGCCAGATCTCCTGAAAAGAAAAGCACCAAACGCGACCGTACTTTACGACCCCAAGGCCTTTGATAACTACTTACGCGGGCCTTTGCGAGTATCATGGGCAAACTGGGTTGATCCGGCGCAGAGTTGGCTGGCTCGGGCCCTGCAGGCGATCGGACAGAAGCTGAATCCCAGTGGTCTCAGCAGCGGAATTGTGGACGGAGGGTCTTGGATTCCTACAACAATTGACCCCGTGGACGCAACTAGAAGCACGTCCAAGAGCAGCTATCTCGCCTCCGCACTCCAGAATAAGAACGCGAGAATTACGGTATACCTGCGTACGCAGGCGTCAAAGATCGTATTTGACAATGCAAGGAAGGCCACTGGTGTCGCCGTTTCCAGTGGGGATCAGAGCTTTGTGCTTTCTGCAAAGAAGGAGATTGTTCTGTCCGCTGGGGTGTTTCATTCTCCCCAGATTCTTATGCTGTCAGGTATGTTTCGTATAGTGGATTGGCGCGTATGAATCCAAACTGACTCATAAGGTATCGGACCCGCATCAACCCTCCGTTCTTACTCTATCAACGTCATTTCGGACCTCGCAGGCGTCGGCCAAAATCTTTGGGACCAGATCTTCTTCAACGTCCTTCGAGGCATTACCGTACCCAATGCCGGCACGTTCCTTGCCACACCAGCACAGCAAGCTTTGGCCGTAACGCAATACCTCTTGAACGCCGCAGGACCATACAGCTCCGCAGGAGGTTATCTATCCTTTGAGAAGTTACCGGCAAAAAGACGTGCAGATCTTTCGCAGCGCACCTCTAATTTGCTTGCAAAGTTTCCCTCTGATTGGCCAGAGATTGAATATATTGCGTCTGGCTTCCCAGGTGGCTTCCTCAATTTGACGACAGTTGGTGTGATTAGCGCTACTTTGCTCACACCTACATCAAAGGGAAACGTGACCATTCGAAGCGCTTCAATCACCGACTCTCCAGTCATAAATCTTGGCTGGTTGAGCGACCCTGCCGATGGAGAGATCCTAGTTGCTGCTTTTAAACGCGTGCGGGAAGCTTGGAACAGTACCGCGATCGCGGGTGTCGTCATTGGACCGGAGATCACGCCTGGAGATGCGGTTTCCACTGATGAGCAGATCCTCGAATATATCAGATCATCAGCACAGCCAATCTGGCATGCGAGCTCTACATGTGCTATGGGTAAACGTGGAGAGAAGAACGCCGTGGTGGATTCGAAGGCTAGAGTATTCGGGGTCAAGGGATTGAGGGTCGTTGATAACTCGGTAATACCTTTTACCGTGCCTGGCCATCCTCAAAGTTCGGTATACATGCTCGCTGAGAAGATCGCAGACGATATTTTGAAGGGAAACTGACTGCACAGCGAGAGGTTTCCTAGTCAAAATAGCATGTTGGCGTAATGTAGCATGTGCAACAATGCCTAAGAACATTTGAAGAGACACATATCCTACCGCGAAGACATGGCCATTCGTGGGTTAGTATCGCGGTCCAACACCATATTTTACTGAAGCTTCATGATCGAGTGATGAATATGGTCGTTCATTCGTAAAAGAATAATAAGCTGTACCCCGAAGCAGCCCAGCTAGTCATTGCATCTTGATGCTGTAATCAAGAGGCTTTTATCCGACGCCGCTGGCCGAACACTGTGTCTTCCATCATGCTTATATACATCTCTGCCTGAATTGAGCTGATCCAAGCTAAAATTCGACAGCTGACCAGAGTGGTAACCAGAGTCAGCTGCTTGCCCGTGTGCATTATGGTTGACTTGATCGCTGTTCGGGTCTCTAAGGGCAGGGAAGGCTACGTCGTTGCCGGATCTGCGCTTTGCTAGAATTTGAGTGCGAACGAAGGTGTACAGTATCGGCAGGCAAGTGCAAATGATGCCCAGCCACATTTCAATCAAACTATAATTGTTAGCGGGTAGCAAGCAATTACTGGAAGCCTTGACATACAGCCAGATAAAGTTCGCGACCATCCCCCAGGTCCCGTCAGTGGGAACTACATGCATTCCGCTCACGACTTGTTCAACCCTAATCAGACTGACAACACAAACACTAGATGCAATTAGCATGGTGATAGGTAGTCCTTTCCATACAAGTCCAACCTACAAGGACCCCGTCATCAGGAGCAGTCCTGCGCCGATCTTCCTGTGGAGCGCCAGGTGAAGCTTGCGTATAATGAAGATGGGGAGAATAAGAAGCACCAGATCAGTTGTAGCGTTTATGCAGGCTGTAGCAAGGAAAAATGCGGTCAAGTTGATGCACTTTCCGGTCATGATGCTGAAGTCCCAATACTTTGCGATGGGCTGGCAAACCCAAAGAAAGCCAAATGCTGCAAGCATGCTGTTAACGATTGAAACAAACACAACTGCGTATACAGCTAGTCGAAAGCTAGTTTCGAAGGGCGACAAGCGGAGATAGAACAAGCCCAATGATATCTTAGTGAACATTGTAGATAGGTTGTAAAAGATTGGGCCTGCAATATCGCCAATCTGTGACTGGTCAATCGATCTTCGTTATTGGGGTTGGGAGATTCTGAACGGCGTAATACCTTCATCAACCTGTAAAAGTCGGCGGCAGTGACATCCCAAATATGATATCCCAGACCATTTGTTGTCTCTGGGCACTATTAGGTCTGTATATGGTGGATGTCGAAAACGATGGTACTCACGATAGCCAACATAAATGGAGAAGAACAAAGCGAGTGCCTGCGGAGTGTTCAGTGTTTGCTGTCAACGAGATTGGCCTCCTTGCGTACAGTGGCCACGACTATCGAATCTGCTGGTCTTTAGTACATGCCATGCGGTCTAGAATGTAAGAATACGTACAATCATCCCATCCTACATTCCGTAGAATGAAGCGCTTCGTGTATAGCCGCACGAGGCAGATGGGTATTGTGAGCACAGCACCAACAACAGCAACTATGATCACGCGATCTGCGATCGACTCAGTCGGGTTGTCAAAATTCGGGACAACACCTGGTGGGGGAGGCATTGCGCCGATTGTGGTGCTGTCCGAACCCATGCCCACGTGTCGCGCAGGATGTAATGAGGTGGGATGAGCAAGTAGATCAGATCTCGGTGGGCCGGGTGAGTGCAAAGGTAGGCATTATGATATTCGATTCCAGGTGGGTACCTGATCGCTACGATCAATGATCGGTTTCTTCGATGCTGCAACCGTTCTGGGTTGCGCACATGGGCGGCTGCAGAACAAGCGCCATATTTGCTCGACTCGAGACAAAGGAGTTGCCATTATCTCTGCCGTCCAGGCATCCAAGAGCCGAAGCCAATCGCGATGCGGGCCATAGTGGATTCGGTCCGATTCCTTGTTGTGTAGGGACGGCACGCTACACCCGAGCCGTGCGGTATGGCGCGGTGGCCCGACCATGAATCAGTTCATCGCCTGTAGCGAGCGTAACCGCCTCCCCGCTCCCCAAAGTTGCATGGTTTTGTTGGGATTATCACACTTGTTTCGTAACAACAGAAATGACAATGGACGCCTAAGCCAAAGTCTCAGCTCTCAACGTAGGGCTATGTGCATTGGGCGAGATTAAGCTGTACGGGGAGGGATATTGAAAGCATTTCGAGATGTGATTTGTCGTAATAAACGGCCCGATTACTCCAGCCCAGGCATCTAACATCAATATGCATGGACATTTCCGGTCGGTGTCAAATCCTTGTCCATGGATTCTGTCTAATATCGATATGATCACAGAGTCGATCGAGTTTCATCGCAAGGCAATAGCTCTCGTCTTAGAATGACAGTTCCGAGCAAGAGTAATACCAAAGCCACACTCCCAATGAATGTCATATATGTTCAACTATTATCATAACACGACGAGCTGCAACAAGTGCATAGATAAGGGTGAAGCATGGGTGGCGTAGAAGAGCGGCTTTGAGATACTTTGTTATGAAAGACCACAACCCTATCTTAACACCGATGCACTTTCATGGGTAACTTTGCCGTCTCAATGCTCCTGCAGTGACACCTGCTCTCTGTATTGGAAATTCCTCTCACAACACTCTTAGTATTGACACATGATGCAATGCATATGACACAATTAGAGCTCTGTATTGCCCTCAAAGCTAGCATATCTCTCTCAATCTATCATCCCTATCGCTGCTTGCGACGAGTCTTTACTCTCTAGTATTGCATGTCGCAGGGTATGTCACCATTTATTTATGAGAGCTATATTCCTTTCTCTGACTACCTAAACACCTTTGAACCAGCTGTGTTCTAATGCATCGCGTGCTGTGATCCTCTTCTCTGGATCAAAGTTCGTCATAGCACAAACGAGCTTCTTGAAATCTTCGTCAACGCCCTCCTAAAGAGAGAATGGTTTGCGCGGGTTGTCTTTGTTGAAACTATCCCGAGTTACCTTAAAAACGGGAACCTAAGGATTATCGCTAAGGTGCTTTAGGAAACTACTCAATCCGTCCTCATCTGCGAAATACGAGATTTGGCGCTCAATAACTACAGCTAATGGTTCCACACCTTCTTCTAGTTCCTCATCCCTAACAGCAAATATAACGCGCTTATGCACTGCGTAAATGCACTAGATAGTGATAATAGTGGGTAAAGGCCGCAAAACGTAAGAAGGAATAGGCGCAGTAACTTACAACAAGGGCGAACGAGAAGATATCAGACGGCTTGTTAACCGGTCCCCCGGCGTGTGCTTCTGGGCTCCTCCACATCCAGTTGCCTGCCTGTTTACCAATTATATGTGATCCAGGAGGTATGTACGCGGCATCTTCAAGGTCCGCAAGCTAGACTCGCTCAACAATGATGTTGTTATTACTTTCTTTCCAATTAATAAGAACGTTGTCCGCCTTAATATCTGCCTAAGGTAAGTTAATGCAAATTGCTTATTAGTAAGGGGGGAGCTACTAGTGTGGACAATATTATAATTATAGAGTTCTGCAATTCCACAAAGGGCATCTCTTAGGATCCTTTTTGTTATTAAAATGGGCAGGTCCCTCTAAGCGAGGGTAAGAAGATAATCGTCGAAGTACTAGAAGACGAACATAGACTTTTCGGGTATAATGTCTTTAACGAGACGGACATGATTCGCGGTACCCCGTAGTTAATTGTCTATATCCTGAAGGTCCGTGAAATCAACCTTATAAATGTACTTTAGTATAAACTTCTAGCTATTAGCACTGAGGAGATAGTAAGCATGTTAATTATAACGAGTAATAATGTTCACTTGCGTTGCGGAGTAAACTTAACGTAAAGGAAATGTTTCTTCCTAAAGCACCCTGTCAATGTGATAATGACAGCCAGACCTGCGAATGCACTCCTTTGGACGCTCTAGAGCAGATAACATTGTGCTTGTATTACGACGGAGCTTGGCCAGGACTGTGGCTAAGGCTCTTGGTGAAGCTGGCGACCAATTTGTGAGTCGAGGCGCGACGAGATGCAAACGTGTCTAGTTTCTGTAAAAAGCTAAGAAAGAACGAGAGCCTAGTGATAGCATGGGAGGCGATGATTCGGGAAAGCTGAGGATGTAGGAGCTGTTGATAGTGCATTCCCGCCAGGACACCAAAGATTGCATGAGAGGTTCTCTAGTGCCGAATTTTGGCGCGTAGCGGCGCCAAGGGTGAACGCTAATCTAGGCCCCCGACATCTTTCTGACTACCAACCAATCGCATGCCGGGCTGGACCAACACCGTAAATGCTGAAGTACCTCGCCTCCTCCGTTCTTTCACTTTAAAGCACTCATAGCAAATCAAACTAAGACTGCCCATAGTGCTTCAGTACTCACAGCATTAAATTATGGCACAGCCTCGCAGAGTCGAAGCTGTTGCCTAAAGCATGTATAAAGCAAGTTGTTCAACGACATGTCGAAGGCACAGACAATCATTCATTTACTATCTCATACATTTCGGATCTTAGCTTTCCTCTGCACAGGTGCTACTTATCGCTAGAATTGAATATCAATTCTTTGCAACAATGGCCACGAGGTATATTTCAAGCCTCCGCAATCAGTCCCTCCAGAAGTGTACCAAAACCAACGCGGTTGACTTCGTAGACAAGACGACTTCTTGGACCCGTCCAGCAGGCTATGTTTCTACAGGCATTCAATCTGAATTCGTCCGAGTCGTGAAAGACAATATCAACATCCTCCAACCTACAATCACCAAAGTTGCTATTAAGCACGCTGCTCGAACAGGTTTGTCATGAGTTCCGTGAAGAGACTAATCAGATACAAAGGGAGTCAGAAGATCAGAGCGATAGGAACAGGCGTGTGCATTATACAGCTTTTGAACTTGAGAAGAATCAAAAAGTTGTGCATTCAACTCACTTTGTCCATGAAAAGTAGAATAAAGGAAACTTTGGTAGGCTTCGGCATAGCCTAAGCCTTAGTGTCGCATCGAAAAGGGAGGCAAAAGTGAACGCTCCTGCACTCCTCCCTCGAGGGCGTATATAGTGCGATATTGATATTACAATACACACTCTAGCTAGGCAGAGTTGCAGATGCTTAGCTAAAAATAAGCAAGTTCCTTACGATGCTTCGTCGTCGTTTAGTTGTTGTGATTTGCCTTGATCAGTCTAACATCTATGGGATCCACGATTCCTGGCAAGAACCGTGTTAATTGTGGCCTGAGACTCGCATAAGAGGTAGGCTTTAGTTGCTGAGCGACAGCAGAACTACAGCGCTCCTGCACTCGATGAAGCGCAATTATAGTACTTTAATGACTCTATACGAGTCACACAGTACATGCCTAGCGGCGAGAAGACGAATCGAAAGGTTCGTTTCCCCAGCGTAATTGTATATCCTGCGAAGAATTTCTTGGCTCACCCTTTTGCAGGCTTTCCATATCGTTCTCGCCCTCACACTTCTTATTAACATCATCCTTATCTACCTAGGCCTCGTCCTCCGCGTCAGCCTTATTGTCGATCTTTGCGAACCGCTTGTCTTATTTATTCTTGGGTAAAATTTAGCTGCTAGTAAGCTGTTTGGGGAAGTAGTGTTCTAAGGGCCTAAGAGGACTGGTTAGGCAAGAGAATGGATCGTTAAGCGCGAGGATGGCTAGAAGATCGTGGCGGGAATGGATCAGGCTGACGGTGGATATGGATTGAAGGACGGTGCACAGGTGTTTCGTTTGCGATCGAGGAGAAGGGATGGTGAATTAGCGGGGCTTTACCATGACGGAATATAGAACGTGTTAGATGCAGGTGTTAGGTAGCTTAGCTAGCTTTATAGTAAGATAAATTACGTCTTAGCAGGACGATATCAATTTTTGAGTAGCATAGATCATCATTGAGTAAATTAAAAAGGTTGGCCGTTCTTCTACGCCATCCGTGCTCTAACTCTTCGTACGGTAGGCGTAGTATTAGTGTCGCCTTTTTTAGGATTCTCAAAAACTCTATAATTTAGTCTTCTCAAAAATACACAAATATATAAATAGGCCTGGGATAGCTAGGGGTTTTTAAATAGGAAGTCTTGAGAATCTTACAAAGTATTTCTTTAGCGGGTTTAGTACTGTTCCTTGGCCTCTAACATTCGCTGAGCTGCCTAGCTAGCCCCGCAGCTAAAAATAGTCCCTTGCCATAAAACCAGCTTCCCTCGCTCCTCTACTATCTATCTCCCTACAAAATCTTCCTATGCTTAACTTAGTAAAACCGTGATGTACCGCCCTATGTTGTCCCATCTTCCGGTGCAAGTACTTCAGAACATCGCCATCCAGTTGCCGCCTGCCTCATTTCTTGCCCTGCTGAGTACCTGTCGATACCTCTACAATGCTTGCAACGATTCGCATGTTTGGTGCACCATCGTCGCTGCACACCTTCCTGCAAAATATGTTCCCCACATCAACGCTACCAGCTTAAATGACGACCACGTTTGCAAACCTTATGTTGTCGCACTTGTCCGTGCGACCCAATGTCACACGCCTAGCCGCAACGATGTTCAATCTTGGCTCCCTCACACGATAGCCCTCCACTGTATGTGATAATATCCCCCATTCTGCTCCCCAGCTCAGTAGAATCCTGAATTAATTCTGCACCTTGCCAGTCGTAGATTCCCTCGATTCCTGGAAAGACTCTACTGCACTTGAGCAGCTATATGACCGCATCTGTAGTGGTCTGTTCCCTCCTACTATTCCTAGCACCTTTCCCTCACACGACCCATCGGTCTTTGAGACTAGCCTACCTGCTGTCATGAATATGGATGCCTGGTATCTTGCGCAAGCCACAGCTTTCTGTCTTTCTGCCCGCTCGCTTGCTAGTGTCGTGCGTTATGATGACACCAAGCCTCCGACCATGCTTGAGAGCGTTCCATGCGAGCTCCCCTCCAGAGACTCCAGAAAAGATATGGGCTACGGCACCGATTTTGACCCCGATACCGTACTACATGTTCTGGCCAATCGAGCTGTTGGTTTCTTCTACACCGAGCTCTGTTGGGCTCTTAACAATGGAGCTATGGCTACCGAAAGCACGGCCGGCCTTTTGCCTCCACCAACCACTTTGGCGATTCCCTTCCCCTCGTTTCTCAGACCGCCTTTGCCTTTTACTCTCCATGGTCTTCAACAATTCAGCACATGCCACCTCCCCGCTATGGTTGAACCTAGTTTCTTCGTCGATGACGAATGGACAGGCTATACCAGCTCCAATTACGAATCAAAGATTCTATTTGATGGAATAGGAGGAGATAACCCATATGTCTCTCACAACGGCCTCGATCAGCTCCCAAATGACAGGTTTCCATTCCGAGTAGAAAGAACAATTCGATTTCGACTGGTGCAAGAGTGGGATAGTCACAACAGATTTCTCTTACAGTCAAACTGTTTTCAGTCGCAGACCAGGATTTGGATGCTGAATATCACCGTAAACAAGCGTATGGGAGATTTGAAGCTATCCATGAGCAACCCGTTGCGGTATCGTGAATCGAACTTGGTGTACGCAATGATGACACCCTTTGGCATAGTTGGGCCGATTTTACCACAAGGTCATTGGATATGGTTATGGAAGTGCGAATGGTCTGGTGTAGCTACTTGAGCTATAGAATTCTACATCCACCCTCTTCTAGTCCTTCTAGAAATGTCACTTTCTTAATTTTGTTTTTTTTCCTCCCAACCTGCAATGTATGCTACCCAGGTCAACTCCGACCACGTCTTTTCATAGCCTTCAGGGACGACGGCAGTTAACATATTGCTGCAGGCGTTGCCACAGTTCGATACGGCCCTGTAGAGGTACATTAGCATCTGCAGAAGTTATATCAAAGCTGGAAACTTACAGAGAAAACGCAAGGTACAGTGAAGTTGGCACCAAGCCTCGCCGAAATATAAAGTTGATGCCTAAAGTCGCGCACTGCGCTGCAACGCATGCTTGCTACACGTACAGTGTTAGTCTGGGTTCCTATATCTCTTTCTACATCGCTTGCTTCAATCACGTACACATGCGTTACTAAGCCTGATCTCTGACCAGTCGATGACTCTTTTTTCTAGGGCCACATCCTCATCCTCCTGGACTAGCATCAGAGATTTGGTCTCCGGTAGATCGTACGGGGTGGGACTGGCTGTTGCCGCAATTGCAGTAGTAGGCGTCTGTTGGTCTGCTTTGAGCGGCAGCAATGCGCGGCTGTGTCCAACAGCTAGCTGCACTGCGAACAGAATGAACTTAGAGAGCTTCATGGTAAGCTTTTGAAACAAGAAGAACAGTGTCGATATGGGTGTAGATAGATTGTACGAAGTAGGTGCTGACAGAGAAGATGATGTCAATCTAGGGAGAGATCTGTCCACAATCATAAGAGGGTCATACTAGGCTTTATAGTCTTCATCTAATGAACATCTATATCTAGCTCGGATTATGAATCTACTACGGCAATCAAAAGTTTCGGTTTTTTATGCCTGCAGCTCCCATCACACGAAAAGGGCCGAGTTCATAGATTGTTTGCGGCGTATACGGAGACTAGTGTTTGGGGGATGTGGCGTTGCAGAGCTAATCACTACAGTCAACGCAAAAAGAGCCACATAAGAGGTATCATAATGTATCGTGTATATTCAAGGCGTAGGGCACAGCAGACAACAGAAATGCGGAACGCTGGGGCGGAAGGGCTAGGAAGTGGCACGGTGAAACTGTCGCAGCCAGCCATGTACAGAATCTGCCCATACCCTAATGTTTCGGGTTCTCTTATAATCTTACGAGATGATTTAGTCTATGTAGTGTTTGTATAGGCCCAGTAGAGTCGAAATGCTACGCGCCTGTTGTTTAAAATCCACACTGGCAGTGAACATCTACCTAAGACATTGTGCTTTCTTGATCCCCGAAGGTTCAGTCTCAAACAAGAAGGAAGCGGCGTGCGTGTTCAGAACTCGTCATGTTACGCAAGTGGCACCGTGTTGGAGGTGTTACTCGTCCCTCAATGTCACGCACACGTGCCTGAGTGCCCTTGCCATTCTCAATCTTGCTCCAGACTTTCATCATTGGTAAGTACCCGGAAGAAGGGCAAAAAGGTATAAAGGGTTGAGGGATACGTAGGCAGTACTCATCTATTCTCCCGTTTTCTTTACATTTCACCGCAACGCCTCACCTTCATCATCCCGCTCTTTACAACCACAATCAGGATCTCATTATCAACATGCGTCTCTACGTATCTACCGCTATCAGCATTTTGCTCTCTCCGTTGGCTTCGGCTGCATGTTACAAAAAGGGTCCCTCGAATGTAAACGTGCAAGTCGCCTTTGATCAGATGGACACGACAGCCTCTTTTCTACAAGGAGAGCTTGTTGGAGGGCAGGAACGCGGTCTATGCGTTACCGACCTTGCTACAGGCACTCATTGGTACATGAGCGTCCGAAACGAGGACAGTGGCAAAGGCAGATTGGTCACGAAGGCGGACATTGACACCTACTTGCGCCGAGAGATCAACGGCTGCGGTACAAAGGGAGGTCATAGAGGCGAGTCGGGTGTCGAATATACGTACGTTTATGTATCATGGATTTTTCTAGGCATACGCTAACAATGCCGCCGACGAGTAGCGCTGATCCAAATAACGGCATCTGTATCGACTCTACCTATATCAACCAGCATTCTAGGCACAGGCGGGGGGCCGCACAGCGCAATGGGGTCTTATTTCGTCTTATCAATGGCCTAGTTCCTGTTCGACCAACAGAGAGCGCGGAGGAGTAGGACTTGAGACCTACAAGTCAGATGCAATAGTTTGTCTGTCTAACAGAACTTGCGTGATTACTCTAGGAGTATGCAATATATATTGGTCTTTTTTTCGAGAACCCTCCAATTTATACCAGTGAAATATATCTAACAGAACATTTCTACTTTGAAAACTGCGCGATTTCTATCTTGTTACGCAAAATCTATCAGACATCACTCCACCACGCCGGCCTGATAAAAAGGTAGCAATCTTCTACCAGTTGGCTCATAGCCGAACAACTGTGCCAGTTAATTAGCCCGAGGCCTGAAAATATCTCATACACGGAGTTGCACCTGCATTTATAAGTTTTAAAGTGTCTCTCACGAACCACTACCCAAATTTGGCAAGGCCATTCCCTCGAACCTGTCCGACCAACTACACTAAAGCGCCCTTGGCCAGCTGTAGGCTTGCGGCATACTGGGGGCCACTAATTCAACTTGAAACACGCTCTTAATATAGATCCATGGCGTAGCCAAGTCAACGTAGCAAAGAAGGGGTGACATAGTGCATGCGGCGCAACAAACAGCGTGGCGTAGTCTATGCGGCGCAGAAGTAAACCACTTCGTAAGATGCTACCAGGGGTTCTCTAGCATCACTATAACTACGATGTGGCTGGAATCTGCAAACTCGTCAGGTATAGACTTCTTCTTCATTGGGCACTTGATCTTGTTCACTCATTTGCTCTACCCTATCACGAAAAGGTCCGCGCTATGGCTTCTGTTTCCGTATACTCAGTTACCCCTTCCAACTATACCACCAGTCTATGGCAATTTGCCTGGGCGCTCTGCTCAGCCATCTCGTTGTCAAGTTCCAAGTATCTCTTCGAAGAACTAGGCTTACACTACCCCTTTCGCCTACACCTCCTGCAGCTCGGCGCTGCTACCCTATTACGTGTTTTACATCTATCATACCATGGTGGCGCACTTTTCGGGTGCAATCTAACGAAGAATACTCGGGAGGCTTTCCTATGGACTCTAATTCTGTCTTGTCTTGTTGCAGCTTCGAGAGTTTTGACGGTTCTCGCCCTACAGCTACTTCCCAATCTTGCTACCATAGGGATGTCCACAGTAAGCTACTTCGCAGCAAGGTCTGGCAATAACGGTCGCTAATTGTATCGAGATTATGTGTCACTTCACTGAACAAGCAGCAAGTTGGTCAAGCAGCACTACCTATAGTGTTTATCGCGGTCATGTTGTCATCCTGCCTATACTCTTCTTTTGCAGCGTCGTAATGCTCTTGGGAGAGTATCGATTAACCGTCGACGGTTTGGCCTGTACAATTCCTGCTCTCCTCTTGATTGGAGTGTCGCGGTCGCTGCAAAGGAACACTAAGTGCATCTTCAACCACGTCTTCAGTCCACGACCGTTTACTGAGCTCTGCTTGCTCTTCGGGCTTGTCTTTACATCCTTTTGCGCTTTCTCTCTGGAACAAGGATTGCCAACCGCCATGGGACTAAGTCGCGAGCAATGGAAGGCACTCCTTATTAACCTAGCTTCGTCAGCTATCGCCATGAACACAGGGGAATCCTTTCTAGTGCCCTCCTCATCACCAGGCAGTCAAGCTCCCTTGGTTGCGCTTTTAGCGTTCACTGGCTGTACAGGTGTTATCTCCGTCATGCTTCCCCAGAGATCTTTCACTAGCGTTGCTCAACTTGTATCTTATGGGATAGCGATAGCAGCGCTCGGCTATTTCCTAGACGACCCTACAGAAAGATTGCCCAACGACGACCTACTGGAGGCGGTTCCACTCCTCGAGAGAGAGGAAGCTAGCATCAGCACACAAAACAAGAGGCTCTCAGCGAGCTCTCCTATCCGTTGCTGTACGGCCGCTCTAAAACGAGTCACGCTTTCCCTCGATACCAGCTCCCAAATAGTCGATCGCTACCTCCAAGCATTTCTGGTAGCTACCGTTTCTGCCACCTGGGTCTTCTTCATCGCACTAAACTTTACCCGCGGGTTCTCGCTGCGCGCTCCGCGCGTACGGCCTCTGCTAGACCTCACATTTCAGCCTCGTGCTACTACGGAAGTAGTGATCAGCATGTTTAACGAGCCGCTGGACAGCATCTCTTCTTTACTTAGCTCCCTCCGGGCCATTCCAACCTTCTCAAACGCACATATCCACATCTATACCAAAGACCCTCTCGCCAACACGACTGCCCTCCAGCAATACACTGGCGCCCAGCAGATAACCCAACTCCGTAACATTGGCCGCGAGGGAGAAACCTACCTTCACCACATTCTGTCGCAGTGGGATGCATTGGCTAAACACACGCTATTCGTTCAAGCCAGCGTGCATAACCAACACGACGTTCTCTTGCGACTACGGTCGTACTTTGATCCGCAGTATACTGGCATGCTCAGCCTTGGATTCGTTGGACACACCTCTCTGTGCAATGGTTCGGACATGTGGGGGTGGCATGAAGACTCTGGTATAGTTGCAGATGTGTACGAACGGGTTCACAAAAAGCCGTGTGAGAAAGTGCTACTAAGTTATAAGGGTCAGTTCATTGTATCTGCTCAGCGAATTCGTGGGATACCAAAGGATATTTACTTCGACTTGCACCGCGCTTTGGTTGACGAGCACAGCTGGGCACATCGGGAGCCATATTTGCAGGGGAGAGCGGATGTAATGAGTGCGCCGGTCTTTGGATACACACTGGAGAGGCTGTGGAACACTATTTTTCAATGTTCTAACATGGAAGTAGCATGGCGCTGTCCAAGTTTACTTAGTAGAAGTAGGTATAGGGGTGATAGGAGTGATTGCCAGTGTGTTGACAGTCAGACGTAGTTTAATATTCACCTCAGTATTCACACTATGCGTGCTAGAGATCCTGCTAAGCCTGTAGCGCTAGAACTTAGAAAGGGTCATAATTAGCTATTTCATAGGACAATAATTCGTTGCATAGCAAATGTGCCCCTAAATTATAAGCCTAATATAGGTACTTATAAAGATACTTAATTATTAAAAGGAGCATCTACTATAGACTAGATAATCTGCGTATTACTAAAGTCGTTATAATAGCTACTCTAGCGCTGCCTAATCGTCTTGGAAACCTATCTAGCCATAAGGCGCTTAGTTAGGGCCGTACTTTGTACTAACTTCCTTTAATAACTAGCTATTCTAGCCTTTATATATAGTTAAGGCATGTACTCTAGAGTAGAAGTTGGTATAATAATCACTAGTACTATTAATCTCATAAAAAAAGCATACATGTAAATGGGATGGCGAGTAGGGTGGATTGTAGTCACCTGAAATATTGAAAATACTCCACATATGCTGTACATCGTGTAAAAAAAGGAGACGGCGGTCTCCCGTTATTTGCATGTCCCGTAACCTTTTTGGCTGTAGGAATGTGAGTATTTGTGAGCTGACGTTGGGTGGGATCGCTTACCATCCAGATTTGCAATGAGTGTCAGTCGTGCCACAGAAACCGCCTGACGAACAGCATTGGCCATTGAAAGGACCGCTTGCACAAGTGTATCCGCCTTTTCTAACGCCACAATCACCATTAAGTGATGCCACATTCGACGTGAGACATGCGCTAGAGAATGACTTCTGACTGTTCAATCGTCAATATAGGGTCAATCGCAAATACCAGGAATCTGGCCACGTACCAGCCTTGAGCACAGTGATCAACTGAGCTACCACAATAGCCGCCGCTACTACAGCAATTTCCAAATGTGCTTCCTCCGCATGTCAGGCCAGCACTACCTCCGCAGGTGCCGTCCAGCGAGACTTTGCTGGAAGAGGGAAGTTCACCAGACCCCACTGGGATGACGCAATCACCAAAGTTTGACTGACATCCTGTACCGCAATGAGAGCTGGTGACGCCACAGTATCTAAGTGAGACAAGTATTAATATGAACTGAATCAGAGAATAATTCGATAGAAGACGTACCCAGAATTGCTACAGCAATCTCCAAACGAGGAGCTTTTGCATTTGTAGCCTTTAGAACCCCCGCAAGTGCCTAAATGAATTAAGTCAATTGCTGCTCCTTTGCTTCCTTACAATTTGAATTCTGATATTACGTACCGTCGGGTGAGATAGACGTGTCAGAGCAGTTACCAAAGGTAGTCTGGCCAGACTGGGGAACAATCAAATCAGTTGCAACTGATTTGGTTGATTCATTTGCCAAGACTAAATCAAATCAAATACAAATATAGACCTTAGGCTATCAAATCAACTGCAAATAAATAATGCTAATTTTATTCAAATCACTTGATTTATTTGATTCGTTTGAGTTAAGGCCAAGCTAGGCTTAGTAAGTGGGGTGAATGCCCAGCCTCCCCCCCCCCACCCCCCCTAGCCCCAGCCCCCTCCTTCCACTATCTCCAGCCTCCTCCCCCGCAATTAGTAATCAAACGAATCAAACGAATCAAACAAATACAAATATCGACCCCTAAAAGTCAAATCAAATCAAATCAACTACAAATACGAGGCCTGACCTATCAAATCAACTACAAATACGACCTCATATTTGATTTGATTTGATTGTTCCCAAGTCTGAGTCTGGCACCCTGATGTGCCTGGAGATAAGCGTTAATAATGTACCATATGTATGCTGCGACGAGAATTACAATGTGCGGAAGTAGAACCACAAAATCCAGAAGTACTACAGCAGTCACCGAAGCCTGACCCGTGGCATTTAAACTTATTCGTACCACCACCTAATCTAGTCAGTCGCGCGTTACACTCAGCTTCTCACTCACTCACAAGTTCCATCAGGCGAAACATCAGTGACAGTACAAGTTCCAAAATCCTTCTGACACGCTGCAGTACCTGTTTTGAGAGTTATTAGCACTCATCATCTTCAAAAGGAAGATTGTACACACAATGTGCTGTTGTGGATCCACAGAAGCCAGAACTGCTACAGCAGTTTCCGAAGGGCGAATCCGTGCAGAGATACTTATTTGCACCGCCGCAAGAGCCGTCAGGACTGGCTTCTCCTGTACTCGGTATCGAAGGACTGGTACCAGGGCTCGATCCGTTGAAGGTCCAAGGATCTTGGAAACTAACTTCACAGTCCCCTGATTGACACTTGTTCTCGGCACAGAAGGCAGTGCCGTTACCACATTGGCCTTGGGCATTACAGCAACTGCCCCACCTTCCACCGCAAAGCTTATTGCCGTTCTGCTTGCCGCATTTTCCGTTGAGAGTGTATTTGTCAGGAAATCCCATACATGCTCCCGAAAAACAAGTGCCGGGCATGCAGTCTTCTCTGTATATAACATCAGTTGATAGTTCATTGCAGTCATTGCAGATTATTGGCATACGTACAATTGATTACCACACTTCCAGGTGTCAGAATTGCAGCATTGCTTGTCGGTATCAAGGCAAGTAGTATCCGCATGCGAGGGACCACAAAATCCATCACTTGATATGGCTTTCTGCACGTCTGCTAATGATTAGAAAAATATCTAAATTTAGGGAAGCATACTTACAGCCTCGAACACAATACTCGGTATGTACCTTGACATTATCACAGGCAGTTTTCACTGTAGGGTTGAGTGTAAAGAACTCATTGACGCTGATACCGTATCGGTCCGAAAGCTCCTGGCATATGTAATAGTTTACGGTATCAGATGTAGATGCTGTATACCGACAAACGACCTCGCCAGGGGTGACCACAGCTTGAACTGGAGATGAAAAACATTGCACCACGAGGAACAAGAGGCAGCCCCGAAGACTCATTGTGCTCAAGATTTGCCTACTCAAGCGAAGTGACGATTAAGCGTTCAGGTAAGCAATCGACGGAAACATTCGAAAAGTGCGTCTTCCTCGAGCATGATAAACTAGAGACTGTATACTGGTTTTGGTCGGCACGGGTCATCGTGACCATGCCGCTTGAACGAAGAATTTTGCCGCTGAAATGTGCGTAAGGCCATCATACGATAAGGCCCCGTCTAATTTACCGACCGCGCGGTAAGAGAGTGGAGTTTCTACGCCCAAAGGACGTGCATCCACCCTAGTCTTATTGGTAGGCTATGCGCGGGTAACGTATCCATGCGCGTAACGCTCGGCGTCGCGTAACGCTTAGAGAACACCACATTAGTAACTTAGATAATTAAGGCTATTAAGATATATAGTTATAAAGAGTAGTATAATAAGTTTTTTAAGTGTAGTAACTTATAGAGGTACATAAATCTATACTTATACCTAGTGTGGAGGAATACTATTAATTAAAGATATCCTTAGGTATAGGGACTTAATACCTAATAGGTAGGTAGAAATTAGGGGTAAGATTACTTACTAAGAAGAGACCTAATTACTATATATAGTAGTTAGACTACTATATATACGTATATAAGCGTTTATCTATATTTTTTAATACTAAGACTATATTACTCTACTATACTAAAGTATTAATAGTCTAGTCCTAGTAAGTAGTTAAAGGTTAAGGTAAAGATTTAGGCTTCTTTACTAATCTAGTCCTTTATATACTACTAGTATATAATATACTTTTTTAATTTTAATATAAATATAAATGTAAGGCTTTATATTTACCTAATTAGGGATATTATATATGTATTTGTAATAACGCAGGTAAGTAGGAGGATCTAAAAGGGTTCTAATACGGCTTAAAGGTATATAGGAGTGCACGCCTATATTAAAGGTTAAACAAATTAATTCCTACACCTATAGGTCTTGTACAAAAGGATAAGAAGAACTTATCTATCTATCTAAGAGTATAAGGCTCCTTTTATATATAGAGGTAGAGGGGTATTAGATATAGATTAGAGCTAAGTTAGTAAGGACGTAACTCTAGCTCTAAATAGCTTAGGATATAACGAACCTTTGTTATAGTATTAGTATATTAATAATAGTCTTTATAGCCTTATCCTTCTCTATATCTCTTTAAATTCTTTTTAACTTAAATCCTAAAAAGAAATAGCCTATAAATCCTCTCTAGATATTCTTGAATCTTCTTTACATAGTACTATAGGTAAATATAGAGGCTATATAAGTTATATATACTATTATACCTTAATATAAGTGTATACTAACTAACTACTACTAAAGATTTTTACTAATATATTATATATAATACTCTCCTAACTTCTATACTTTAATTACTTTACTTATACCCTATACTCTATAGTAGTAGAGTAATATAAGTTAAAAAATTTAGAGTTATTAATGTTACAATGTTACGCCTAAGCGTTACGCGCACGGATACGTTATTATTCTGCTGTGGGACGCCAAGGAGCTACCATCGATGTCTAGACTGCTCGATTGCACTCCACAACAACGGCCTTACTCACGGTGTGAGGGAACATATATTGATCTCCGCTGTCACCTGCCTACTAGCTGGTCGTCAATAAAAACCTGAACCTCGCTTGCCCCTGGAAAGACGCCTGACGAACCTCCATCCCAGAGACACCACAGTCACACCCTCACCATGTCTGCTTTTGGCTTCCCACCCGTACTCATCGGCATACCACTTGACTGCATCAAGCAAGAGGTCCTTTCGAGGCTGCGTTGGAGCATCCTAGGCTCTGTGGAGGATATCTACATCGAGACTGAACTCTACCAGGACGGCACTGACGAGCGTCGCCCCTTTCTGTCCCATCCAGTAGCCATGGAGTCTCTCACCGTGCCGCCAGTGAACCGCATCCAAATCAGTAGTGAGGATATTAGCGGCGCCATGCACTTTCACCTAGCTCCCGAAGACTATCAATACGAGCCTCAGACTATCGAGAACGCCGATGGAAGTCCAATTACGATCAAAGACTTTGTTGTTCAGGTACACAACCACCTGAATCAACACAGAGATGTTATATTCAACTATCGAAAAATGGTCGGTTTCAACCGCCGATCAGCATCACCAAGAGCGTCTGTCGACCCTGGTTCCCCGGTGTCGTACTATACGGAGGGTAAACATGACCTGTTTTTCAAACACGCATCTAGTTCGGCCTCTTCAGAACCCTTAATGGTTAACATATCCACCTTTCTGACCGGGGAAATGGGGAAATCAGCTGAGGCGTTCTGGGAGTCTCAGCGGGCGGCTGCAGCCGCGACAGCTTCGCGCAGAGAAAATATGCCGGGATTCCAATCCTCGGAATAGTTCACGTGCACGGACAGACGCCTTCCGTCTAATTTGCCTCGCAGACTTGTCAGCATCCCCGACACGTACGACAAGGGCGGCTAAAGACGATTTTCATGCAGGATCGGGGTAGTTAAGTTCGCGCTTGAAAATGGTGGTAGTGTCCACAGCCCACATCATCCTCCATGTCTCTCCATCAGTAGATCAAGAAATTTTTCATATATATATACATCAACGCGCATTGTTCGAAGGTATTTTACGCATCCCTAACCGGAAAGACTTCGCCAGCTTATCGTCCAGCTTGGGCGTGCTGCCAATATGATCTTTTACTCCCTCTTGGCCTTTGTTCTTTCTCTTTTATCGTTCGTTCCTTTGAACCATGCTCAATTTATCCAACGATGGAGATGGATCCCAGTACAAGACGCACAAGGCACATGGTCGAGTAAGCCTCACTGGCATCGCCAAGCTTATATGCCCTATCAGCCAGTTCTGTTTCTTCAGCGCAGGGTATGTGTTGCAAACTCCGGGTCTAAAACTAATTCTTTGTTCTTGAACTCAAGATGTTTAATGCCCTGCAGATGACTGACTGAGTTCTCATAGGTTGTTCTAGAGTGTGTTTGTCTTACATGAGCGGACATTATTGATGCTGAGTTCTTACGCAAGATAGATACAACTGCGACAAGATGCCAGCCATATGCATGAATGCGAACAATTGGATGGGGAGTGCTGCTGCGAACTGGCCTGGTCGACAGCCAAATGTCTTCACATGGGATATTGGGCACAGCGAACGCATACAACAAGCCTCACCGAAGACGTATAGTGATGCACGGCGAGATCATCAATGCCCAACAGCTACGTGGAAAGGCACCCTCCTTAATCCAAGGTATGCCCAGAGAAAAATTCCTTCGCCAGTATCCCTCTTGTCGGCCCAAACACCTTGAGTACCCGATGCGGATTTCTTGATCTCGTTACTGTTGCCGCAAACGCTCCCCTTGCGCGCAAGTAATACGTAGCTAGGCCTGCTGGTATTCGACAAGTCGTATCTACATACATGCTCGAGCATCAATGCTTCCAATATCAAGTTTGCTAAGATTGCCTACAGGTGCCCGGAGCCAAATCAACCTCGAGTAGTACCACCTCTTTGGGACGCTAATGGTCAGGGTGTGACTGCCCTTAGGAATCCTCCGGTGAACCCAGTCACTGGCGCATTCGAGTTGAGGATTGCTGATGGCAGGGACAGCCAGTTCGCTGGAGCGCTACAAGAGTCTGGAAGGATCTATAGTTGTGACGAGTTTCCCCCGGCTTCTTGGGTGGAAGGTGGGGTTGGTACCGTCGGTCAAAACAACCCCGAAGGCGATGGTAAGTATCCTGCAACGCTGATAAATGCGGAACTGACAGATTTCGATGCAGGTGGTGCGGGAACCACATTCTGCGCGCCGTTTGCAAGAGAGTAAGTTCTCGAAATTTTAGGTTTGCGACGATGCTTCGTTAATATCCTCGTAGGTGTTCAGGTAACCAAAACATCGATCCTCACGACGCTCGCGGATCAGAGCAGAATTGGCAGGGGTTCATCCATGGCAGACTGGGCGCTATTCTCACAGCCTTTACAGGCGAGCAATATCGGCTTGGGTTTGACTACGACCAAAACTCGGGCATTGCGTTTCTTTTCAGAACTGCCAACAATGCAGGGGACCCATCTGCAGCGCGAATATACTACGAAGATAATAACGGGTTTCTGGATAACATCAACCCAGGTACTCCATTCCGACGTCGCTCTTTGGAAGACGCAAAAGTGGCATCTAATACGTCATACTTGAGCCCCAAACAGCTTGACACAGCAGATCTTAAGAGCCTAGGTTTTGTTTCAGTTGATTTCATGGTAGATGATACGTGGGGTAACATGACTATCAAGCTCCCTAACGGAGATGAGATTGCTGCAGATGACGAAGCCGCTTTCCACAATTCCATTAACTCAGGTATGACCAACACAACAATCGTCACTGATGGTCACGATGTCTTCGGAATGGCCTCTGATTCCACTCTTACTTCGGGCTATGCTTTGTCGTTGAATACTTCTGAGTTTCAGGAAAGCACTAGTCAGACTCCACGAATCAACATCAGCGGCTCGGAGGGATTCCAGTTCAGCACAAAGATTGAAACTCAGCGCCAACCAATTGAGGGTCAGATTGACATATTGGCGATAGGGACAGAGTACATACGCGGTGCACGTTCATCGTCAAACAACACCAGCAATGGAACCACTGCGGGCAGTACTGTTACTCCACATAGATTGTCTCATCGTGGAGCTTACCACCGTCTCATGCACAAACGGCAGACAACAAAGGTCGAAGGACCAATTCAGTGTGGGCCAGGCCAGCCCTGTTTAGATGGATCATGTTGTAGGCTCTCCCTTAACGATCTACATGGCCTCTCATGTGACAGGGCCCGACTAAGAATCTTCATATAGGCAATTCCGATGGAAAGTGTGGCTTCAAAGAACAGAATTGTGGAGCGAAATGCATATCGAACTGCGATGCAAAAGCTATGTGCGGCATCGATTCGGCAGATGGAAAGACACCATGTGGACTTAAATTATGCTGCTCGTTTTATGGCTGGTAAGTGCACTGAGGTGGTATAGAGGGAGAAACAACTGACAAAATCAGGTGTGGCACTGAAGATGTCCACTGCATTGACCCCGAGCCTAAACTCATGAAGACACCATGTCAGGTTGGATTTGGAGGTTGCACTATCGTGGCTCCACCTATATGTGGAAAAGGTTCTGGGACCGCCTCGAAGGGTCGCCGCGTGGGATATTATCAGGGCTGGAACTCACGAGAACGCGCCTGCGATAAAGTTCCACCGCGACTTATCAACACGCGTGGACTTACTCACTTGTTTTACTCTTTTGCCTTCTTTGATCCCACAACCTTTGAGGTAATGCCGATGAATACAGCAGACATCCCTCTCTACGGCGAATTTACGGCTTTGAAACGGAACGGACTGCAAACATGGATAGCAGTGGGCGGTGTAAGTCTTCTGAAAGTCAACATGGCTGCATCTACAAACTGGAAGCCAAACTGTCGGAGTTTGACGTGCCTCTGGAGGCAGACGTTTACAAAAAAGAGATATTGACAAATAACAGTGGTCATTCAACGACCCCGACACCCCGACGTACAACGCCTATTCCAACATGGTCTCCTCTCAAGCCAACAGGGCAGCATTCATCGCGTCTCTCATCAGGTTCATGGACACTTATGGCTTCCAAGGCACTGATATTGATTGGGAGTATCCAGCAGAGCCAAAGCGCGGAGGACGTAAGGAAGATACAGATAATTTGGTTCTGCTTATGAAAGAGATGCACGAAGCCTTCGCCGGACGATATGGCAATAGTCTAACAATTGCACCAGATTATTGGTACCTAAGAGGTAAATCATCGATACCTCAGACTGTAGCAGTATATTGACGTAGTATACTCAGGCTTCAAGCCGGCAGCCATGCAAGACTATGTCGACTTTATGGGGTTCATGAGGTATTTTCTTAAAGCAGTTCTATTATTAGTATTGCAGCTAACGATTTAACAGCTACGATCTCCATGGTCCGTGGGATCAGGACGTGAAAACGCTCGGATCTATTGTCCGGCCACAGACAGATATTACTGAGATTGACAAAAATTTAAAGCCTTTGTGGTTCGACGGTGTTAATCCTGCTAAGATTAATTTTGGAATTGCTTACTATGGACGAACATATAAGCTGAGCGATCCCTCCTGCGATAGAATGGGTTGTCGCTTTATTGGTGGTGCAGCGGGTGTGCCTGGAAAATGCACACAATTTGCTGGAATTCTTTCAAATCGTGAGATCAGACAGATTATCAAGGACGATGGCATTACGCCGTATCTTAACTCTACGGCCATGGTTAAGTACTTCAAATATGCGGGCGACAGCTGGGTTGGGTATGATGATGCCGAGACATTCGCCATGAAGGAAGCATACGCAGATGACCGATGCTTAGTAAGTACTTTTTGCAAACCATGTGGGTGACCTGCGCTAACTCTCTATCTTCTGTAGGGTGGCATCATGATATGGTCTGTCGATTTTGACGATGAAACTGGCATCGGTCTTGGTTCTGCAAATGACTTCAAGTCTCCAGAATCTGCCACTATTATCCCAATGGCCCATACTACTGTGCCTCGTGGCCAGACATTTACAATAAATGCGGCAGCTGCGACGAACGTTCCGCGGCTATCAAATGGCGGTATCCAGAACGTGCCTCCAGGACCAGGTGCGGACAAATGCCAACAGTGTAGCTTCTTTCGACTACTTACCTCGACGTGTTGTGGTACCGGAGGATCTGTCGGTAATCCTATCACGATACAGCTAAATGTACCGACACCAATGGACATCCCACTGCCGGCAGGATTCACTCCAAATCAGCCGTTCCAGGATTCATCAGGCGATTTAATCCCTGCAAACCAACCCCTGCCAAGGGAAATTACCATTCCGCGTGGAACTACCTTCACGCAGCCTTTCACGATCCCTGGTGGTATGCCGCTGCGCCAAGGCGAGAGCGATGATCAAAGTTCGAACTCTTCGCTCATCTGGCTATCGCCTGAACTTTGGGATGATCCAAACCCTCAAGTTCAATGTCTCTTCCCTTGTACGTTTGTGCTGCCACCTTGGCCATCGTACACGACTACGATTGACTATCCGCGAATTACAGTGACACGGAGCGGTACCGTCCAAACAACTCTCACTTTTCCTCCTATTACTGTGAGCCAGTGGGAGCCCTCTACAATTGTCGTCAGTGCGTCCTCGCGCTGCACAACTGAATCTTGCATCGGGGATGATCTTAAGAGAACTTCAAGCGTATCAATCCGAAGCACAACAACATGGCCGCCAGTGACATGGACAGATTCTGGCACAATTAGAACCACATATCCACCCACTGCTACTAGGACAGGAGGCGGTTCAGATCCTACAAGCGGTGGCGGCGGTGGAGGAAACCCTCCCTGTCTTTTCCCACTATTTTGTCCGCCACCCCCTCCCCCCATTCATCTGCCTCCCCTAAGAATCAGCTGGGGACCACCGAAACCCGTGACGACTCCATGTGCTTATCCTGCACCAAATTGTCCTCCACCAGGCACGGGACCACCAAAACCGGGAGGCTTGGTAGTTCCTCCAGGTCTGCCTCCACAAGAGCCTTCGGAAGTTGATCCATCAGACGTCTGCCTCCTCAGCCCTTCAACAACTAGCAAGAGAACCACCACAGTATTCGTGACCACGACATCAACTTCAACAACCAGGACGCAAGCACCCGCGCCAACAGCCGTCACCCCACAACGGCCGCACACGTGGAACACGCCAGACTGGTCCAAGGACGAGACCAAGTGCTACGATAGCGGGATGCGCGCACTTCGAATTCACTTGATCAACCCTACAGATAGCTTCTGCAATGCTTACAAAGGCCAATCCCTCGCGCCCTCGTGGTTCTCTGGGGTGATAAGGACGAGCTTTCCCTGCTGCGAAAAGAGCCACGAGATCATGCCGCTCGCAGTCGAGATGAGCATAGAGATGCACATGGGCTGCCAATGGGATTTCGTCGTTAATGACTGCAAAGCAGCGTTCAGGAAAATTATCGATGGGTGTGACACAAATGGACGAGACGATAAGCAGGGTGGACGATTAGTAGGCAACTGCGTTACTTTTAGAGTAGATCCGAATAATGGATCGTAGGGAGGACATAATACCTATAGGATACACGATTCCTAGCAAGAATTGTCTTATTTGTAGCCTAAGCGCTAGGCATCTAAGGGTATTTGCTAGCTTGCTACACAACGCGATACATAAAAATCCTATATAGAGGAGTTATTATAGTGTCTAGCACGTTAACGTATCTATTATAGTGTATAATAACGTGTCTAGGACTATACTAAGGTAAAGAGTAGGCTAATACCTATAGGATACATAATTCCTAGTAAGAACTATCTTAATTATAGCCTAAGTACTAGGCGTCTAAGGTGTTTACTAACTTACCCTATAATATAATATATAAAAATCCTACCTCTAAGTAACTTTATAATATTCTACTAGAACTATTATTTTAGCTATATATAATAAGTATAACAACGTAGGTAAGTAGGAGGATCTAAAAGGGTTCTAATATAGCTTAAAGGTATATAGGAGTATACGCCTATATTAAAGGTTAAATAAATTAATTCCTATACCTATAGGTCTTATATAAAAGGATAAGAAGAACTTATCTATCTATCTAAGAGTATAAGGTGTAGGGGGCTAGACCCTAAGGGATAGTACTAAATAAATAAGATAAATTAGGTATCTCTCCTATCTAGGCTCTAGTAGCTATTTTATATATATATATAGAGCTCTATAGTAGTTATATACTTTAGAGCTACCTTTACCTCTAGAGCTACCTTTATCTCTAGAGTTACCCTAACCCTATATAGAGGAGTTATTATAGTATCTAGTATATTAATATATCTAGTATATTAATATATCTAGGATAGCACGCTAAGGTAAAGACTATATCTATATAACTATATAGGGTTCTACTAGTCCCTATAGTTTTAGCTATATATAATAAGGATCTAATAAGGAATCCCTAGTAGGACCTGTCTAGTAGGACCTATAGGTTATTTCTTAGAGATTTTATAGGATTAACACGTAAGTATTACCCCTTATAATATAGTTTTAGTTTATTATAGGCTATATATTACGCGTTAACACGCGTCTTAGCACGTTATTCCTTACTATTAATAGTATCTATACTTTATTCTACTACTCCTTAATAATTCTATATTACCTTTGCTCTATTCTCTATAATCCTCTATACTCCTCTACGCTTTTACCTTAATCCTCTACACTCCTCTACGCTCCTCTATAATCCTCTATACTCCTATCTTAATCCTCTATAATCCTCTATAATCCTCTACGCTCCTCTATAATCCTCTATAATCCTCTATACTCTATATATTATTAATACCTATTATATACCTTACTAAATACTATTATCTATTCTATAGCAATTATAAGAGCGTAATTCTATTCTAGAAGCTTAATCTACACCTTATATTTACCTACTAAATTTATGCTTAAGTATAGAAAGAAACTATAGCGCTTTACTAAGATATAGCTATTATATAAACCTATAATAATATTAAGCTACTTCTTAATAGAGGGCTACTAATTAGCTTTCTTACTATACTAGTACCTAGCTACTCCTATTAAATATACGCCTATAAAACTATTAACTAGAATAACTATTCTAAGCACTTACGTAAAGCCTATAATACTTAAAATAGTATATCTATAAAGGCGTAGGCTAGTTACCTTCTATAGGTATAGACTATACTATAAAATAGCTATATATCTTACTAGCGTATATAAGTAGATTCTATAGAAGCTTTAATAGTAGAATTACTATAGCCTTATAATAAGAATAGATAGCTAGATCCTACCTTATCTACTATAACGCGAGGTGTAAGGCCTAATATCCGCCTAACATAGTTTAGCGTTAGGGTTTCTTACTTTTGGCGAGGAAAATCAGAGGCCTATCTACTATAACGCGAGGTGTAAGGCCTAATATCTGCCTAACATAGTTTAGCGTTAGGGTTTCTTACTTTTAGCAAGGAAAATTAGAGGCCTAATACCTACTCTATCTACCCCTAAATACCTAGCTATTACTTACGTATAGGCTTTAACATTATATATAAAAGTTATATAGATTTATTAACTCTATTAGCTCCCCTAGTTACACTATATACTATAATAATCTAGTTATATTGTAACGTAGTAGTGTTATAGCTATAGAGATACCTATCTAGGATAGCTAAGTACCTATTATTATATAAGACAAACTACTTTATAGTACTAGTATAGGTAGTATAGGCTATATTAATAGCTAACACTAGCCTAAGAAGATATTAAGGGATAATTATAATACTATATTCTATTTTCTCTCTAAATTTAGCGTACTTATATATAAGTAGTACTATATAGGTATTCTAAATCTTAACTAGCACTTATAAGAGTAGTATAGGACCCTAATTATAGTATAGTAATAGATTATTAACTACTTTTTACAATTTGCTACTATTAATCCCTATACTATCCTACTCCCTAAGCTATTAGTATTACTAATTCTAGAGCTAGGGGTACTACTAGAGGGTATAAAGTATATAGTATATAGCTTTATTACTATTAACTAAGGAAATATAAAGACGTACTATAGAATAGCGTATTAACGTTTATAGATAGGCGATAAGAGTACACTATATAATACTATCTAGGTGTAGACATTTTTTAGTAGTAGTAGTAGGGTTAGGGTTAGGGTTAGGGTTAGGGTTAGGGTTAGGGTTAGGGTTAGGGTTAGGGTTAGGGTTAGGGTTAGGGTTAGGGTTAGGGTTAGGGTTAGGGTTAGGGTTAGGGTTAGGGTTAGGGTTAGGGTTAGGGTTAGGGTTAGGGTTAGGGTTAGGGTTAGGGTTAGAGTCTATTGAT